>JAHLJT010009355.1:13116052-13410469 GCA_031308135.1 Acheta domesticus | reverse complement strand
GGGGAGAGGCAGGGCGGAGTGGGGCAGAGCGGGACGGAGCGGGACGAAGCGGGGCGGAGCGGGGCGGAGGCGGGGCGGGGCGGAGGCGGGGCGGAGGCGGGGCGGAGCAGAGCGGGGTGGAACGGGGAGGAGAGGGAGAGCGGGACGGAGCGGGGCGGAACAGGGCGGAGCGGGGCGCATCTGGCCGGGCCGGCTGCACCAGACGCTCTCCGCGTGCCGGAAGGAAGATCGTTCTTGGAAGGCGATTCCAGACCCCGCAATAAAACACCCGCGCACTCGCCAACTCCGCCACTACCACCGCCTGGCGTTCCTCTCTCCCGCGTCCCCGTCACCTCTTACACTCCCTTCGACCCCTCTGCTCACCCATGCCCACGTCAAAAAAGACGCCTCCGCAGGCTGCCACCTCAAGGCGCTCCCAGCCCCCTCCCCCAATCGCACATTTTCAAACACGTTCTTATAACGCACCGGGAGAGATGGCTCAGTGCATCAACTGATGTCACTGCAGTCCCTCTGACCGAGAGGTCCTAGGTTCCACTCCCGACGGCGGCAGGATTTTCCACACTAGCTTTTCAGCTAGGTAGAATTCAGTCGCTATCCGGAGGAGAATTCTAGCGGCCGGTTGCTATTAATGGGAGTTTTCCGTGGTTTCTCCGATCAACACTAGGCGAATGCCGGAGCAGTACCCTAACAAACGGGCCACGGATCACGCGTGATATTTCCTTCCTCTTCCTTGTCCTATCCTCACCTCTTACACACACCTATACTAACATATACTACACTACAACACGTGCCGGGAGACCAGTCGGGAGCTTAGAGCTTGCCCCGGCTTGGGCGGTACCTCGCCGGTGTGGGGTACCTGGTTGGGGGGAAATCCTGCTAATCGACGGAAGGTCGGCGCCGGATCTCGCCATCCAGCGGGGAAAAGATCACCGCCACCTCCTGAGTAAAAATATGCACTACACTTACGGGATTAATGATCTCTGTAGTTGACGCGCCCGGAATCACGAACAATCAATCAATCAATCAATCTTATGAGGCACGCGTTTCTTCAACTGATAAAAACAACAAACACCACACACCTGCTATTAACTATATACAGTTCTTATATCAAATATTATGGTCATTCGTCCGGTTATTTTAGTTAATGTTTTACACCTCGAAGTGGCGGTGTTCCTTCCTTCGACGATAGCGAGATGCGGCGCAGAGCTACACGTCGGCATGCGGGGGAATTTCATCCCCAGATATTGGCCACCAGCGGGGCACTGCCCCAGCTGGTACAGGGTGTAAGATACCGACTGGGCATCCGCCATGTATTGCAGTGTAATGCATACGAGTGTACGTGTATGTAAGGCGAGAGTGTAGGGTAAGGAAGAGGGGGAAAAGTTCACTCAAAATACGTGGTTGCTTTGTTAGGTTACTACTTCGGCATACGCCTGTTATTGATCGGACTGGAAGAGATGGCTCAGTGCATCAACCTGATGTCACTGCAGTCCCTCTGACCGGGAGGTCCTAGGTTCGAGTCCCGACAGCGGCAGGATTCTCGACACTAGCATGTCAGCTAGGTCGAATTCAGTCGCTGTCTGGAGGAGAATTCTAGCGGCCGGCTGCTCTGATCCGTAGTTTTCCGTGGTTTACCTGATCAACACCAGGTGAATGCCGGAGCAATACCCTAACAAACGGGCAATGGACCACGCGCGATCTTTCCTTCCCCTTCCTTGTCCTATCCTCTCTTACACACACACTTACACTAACACGCACTACACTACCACACATGCCGGGAGACCTGTCGGGAACTTACAGCTTGTCTCGGCTGGGATGGTGTCCCGCTGGGAGATACCTGGTTGAGGGGAAAACCCCGCTGGTCGACGGTAGGTCGGCGCCAGATCTCGCCATCCAGCGGGGAAAAGATCATCGCCATCTCCCGAGAAAAAAAACACGCACTACACTTACGGGACTAATGACCATTGCCGTTTACGCACCCGTAAACATGAATCAATCAGTCAATGTTATTGATCGGAGAAACCACTGCTGCTTGAATTGTTTGGTTATTTAAGGTCGCATTCACATCTAGGTCATTAGCGACCACTATTGAATTTAACCTTATAGTAACTGTGAAGATGAAATGATACAGTGATGATAGGGTGAAAGGACCAATACAAATACAACCATGCCCGAGGCGGGACTCGAACCCGCCATCCTACTGTCCGAGATCGGCAGCAAATTACTTTATTAATATTTTATGCGTTAATCCCTTTATTTATCTATTTTGTGACTAATAATAGTCAAGATGGATTATTAATTTAAATGAGGTGTCATTATTTATTTGTTAAATTTCATCTTTTCGATATGGAATGGTTTTTCCGATTTTCTACTTACATGTTCATTCGAATATTTCCCCCCCCCCCACTCGTGAAGTGGTCAGTTAACCATTGTAATATGTAGTTAGTCGCTTCGTGAGTCTGTGACCGTCAGCAGAGAGCAATGTGCGCGCCGAAAGAAGAGAGATGTACCGCCATTGCTCTTAAAATTGCGTCACAATGTTGTCAATCATTTCCTCTCGTTTCTAGAATCGTATTTTGTGGTGGCATGAAATATCACTTACTGAATTGGATGTATCCATCTGTAAGTCAGGGGGAGACAAGGAGAGTTGATGAGAGAGAGAGAGAGAGAGAGAAACTGACAACAGCACAGATATGAAAGTGAATTGTTAAACTCATCCATCATCGACCGGTCAACAAAATTTCCAAAAGCGGAAGCACCGAAAAGATAAAATTTCGATCACACAAGTATCTTAAAGGGTTTGCGTTCAATTGCTCTGGACGTGTAAAGCCACCGCAACATTTAATCCCCGTATTGGGAACGGGCTAAAAGCGACGGACCTTTGCTACAAAAGCTTTTTGTAGAAGCTCGAGACCAAATGCGTTTCACACCACTGGCACAGCCAGTCAAAAGCCTCCCCATTGTTTAATGTTTTGTTTTTAATGGATGCACGTATTCGGGCAGAATACAAAGAACAACTACGGGCACGTTGACAGATTGCTACCGGCAATCACTTGAGTAGCACTCAATATTCTTTGACGTTTCCGTGACCATACTACATTTGGATGCAGCATTTCTCGAATCCACCCTAGGGTGATAGTTTCTGTCATGACAATATCGATACGTCTCTTGGAATTCGTTGAAATATGTATTAAATATAATGAATTATTTTATTGAATATATTATATTCACAGCCCAGAAATATTGATTATACAATATTGAATGTATCCACCCAATATTGAATATATATTCCAATATTCAATTCCAATAATGAATATATTATATTCAATATTGAAATATTTAATACATTATATTCAGTATTGAAATATTGAATTGAATTATTGAATATACTGAATTATACGTGTTGAAATTGAAATATGTTAAAATATTTCTCATTGTATGATAATTATTTGCCTTCATAAAGCCTGGAATATAGTTTTTAGGCATAATTCGCTCGTAATCTTAAATAAACATAAGAAATCAAATAATCAGAAAGCCAGATATATTTTGTAACAAATTAAATTCGAAGAGATTAGTATTGATTATTTAACGATCCTCAAAATGCTTTTATAATTCAATGGTAACAAGTTATTTCTACATCATTTGCTTAATTTTAAAATAAATTAAATATAAATTTCTTCTTCTTCTCCTGGATGTATCAATTTTTTCACGTTCTTCCTTCCACGTTTTCTTTTCTTCTAAATCGGCCAGGATTAGATTATTTGTATGTTTTTTTAATATAACTGAAAATAATTTTAAACTTTAGCAATCATCGAAAATTCATCCGTAGAGTTAAATTTGGACAAGTTTCATGATTATAAATATATTTTGCCACATTCTATCAGAAGATTAAAGAAACAAATTTCGAACTATTGTTGAGAAGATTTTTAAAATGTCTTCGTGGATTCACGAGAAGAACCTCAACATTTTAAGAATTCGTTTCAAATATCCGGGTCGAATAAGGGATATTCATTACCGATATTATTATACAGACAGGCTAGATCGAGTAAGGGATATTAATAGTGTGAATGGTTTACGCAGAAGGTGATGTTCGGACGGAAAAACAGCCGAACGAACAGCCTTACAGACGGGCGGGCGGACGGATGGAAGGGCAGACGGACGGACGTTTTGAAAACATATTTTTCTGGTATCAGAGAACCCCAAACCGTGTATTTACTGTAAAATATTAACATCTATTATCCTCAGCATTACATGACATCCCCTTATACCATATTACTGAGTACATACGTAAATGAGAAAGTAACTACTGCTGCTACAAAATGGTACAAAAATGTTTGTACTAGTTACCTTCCTATTCTCTGAAGTCGGGTCCAGCTTTTCTGTTTTCCCTCGCTCACTTCCCATCACCTACCTCTCCGCGCCTGAAGGCTCTGCCCGGGTCCCTCGCTGTGCCTGTCGGTCCTCTGGAGACATTCCCTAATAAGATCTCTTCGCGCTCCCGAAAGTCGCAAAGGTCTTTCTCGGTTTCTTGACTTTTCGTATTTGCCCGTAGTGTCCTTTGAATCCACTTCGGTGCTTGTATCATTTTTCTGGGTGAAGGAACCATATTCCTCAATTACGCACATAGTCTTTACGCACATCTCCCATATACTTGCCTGTCAAGATAATAGCCTTTGAGAGGTCTGGGGTAAAGATGTAATACAGAAGGGACTTGAAATACCCCATATTCCTCGAACAAAATCTGAAACATTCTGGCTTAGGGGGTTCAGGGCTTCAATTGATGTCACAGCAGAGCCTGTGACCATTTTTTTTATTATTATAATTCTCCTTGATCGGCAGTTGTTTCCTTACAAAGATTTTTAACAATATTTACAATAAACTTATACATAAGTTTTCTAGGGTCTTCCAAGGTGGGACCTCTTGTTAACTGCTTGTTAATTTAACACTGAATATAAAAAACAGTAAATGTACAAAACAATGAATATTTACATCAAAGAGTTTCTATTCTGTCTTAATGTGGGAAGAAATGGTCTGTAGTAGTAATTAGACTATTACGATTGCAAATTATGGAGGATGAAGGAGATCTTTGCTATGTCGAGTCTTAATTCTGGGAAAAGGATTTGAAGTTTTGCCCAGCTTATATATTGTTGTAGCGGGGCAGGAGGGTAAGGATGAATAGAATCTTAAGGATAATTTGGAAATCCATTTCTTTAAGGGTTCAATAGAGAGTTCGTTTATAATTTGATTGTTCCGTACGTACCATGGAGCTTTTAGTGCATTGCGTAGAAATCTATTTTGAATAACTTCCAGTTTATGAAATGTGGATTTAGGTGCACCTCCCCATATCTGGCAAGCATATGTTAGAGAGGGTCTGATTATATATTTAAAAATGCATATTGCAGTTTCATTGCTGGTGTTTGATTTTTTTGTTGACAAAAGGATACAATTTCAAAGTCTTAATAAAACCAGGAGGTCCTACGATTAGAGTCCCGATGGTAGCAGGATTTTCGACACTGCTATGGTCCGTTTAAAATAAGTTGGTGATTGACAGTTGTGCTTCTGAAGTTGTAACTTCATACAATAGGAGTATACGACTTGGTTGCTTTTAGAAGTATTTATTTCAAGTGTTTACTTTTGTGTCCCGGGAGCACGTGCTCAGTGGTACGCACACTGTCAACGTCGCTCCCCTCAATTCGCAGTTGTCAATCACCAACTTATTTTAATCGGACTGATTCAGTCGCTGTCTGGAGGAGAGTTCCAGCCGGCCGGATGCTCTGGTAGGTAGTTTTCGTGGTTTCCCCGATCAACCCCAGGCGAATGCCGGAGCAGTACCCTAACAAACGGGCCACGGGCCCCGCGCGATCTTTCCTTCCTATTCCTTGTTCTTTCTTCACATCTTGCTTACACACACTCACATGCACTACACTTCCACAAATCTCGGGAGCTCAGAGCTGGTGCGGCTGGGGCTGTTTCTCTCGGATGGGACAAATCATTGCAGGCCAACTTGTGGATTGGCGCCTGATCTCGTCATCCAGTGGAGGAAGGTCACCGCTGGGCGTAATAATAATAATAATAATAATAATAATAATATTCGATACTAACAAGTTTATATATATACGTATATATATATATACGTATATATATATATATATATATATATATATATATATATGGTGTCCAGGGAGGAAACGTCGAAACTTCGAAAATAAACTCTTAAGACAATTCTAAGCATATTTTTCCTAATAAACTACGTGGATATTTCGAATGGTTAAGCCGCAATAAGCACTCAAAAGTTGGTTTGAAAAATTGATTCCTAGGCAAAAATTTCCATTATAGAAGCATAGAAACACTCCAGAAACATGTACATTGATTATTATTTACAAAAGAAATGTATATATTTGCTCAGAAAGAAAAATTAAGCGAGAAATATAAAAAACAATTTACACAATTCGACTCCTTTTTTATTTCTCCGTTAATTTTTCTGTAACTCCACTACATGGCGCTACATATTCACTAAATATCCACTACATATTCACGTCAAATTCAGCCTGTAACGCACCCGGCAGAATTTTGAATCTATATCGTTAAATAACTCCTAAAGGGGCCTTCTAGGGCCTTGAAAATTAAAGTATTGAGGCCGGAGGCCTCAAAGAAACGTGTCTCACATCGTAATCTACAGAATGAACTCTTCCTCAACATTCTATTACATTTTTGCTGGTACGGCGCTTACCGATATTACCTCACATGCTCAGAGACGTGCAGAATCTGCAAATAAATGTGAATGAGAGGGACAGAGAGCGGCAGAGACAGACAGGGACAGGGTGAGGGAGGGACAATGAGAAGCGGAGATGGGAGGGGAAAGAGGGAGATGCAGGGCAGAACGTCTGCCGGGTTTTCCTAGTATAATATTAAATCACTAGATTTTATGCAAGTAAAGTTATAATTTGCCACAAACACATTCATCGCACTGACGTGGTTTGGGAGTGAAAATGAAGAAATAATTATGCGTTATAAATGCTCAATTTGTAAACTCTATACTCAAATGAATTGACCTTCCACATTTCCTGTAATCCTTCGTACAGTTTGTAGCATCGCTGTAACCAGGAAATTTAATTGCTCGGAAAGTGTACGACGTAATCATTAAGGCTGAAAATAAAATTCCCAACCCGAACATGAGTGAGCAAATTCTAATAAAATTGAAGACGTGATTATTTCACGTAATTATCAATTATTTCAAATTTCATTTGAATACAGTGAGTTTTTGTCCACTTATTTACAAAACTGATAGCATTGCTAACAAATTTTAACTAATAACAAAATTTCTTTGTTCGATATAATTTAGATAAAGTTGAATTTTTCTGTGAGCTCCCCTTGTGTTTTCAATGATCCATATACAAGAGGCATAAAAAATGTTTTACATTAATCAATTATACATTAATCTCATGCAGATAACCGATATATTTATCCATTAAATAATAATAATAATAATAATAATAATAATAATAATAATATAATCCTAGATTCAATTGTATTCGCATCAAGACCTCAATTCTCGGAAAAACAGCAACGATTTTCTCTGGTTTTTTTTTTAAATTCTAGTATCGAAAATTTTAATTTGATGCAGAAATGGAAGTGAAATATTTTCAGTACCTACATTTCCCGAATCTAATTTAGTAAAAAAAGAACAATTACCACAAGGAGATCAATTTCGTTATTATTTTGCAAATACTACTTACAGTATATACAAATAAAATATTTGTACTCAATGTAAGGTTAGTTTTGGTAGAATTAAGTCATTTCATTTCGATAATCCATTTAAGAAAAAATGGCAAGTGAAACTTTTCATATAATTATGTGTTTATGTAACAGCTGAGTGTAATTGAAATTGTATGAAAGGGTAGTCTTTTCATTGCAGCAGCATATGTGCAATTTCCCCATCTCATAAAGCCTAGCATGGTTTGCGTCGTTCCTACACCGTGGGGTGCTTCTAGTGAAGAACGGTTGTCATATAATTAATACGGCAGTTATCTTTAATGACGACTTGGCGAGAAAACACCGCCGGAGCACAATGGCGCCGGAGTACCCTGCCGTTTACGAGCCATGTTCACGCAGATGACTACTCGTAAGGGTGGTCGTATAGAGGTTACAACATAATGCGAGATCTCTTGGAGTATGTTGCTTCACTACTGCTCCAATGAAAACGATTTAATCTACCCCCGCGAACACGTGAACATCTCTGCTCGTATTGCCAGTGAATAAGCATATGAGCTCAACACATTCTGTATACTAAAACAACATATGCTGTAAATCACACGATCACATTTTCAATATGGATTAGGTTTTAAATGATGTACTGGTGGACTGTTGTATGTACTATTGGAGAGGATGTTAATTATATTTGCAGTTTACTAAATGCGAGAGAAACTAGATGGCTCATGCTTATTATTCGCTTATGAACAGTTTACCAGGCAGAGAATATTATTTGGTCAGTGCTAAATCTGAACCATTCTGTTGTTATCGCCATGTGTCATCATAATGGACAATTTATTACCATTACATTTCATCGCCGTTTACTACATGATTTTCTCAGTGGCGTAGCTAGGTGGGGGCAGGGGGGGCAGTCCGCCCCGGGTGACACCATTTTAGGGGTCACACCAATTAGAAAATTTTATAATTAGAATTATATAATTTTAATGATTTATTGAAAAATAGTATTTTTATAAAAACATGTACTTGTTAATTGTTCGTTTTAGATTATTTACTTAAAAATTAAATTTCAATTATTCTGAATTAAATGCAGTTTTTTAATATATCATAAATAAATGTCATGTGCAAATATATTTTTATTAAACAATGTATAAACTATTCATTAATATTTTTTTATATATAATTTATGGAAGGGGGTGATACCATTAGTTTTGCCCCGGGTGACTCCAACTGAAGCTACGCCATTGGATTTTCGTACATAGAAACAATAAGCGGCCATGGCAGACATGCATCCAACTGTTTTATTTTGTTCTACTTATTCACATATGTTAACTCTTGGGTAGCATATGTGTTTTTGTAGAATGTGCTGATTATCATGTGTAAGGATTTTGAAACTTCGCGGTCTATTTTATTTTCAGCAAAATATATTGTAAACCAAAACGCCCCTTGACTCCTTATTTACGTACTTTCGAATCCGAACATGAGGAAATACACAATGCATTGTAAAGAAATAGTAAAACGGGAAAGGAAATTCTTTGTGTGCAAGAAAACTCTGCTTGGTTATTTAGGAGCATAGAATTAGTATCACTGGTTACCCTTTACATTCCAATGAGATGTATATTCTACTATACTAGATATCAACCCACTTGCGGGCTCTTCTGATTCGAGATCATCAGCAGGCGAGGTCTCCGCCAAAACACGTACGTGAGAAAGGACAAACAACCATGCCCAAGGCAGGACTCGAACCCGCGACCCTTCGGCCCGAAGCGCTGAGGCCACCTCGGTCAATCAGATCGGGGGGGATGGCTCAGTGCATCAACTTGATGTCACTGCAGTCCCTCTGACCGGGAGGTCCTAGGTTCCACTCCCGACGGCGGCAAGATTTTCGACACTAGCTTGTCAGCTAGGTCGAATTCAGTCGCTGTCTGGAGGAGAATTCTAGCGGCCGGCTACTCTGATCGGTAGTTTTCCGTGGTTTCTCGGATCAACACCAGGCGAATGCCGGAGCAGTACCCTAACAAACGGGCCACGGACCGCACGCGATCATTCCTTCCTCTTCCTTGTCCTATCCTCTCCTCTTACACACACACACAATTACACTAACATGCACACATGTCGGGAGACCGAGCGGGAGCTTACATCTTGTCCCGGCGGGGGCGGTGCCCGCTGGTGGGAGATTCTTGGTTGAGGGGGAAACCCCGCTAGTCGACGGTAGGTCGACGCCAGATCTCGCCATCCAGCGGGGAAAAGATCATCGCCACCTCCCGAGAAAAAACACGCTCTACACTTACGGGACTACTGACCTAAGAAGTTGACGCGCCCGGAAACACGAATCAATCAATCGGCCAACTAGGTCGGCGAATGTATGCTCTTGCTAAGCATAAAAAACTGGAAATATTTAAACATAAACGTGCAGAAAAATGACTGCATTGCTGAATATAGACATCATAAGTTCTTAAACACATAAAATTTTCTTTCAGATATATTGCAATTGATTCTGTGATCCACCGTCCACCGTTCTCCGAGAACCTGAATGGCGTTGGCATTGCGTCTGTTACGTACGATCAATGGAGAACGAAAACGTGGACGTCACTTTAAATAATTCTCTTCTGTTTAGGCACTCCCTTCTGGTGCCTTCTGGACGTGGTGCCCATCAAGAACGAGAAACGGGAGGTGGTGCTCTTCCTGGCCTCCCACAAGGACATCACGCACACCAAAATGGCGGAGCTGCAGATATGTGAGTTACCCGACCGCGGTGAGTCCGTCTGTACCCACGACAAACTCCTGCCCCTGTGTCGTAACGTGGCGTCTCGTCTCGTACCGCTGTGTTGCCCCCTCCCCGTGTGGCTAACCCCCCTCGCCCCCCCCACGCCACCCCAGCGTCCAAGATCATCCGAGGGATGACCCTGGCCGACCTTTGACCTCGAACCCCCCTCCCCCGCAAGGCTTTCGCGCACCGCCTGGCACCCCGCGCTTGCAGCTAGCACCCGCCCCGCCCCGCACCCCCACCCTGCACCCCCTCACGCAACCGCTACTCTTGGTCCACACGCTGCTTGTTAATTTAAACTGTGATATAAGGCGCATTAAATCTTGCGGTGTGCTCAGTCGTATAAAATAAACATTCGCGGTAATAAAGTTTTCAAAAAGTTAACCCGAAAGCGTGGAGCATGCGGCTTCCAGGCTCGGCTGCTACGCGCGAGTCGGTGATGGCAGAGGCGGCGGCGGCGGCGGCGGTAGTGGTGACGGCGGCGGTAGTAATGGAAACGGCGGCAGTGTTGGCAAACACGCGCCCTAATCTGTTTTCCACATCGCTCCGAGCGAAGCACGACTTTTAGATTTGCGTCTGCGGCGCAGATCCCGTAAGAGGGCGCCCTCGTTTGACGCGGAGGTCCGCACGTGGCTGAGAGAGTGCTAGTAGATAGATAGATATGTATTATTTTCGCAGATGGTATTTGCAACCTGGTAGAAGAACACTAAAATTTACATATAAGTAGGAATTAAATTCAATGTAGCTTAAAATCATTTTAAGACTTTTTTCAATAAAGAATTAGACACTGATGTTGTCTGGTATCCATGTTTCTATTTACAGGCACTGATGTTGTCTGGTATCAATGTTTTTATTTATAGACACTGATGTTGTCTGGTATCAATGTTTTTATTTATAGACACTGATGTTGTCTGGTATCAATGTTTTTATTTACAGACACTGATGTTGTCTGGTATCAATGTTTTTATTTATAGACACTGATGTTGTCTGGTATCAATGTTATCATTACAAAAAATATTCGCAGAACTTCGTTTTACGCCCAGAGGCTGAAGATAGCTCTGATGATGATAGCTAAGCTATCGAAAAAGATCTTTCAGCTGTAAATAAAAACATTGATACCAGACAACATCAGTGTCCAATTCTTTATTGAAAAAAGTATCTACATTACCAACAGTTATACTAACAACAACAATAATAATAATAATAATAATAATAATATGATAACAATGATAACAATAAATGCATTAACAACAATAACCGCATTAATTCTACATTTTATGGCGTTCCTCTACAGATATTGTAGACTAATAAATACACGACTTTTTATTACACTTCACTCCACTTCATTTTTCTTTCTGCTTCTGTATTACACTACTCTTCAGAACACGGCACCACACTTCAATACAAATACTACTTAAAATATAATTATATATTTAATAAAACTATCCGTTTAATAAGTATTACAATACTAATAATCGTAACAATAATTAATAATAATAATGATGATAAAATAACTTTTCATAAACCTAACTTACTTACTAATAAAGTTAACAAATATCGTTCGTTAATTTACTTTTAAATCTTTAAACCCCAAGAGGAAAGGTTTCCAAGGCTGTCGCAGGCAACATTCCGGTCCATTTTAATGGGATAGATGTTGAACGATAAGTGTGACGTTGGGCCCCTATCCCAAGTGTCTCGAACGAAATATTCCCGAGTGTATATTTGCTCCGATTTTGGTATATTTATGCTTTGTTTATTTTACGTTAACACAAATATTTTTTGACATTTTAGCGTATATCAGAACTCTTGAACACAGCTAATAAACATTGTTACAAAGTAATTAAATAATTTGATCGCAAAATGGCGTTAAATCGTTCCGTAATTGTAAACTGCACGTTTATGTTTCCTGGTTCGTTTTTATCACAGATTTTAGAAAAAACTTTTACGGAAATGCCTGTTCTAAAATTAATAAAACAAATTTTATTTATGTAATTTAGAGCATTGATATAATATATTTATGTTAAAGTTTTTATATGTGAATGTAGTGATAACAAAATTATTTTACTACAACGACGTTCATACGTCTAAATCATACGAGATAATCTGTGCACATGACATGAAGAATTTGATTCTAAGCTCATTGAAATAGCTATAGAAAGGTTCCTTACGTCTCATTAATGTCATAATTTAATTTTGGAAAATGGAACTGAGGATACGTGTCAAAATAATACTTGCTTACATATTCAAAAAAACATATCTACTGATTTGTTTTCGTCACTGGTTTTCTCTGTCTCTCTTTTCTCTCAGCAAATTCTGAATAGTTTCTCTGCATCCATTTTCGTTTTCTTGTCTCTTTTTCTTTCTTGAGAGTAAATTTGCGCAAACTTCGCTTCGCTGCTACGTGAGCCTTGAGCCTTTTTCGCAGTTTTCCAATTTTCTCAGGGCGCCATCTTAATTTAACCAGACCTTCGAAGTAGTTTTATAGGGAACTTACTTTCCCGTTCTTGCTCGGTGATCATGAAAGAATAGAGATGTTTTCAACACAAACTGTATTCTTAACTTTCATAATTGAACTTTTATTACGGTGAATCGTATTCCCTCCAGAAAAGAGGAAAGTTTGTATAAGTGAACTTTTGCTTTTTAAAACGGAAGATATTTAGCAATCACAAATCTTATACGAAGCATATTCGGAATATCTAAATGTATAACTGACTTTCTGGATAATAACAATAATAATAATAATAATAATAATAATAATAATAATAATAATCCCAAAAAGGATGTAGAAATATGTCGATAAAATTCATAGTTGTAAAGTAACACAATATTCTCATATACTTTTACTTTAATTGGTAAATAGTTAAAACCTTAACATCATTTTTTTATTATATTGTGAAACCGTATGTCTATTTAAAAAAGAAACAAGGAAAGAATATTAGGTACATCTACACCTATGTTAATATAGGCAAAATAGAAAGAAATTTAAAAAGAAATGCTCAAATATCTTACTCCTTTTTCAAACGATCAAATTGGAAGAATTTCAGTCAATAATTTCTTCAAACCTTAATTCCGTACAGTTTTCGTGCAGACTGGACATACAGAAAACGTGCAGTTCAAACTGGACGTTTTCTTCATGAAACCTTTTTAGCATGTTCGTATTTTTTTCATGCCGAAAGCATGAAATTGCTCCTTAAGATATATCTAATCATTAGTTTCAGATTCTTGCTCTGACTGAAATGTTTAATGTCATTGTCGTAATTTTAATTCTGTTAGTTGTTAGTGTTTCATAATAACCAACCAATGAAATATCCAAATTTAATGCCGCTAAAATAATGAGTTACGTAATGCCCTCATGATTATTTCATTCTATTGCTACTCATTTTCCATAGCTTTTTGGGATCTATTTAAAGTTATTTTTAGATAAGTAATACAATCACGACAAAACAAAGAACACATTGTTTTACAACTCTCAACTACTGCTTCTAAATGAAAGAAAAGAGAAGACTGGTTGGAAAACATACCAGCGGATGGTTCAGTCCTCGCGAAACTTGAATTTAAAGGGCAGCGCTTCATCGCTCTAGGATATGCTCTTCCAAACGGTAGGGTGAATACATTGGGAAAACTAGTGGTGCTAAAAGAGCACGTACTTTCTTGCCCTATTTTCACGCAAAAGTACGGGAAAATACTCAAATTTTGGAAAAATTGACATGACCTATTTCAAAATCTATCTTTAAGGAACAGATTTCATTAAGGGGGAAAAAGTCTTTCTTTAATATTTTAATTGTGGGGAAAAAATGGAACTTTTGCAATTTTTGAAAAATCAGGGTTCTCAGTTAACACGAGTTCGGCACCATTCTCTTAACAGTTCTTCACAAGATCCAATTACGAAATGAAATCAAAAACAATGGAGAAACTGTTTGAAAATGTCCCAGGGTTTCATGGAAAGTATCCCCCAAAATTGAAATTTGGGTTGCCAGTTCAAGGGGCCGCGATATCAGCCAGATCGATTGGGGAATATCAGATAGGAGAAAATCGCGTGAACGGTGTAGCCGCATTGTTTAAAAAACAGACTGAATGCCTTCATCAAGGACCCACAAAACATGGATTCTGGCTACGCCACGTGATAGAAAATTTTTTTTTAATTTAGCAACTGGATTTACCCACATTTCCGTTTCCAAGGCCCTATGTTGACCGAGGGACCAGAGTTTTTTGCCAAAAATTCGCTATTTCGCGCAGCATTACAAAAGTTTCTTTCTACTCCGCAGCGTGAAAGTAATATGTGAAAAAAATAGCATTTGATTTATTCGTATTTCTAAAAAAAACTTTTACAAATCTAAAAATCTTCAGCGAAGCTTCGTTCAGGAACATATTCATTATATGAAAGGGTGAATTTATTGAAATAATATGTAAGAAAAGAAAGGCATCCGATAAATACAGAAATAAATCAATCTGAAAATCGCAGATAAATGTTAAATCGATATATATATATATATATATATATATATATATATATTGAATGAATATTTATTTTATTGGCTTTAACCTTAATTATAGGCCATTATACAATTATGTACATCATTAATCAATGAAAAAGTCAGATCAATACAGTTAGTCCAAAACATTAAAAATTACAAAAACATAAATTACAAAAACACATTAATTACAAAACAATCAACATAAAACTAATAAAACTTTTAGTATATTTACATTACACGTTCACAGGTCATGTGTTACAATGAGTTTTCAAAAACCATGACTTTTAATAGCATTCTATTATGAAAACTTAATTATACGCCAGTATACAGTTATGAACTCATTAATCAATGAAATGGTCAAATAATTAAATCGATATATATATATATATATGTATGTATCGGAATGTTTCCAGAATAAAACATCGCATTTTGAAGGGCAAGTCAGCAGCACACAATACTTTTCAGTGTTACGTTGTACACCACCTCAGCTGCCACCACTCCAAGAGCAGCTGTTGCCGCCGCCGCCGCCGCTTTCTCGCGACCTTGCGCCTGTGCACGATTGTGTGTGTGTGAGCATGAGCACGTGTGAGAGACCCGCCGGGGCCAGGCCCAGATCGCCGATGGGAGGTTCGGCCCGTTCATTCTCCGGGCCACAATGCGAATCCACAGGGGCAGCCATTGCTCTGCGACACACTTGAGCTGCTTTCTCTAAGGAGAACATCATCGATTTACTCCAGCAGTTCGGTTGACGGAGAGATCCACTGCTGCTTCGAAGCCAGTGTTTCATTCTGTACATCAGTTACGTCGGTCACTCGACAGTAGAGATTGTGACTTAAAGGATAAGTTCTTGTATTTATGACGATCAATTCATGGCGTAACAGCATAGTAATGCTGGCCGTGCAATTTGAGTTGATGAAATACATCTGAACTCAACCACATTACTAACGTCTAATGCAGTGTTGTCAAGGTCGATGCCACGAGCGGGATTTCGTGGCACGAGTGCCACGAGGAGTTTATTGCCCCGCCACCAGAGACGTCATCCCTATGTAAAACGGCGGGGTTACTACTAGTTGTCTTTCACGACGCTAGTGGCGTAGAGAAGCTCGTGGCATGGCACGGTGCCACGACGCGTGCCACTGATACCAGTGGAAGACCTTGATGCCACTGGTCAAATGCGTGTTCATGAGATGACTGTCATGTCACAAATGCTTTAGAAGGTAAAATTCTGGACGTGAGAACGACGTCCTGTGTTCGCTCCCCGTTCGCATTGCGGCCCTGGCACCGCTGGGCCGGGGGGAGGGCACAGGGAGCAGCGGCGCACGCGGGCCTGGCCTCGGCGCTCGCCAGCAGTTAACCAACGGCCCTGTCGCACTTTTTCAGACCGGGACTCGCCCTCGCGCCGGCCAACAGGTGAGTCGGCACCGCCGCGCCCCCGCACGACGGAGTCTGCCCTCGCGACCCCACCCGCCCCGCCCCCTCGCTCCGGCTCCACGTCGCCCCGTCATCTTCATGGCCGAATGTCGCCTCGTCACTCCATTGCCACAACGCCCTCTCGCTCCGGACCCCCCTTGCCCAGTCATCTTCATGGCCGAATGTTGCCTCGTCACTCCATTGTCAAATCCTCGCTCCGGCTCCCCGTTGCCCCGTCATCTTCATGGCCGAATATCGCCTCGTCACTCCATTGTCACATCGCCCTCTCGCTCCGGACCCCCCTTGCCCAGTCATCTTCATGGCCGAATGTTGCCTCGTCACTCCATTGTCAAATCCTCGCTCCGGCTCCCCGTTGCCCCGTCATCTTCATGGCCGAATATCGCCTCGTCACTCCATTGCCACAACGCCCTCTCGCTCCGGACCCCCCTTGCCCAGTCATCTTCATGGCCGAATGTCGCCTCGTCACTCCATTGTCAAATCCTCGCTCCGTCTCCCCGTCGCCCCGTCATCTTCATGGCCGAATATCGCCTCGTCACTCCATTGCCACAACGCCCTCTCGCTCCGGACCCCCCTTGCCCAGTCATCTTCATGGCCGAATGTCGCCTCGTCACTCCATTGTCACATCGCCCTCTCGCTCCGGACCCCCCTTGCCCAGTCATCTTCATGGCCGAATATCGCCTCGTCACTCCATTGTCACATCGCCCTCTCGCTCCGGACCCCCCTTGCCCAGTCATCTTCATGGCCGAATGTTGCCTCGTCACTCCATTGTCAAATCCTCGCTCCGCCTCCCCGTCGCCCCGTCATCTCCATGGCCGAATATCGCCTCGTCACTCCATTGCCACAACGCCCCCACGATTCGTATCCCACTTGCCCAGTCATCATGGCCGAATGTCGCCTCGTCACTCCATTGTCAAATCCTCGCTCCGGCTCCCCGTTGCCCCGTCATCTTCATGGCCGAACATCGCCTCGTCACTCCATTGCCACAACGCCCTCTCGCTCCGGACCCCCCTTGCCCAGTCATCTTCATGGCCGAATGTCGCCTCGTCACTCCATTGTCAAATCCTCGCTCCGTCTCCCCGTCGCCCCGTCATCTTCATGGCCGAATATCGCCTCGTCACTCCATTGTCACATCGCCCTCTCTATTCGGATCCCCATTGCCCTGTCACTTTCGTGGACGAATGACGTCTTGTGACTTCATTGTCACATCGCCTCCACGATCCGGATCCCCCTTGCCCAATCATCTTCGTGACCAAATGTCGCCTCGTCACTCCGTTGTCACATCGCCACCCCCTCCAGCTCCCAGTTGCCCCGTCACTTTCAAATGCCGAATGTCGTCTCTTCACCCCACTGTCACATCGCGCCCTCGTTCGGCCACCCCATCGCCCCGTCACCTTTATGACCCAATGTAGCCTCGTCACTCCATTGTCGCATCCTTCTCGCTCCGGATCCCGCTGCTCTGTCACATTCATGGCCGAATATCGCCTCGTCACTCCATTGTCACATCGCCCCCTCGTTCCGGATCCCCGTTGCGCTGTCACTTTCGTGGTCGAATGACGCCTTGTGACTCTATTGTCACATCCCCGTTCCACCGTCTCCTTGATGGCCGAATGTCGCTTCGTCACTGCATTGTCACATCACCCCGCTCAGTTGCCTAGTCACATTCGTGGCCGAATGTCGCCTCATCACTCCATTGTCACAACCCCCGTTCGCTCCGCTTCCCCGTTGCTCCCTCATTTTCATGGCCGAATGTCGCCTAGTCATTCCGTTGTTACATTGTCCCCTCGCTCCACTTTCCCGTTGTCTCGTCACCTCATGACCGAATGTTGCCTCATCGCTCCATTGTCACATCGCCTCTTTGTCTCATCCCCCCTCGTTCCATCACACTGCCCTATTTGCCATCAACCGTAGTTCCCCCCTATCGTCACGAATACCTCATCGTCACATTGCTCTAGTTATCTATCGTGCCACTCGTTACAACCTTCCAATATTCCTCCATGGATTCTTTGGGTTGTTGCCCCATCGCCTCAATGCAGCATCACCTCACTGCCCCGTCACTCCATGTCCCCACTGCCTTCATCTTCACAATGCTCGCTACAACTCATTTCACAATTTCCCACGTCACTGCGTCCTCATCTTCCTATTGCCCCCTTCTCGTCGTTGCTACCATCGCCTTATCGGGTCAGTGATTTTTCAAACGTTTCCCCATCGCCCCATTGCCCACAACATCCTCATTGTCCCAGCATCATCGTCTCATTGTCGCATTATCTCATTGATCCCATCGTCATATTGCCTCATCGGCCATTGCCCCAACTCCGCATTGTGCCGTTGGCCTGTCGGCGCATTGCGATACCACCTCATTACCACATCAACCTATCGCCTTCATTGCCCCACTCGATTTATTGTCCCTGACAACTCCCCCAAAGGCCCTAAAGCCCATCATTCGCCCTGAATGCGCCCGAGGTCTACAATTGTACTCAAAATCATAGGAAGAACAATTTCATTTTACGAATTCTGGCAGTTCTGAATGTAATTGCATGGTGCAATAATTGCACATAATAAAATCAATTACTTGACTTGTATGAACTTGTAATGCGAATTGGCGTTTTGCATCAGTTGCAATGAATGATGTGCTAGTTACCTCTAGGAAACTGCAGTTGCATAACGTAAACCTAGTACGAGGTCGTGTTTGTAAGCAGATTTACTTTCTTGTATGATTTCTTCCACACTCTTCAGAAGTTTCCTTACTTATCTCTTGTGTAATGAATTTCACGTTTATAACTTGCAATTGTATTGTCTGAAGCTAGCACAGTATTATAAGTGCTTTCAAAGAAATTTGAGTATTGTTTTGGCAGTAGTTCAGATTAAATCATGCAAGCACAGCACTTTTCATAAAATTTCACCAAGTACAGTGAAACATTTTTATTAAAATAGAAATGCTGACTTACGAATAAATGAAATAATCTTCTTCCCACAAATCACGTTTCTACTTTTGCACGAATATCAGCCATTTGTATAGTTGTAATTTAATTGCGAAATAAGAGTTGTGAAGAAAAATTATTCTTATGAATTTGAGTACAACCCGACTGCGAATTTTCATTTTCCATTTTTCATAAGCAAAGCGTGCGTTGCTACAAAATGTGTAGTCATTACACTGTGTTTGTAACTTAAGAATGTCTGACTCTACACTGCATATCTCTATTATATCTAAATGATTGAAACAAGCATTAAGAAGTGTGATCAGGTTAATAGTTCTCATACTTTTTCAATCTGATTCTGCTTCTTCTATCTTTCATAAGCACGCTTTGTTTCGTTTCTCAATGTGTTTTTCAATTTTCCTCCCTCCTCCCGTAGCTTCTAAACATTTTTCTGAACATTTGAACGGCAATTCGGTAGGTCACATGAGTGATGCTCATGTGCCATATTTGGTACTTTTACATTTTTGATCCTGGTAGAGGTAAAATGATGCTATGATTGACATTTCAGAAGATTTATCCTCAGCTAATATTGATATCACCTGTGTATTTTAAGATGTGTTTTTGTAATATCCAAACCATTCACTTCTGTTAGTGAAACTCTTAAAGGTTCGTTTCTACTTTACCAACAACAACCTAGATTCACTTTTATTAATTTTTTTCAAAACCTATTTTATTTAAAGTCGAGTGAATGACACGGTATTTTGTTGAAATTCGTTCTTCAAAATTTTCAATTTTGCCGGAATAATGTATTGGAGATGTACCAAACATATTGAGCAAATTGTTCAATGGGAAAGTTATTCAAAGCAGTTTCAAAGTAGTTTCCCTGACCGGGAATCGAACCCGGGTTTTTGCCCTGTTGTGTTCGCTAATTGAGTATAATACATTGAAAAAAATGTAAACACTTATTGTTAAAGAAATTACTGGTGGTAAATCTTAAATGTCGATCAAAAATAGTTTCGATACAATGTAAATAAAAAATCGAAAATGAAATGAATATTGAGTCCTAACATTTCACTTTTTCAAAATTTTAAATATACCAGTTGCTTTCAAATGTTCTCGATAACCTCGTTTGTCGTCATGTTTATGGTCGTTTTGAACTTTTTTTATTCTTGTTTTTGATATTGTGTAAGAGAAAATCTAAATGCAAGATGAAGTTTCGAAGTCGTGGGTCTCCTACTTTTAGTCCTAGGACGACTAGCGAGGCACTACTACCTATTCCAGTAGGGAGCGGCAAATATTGACACAGAATTGCGAACCCGATGTTGCAGTAACCTGAGGATTCATCCGAGTTGTCAGGTTCCTTTTCGCATGGACTATTTTCCTGAAGTAGGAGTAATACATGTGTAGCTGGTGTTTGAATATTGATTTGTGTGTATGTAGGAAACCAAGATGTACAATGCAGAAGGCAGTGCAATGAACTAGCATGGTATTCTCTTATTATCAATCATTCTATTTTGAAAGACCTGTCAAAATTTTGACAACATATTTAATATTCTATTGAGTATATAAGTACAAATTTAAACTCGTATAGTTTTTAAGAAAAACTGAAAACTAAAACAAAACTCAAAGAATTTGATAATATTCCTCGGGTAAAAAATAATGTTTTTATCGATTCTTTTCCAATTTCATCTCTGATACATAGGCAACGATACACGCTTATGTACCAATTAGATTAGTATTTTATGAAAAGTGCATTTTGCTGGAACACTTTTTACCTAGTCACATTGAAATCGTAGAGAGAATGAAATGAGAATTCTTGCTTACATTACTGCGTTGTTTTAATGGAAATTAAAAGTTATTATTTCACGTGGCACCGAACACAAATTAAAGCAACAAACATTCACGCTTTTGCACCAGCTTTGATATTAACTTAATTGCACAAATGTATTAATTAAGTACGTAGAAGTGAAAATGTTTTTGTAATGAATATTGTTTTTTCTAAATATGTTTCGGAAAATTATTTTTAATAACAATATTATAAGAAGTAACATTAAAATATCATAATGAGCAAATGAGTACTATCGGTAATAATTGATAACCATAAAAATATTTATGAAATAAAACAATTAACACAGATAATCTTTTACGTTTGTACGCTCTTGCATTTAAAGGTACCAGAAAATAGAAATCAATCTTATAATAAAATGTGCTGTGTTTATCCTTTCAACAATATTTTCAGTTTCTCCTTCACTTCATTATACTGATCTGCGAATATTCTTTACTTCAAACGACCCACCGTTCCCTAGTACCTAGGACATCACCCTCTATTTGCACTCATTTGACGATTCTAATGCGATAAATCTTACGCTCTCAATAAGTAAAAATATAATTGGATGCTTGTAGAGTCTCCCGTACCTATAATGAAAGGTTCATTACAGTGCTAGGCGACAGAGAACCTTCCGTTCAAATACCTACTATTACGATCAAGTAATCGAGTTTACTCGTTCTGGTGTACAATCGTTTTCACATCTCGTACATTAACCTTATTAACAATTCCTGTTTTTTCTGTTTCTGGTGCTTCTATAGAAGATACATATTAAATGCTAATATTTATTGTCGTACATGTGGTACTTCACGTAAATTAAAATGTTTGTAAAAGTGTGCTGTAAATTTCAATACTTGTTTCCTTCTTTAGGAACTAAGATACGAATCCATGCGTTTTGAAATTTAATTTTAACAATTATCAATTTATTTCCAAATAGATATACATTTCGTACTTCCATTATGATAGTTTCTGTGTTATGAATTGTATTGTTGATTTTTTTTTTCAGTGGAGATATCTCTCTATATGATAATGTTCTTCAGAAGCAAGACTACTTAATATCTTTGCTTCATTAGGGGATAAATAGAAACAGGAATGCAGCATTTTCAATCCGTAAAGTCGGTTGAATCACATAATCTAAACTTTTCAATTCAGTGGATGTAAAATAAAGATTATATTCGAGGCAGAGGGCAATAAAAAATATTTCCCTAGTGAGTGTGCTTTGTAAAAATTCATGAAAATGGAAATCTACCAAATGCGCATCGCGATAAAGCTACGGAGAGCTTTTCGTGATTGGATAGCATTTGCTGACTAGTTAGTTTCCATCGCAGTGAAGAATTGAAATCGAATTCGAAGCGTCACTCATCTCTTCATCAACGTTTGCTTTTACGCCAATGTGCTAGTGTTGCAAATTATCGTTGAATATAGCTACACATCACACAAATTATTGTATATGCACAAGAAGTCTGCATTTGAGATTCACAGCAAATGGTTTAAAAACTTCTTTTTCGGAATACGCTTCAACGACGCACGCTTAGTAGAAGTAAATATTACTCACAGAGCACACACCTCACAAGACTGTTCAGATCGTTTTTATTTTACGCATTTCCCTGTATTCGGTATTTTTCCTTCGATAGTGTAGGTTGTAGTGTTTTATATAGAATACCGAATTCATATGTATTTTCACGGCTTTTCTTTTTCACAGAGTCGATTGCTTTCAGCATCTCTCCTGTTCGTCCATTCCCTTTTTATTCCTATTTATTCTCTGGCTTTTTTGTTCCTTTTCGAAATTTTCATTTCAATATCGGATATTACTTTAATACTTGGCTCCGTACCTTAATTCCTGAAAACAACTTCTTTCTTTTGATGATGTTTTATCGTATCTACATTAGCCCAACAATACACCCCGTTTGAAACACAGAATCTTTGTCCCAATAACATTACTATTTGTAATATATATATTTTTTAAAATTTCATACCTATTATTCTTTGTTTATAGCGCCTTTGACTTCATTTCGGATTTTTTCTGCCTCTTTGGCATTTTGATAATATGATCGAAATATTCGATTTAACATTCAGGATTCATTTATACTCGTACATACGTACATACATACAACGTTTATTCTTTTGGCGATAAATAAATGAAATAACTTTTCTATATTTTTCAAAGAATTATTGACTGCTTTTTGACATTTACTACTAACTGCCTACTAACACATTTTCCCATTTTCTTTCGCATTTTATTCCCTAACTCATCAATACGTAAATTTTCGATGAGATCTTTAATACTACACCACTCGTACGAGTCTGCTACTCTTTTTCCTCAACGGGGATTTGGTTTACTTCTCCCCTCTCCCCGAGTTTCTGACAACCGCTTTGTTTTCCGGGATCCCCTCCGCCCCGCCCCTCCGCCCCGCCCCGCCCCGCCCGCGCGCCGCCCCAACCGCCCGCGCGCTGTTCGCAGACGCCAACGGCAACCTGGACCCCGAGGCGCCGCCCGCCAACTACGGCCGGCGCCGCAGCCGCGCCGTGCTCTACCAGCTGTCGGGCCACTACAAGCAGGACAAGATCAAGACCAAGCTCAAGCTCAACAACGTGAGTACAGCCAGCCCCCGTTCTTTCTGTTGATCTTGACCTCATCTTATGAATACAGTGTGGATACTCGCGAGGGTAGGTCAATGAAATTCAATTATTATTATTATTACAATGCCAACGTTTCGGCCATTTATTTGGCCTGCTTCAGGCCTTCGTAACATGTCAATTAACACTCTTACAATTACAGGTAAATAGTTGTTACTTTTATTCTTGTCTTGTTTTTTTTTGTTGGCAAACAAAAATTACTTGATTACAGTATAATAATTATTATTACAAGTTATTTCGTGTCGTTCTCTGTTCTACCGCCAGGAGTCGCATGACCGCCAGCACTGCTCGATAGTCGCGGGCATGCGACTCCTAGCGGCACAAGCGAGAACGACACGAAATACCGTGAGATATTCCATTTTATTGACCCCCCGAGCACCAAGAAACAAAAACCGAAGTATAGCGCTTTAGAGCCAAGTTGTGGTAATGATTCGTTTATGCCAAGTAGTGATGAACGCCGCCAAACAAGATGAAGAGCTCCGCCGACCGAACCAATGAAAGGAAGAAGGCGATCCGCCCTCGGCGGAGACCGTCGGCGCTCGACCTCCGCCCGCCCTTGGCCCTTGGCCCTTGGCCCTTGGCCCTTGGCCCTTGGCCCTGAGCCCTAAGCCCTGAGCGGCCGCGAAGCCCCGCGCCTAACGCTGCACGCGGCCGCTCTGTAGGTCTTGAAGGAATGTCCACTGCGCCAACATACTAGGGTGTTTTAGCGTCAGGCGTAAGGAGACTTCCTTCACTTTCGAGCGGGCGCGCTGTCGTAAATTTTACGACAATAGAAGATTTTTTGATTTGCTGTCAACTCGTTGTTGTCAAAGACTTCTGCGTTCTTGGTATTCCTTGCAGGTATCTTTAGTGATGCATTACTGCAGCCACCCTTTTGTTTGCACGGTATATTCAGTTTTTGTAACGCTCTATTCGGGAGAAGTGCGTAGTGAAGTAAACTTTATGCTGCGCACCGGCTGTTGTGCTAAAATATTGTATAATAATTTGGCTTAATCGAAATTTTTTGTAAAATGTCTAGATAAAGAATTCATGTGAACGAAAATCAGAATATTCTTCAATTTCTGTCTGATCGGAGGAAGATAATGAATTGGGTAGTGGCAGTGACAGTAAACGAATGTTGAAAATGTAGACGAGCATCAGAACGATACTGGATCGGAACAAGATCTTTTTGATACTAAATACGATCGTTTATCAACGGATATGTTTTTTGGTAGTAAATATCATTCTTATATATTATAATGCGACATGAAATTCCATTGTTCTACAATTTCTTTGATTTTTCAAGATTTATTGAATGTCGTAAAATTTACGACACGCGCCTGCTGGTGTGAACATTTTATGCGCGCCCGCTGGAAGGTTAAACTCTATTGATCACGTGATTGACGACTTTATACGATCGTGATGACCGACGTTTAGAAGAGTGTGAAGAATGCTTATCGACCATAATTATAAATGTGAAGGCAAGTTAACAGGGCTTGGTCCGTGTTGAACAGAATTAATTTACAACGTGTTTGCCAACGTTTACCGTTGCCAACACTCTACCGGTTAAAGTCAAAGTATATGGTTGTTGTGATGTTAGACGTGTGAATGTTCCTCACCGAATGTGGGACAACTCAGAATCCACAGCATGTAGCAGTTATTATGTGTTTAGTCAATTGGATGTTGTAAGCCCTGATGAAGGAAATACAGTTTCCGAAACTTTGGCAAACAACGATGTAAATTAATTCTGCTTAACACTGACCTAGCCCTGTTAACCTGCTTCCAAGTTCAGAAGTTTTAGAAAATAGCGTCATTGCGCTATGTATAATGACAAATGAAGCATTTCAAGCGTTAAACAAAGACGATGCATTATATATCAAAGCATGTAGGGTAGTAGTGAGGCATTTAAATCACTATACGAGTCAAGAGTGTAACAAATCTACATTGAGCACGGAGTTTTAGATATTGTGGCCCTCCGCGATGAGTATGCAGTCTGGAGTTTTCAATCGGCTTTTCTTGAGAATGTAGGAAGAATCTTAACACAGCGTTCGTTACGACCATAAGACATAACCTAACCCGAAGATATGATTTCAACTTATTTTTCGTGAATTTCTTTTCTGTCACCTCTCCAACGTTTCCCGTTAATTCTTGCTAGCGTTGTGGAGTTGATAAGGAATAATTGTAACTGAATCACATACGAGCATCGGTTTATCAGAGTTGGAAAAAATGAAACTTTTCCTGTTTTTTGGCGGCCATTTTACCGCTTGTAAGGTGCCCGTAGAGACTCCCAACAGGCGTGCACTATTCATGAGGGTATAAGGTCTATAAGGTCGTATCTTAGACCTAAGGTATGACGTTATGACTTCAAGGTCCGTCACGTGACTGTTAGTGCTTGACGCCGCTACCTTACGCGTGGCGCTACATCTCTCAACTCTCAATGTGCCAGTCAAGTACTCAACCATTTATCATAAGTAATAACGCGAAAAGTGCTGTGATAGCCGGTAAATTCACTTTCACGAAGTGAAATCACACTTCAAAAGCTCTCCTAGGCTCTTCTCGACGCATGTCAATCAGTCTCTGGTAACTGAAAATGAACCGTCATGTTCGAAACTTCCATTTAACTCAATTGATTTTTTTCCGCTGACGTTTCCGCGATTGACTCTGTTAACTTGTGCACCCACAGCAGTTCATTTTCATCAACCCGAAAATTGAGATCTCATTCGTTTCGCAATCGTCACTTCAATTTACAAATTACGGTTCACCCATTCGCTCAACTCGTTAGATAAGCATTATACCCCGGCATATAATTTTTTTTCAGAACAGTTCTGCAGTTTTTATGATCAGGGCAAAAGGCATTCTATTACAACAATTGCAGAGCAAACTTTATAAGAAGAATTGTTAATTTAGTGTATTGCAGTCATCTGATGGTAAACGTTTTTTATAACTTAATTCGATTTAGCCTATTTGCATTCATTTCATTGGATAACTTACCCACGATAGAATCCAGTCTATTTGAGTCGACCTTACAAGAAAATTTCACAGCAACACATCAGAAAATACCGTCTACGTTTTTAAAGTATTTCACATTGATTTCTGTATAAAATTTGGTGATGAAATTTTTTATGCATATGCAGTCTAGTGTTCTTATGAAATAACCATTTCTATTTATTATCCTTACGATACTTCTTTTAGGAACATTTAAAAAATTCAACTTAAGATTACTTTCGTATTTAAAAAATAAAAGGTCAGGAAAGAATTTCATCCGATAAAATTGTTTGCAATCCATTAGCTTGTGCCATTATGTTGACAAAAGCATTGGGCGAAAATTAACCAACACATGACAGAATGCTTGTCAACGAGGGCGGTCAGTGTTTCGCCCACCGCGCGCTCTGCCACTCGCGCTCCTGCCCACCCATAACTACTTCCTCACCCACTCGAACGCCAGCCAACCCTCCCACCACTCGCACGCCCGTCATTACACCCACCCACCACGCCCTCCCGCCCTCCCACACGCCCTCCCGCCCTCCCTCCCGCCCTCCCACACGCCCTCCCGCCCTCCCACCCACCCTCCCTCCCTCCCTCCCTCCCTCCCTCCCTCCCTCCCTCCCTCCCGACCGACCGACCGACCGACCGACCCGACCGACCGACCGACCAACCAATCAACCAACCAACCAACCAACCCCCCACACACACGCACACACACTGACCCACCCACCCACCCACTCCCTCCCTCCCTCCCTCCCTCCCTCCCCCCCGCCTTCCCCCCTTCCTCCCTCCCGCCGCTCGCCCACCTTCCCGCCCTCTTGCTCACCTTCCCCTCTCTCGCCTTCCGTCTCTCTTTCCCTCCCTGTTCCTCCCGCCCTCCCTGTGCCTCCGCCTGCCCACCTTCCCTCCCGCCTGCCCTCCTTCCCTCCCGCCATCCCTCTGTCCCTCCCGCCCTCTGTCCCTCCCGCCTGCCCTCTTTCCCTCCCGCCCCCCCTCTGTCCCACCGCCTTCACTCCCTCCCATCCTCCCCTCACACCCGCCCGCCCGCCCGCCCGCCCGCCCGCCCGCCCGCCCGCCTTCCCATTCCCCCACTACACTGCTCACCCAGCAGCCGTCCCCTTCGGCTCTCCCGGCCGCCGCGCCGCATCCGTGGACATTTCGCTGCACAAAGCAGCAGCAGCAGCGAGACAAAACGCGCCTCGCGCGCTCTCCCCCTCCCTCTCCCCCGCCCATATTCGCTCCCCCCCTCTCTTCCCCCCCCCCCGCCGGGCCGCGCCGTCCGATTGTTTTGCGCGCCGCGTGGGCTGCTCTTGCCGCTGCCTTCCCCCCTCCCCTCCCCCGCCCCCTCGCCACGCTTTCGTTATTTTGGGGATTCCGGAAGGTCGATAACGCGGGGAGAAGGTGCCTCAGAAGTCTGCTAAATGCCGAACTGCAATTGTTTTTTTCTCATCTCGAGTCTTCTGTTTGTGGGTATTGGTGTCGTTTTTCTGAAAACTCTAGATCCTTCTTTTCTCTTTGGTATCAAACCAGTATGAAGGAACATTAGATCTACCACACGTTTGTTTGCATTGTTTGTCATTTGTTGTCAAATATTGTTCATCTATATTGAAACCAAGTTCGTGTTATTTATTCATTGGTACCATTCTATTTTTTTCCCCTGTTTTCTTCGGCGAATTTTTACTTTCAAATGGTCTCCTTTGCATTAGAATGAAAATTAAGTTTCTTAAGATTTTCCATTTTGAAAATTTCTGTGTGACATAGAAATGTTGAAGATGTAAAGTTGTAATGCGTTAGAATCCACTGTTACTACTCCGGCAATTTGTTATCTAATACAGCGAGGTGGCCTTGCCGAAAAAGCACTGGATGAAATATTGCACCGAAATTCATAGAATATTTTTAATTGCGTTTTGTTTGGATTGATTGACTTATTCCGAGAACGTCAATGGCTAAAGTTATTACTCCCATAAGTGTAGTACGTGCTTTTACTACTCGATGGAAAGATCCGGCGCCAACCTACCCATTAGCTTGCAAGATTTTCCCGAATCAGGTATCCCCCCAACCATGGCACCGACCCAGCCGGGAAATGCTCTGAGCTCCCGACTGGCCTCCCGACATGTGAGGTAGTGTAGTGCATGTAAGTGTATGCGTGTGTATGGGTGGATAGAACAAGGAAGAGGAAGGAAAGATCGCGCGCGCTTCGTGCCCAGTTCGTTAGGGTAGGGATCCGGCATTCGCCAGGTGTTGATAGAAGAAACCACGGAAAACTGCAGATCAGAGCAATCGGCCACTAGAATTCTCTTCCAGACAGCGGCTGAAGTCGACCTGACTAACTTGAGTCGGATATCTTGCCACTGTCGGGACTCGATCCCTAGGATCTTCCGATCAAAGACACTGCAATGACATCGACTGATACCTTGGACCAAGTTAAGCCGGTTTTTATTGGAATTTTTCTAAATATTCCTTCCTCAATTTCTTCATTCATGGACCCATTTCATGGCGCCCTTTTTCAGTATCTGCCTTTTATTGTCAGTTAAATTATAGCCTTAGATTAGAATCCTGCCTTGTTTTAAGCCAAGCGTTACTCTAGTGTTTTGTAAATGTGGAATAGGGCAACAATAAATCAAAATGAAATATTTTTACATTATTTGAAATCGTTTTTATTTAACTCTTCCATTTACGCATGTGCAAATCAGTATTTATTTCTTTCTCTGCACGTGCAGTCGTTGACTTCCTTTTTCCCAGTTTCAGACTACAAGGACTCAAAATCATTAACGTGTGCACATTTACATCAAGGAATAAAGTAGATACTCATCTGTCGTAGAAGCTATTTCTCAGAGAAAACAATGCATATTTTTTTAATCCTATCCCGAGTCTACACCGAAGTATACCCAATCACGCTGGCAAATTTGCAGAGTTCTTCAGCTCTTTGTACATGTACTTGGCTTTACGAAGGTTCTGACTTTAAGAAGCTGAATGGTTTTGCTTCTACCCTTCCGTCCTAAATGTTGCGAAGTAGCGCGTGCCTTCACTTACTTGTTCACTTTACACACAATAATATTTATTTATTTTAAATAAATAAATTTATTTATTCAAAATTTATTTATTTATTTATTAAATATTATTTAAAGATAAATTTTAAATAAAATAAATAAATATTTTTTTTACTAGGCTTGCTTCACTGTACGTACTTCAGGACGGACGAATAGACGCAAAACCTTTCAGCTCCTTAAAGTCATAACCTTCGAAAAGCAAGCAACATTCGTAAAGTCAGAACCTTCGTAACACAATAATACACAGAAATGGATTTTTAATGTGTCTTGACTCTCTGAGTTTAGCTCAGATCCGGCATGGCTCTGTCTCTGCAACGACTCTGATTAGGAGGTTCTAGAGTTCGAATTGCGATGGAGGCGGATTTTCGACTGTTGCTAGGTCGAGTTCAGCTGCTGTATGGAGGTGACATCTAGCGGCAGACCTCTCTAATCGGTGATTCCCAGTGATTTTCTAATCAGTACCAGGCGAATTCCTTCTGTTACCGGTGATGTTAATAAAGAGAAAAATCGAAGAGTTTGTAGTTTATAAAATAAACAGAAAATAATATAATTTTTAAATACTCACTGAGAGAATTTCAGGTCATATATTGCTCTATATTTTTTCTTCACAGTTGACTATTGAAATACGCATAGAAAGGATTTGAAATGATTTTAACTACATGAAACAATATTTCTTTTAATAAGAAAATGTTAAATGAAAGCATAAACTTGCATTGCAAAGTATAAACTTCTACTACTGGGGAGGTGCGGTCATCGAGACCCAACCCTAACTTCAACTGTTTCTCAGAAGCGAACGGCTGCAAGTAGATAAGGTAGCCCGCGCCCGAACATTGTCTAGAAAGAGATAAAAAATTAATTTAAACCAAAACTTCCTGCGTGGGAGCAGTGGAGAGGACAGTGAGTTTATTTTTCTTCGCCGGTCACTGTGACCGCTCGTCTCTAGTTAACGGTTAAGCCACCGTGCTCCGCTTGCCCGCGCGACTGTGGCGCGGTCGCCGGAAGGAGCGGGTGTCGGCTGGGGCGCTGGAGGGAACCCTGGGATCTCCAGGGCCTCAGACGTCTCTTTAAAGCAAACACCGCTCGCGTCTGGCTGCGGCGGCGGGCACGTCGCTCGCAATAACGGCCTCTTGCAGGCGCCCCGCCGCCGCCGCCGCCGCCTCCCTCAGCGCCACCCTCGACGGCGCCCTCGTCACCGGCGCACTGCCGCCGCCGCCGCCGCCTGTACCGCCACCAGCACCACTAGCACTACCATCCCCAATACCATCGCCCCAAACCACCATTACCACTACCACTTCCACTACTACTACCACCAGTACCACCACTACCAGTTCTACCACCACCACTACCAGTTCTACCACCACCACTACCAGTTCTACCACCACCACTACCAGTTCTACCACCACCACTACCAGTTCTACCACCACCACTACCAGTTCTACCACCACCACTACCAGTTCAACCACCACCACTACCAGTTCTACCACCACCACTACCAGTTCTACCACCACCACTACCAGTTCTACCACCACCACTACCAGTTCTACCACCACCACTACCACTACCATCAGTACCACCACTTCCACCACATCACCACTTCCACCACATCACCACTTCCACCACATCACCACTTCCACCACATCACCACTTCCACCACATCACCACTTCCACCACATCACCACTTCCACCACATCACCACTTCCACCACATCACCACTTCCACCACATCACCACTTCCACCACATCACCACTTCCACCACATCACCACTTCCACCACATCACCACTTCCACCACATCACCACTTCCACCACATCACCACTTCCACCACATCACCACTTCCACCACACCACCGCTTCCACCACATCACCGCTTCCACCACATCACCGCTTCCACCACATCACCGCTTCCCCCACATCACCACTTCCACCACATCACCACTTCCCCCACATCACCACTTCCACCACATCACCACTTCCACCACATCACCACTTCCACCACATCACCACCTCCACCACATCACCACTTCTACCATATCACCATGTATTTTCTCGCCTTTATTTTCACGCAAAATTACGCGAAAAGTACTGAAATTTTCGAAAAATTGTGCTTGAACTTATTTCAAAATCTATCTTTAAGGAACAGATTTTATTTCGGGAAAAATACTGATTTTCATAACTAGTTGTAGGAAGGGACGTAAAAATTTTGAAGTTTTGTAATTTTCGAAAAATTAGAGTTTTAACGAAAATGAGACCTGGGGAGTAGGCGGGGGTGGGACGGAGGCGGGGGTGGGACGGAGGCGGGGTGGGACGGAGGCGGGGTGGGACGGAGGCGGGGGTGGGACGGAGGCGGGGGTGGGACGGAGGCGGGGGTGGGACGGAGGCGGGGGTGGGACGGAGGCGGGGGTGGGACGGATGCGGGGGTGGGACGGATGCGGGGGTGGGACGGAGGCGGGGGTGGGACGGAGGCGGGGGTGGGACGGAGGCGGGGGTGGGACGGAGGCGGGGGTGGGACGGAGGCGGGGGTGGACGGAGGCGGGGTGGGACGGAGGCGGGGGTGGGACGGAGACGGGGTAGGACGCAGGTGGGGCTGGGACGGAGGCGTTGTGGGACGCAGGCGGGGGTGGGACGGAGGGGGGTGGGACAGAGGCGGGGGTGGGATGCAGGCGGGGCTGGGACGCAGGCGGGAGTGGGACGGAGGCGGGGGTGGGACGGAGGCGGGGCTGGGACGGAGGCGGGGTGGGACGGAGGCGGGGGTGGGACGCAGGCGGGGGTGGGACGGAGGCGGGGGTGGGACGGAGGCGGGGGTGGGACGGAGGCGTGGGTGGGACGGAGGCGTGGGTGGACGGAGGCGGGGGGACGGAGGCGGGGGTGGGACGGACCGGCGGTGGCAGTGGTGGGACGTGGTGACGGTGGCGTTAGGGCGAAGGGGGACGAGGGAGGAATTCGGGAGCTGAGGAGGTGACGGGGCGGCTCGGCGGAGGTGACTGGGGCGGCGGGGTCGGTGAAGACAGCGAAGGCGACAGCTGCTGGTCTCATAGTGCCTCGTAATTAGAAGCGAGCCGGCGCCCCCGCCGCCGCCCGCGCCGCCCACACCGCCACTAGATTGCATTCGCGTTGAGCACCGAGTGCGTGAGCCTCATTCATAAAGATGACTGCGCCGACCGGTGGATTGATTCCTGGCTTTCTCATTACGAGGCTCGCGTCAGAGTCTCGAGTCCCAACCAATAGAACGAATCTTCTCTTTATGGGGAAAAACACAAGTTCATTTTGTCTTTCGTTTTCTCTTGGGGAAAAATTGTTAGGAAGGTAATGAAGTGGAATTGAGAACAGCTGTTTTTATAAAATAATCATTTAATTTGATCGATATAATGAACGCGATTAACGCTTGTAAAATGTGTTTCATAAAGTGACTCTTACATTTCAATTATTCAGTAATTTTTTTTTGTCTCTACGACTACAGCAGAATGTATACATTTCTGCACGTTATTGGATACAGTAACGATGCCGATTCCACAAGCCGTACGAGAATAATATTCTCGCAAGGCTGTGGACCAATCACATTTGTCTTAGTTCATTATACACGACACAGGCGGCCCTCTGTCGCCTACAGAGACGCTGCGTGCTTTGCCGCGGCAGGTTGCAACTGTCGTGAGACAGGTGAACCACGATACGGTATGCGAGTTGGTGTTTGTTAGGGTCAGAAAACATTGAGCTTTTTGTAGCCGTTCTGTAAGGTTAAGGCGCCCATTTAGTATTTTTAAAATATCAATTTCAATGTCGTAGAGAAAGTATAGTCTTCTACTCGCGTAGAATGGCTATTATTCACTCGTTGAAATTCCGACACTCGCTCCTACGTCGCTTGTGTCGTAAACATATACTCGTGAATAATAGCTATCATTCTAAGCTCGTTGAAGAATGTACTGTTATTATTACTTCCTGTCTATAGTTGTTTATCTCTGAGAATATTAAAATAAGTAAAAGGAAGTGTAGTTAGATCTATGACATTATCACTGGGTTTCTTTTATTCTATTGCGAATGAGAACATTACGAGCGAAATGAAGGAACTTGTTTAAAAGTTAATGATAAATAGCTTGAAAACAAAACTAAAACTATATTTTACTTTGATTTTTTCGTTAATTAAGATTAACTCTACGTCTCTAATATCTGGCAGTTTATTCATTGTTCTCAAATGTACTATAGTTGAGAGCGCTCTTGACTGTGATGAATTGGTGAAGCTTGCTGATGAATGGTGTATTTGCGACAGGCACCACTGAGCAAAAACGTATTAATTTTCTAAATCCAGCAGAAAAATTGGTTCTAATCTTTAATAATTATTTGTCTTAAAGTTCCTTTTCAATTCGTGGCATTAAAACGTAGGTTAATAAATTCCATTCAAAAATATTACTTCCGTTTGATATTATTAAACCTTTGTTAAAGTCACTTGATGTGAAATGAAGTTCGATTTCGGTTTAAAATAGATTACTGCCCCATATTTACATTTGTATTGTTCTTTCTGTAGATTAAACCGAGAACTCAATTAAATTTCACTCAGCTGCACTGAATGAAAAACGGAAGAAAGGAGGGTGATAATGAAGAGTCATGTATTTGCATGTCATATTTTTCGGTTTACTGGTTTCATGTCGTATTTTCTAATTGATGTGCTGTAAACTGTGTGTACATATCGATGCATTCATGTTATCTTTTATATTTTAAATTCTTGACATAAAAAATTATAACCCTCAATTTATTTATGGTGCCCTAAAAGAGCAGAAACAATTTCCAGAATTGTAGAAAGCATAATGCAATCTTATTAAAACTTAAATTACTTATTACTGATACAGTTATTTTCACTGGCATTGCGTTAGTTTCTCTAGGCAAGTTTAAGATTGCTTCAATAGTACAATTTACCTTCTTCCATGTTAATTAAATTAACTGTTACCGTTGTAATTGCGTAAAACAAATAAACATGTATTTGTTGTAAATATAACTTGTCTAACGTAGTTTAAACAAGTCATATTTCTTTACTTTGTTATATTTGTGATAGAATCTCTTATCTATAAGATTATAAAATTTAGATCTCAAACACTGTATTTATGGATTGTTCTAGGCAATCTTTCCACTTTCTTAATTATATTTTCCCCTGGGTTGTTGCTATATTACGTGTTTGAACTACGTCTGTGATTCAAAAATAGCTGTACACACGTAATTACACTTTGCATCTAAACGGTATTTTCATAGCTCTGTGATTACCACCCAGAATAATGGAAAGTATGGCCCAAAGACTGGCTGCTCATGTCCAAGGCGGACTGCGTCGTAGATCATTCCAATGCAGGATGTTGGCTCGGATTTGATGGACGTGTGCTGTCTGTGCTGTCGATGTGAATCGATCGGTCGATATGGGACGGCCAATCGCAACGGCGGCGCGGCGTTTAGCATGCGATTCAGATTACACGAATCCCCGCGCGGCTTAAGGGGGAGCGGCGGAGACGCAGCGACCGACAACTGCGCTGAATGGAAATGTTCCATTCGACACCGTTATCTTGATTGGGATGTCTGCTTTGGATGATGCTTCAGTTATGGATTGGGAGCTCATTTCATTTCTCAATTGAACACGGTTACTTATAAGATTGACTTCCGTTTTCCTCTGTTTCTTCTGAGACTTGATTTAATTATACGTGTCCTGTCGTAAAATATTTGAACTGCATTATCTTTGGACAGAAAGATTTTTGTCATTATATTTCAATTTCACTGTACTCCACAAAATCATTATCTTGCAAATAGGAATATTCTGTAATGTTTCAAAATGTCAGTTGAAAGAGCTAACATGGAACAGTTTTCATAGAAGAAATCTAGCATTCCAGATTCGCCGTTTTTGGAAATCCAGATGTCTGCTTTTGCTCCAACATTTCCAGATCAGTTACCAAGTATTGAAGAAGCCCCAAAGTGTATGGTTAGTATTTTTTAGTTACACCAAAAATGCTTATTTTTTGTTATAAAAATTCTGGTATGTTACATGGGGAACGCAGATGTATGTGGAGTGTGTAACATTTTGTGCGAGCTGCAGAGGGAGTGGCCACTAAAATACCTGAAATTTAACCAAATACCCAACTTATGCGCGCCAGTTACACAACTTAGTCGCGCCAAATACATAACACATTCGCGCCAAATACACAACTTATTAAAACTTGTCATGTTAAACTTCCGTGACTAGTGAGGAGTTCTGGGTCTAATGATGCAATCCTCGTCACGCAAACGCAATGTCATACTTTCACTCAGATAAGCGAAAGTACACATGTGTGAAAACTATGGAAGGTTTACAATAATCAAATGAACGAAAAAATGAATCTAAAAGCGTTATTTTTCATGAAAACAACTGATGATGGGAATATAATTTGCAAGTGCTCGTGTGAACTAAAATTTCGCTGTCACACTCCAGAAGACTCACGAGTATATTGATTGAATGAATGATGGTAAGTCATTAAATAATACCCGCCCAAATATTGCAAGCGATTGTTGCCGGAGATGGTTTATTCTAACGTTGTGAATCTCAATCCGTAGTTAAGGATACTTCTGTACATACGCCTAAGTAGGCGTTGTGGTGTAGCGAGCAAAAATTCTCCACCTCGTATACCGAGTTAATATCTAATTTATTATTCGTCTATTTATAATAGTTCACAAAAGCAGTGTGAGTTCCCTGTATATCAAGCTCCTGTCAGGGATATGCATGGAACATAACGAAAATAATTCCTCATGAAAGGGAGTCACGGCAACATCGTGTGCATGCAGGCGCCTCTGTGCAGCGGGTCAACCAAACCATGTGCTGGCGTTAAAGGCGCTGTCCTAGGGCTAAGCGACGCCATGTGCACATGCCACAATGTGGGTAGGGCGCTTGTACTCGTATTTGAGTGCTCAGGGTGCACAAGTGAATAAGAAGAATGTACGTAAGTGTGGACATTTGAATGGTTGCAGGGTGCGCACTGGCTATTCTGAGTGTTGGCAGGGCACGCTAGCGCGCACGTGTGAAAGTTGTTCCAACGTTTGCATCTGAGTGTGTGCACGGCGCGGAAGATTTAATGCATGCGGGTACGGAATGTAATTGTGTGCAGTGTGAGCACATGTGTGTGCAGGGTGCGCCCATCCAATTGTATGCTGGGTACGCACATCTAATTGTGTGCAGGGTACGCACAACTAATTGTGTGCTGGGTGCGCTCATCTAATTGTGTGCAGGTTACGCACATCTAAGAATAGTGTTTGCACGTCGAATTGTATGCAGGGTGCTCACATCTACGTGTGCAAGGTGCGCACATCTGACAACAGGGAGCGCGTTTGTGTGCAGAGTCCGCACATATATTTTGTGTGCAGGGTGCGTAAATTATTTTAAATTATATTTTATTTTGCAATTTGTTTGCGAACAAACATGTGGCAAAATTGCGTAAATTTGTGCGCATAAGTACATGACTGGAGTAAGTTCCCTTGACCTTGCTCCACTAATATTACATTATTACTAGTTAACAAGCACTAAACATATTATTTCATAGATGTACAATAATAAAAACATAAAACACAACATTTCTAAAATGAATAATTTACAGTCGATATGCAAGGTATAAAATAAGATATCTTGAAGTCGTCTGGTGGTGTCACTATTATCTAGTACAGGGTTGTCCAACTGGCGGCCTGCGGTTAATTGTGGCCCGCGAAAGACTATTACTGAATTGTGAAAGTCCCTTGCATCCATGTCGGGCGAGAAGATTTCCTTGATATGGCCTGATATCACACATGGTTCTACCCCCCCATTTCAGAGCAGCCGAGCAAACTGCCGAGATCAACAACAAAGGGAAGTCAGGTGCGGATCCCCCACTAAGTAATGTAAATATGGCTCGCAACCACATAAACTATTTTAATTGTGGCCATTAAGGCAAGTTACAAGTTGGACACCCCTGGCCTAGTCGGTTGATGTCTAGAATATTGGGATGAAAGGAGAAGGGTGCACGAGTGCGCTGGCGTGTGACAGACGGTGCGCGGTGTCGTTGCAGACGCTGCTGCAACCGACGGCGGCGCCGCTGCCCGAGTACAAGACGGCGGCGCTCAAGAAGTCGCGCTTCATCGTGTCGCACTACGGCGTGTTCCGCTCGTGCTGGGACTGGTTCATCCTCGTGGCCACCTTCTACGTGGCCGTGGTGGTGCCCTACAACGCCAGCTTCCCCTCCGTCGACCGCCCCTCCATGGTGAGCGACGTGGTCGTCGAGGCCCTCTTCATCATCGGTGAGTTGGCTGCGTGCAGCGACCGATCCCTGAGCCTCCTTTCCTTGTAAACCCGAAAGCTGCCGAAGGCATTGTCTTGGTATTCTTTGAAGATAGACAGAACATTGTCGATAAGAACAGCCGAGTGTTAGAATTCTCCCCCAGTTGGGGCGGAATTCGACATAGCTAACAGTAAACCCTCATTATCACGAATTTCAAGGGAATTCGTGTTATAAAAATTCGTGTTATCCGAGTATTATAAATGCCTGTATTACCGAAATCTCTTGCCCATTCATTCTACCATAATCCCCTGCCAGGCATTCCCTTGGTATTCTTTGCAGATACGACAGAACATTGTCAATCAGAACAGCTGGCTGCTAGAATTCTCAAGTCAGGGGCTGAATTCGACATGGCTAAGAACAATAAACCCTCATTATCACGAATTCCAAGGGACCCAAATAATCGGAGTTTGCGTTATAAAAATTCGTGTTATCCGAGTATTATAAATGACCATATTACCGTAATCCCTTGCCGGAACCGAAGTTTTGTTGTGGCGAAATTAGTGTTACGCGAGTTCGCGTTTACTGTAATAGTGTCGAAAAATCTCCACTGTCCGTACTAGAACCCTAGACCCTGTAGCTGAGAGACGCTGCAAAGGCGACGGCAATCCTGACACTCAGCCATTTCAGTCAATCCTGGCACTTTGGCGATTGGTGCACTTTTTCAACTTCAACTGGGCGAAATTTTCTAGTTGGCTTCCTACAGGCTCCCAGCGATACCGGTATTTTTGACTTGCGTATTAAATGACACATTAGCCATCAGGGAACCCCACAACAACCGTTTCATTGTCAGTAACATTCATTCTTTACTCGAGGCGTTCCTCGGTTAAATGTGTGTGGAATCTGCTTGGGAATTGTAGGATTAATGTAAATTACACGAATATACGTACATGTGTCTTATTTAATAGGTAATTATTACGTACAATTGACTTGATACTATGTGGCTTGGCTATACTATAACTTGATAGTATGTGGCTTGGCCGATGGCCATCATTACAATACCTGCATCCTAACGCGTTCTAACTTTTCGAATTCTGTTATTCACGCCAAATGGTTACCCGTTCGTATTAAAGCCGCGGAAAATTACCATAAGGTACAATCAAGAAAAAAAAACTGAAGGGAGGAAAACCTGGCGATGGAAGACGAGTACATGCTAATATGTCTAACTTTTTCTCAACTATTTATTTCCTGGCACAGACGTCACGCATTTCCGTTGCAGCCTTTGGCCTCTTCAGTACCTAAAATCAAACAGCGCCACAGAAGATAGTCTGCACCTTCGCCTCTGCGCTTACTTCTCGGACACCACATTCATTTGCCAACTAATGTGCCCAATAATGGCATGTGGTTTGTTTATTGATTTACTTATTTATTACTTAATGACTTATGTAATTACAAATTTACTAACTTAATCACTGATTAACTTATTCACAGTTTTCTTATTAACGTATTTCTTCTCCAGTCTAAGCTCTACTCATAGTACTAGCCAAGTGCTGTTCGACTCCCTAATTACTATTTCTCTAATATGCCGAACCATTCCTAGAAATGTTCCTAATTCTTGCATGAAGTGAGGCCTATTATCACCTAATATATTCTGGGCGAACGTTACGTTTTTATGTTGGAAGTAAGAGCTTCCTATTGCCATCCATTTTTCTCTCCATGTTTCGGTAGCATAGCAATTTAAAAGGATGTGGATACAAACTTCTCTGTCACTGCTAAGTACACAGATGCCATTGCCATTCGAGTCTTCAGTCTACGTTGAATCAACCTCCGACCCTAAACCACGCATAACCCCCACTTGCCATCCTTCTTAGTGTGTGAACCGAACTTTCGCAACCCCACACCGGGCTCGTGTGAATTTGTGCCACAAGTGAGCATTTTTCGGTCGTTGCTGCCAGGATATCTTGCATTTTAATACCAGAAAGTATATCAGAAATTAACTGCTATCTCCAATCCCCAATCATCTCCCCTCACATGTTCCCTTATCCCCAATCATCTCCGTAGAAACGTCTCCCAATCCTGGGCATTCTGGTAACACTTTAACATTTTACGACCAGTAGCGCTAATCGCCTTCCTGTAATTGTACTCTAAAGCACCAATGTATAAGCATGTAAGCCTGTTCATCTGTTAATCTAACCCAAAGTTTAATGGGTTTCATTTTAAAATATTTCAAATTCCAACACTACTGACCTCTCATAAGATGCCGACATTTGCTGAGTAGCCAGAGACTCTGACAATTAATTTGTAATAATCAGTTTTGATGCTTTCCAATCCATCTGTTCTACCTACTCCACAGATTTTCGTCCCTAGCTGGGAGAATATGCGACATTATGTCGCACAACTTTCGAAGAGAATTCCGGTACTCTGCACACTGCAAACGATTTGTTTGAGCGCCCACAAATGTTAGAAGGTGTTTCACACTCTCGATGCGTTTATTGAAGCGAAAATCTTTCTCAGCCACATTGCAGCCCTTCTCAAACTTCCTCCGTGGGGCCCCCAGCCGACATATGTTTGCGGCCATAAAAGCATTTTGCTTCATTATGACGTCGGGAGTTCGTCACATTTTTCTAATGGCATGTAATTGTCGTTGGATAGTTATGGAGACGCTTGTGCTGTTGAGTGTTTTACGGCAGGCCTTGCGTCGTCCGCTGCCCTTTCGGCCGAGAAGGCTCCGCGTCCGCGGAATGAAGAGCGGGCTGGCCCCGGGCGAGCGAAAGGTCAGCCGAGGGCGATGACCACGCAGCTCTCGGTGACAGCAAAGCTCCAAGCATTGGAACGTGCGACGACACGACCTCGTCAGAGAATTCTGTGGAGCGGTTTATTTAAACTAACCCTTTTTTTTTCAATTTATTTAAGTGTATAAATCAGTGGTGTCAAGGTCTTCTATTGGTGGCTGTGGCACGCGTCGTGGCACCGTAGCATGCCACGAGCTTCTCTGCGCAACTAGCGTTGGGAAAGGGAACTAGTAGTAACCCAGCCGTTTTACAATAGGGATGGCGTTGTCTCTGGTGGGTAAAGCACTACGTGGAGGTAGCGATTTCGTCAACTTGACAATTCTGATATAAATTGACAAAAACTAAATTGGTGGATATATAACCGAATAAATTTGTTTCTTAACCTCATGTACGTAATGTAACCGTGATGTTCATAATAACTTTTTTTATAAATACATTTGATATAAACTTTGTCATTTTCATAATTGACTATTGTCTAAAGTTCCCCCTCTAGCTGGTTCAGGAGGTTAATTATATGATATTTAATTAGTCTATCAGAGAAATATGTAAAAGATGTAGACGCTTGCAAAAGTACTGTTTTAAAATACTAACAGGGGAAAATGTTTAATAAATGTGCCGGAAATGTAAAAGAAAAGCAAACCGAGAATGTAAATCCGTAAACGGTATAAGCAGGTAATCAACTACGTTATCTCTCTGCATTAAGTACCCACATTATCACGTTTGGTGTTTGTTTGAACTGGCGCCGGAATCCAATGTGCATATTACGACCTGCCTAACTCCCGTGCGTCCGTCAATTGACCTGACAAATTCTGAGGTCAGCTAACTAGCCCCTCGCCTGGTAACAACTTCTGGCTGACATTCGAGTAACAGACTTAAAGTAGGTCGCGTACGGTTGGTTGCGCCACTCTGCTCATAAAATCCACGACGCTGCGAGCGCGAAATTCAATTTCCCCAGCGCCCTTGTAGAGTGGTGATGCTACGCGACTCCGCGCGACTCCAAGTGGATTGGGTGACGAAGGTCCATTCGATCGAGATCCCCCACGGCAACATAAATCAAGATAAATAGATTGTTCTAGCGCACGAGGTGTAAAAATTGCGAATTAATTGAAATTTTACTACAATCTTTGTATATCATTCCAGTAAGGGGACCAAGTGCAGAAGGAACACTGCGACCTCTATACACAAAAAGAAACTTTCACTTCTGTAACGGGACTATTTATGACAGCAGTTGACGTACCCGAAACATCAATTAACTAAGCAATCATCTACAAATGGGATAAATTGGTGAGACAACAAAAAGCTATAAGTCTGCCTAATGAATAATTTGTTTCGTTATGAATTGAGGACATCGGAAAAGATAATAAATACTACATAACTGCTGCCAGACTGATCACACGATAGTGGCAAACAAACCCGATATTGTTAATTGGGATTTGGAGAAAAAATCGTGTCTACTTGTCGATGTTGCTGTATCTTGCGATCAAAACGTCGTTACCAAGGAGGCAGTAAAATGTCTTAAATACAAGAGTTTGCAAATCGAGATCAGCCGAATGTGTAATATACAAAATATTACAGAACAAACGCCGCGCGTTAATCTGGACGGACGGAGCTGTAATATACAAAAATATTACAAAACAAACGCCGCGCTTCAATCTGGACGGTCGCGGTTACTAGGTAACGAAGGTTGTTGACGGGCGAGAAGGGGGCCCTGGACGAGGGAGAGTTGGTGGTTGACTGGCATCCTGGTGGTAGCGGCGCGTATGTAACCTGAATTATTAAAGTTGGACATCGACGCGAATAGGGAGGACAAATTGTGGAACAAGTGTGCAAGAAGTGAGCAGCAAGAAAGAAGCAGACGGATTTTCGGCGCGGAAGTCAAGGGGCTACAAACTGCGGGGGCCATCGTTCACAACGCCAGACAATTCGGGACCGTGATCCTAATGCATGAAATCAAGCAAGAGAATTTTTTTATATTGTTAATCTCAAATTCCATTCTTAATAAACAAAATTATTGTTGTGTCACGTTGTATGTAATTCCTTCGGAATATAAATAATTTCAGACTTCCAGGCTTCTCTGTATAGAGAGCATGAGAACCACAAAGAACTGAGCTAGCAAATTGAAGGTAAAATTAATCATTATTCATTATTTTATCACAAATTTAAGGCGTAAAAACACAGGTTATACCCATGTTATTGGAGCTTTGTTTCTCAAAATTTGTGTAAGAACTGGCTAAACTTCCAGGTAATTCAAAAGACTGGGAAGTGCAAGAAATCGCTTTATTTGGAACAGCTCACATTTTGCTCAAAGCATTGTAGAGGCACCGACAGTCTCTAGATCTGCTCCTTAGGCAACTGGTTGTAACCTGGAGTACATTTAATTTTCAGCCGACTCATAACATCTTTAGTCGTGGAATAATAATAATAATAATAATAATAATATAAATTGATAGTAACACATCATTTGTAATAATTTAATATCCTGTAAAGGAACTTTTTTGCTTCTCGCGTTAAAGTTATTTTCTTATTTTCTCTGACAGTTTTTGACACGAATTTTAAGTTCGACCGCTTAATCGTCAAGAAAGGAGGCAAACATCGAGGCACGCCTTTTTACGAGACCTACTTGTGGAAGTCCTTCTGGAAAACGACGCGAGACCAACTCGGTCGCAAGCGCGTCGCTTCCGAAAGAGCGCGCAGCGAACGGTCTGCTCCGTCGCGACGCCTCTTGGCGCCACCTGGTGCCCGCGTCGCCTTCGTCGCCGCCGCCGCCGCCGCTGCGATCGCTGCTTCCGCCAGCATCACCGCCGCATCTGTCGTCGGCGCATCCACGCTTCGGTTTTGTCCCTGCTGCGTCAGCCGCAGTTTCGTCCCTGCCCCGGAAAATCGTTATTGGAGCCCCGGTAAAGGTGGCTGAGGACTTCAAATGATGCCACTTCAGTGCTTCTGACCGGGAGGTCCTAGGGTTCCACTCCCGACGGTGGCAGGATTTTCGGCACTAACTTAGATTATAAACTGAGTTGAGTTCAGTCGCTGACTGGAGGAGAATTCTAGCGGCCGGCTGTTCTGATCGGTAGTTCCGCGTAGTTTTGTCCGATCAACACCAGACGAATCCCGGAGTTGTAAACTAACAAACGGGCCACGGGTCACACGCGATCTTTTCTTCCTCTTCCTTGTCCTTACCCTTACACATCACATGCACTACACTACCATACATGTCGGGACCAATCGGAGCTTAGAGTGCCCGCTGATTGGGAAAAATCCCCGCAAGCAAATGTAGGTTGGCGCCAGATGTCACCAGTCTGCGGGGGAAGATCATACCTCTCGCGATAAAACAAGCCCTACACTTATGGGACTAATGACCTTAGTTGACGCGCCTGGAATCATCAATCAATCAATGAATCCAGCAGCATCACCTATCGTCAATAACTTATTTAATAGCAATGCGATATGCGCAGATGTTTTACGTTGCAACGCGATCTCGATGCAGCTAGCCCGTTTGATTTTAACAATGCGTGCGATTGATGTACGTAGAAACAGCTTTTTTGTGGAAAAGCGATAATTTGAGGTGCCTCACGTACAGTTGTGGCGATGGTCGCTTCGGCCCGGCCCGGAGAAATGGTGCTCTCTGATGGCCATTTGCGAAGCAGTTCGACCGTTTATTCTTGACAACTTGATTTCTATTTTTCTGTTATTAAGTCGGCGGTTTTTTGAAGGAAAAAATACGTATATTTTAGGTGCCACGTTTGAAATGTACACTCTTTGCTTTCAGTTTACATCAAGGAAAGGTTATAATTGTTTATATTTTAGATTAGAGCCAAATTTTACTTATTTCCGCAGTTCATGTGTGAGCACGGGAAGTGTAGTGTGGTGTTTGTAACTTCACCCCTCAAGGCCCGTCTTCACAATGGAATATGTCAAGGTATTTCGCGTCTTTCTCAGTCGCGCTGCTAGATATCGCATGAGCGCTGCTAGATATCGCGACCGTATCAAGCAGTGTTTGCGATCATGCTACATCTACCGACACGAGCGAGAAAGCCGCGAAATGCCGTGTGATATTCCATCGTAGCCCTAGGGCCTTGAGGGGCGAAGTTATAAAAATCACACTATAGCAGTGTTGGTGGGGGTTGCCAGGTGATGCGGGGCGGTCGATCGTGGTGGAGCAGGGTCAGAGGTGGGCATGGCGGAGCGGACGGAGCATAATTAAGTAACCATGCAACGCCGGGAACCTTCATCTGCACATTGTACCCAACTTCTTTCTGATGGACGTCTGAGAGACAAATGATGACGCCGACGGTTGTTTTTTAGTGACTTGCAATAGCAGCGGCTTTTCACAGGAACGTCATCTACCCTTGTTGCTACCAACAGGGAATGAATATATGAAGGGAATAGAGCAGAACCAGCAGTGCGCTTTTGCCACGTAATTCCGAATGCGGTATCAAACTGTTACCTCATTAAATGTATCAAAAAATATTAGTATAGAAATCAGAGTGAAAAAGTAATGAAGTATCCGCTTTAGTTGTCACGCGAAAGATCGTACAGTGCTCTCGTAACAAGTGCAGTAAATCGTTTGAACTTTCTTTTTCTGCCGAGACACTGCTGTCAAGCACAAAGAAGTACAACGTGCCATTACTACAAGTGACTTACAAATGCATTCTTGCAGAGGCACCTAACAAACGGGCCAAGGACCGCGTGCGATCTTTCCTCCCTCACCCCTCAGACACACACACACACACACACACACACACTCACACTCACACACACAGACTCACACACACAGACTCACACACACAGACTCACACACACAGACTCACACACACACACTCACACACACACACTCACACACACACACACTCACACACACACTCACACTCACTCACACACTCACTCACACTCACACTCACACTCACACTCACACTCACACTCACACTCACACACACACACATTCACTCACTTGCACTACCACACTTGTCGGGAGACATGTCGGGACCTTAGAGTTGTCACTGTTCGAGCGGTGCCACGCTAGTGGGAAATGCGTGTTTGAGGAAATTCCCTGCCAGCCGACGTAACGTCCTTAACTGTTAACGCGCCCGGAATCACTAATAAATCAATGAATCAATCGGTTGTCACACATCCGTCTACCGGTCGGGAAGGATCTTCTCCCAGTGGCACATTCCCACATAGCAGGACCTCCGAGTTGAGGAGCCGTCTTCACTGTGCCGAACTGGGGCCAGGTGCGCTCCCCGGATCGCTACCCGTCGTGTCGCGGGACGGGATGGACCGAGGGGGGGGAGTGGCGTCCCTTGAGAGCGGGTCCAGGTGGGCCGGCGCGCGGTGGGTAGGGCGCGGGGCGGGAGGGGAGGGGAGCGGCAGCAGATGCATGCGAGATGGGCCTGTCCAGCGGACGCCGCCCCCACGGGGACCGTCGCACTAACAGCACGCGAAATACCGCGCCGCGTGGCAGGTGGCCCGAGCGCGCGGCGCGCAATTTCGGTTGACCCGCCGCCCCACGCCGCCCCACGCCGCCTCACGCACCCCACGCCGCCCCACGCCGCCCCACGCCGCCCCACGCCGCCCCACGCCGCCCCACGCCGTCCCACGCCGCCCCACGCCGCCTCACGCCGCCCCACGCCGCTCCACGCCGCCCCACGCCGCCCCACGTCGCCTCACGCTACCCCACGCCGCCCCCACGCCGCCCACGCCGCCTCCACGCCGCCCCACGCCACCCCACGCCACCCCACGCAACCCCACGCCACCCCACGCAACCATACACCCCCCACGCACCCCCGCCAGCGGGTGCCCAAACCGCGCCCCCCACCCCGCGGCGATGCCCTTCGCTCAATCCGCATTCCCCAACATCTCTGCTCTCACACCGGCAGAGGTGGCTCAGGGCATCGACGATGTTACTGCGGTGCGTCTGACCGGGACGTCCTAGGATTCCAATCCCGACTGCGGCAGGATTATCGACACTAGCTTGTGTGCCAGGTCGAGACTGCAGTTGCTGTCTGCAGGAGGATCTAGGGGCCGGCTGGTCTGATTGGTAGTTTTCCGTGGTTTCTCCAAACAGCATTAGGTGAATGCCGGAGCTAACGAACGGGCCACGGACCGCGAGTGATCTTTCCTTCTTCTTCCGTGTCCTATCCCCGCCCCTTACCTAAAGATACACACACACACACACACAAACTTCACACGAGTGTCTTAATACCCATTACATCAGATTTCATATGGTACTTTCTCTACGACGTATGGTAACTTTTATAAGTTAAACTTTTGCACTGAATCGTTTCGTGGCAATTGACATGCATGATTCAGCCAAGGCCACCTTACGGACAGCTCCCTACCCACAGCAGTTGGCTTTGTTTTACCAGACCGTCTGCGAGGGAGTGTACAAGCTGCGGCAATAATTCTGACGTCACCATTTTTGCTTTTCTTCTCTTAATTCTGCAGGTGTCAAGTCCACCGTTGATCCAGTAGACATTTTAAACTAGACTTATTTAAGGAGAACCACACGGCAGCAACATATAATCCCAAATGACTTGCATTCATATCTTAACCTTAGTCAAATGTTCTCTCCAATAAACTACCACTGCGCTAATCAAATAGGATGAAAGTGAAATTACGATTCAATTTATTTTAAATAATATTTCAAGTTAAAAATTACTAATAATAAACGAAATAATTGAGAAGGAGAATATAATATTAAATACAATTTTAATATGCACAATCTAACGAAACATTTACTTTAACGATTCATAATGATTAATGAAGTGTCAATATGTGGTTTGTAAGCTTTTCTGTGATTGGTCAAGAATCTATATCATAATGAAAACTGTTCCGTAATGAGTATCATTATGCAACGGGTTGCAGACATCAAATGACAGAATTACACAATGGGAATGGAAAAACAAGATTCATGCACTTTACTATATCAGGGCCCCTTTCGGCTGATAACCGGTTACGTCGGAACGTGATGTCATGGCGTGAAAATCACGACCCGCACATTTCCCCAAAACCTGTGTAAATCCGTTTCCAGTAGGTCGGATTCCGGGCTGGTGCCGAAGCTGTTCACGTCGCTCACTGATCTCTTTACGTCCCTCCTCAATTCCCATGAATGTCGGACACTGCAACCACGAACCCAAGAACACAACCGGTGGCAACCCGTGTGGTTACACCGGGGGGCACAGAGGACTCAATGTGACCCCTCACTGACCAGGAGAGGTGGCTCAAGGCATCGACTTATGTAATTCCGGTGCCTCTGACCGGGAGATCTTAGGGTTCCACTCCCCGACGATGATGGCAGGATATTTGACCACTAGGTAGACAGCTAGGTCGAATTCAGTCGCTGTCTGGAGGAGAATTCTAGCGGACGGCTGCTCTGATCGGTAGTATTCCGTGTATTGCTCTGATCAACACCAGGCGAATGCGGGAGCAGTATCCTCACAAACGGTCCACGGACCGCGCGATATCTTTCCTTCCTCTTCCTTGTTTTATCCTCGCCTTTAAACTACTCACACTTACTCACATGCACTACACTCCACACTTATCGGGAGAACAGTCGGGAGCTTCGTTCTGCTCCCCTTTGGGACGGTGTCCCGCTGGGGGAGATACGTGGTTGGGGAAACCCCGCTAACCTAGACGCTCTGGATCTCAGCAGCTTGCGGCGGTGATCACCACCATCTCTCGAGGAAAGAAACATGTACTACATTATTGGGACTAATGTCCTTAGCAGTTCCCGTTTCCGGAGTCACTAATCAATCAATCAATCCGTCTCCTCACTGGATCGACCTTTGCTAGGGGAGGTGGGCAACCGGCCGGGAGATTCCAGCCCCTCTCCAGCGCTTGTGTGCGCGGGGCTGCAGCGCAATGCCATAGCTCCGACCCGCCCGCGGGGCCTGTTCGCGGGCAGCAAGGGGAGCGCGTGTGCCGTGCGCGGGGAGAGGGGCTGCGCGTGGCGAGGCGCGGCGCCCGGGGCGATGCCTGCACCCTCTGCCCCAACGCGCGACCCTCCGCCTGTAATCACGCTAATTGAGCCACCGGCCGCCCCGGCCCGCGCGCGGCCGCCTGACAGCTGTTGTGACTTTTCCATTTGCGCCGGCGCCGACCGGATGGGCCATTCCCCTCACTCGCACCTGATGAATGCCCGCACGCACAACCACCTGTCTCACACCCGCCCTGCAGCCCGCTCACCTAACAGACGCCACCTCCGCTCGGTGGCCAACCGCTCAATCATCAGCTCGTCTGCCCGTTTGCCCGTCCTTTCACCTAGCCATCCCGTCCTTCTCCTAATCACCCTTTCGTCCTTCCGCGCGACCACCCTTCTGCCCAATAGCCCTTCCGGACTTCCGCCCAACCGCCCTTACGCCCAACCGCCCTGGCGCCCAACCGCCCTTCCGTCTAACAGCCCTTCCCCCAACCGCCCTTCCGTCCAACAGCCCTTCCGTCCAACATCCCTTCCGTCCAACCGCTCTTCCGTCCAACCGCCCTTCCGCCCAACAGCCCTCTCGCACCAACAGACCTCCCGCCCAACATCCCTCCCGCCCAACAGCCCTCCCGCCCAACAGCCCTCCCGCCCAACAACCCTCCCGCCCAACAGCCCTCCCGCCCAACAGCCCTCCCGCCCAACATCCCTCCCGCCCAACAGCCCTCCCGCCCCAACAACCCTCCCGCCCAACAGCCCTCCCGCCCAACAGCCCTCCCGCCCCAACAGCCCTCCCGCCCAACAGCCCTCCCGCCCAACAGCCCTCCCGCCCAACAGCCCTCCCGCCCAACAGCCCTTCCGCCCAACAGCCCTTCCGCCCAACAGCCCTTCCGCCCAACAGCCCTTCCGCCCAACAGCCCTTCCGCCCAACAGCCCTTCCGCCCAACAGCCCTTCCGCCCAACAGCCCTTCCGCCCAACAGCCCTTCCGCCCAACAGCCCTTCCGCCCCAACAGCCCTTCCGCCCAACAGCCCTTCCGCCCAACAGCCCTTCCGCCCAACAGCCCTTCCGCCCAACAGCCCTTCCGCCAACAGCCCTTCCGCCCAGCAGCCCTTCCGCCCAACAGCCCTTCCGCCCAACAGCCCTTCCGCCCAACAGCCCTTCCGCCCAACAGCCCTTCCGCCCAACAGCCCTTCCGCCCAACAGCCCTTCCGCCCAACAGCCCTTCCGCCCAACAGCCCTTCCGCCCAACAGCCCTTCCGCCCAGCAGCCCTTCCGCCCAACAGCCCTTCCGCCCAACAGCCCTTCCGCCCAACAGCCCTTCCGCCCCAACAGCCCTTCCGCCCAACAGCCCTTCCGCCCAACAGCCCTTCCGCCAACAGCCCTTCCGCCCAACAGCCCTTCCGCCCAACAGCCCTTCCGCCAACAGCCCTTCCGCCCAACAGCCCTTCCGCCCAACAGCCCTTCCGCCCAACAGCCCTTCCGCCCAGCAGCCCTTCCGCCCAACAGCCCTTCCGCCCAACAGCCCTTCCGCCCAACAGCCCTTCCGCCCAACAGCCCTTCCGCCCAACAGCCCTTCCGCCCAACAGCCCTTCCGCCCAACAGCCCTTCCGCCCAACAGCCCTTCCGCCCAACAGCCCTTCCGCCCAGCAGCCCTTCCGCCCAACAGCCCTTCCGCCCAACAGCCCTTCCGCCCAACAGCCCTTCCGCCCAACAGCCCTTCCGCCCAACAGCCCTTCCGCCAACAGCCCTTCCGCCCAACAGCCCTTCCGCCCAACAGCCCTTCCGCCCAACAGCCCTTCCGCCCAACAGCCCTTCCGCCCAACAGCCCTTCCGCCCAACAGCCCTTCCGCCCAACAGCCCTTCCGCCCAACAGCCCTTCCGCCCAGCAGCCCTTCCGCCCAGCAGCCCTTCCGCCCAACAGCCCTTCCGCCCAACAGCCCTTCCGCCCAACAGCCCTTCCGCTCAACCGCTCTTTCGAGCGCCGCCCTACACCCCGCTCACCTAACGCCCACCAACTGTTCGCTTGCTCGCCAACCGGTCGGTCATCAACTCGTCTGCCCGCCCAACTGCCCTTCCTCCTTCCGTCCCACTCTCTCGCCGCCCGCACGGTTTTGAAGCCCCCGCCCCCGTGTTATTCTTGCATCTGGCTCCCACCACGGGCACGTGAAAACTGCCGATGCCTCGTATGCATCGTATTTGCAGTTGGTAGGAAGTTAGGAAATGCGTACGCTAAACCAACGATACGTAAATTTAACTTGCCGCAGAGCACGGCAGAAATTCTCACCCAGAGCGCTATTGGCGTAACGATCTTGCATATGAAGTTTTCCCTTTTGTGTAGCATGGCAGCGAGCATATGAGCAGTTATTCCCCTCCCTCCCATTCTCTCTCTCTCTCTCTCTCTCTCTCTCTCGCATGAGCGCTCTCTCTTGCTCGCACGCTCTCTCGCTCGCTCGCTCTCTCGCTCGCTCTCTCTATCGCTCGCTCTCTCTATCGCTCGCTCTCTCTATCGCTCGCTCTCTCTATCGCTCGCTCTCTCTATCGCTCGCTCTCTCTATCGCTCGCTCTCGCTCGCTCGCTCGCTCGCTCTCTCTCGCTCGCTCTCTCTCTATCGCTCTCTCTAGCTCGCTCTCTCTTGCTCGCTCTCTCTTGCTCGTTATCTCACTCTCTCTCGCTCTCTCACTCTCGCTCGTTCTTTCTTGCTCTCTCACTTATTCTCGCTCGCTCGCTAGCTCTCTCGCTCTCCCTATATGTATCTATTTCCGTCCACGCTCGTGCCTTTGTCCCGCTCGCACGTGCTGCCCTGCTGCGGAGTGACCCCGCGACGCGACCTTCGGCGTGCGGAAAGAGAAGCGGGCGTGTGTGCACAATCGACCCCCGGGTGTGCATTTCATGTTCGGGAAGCTCGTTGTCGGACCCGGTTAATAGTTTTAATCGATTTCATCTAAATGGCCCGTTTCTGCTTTCGACACGGCACTGCTTTTGACACGTATGTTAACATTTCCTATGGATAGGTCACAGTTTGTTGGACATACTGTTGCAATTCATCCTATCAGTCAAATACATCAGTCGATGATATTCGATGTTGGTGGGAGATATCAACGAAGATGCAAAACGTGAAGTCAGTTTGATATCGCAACTGCAGCACTGAATTAAATGTTGTGTTTTTTATGTTTTATTTAAGATAGCCTAGAACTCTCTTTTAAAACGTTACCCAAATGTAGTGTAATTGTGTTTTTACTGTCATATTTTTTCCCAGCTTTATCAAACTTAATCCTATTGTCTGAAAGTGCGATGGATTAATTTGAATAAAATGTGTGTTTTTAGACAGAACGTTTGATATCTTTCTTATCATATTTGTCCTCGAGTACAAACAGAAATGGAGCTAAGTTCGTTGCTTTATTCTCTTATTCTTATCCATATTTTGTATACTTTCCCTGCACTTGTACACAATCATTTTATCTTGATTATATGATTACCGAAACTACAAAATTATTTTCTTTCTCTCGATTTTGTCGTTCAACATCTTTTCTCCTACTTACGGTTCACTGAACGTGTGCTTGTTAAATTACTTGCTATTTCAGGTGTTATTCGGAAACACTGAGCAATTTGTTGTGGTTCAAGTAGGTAGCATGCAAGTTTTTCTTTGCACCCTGTTCTAGATGCTGAAGCGAGTTCCCTGTTTGCGGAGTCAGCACATAGCCAGCTTTTCCATGGCACAGTATCCTAAACACGCCTCCAGGCTCGTGATGTGTAAACTCGCAACACCTAACACAGTGGCGTTAAGTTGATACGCGAACAACCTTCCTGGGGTTGATAAAATAACCAGCGTAAAATATTAAGCTAAAAACCTCCGTCAGATGTGTGCAGTCTTCAGATGACTCAGAATAAATAATACAAACTAATCGGACATGGAGATGCGTCGTAAATTATTGATTTTTGCCTTTGATCATGTAACGAAGTTTATTCGGGATATTTCTTATAACGAAGTTTATGCAGACAATTTACACGTACGACATTGTTGGGCAGTCCTGTATGCACAGATGGCATTGTTGGGCAGTCCTCGACTGTGTCACAACATGACCTGTGTCACAACATCTTTGCGTAAGAAATTTCCTAAAAATCAAGAAGAAATATCCGTGCCTAACTTAATTTTTTATAATTTCCCACTGGGACGTACATGTTTATTGTAAAAAAGTTATTATTTTCGACCTCTCTTCGTGCCCTCGAATTTCGTAACATTTATTTTGAGACAGCCTGTATATTGTTTTCACGTAGCACGAACCCTAACTTTTTGTGTTGACAGCTGCGTAGAAGGCTGTAGTAGCCGATAAACGATGGCTTCCATTTCCCGATACAATTTCCTTCCCCTCTGATGTTATTAGATCGGGCGCTTAGTGGAACGGAGCTGCAGCAAAACAATGATAACATTTCTCGAACCCCGCTCCACCGCCCTTGGCCGTTGCAAAACCGAACCAGCGAGGACGCGACGCCTCGCACCATCCATTGCCCCCCTTTTTGCGTGCGGGGAGAAGGGCGCGCGGACAGTAGATACGGGATGATTTGTCGCGTCCGCCGCGCGCGCACCCTTATCGGCCTCCCCTCCGGTCTACCCGCCCCCTCCCGCCGCCCCCTCCCGCCGCCCCCTCCCGCCGCCCCCTCCCGCCGCCCTCTCCCGCCGCCCTCTCCCGCCGCCCCCTCCCGCCGTCCCCTCCCGCCGTCCCCCCCCCGCCGTTCCCCCCCCCCCGCCACCCCCTCCCGCCGCCGCCAGTCCCAGTGAATGCGGGCGCAGCGGGCACCATTCCGGAGATTGATCCGGAGCTCTGGACAGCCGTGCGCTCTAGGGCATTCCTAGATTCTCGACGGCGGCTTCGGGGAGGGGGGGTTCGTGGCGTGGTGGCTTGCACATGGGCCTTCCATCGGTAGGACCCGCGCTCGATTCCCAGTTAATGTATGTGGAATCTGTGATGTACACAATACGAACTCTGGGGATTTTCTCAAGATCATCCCGTTTCCCCTACACACTTGCACACGGCCTGCACACGCTTGCACATGGGCCTTACATCGGTAGGGCCCGCGCTCCGATGTATGAATGCGCTCCGAATTAATGTATGAATGAATCTATGTACACTAAGTGATCGAAAGTATCCGGACACGTGTCTGAAAATGACTCAACAGTTCGTGGCGCACTCCATCGATAATGTTGGAATTCAATAGGGTGTTGGCCCACCCTTAGCCCTGATGACAGCTTCCACTCTCGCAGGCATACTTTCAATTAGGTGCTGGAAGGTTTCTTGGGGAATGGCAGCCCATTCTTCACGGAGTGTTGCACTGAGGAGAGGTACGGTTGTAGGTCGGTGAGGCCTGGCACGAAGTCGGCGTTCCAGAACAATCCAATGGTGTCCGATAGGATTCAAGTCAGGTCTCTGTGCAGGCCAGTCCATTACAGGGAGGTTATTGTGGTGTAACCACTCCGCCACAGGCCGTGCAGTATGACCAGGTGCTCGATCGTGTTGAAAGATGCAATCGCCATCCCTGAATTGCCCTTCAACAGGGGGAAACAAGAAGGAGTTTAAAACGTCAACGTAGGCCTGTGCCGTGATAGTGCCACTCAAAACAACAAGGGGTGCAACCCCCCTCCATGAAAAACCCAACCACACTCTAACTCCACCGCCTCCGTGTCCGGATACTTTTGATCACATAGTATGTGGAATCTGTGAAGCACAATACGAACTCGGGGGCTTTTCTCAGGCTCGTCCCGTTTCCCCTACCTTTCATTCTCCCATCTTCCCATCATCATGACCTATAACATAACTCACGAGCGTCAATTGCTAGCAAAAGGGCCCCGAAAAACAATAAATATAGAAACAGGCCAACAAATAAATACATGATTGTGTGCGATGAAATAGATGCTGTAAGATTGAATGCGTTTGTGAGTGGTAGAATCAGCCCGTAAGCCGGGGGCTATGTGTGCGTGCGTTAGTATGTGACCTTCAATCTGTCCTATATTCGCCAATGATCCAATAATATGTGTTTCTGCCAGGATGTCAATACGCCAATGTGTGTGTGTGTGTACGTGAGTGTTTTATACTTGTGTGCGCGTCGTTATGTAAGCGCTTCCGGTGAACACAGTTTTAAACGGTGTTTTGTAAATCGCAACTACAACGTAACGTTACAGCCACAGACATTCTCCCCAAACGAGCAAACTGACAAAACTAAAAAAGAGCACTGCATTTCGTATAACTATTTCTGTGAAGGAAATTTTATCATTCGCATATAATATCCTTTTTCATATCGCCAGCGTCGCCCAGCCCGCTCTCCGAGGAACGCTCTGTCGGCGGCCATCGCTTCGGCGTTTTGCGAACCCCCGGGGGGGGGGTCGCGGGGGGGCAGGGAGGTAGAGTGCCCCTCTTCATCTCGATGCTTCGCGCGAGGCGGTGGGAGGGAGCCCGCCGTCCCAAGAACGCCGTCTCGCCGCCAATATGAAAAGCACGCCTTTTGTCCGGCGCCGGGCCATGCACCCCACCCCTCCCCTCCCCGCTCGCGCCCCAGCCCCCGCTCGCAAATCCACGGCTATGAGAGCGCCCCTCCGTTCGGGGAGGGGGGGCGTGCCGCTGAGACTCCGAAATGGCGAGCGCAGACCCACGCCCCCGCCCCGCTCCACGTCCGCTCCCACTCTCGCCTTTTCATGCGTTCAGCGCATCCACCTCTCACCTTCAAACTGGTTCGCCTCTCTTGCGGATTTGGTGTGCCTGGTCTCTTGTGAAATTAGAGAAGAATTTCTTAATTTCTCGTCTTTATTCAGTACATCTTCGTTCATTTCGTATTTTACCACACTCTCTCTCCCTGTCTCTCTCACTTCTCCCTGTCTCTCTCACGTCTCCCTGTCTCTCTCACTTCTCCCTGTCTCTCTCACTTCTCCCTGTTTCTCTCACTTCTCCCTGTTTCTCTCACTTCTCCCTGTCTCTCTCACGTCTCCCTGTCTCTCTCACTTCTCCCTGTCTCTCTCACTTCTCCCTGTTTCTCTCACTTCTCCCTGTTTCTCTCACTTCTCCCTGTCTCTCTCACTTCTCCCTGTCTCTCTCACTTCTCCCTGTCTCTCTCGCTTCTCCCTGTCTCTCTCACTTCTCCCTGTCTCTCGCACTTCTCCCTGTCTCTCGCACTTCTCCCTGTTTCTCTCACGTCTCCCTGTCTCTCTCACTTCTCCCTCTCTCTTCTCCCCCTCTCTCTTCTCCCCCTCTCTCTTCTCCCCCTCTCTCTTCTCCCCCCTCTCTCTCACTTCTCCCCCTCTCACTTCTCCCCCTCTCACTTCTCCCCCTCTCACTTCTCCCCCTCTCTTTTCTCCCCCTCTCTTTTCTCCCCCTCTCACTTCTCCATCTCTCTCTCGCTTCTCCATCTCTCTCACTTCTCCCTTCCTCTCTCTCTTCCTCTGCCACTCTGGATCTCTCTTCATGATTCCCATTCTCTCTCTCTTTCTCTCTCACCCTCTCCATCACGCTCTCTCTCTGACACTTTTTCCTTTGAAACCCCCTCTGCCACCCTCTCCCACTCTGTATACCTCTCTACAACATCTGCCCCGCTCTTTGTCCGTCTCTTTCCTCTTTCTCCTCGCTTTTCCTCTTTCTGTTTCCTCCTCTCTCTTATCTCTCTCTCTGCCTCTGATTCTCCCTATGGCAATTCTCGATTTTCTTTTACTCGAGGCAACAACGATATGGCTCTCTAGACAACTTACTAGAAAGACAAAATTAAAGAGAAATTTCTATAAGAATTAAGAGAGAAAAACGAGTTCTAATAGAAATTGAAAAGCGTACAGCAAAACTCATTGGATATGTTCTTATGCACGATGAACTTCTCCAGAACATTTTTGAGGGAAGATTTGAAAGACGAAAACAAATTAGTGGTGCTACAATGGCACCCACTTTTTCGCATTAGTTGTAACTGTTCTGCAATATTACACTACTGCATGGCCCTGCCTAAGTGTTTTCAACAATCAGTCATTTTTTCGCGTCTCTTTCACTTTTCACTTACCTCTAAATTAACACTCGAAATTCAGGTACTGTTCCAAAATTGGTTCACATCCATGTTTTCGCTATCAGTCCTATTTTTCTTTTTATCATAATTTCTTCATATAGTGTTTTCAATATCTCAGAGACACTAGCGTGCTCCGTTATGCTCATAAGTTGGTCTCCTTCTGTCAAACCTGCATTAATATTGAAGCAAACATGAAAATTATATTTCAGTATATTCTCTTTTTCTCTTTATGTCTCGCAAAATGTCTCTTCCCACTTTTCAGTACCGTCATTTTATTCCGTGTACTTTATTTAGGTATTTTTCGTGTTCTTAAATCGTGCGCGGAAGATGTATGTTCCGTGCCTCATGCAAAACTGAAGCAACAGGTTCCCTGAGATCCTTCTCCTCCGGGACCCGCCTTCGCCGACCAGGCGGTGGAAATGGATTGCTCGCGCACAGGCGGGGCACCAGAAGGCGGAGGAAATTGCCAATGATATAGGGCCGTGACAGAGTAGGGCAATAAAATTTCCGTACACCGAAGGCCTCGAGGAAATCGTTGTAAGCTATTCAGGGGATTCTCCTTCTCTTCTTCATGTCGCTTTTTCTCCATTTTCGTTTTCGCTTCTCTCGCGTTCTTATAAAATATCTTAAATACTTGTCTTACAACGTCCTTACCTTCGTGTTCTTTTTATGCTATAAGAATGTACCTTTTTAATGTTTCGTAAAAATTGCTTTTAGAATAAACTGATAGTCTAGATAATTGGCCACCAATACTTTCAATTAGGATTAAATTCTGTATTATTTTTATGTATTTAAAATAAATTATGTATGTAATACAGAATTCTGCTGCATCTTTTTGTTCACATTTGAGTCAAAAATGTTCCTGTTGAGTTATTTTTGTTTACATCTTCAATTCTGTAATAAATAATTAAATGTAAAAAAACAATTCAATTATATAATTAGTCTAGGATATAAAGCCCGTAAAACGTTTATTTAATAATAAACGTTTGTGGTATAATCCTAAATCAAAATCATAAAAAACATTATAAATAAATATTTAATACAAGTTTATTAAATATAAGTACTTTCTTTAATGCACAATTTTATTTTGTTATTTACGTCGTATAATCTAAGTCGGTAAGTTATACGTTTATCTCCGCAGTTTACAGGGTATTCCATAAACGAATTCCATTATTCCATTCCATTATTATCCATTTTCCGCACTATATCTCGATTCATAAACCTTCAGGTTTAACTGTCGAAATTTAAACTGACTGACAACACAGTATATGTAACTAATCCTGTAAACAAGAATATTCTCTATTCCGTTTATTCTGACCTTCGATGACGTACGATGCAACGGGTACGAGTTCCATGTCCGAGTTAGTCGCGAAAACCCAATTTTCATGATTTATCGCCTTTAAATCCCGAAACACCCCAGTAATACTATTTTCAAAATGTCATATCTTCTTATTTATAACGTTGAAATGAAAGGGTGGTAATTGATTTCATTCTAAAGTACTCTTTCCGGTAATCGGGTCTTTTTTACTTTCTCTACAAAGTAGAGAGAAAGTTATGTAATGCTGCGCGAAAAAACTGCGAATTTTCGGCACACAAAAATCTCTTATTACAGGACCCTAGTAACGCAAAAGTGTTTTAGTGCAAAAGTGCTTTAACGCAAAAGTGCTTTAATCTAGTTGCTAAATTTAGGGAAAATCTAACACTTGGTGCAGCCAAAATTCACACGACCACACCATAACACCACTGCCTCCATGTCCGGATATTTTTGATCACATTGTGTACCTCATATGCCGGGAGGCCAGACGCGAGCATTTGTACCGGCTGACTTGTTCTCGCAAGTTCACGTGCAGGTCGGCGCCAGATCTCGCGTTCCAGCTGGGATCTCGCCATCTAGCGGGGAAAGATCACCGCCACCTCGCGCTGAAATAACACGCACTACACTCAGTAGTTGACGGAAAATAATGAATAATCAATCATAGTAATGCGGGAGCTTAGAGCTTCTCTCGGCTGGGGTAGTGCCCCGCTGGTAGGAGATACCTGAAGCCGACATGTAAGTCGACGCCAGTTCCATAGGACGAACACCGTCGTGACAAAACATGCAATTCACTTACGGGACTAATGACGTTAGCAGTTGACGCGCCCGGAATCACTAATCCATTAATGCTGTTTGCGGTTTGCGATGACGGGTTCAAACCTGATCGAAGCCGTGGATTTTTAAGGGCGAAAAAATCCTTCGTGCGTCTTCCTTCGGAGGGGAAATAAAGCCGGCTGCCCCATGTAGTAGATTTACTACATGTAAAATATCCTAAATGAAGCCGCTGATCTAAATTCAAATCACCTGTTTCATCGCCCAAGATAATACCGTCTTTTTCCGCTAGTTGGTGAAAGGAGTGTAGCGAAATTTGCGTGGTCAGACGGAAGAGCAGACCTCATGACTTGAATCTCGCCACGGAAAATAAGGCATCCATTCAATTGAAAATCAATCGATCGAACCCCCGCGCATCCAGGAAGGCGGAACGGTGAGCGAAGGAAGAGGAAGGGAGCCCGATGGTGCTGCGCAGAGGTGAGATCACCACCCGGAAGGCGGCCGGCGGCGGCCGCAGCTGGCTCCGGCTGTTTGCTTTGGCGGATTGCGCGAAAGCGGCCGCGCGCGCTTAGGTTGTCGCCAACCGGTAATTACCTCCGAGATAACAAACCACGCAGATACGCGCGCCGCCCGCCGGCTCTTCCTTATCCCTTTATTCAGCGGCTGCCAGGACAATAACCTGCGCCAACCGCCGGGCTGTTGGGGACTGCCGCAAACACTGTTATTTTGAGCGTGTTACTTCCGTTTGTCTTTCGTTTTTAATTTCGCGCTTTGGTGTTGAAAGGTGTTGAATTATAATGAATGTAAAACGGAACTCTGTAGATTCGGTTCAAGACTTGGAATTTCGTGGAAAAGCATTCGATTTAGAGATATGTCTATGCCTGGAAGATTCGTAGTTTGGTTCCAGGAAACGAATTGAATTTTCTCTAGAAGTACCAGAAAATGTGGGTCCTTGTTGGAGGGGTGAGATATTTTGAGGTAATGAATAGTGGCGTGATAGGTATTTAGTGAAGGCTAAAGCGACTCAGTGCACAGTCATACTCATATATTTAGTTATAAATAAAATGGAAGGGCTGAAAGTTAATTTAAAAAACATGCATTAAAATTAGCACGTAAATGCCGATTTTCATTTTCTTAAAATGTTTAATAATTCGCATGTACGAGACTTTAGTACTATGTAGCATCAATACATTTAAAGTACCAATGTACGCAGAAGATTTGCAGCGTCATTTTTTTTTCATTTTTTAGGTTTTTTCGGCATCATATAATACTAGTATTACCTCAGAAATGTAAATGAATAAAGAGAACGGCAACACTAAGACGGCAACACTGCGACGTATGTAGAGGTACGCCGACCGAACGAACATGATTTAGGACATCGTGACCAGAAAATGCCTGGAATATTGCTATGGTAATTTCCTACGGTCGCCCATTTCTCACTGCAGGAGGCCCGCTGCACCGGCCCGAAATTACGATTCGTATAGTGTCTTCCCCAGAACAAACTGAAAGAGGTTGTACTGACAATCCTGCAAAAGAAACCAACGGAAAGGGGAGAAATCCATTGTTGACTATAAACATGATCGTTTTGCATACTTATCCGGCAATTAGTAATAAGAAAACAAGACAGATGTAAAGGCAGATAGTTTAGGTAAGGGGTTTACCATAGTTTTTTCTTCCATCGACCCCTTATATAAAATGCTTAATCGACACCCTTGTCTTACTTTTTAGAATGAACAGGATGGGACAGAATAATAATAAAAATAATTGCACGCAAGTGATTCCAAGATAACAAAACACAATGGCAAAGAATATTAATAAATGAATGCAAAAATGATCGTTAGATTTATGTTTTACTATTTTTATAATCATTTTTCATTATTCAAAAATTAACAGGTTTTCCGACAAAAAAATCTCAGATTCTAAATGGACGGGAGTTATATTTTTATTCATGGGAATGATTTGAAATTTGAAAAGAGAAGTCCATTTGTAACTGATTTTGAAATGTCTTAAAACTTTACATAAGAAAACAAATAATTGCCGCAACCGAAAGGCTGATCCCCATAATTCCAAACGTTGATCTCTGTAGGATAGAATACGATTGGACCTCGGAAGAGAGAAACGTGTTGCGTGGTCAGTTGTGCCCACATGCGAATAATAATAATAATAATAATAATAATAATAATAATAATAATAATAAGTTAGTTGTGATGTAATGGAATAATAATAATAATAATAATAATAATAATAATAATAATAAGCGCATCGGAGCCGTGCGAGTGAGCCTAGCCACAGCAACACTAGTGGCAGGTGAATGTTTCCCCCCCGCGTGGGAGAAGTGCAAAAGTCAAATAATAATATAATAATAATAATAATAATAATAATAATAATAATAATAATAATAATAATAATTGTGCCCCGAATGTGGGGCGTAAAAGCACAGGTCGTACCAATAGTTATCGGAGCTCTGGGATTTGTTCCGCAAAATTTGTGTAAGAACTTGGCTAAACTTCCAGGTCGTTTTAAAGACTGGGAAGTGCAAGAAATTGCTTTATTTGGCACAGCTCACATTTTGCGCAAAGTATTGTAGAGGCACCGTTAGTCCCTAGATCTGCTCCTTAGGTAGCTGGTTGCAACCTGGAGTAGATTTTATATTCAGCCGACTCATAAGATCTTTAGTCGTGATGTAATGGAATAATAATAATAATAATAATAATAATAATAATAATAATAATAATAATAATAATAATAATTGCCGACATCATTTTTTTTTCTTGTAATAAGCAGAATCTTGATCTAGATTACATCGATCAGTCGCCGGTGCATATTTGTCTGTCTGCGCCCAATGCATCCCGTGATTATCACTGACCCCCATCGAGCCTCCACGTGGTCTATATCGACCCCGTTGGTGCCCCTCCCCAGTTTAAATAATCGCGTTTTATTGGACAGTCGAAGACATGACACCTCCGTGTCTTCTGATGGCGAAGTACAGCGCGTGTCCGCGGTGGCAATCCATGCCCCAGGGCCTCCGTTTGGACAGACCTCCTGCAGGGAGGGGTATCAGTACGCCCAGGAGTGTCGGCTCTCCAGATTCCCCAAGGATCGCGGCGCCGCGCCGTGGAGCGGCCAAGGGCGGGGTGGGGCAGAGAGGAGAGGAGCGGGGCGGGGCGGACCGAAGCTGGACGGGGTGGACGGGGCTGCGAGGGACGGGACGGGACGGGGCGGGTCGAAGCTGAGCGGGCCGAAGCTGGGTGGGGCTGGACGGGGCTGGCGGCCCGAAGCTGGGCGGGGCGGGGCGGGGCTGGGAGGGGCTGGGCTGGGCGGGGATGGACGGGACTGGGCGGGACTGGGCGGGGCTGGGCGGGGCTGGCCGAAGGCCGAAGCTGGGCGGGGCTGGGTGGGGCGGGGCGGGGCTGGGCGGGACTGGGCTGGGTGGAGCGGGGCGGGGTTGGGCGGGGCTGGGCAGGGCTGCGCGGGACTGGGCGGGGCTGGGCGGGGCTGGGCGGGGCTGAGCGGGGCTGGCAGGCCGAATGTGGGCGGGGCTGGCAGGCCGAAGCTGGACGGGGTAGACGGGGCTGGGCGCGGTGCGGCGGGGCTGGGAGGGACGGGGCGGGGTGGGCCGAAGCTGGGCGGAGCTGGGGCGGGGCTGGGGCGGGGCAGGGATCGGGCATTAGTATGCCGGGGGCGCGGCCGAAGTCTGGAGCGGCCCGGGGCGGCTGCCTTTGAAGGCGCGCGTCCGCCCGGCGCCCGCCTCGTTACTCTCATTAGCAGCGTAACAGGTGGCGGCCTCTGGGATCTCCGGCGCCTCCTTCCCTCAGAAGCCCCTTGAGGCCTGGCGTATCCTCCACCAGAGGGGAACGAAGAAGAGGAAGGTCCCCCGAGACTGACCAAGATTAGACTCAAGGTTTCGGGCCTGTTCAGATGTAGGGTTGTTTATAGGCTAAATCATTGACCCAATGCGGAAAATTCGATTTTTAAATCATGAATTTTAATATATTGTCACATTTATTATCACTGAACTTCTGTGAAGCCATTTAGCAAAGCTTTCTGATTAATCCGTCAGTCATATAACGTATGTGAACTGGCAGCGAAAACTTTAACCACGCATATCTCGAAATCAAATTTATCAAATTCTGGCAGTGTAAACGAACGAAATCGTAATCGGGTGAACTGTCTGTCCGAATATTCGTTACTCTTAGATATCTTTCTTTTCTTATATTTTGGATCATTAAATAACAAAACGTATGGTGTAACACCACCATCTTTATTTCTGCGTTAAGTGCATTCCCTGGCACAAAAAATTTCCAGAGATACAGATTCCAAATCCCCTCCCGCTCATGGCAATGTAACAGGGCCCTACCCGCAAAGCTACGTCGCACACGACTCATTGTGTCAATGGTCACAAGGTTACACAAGGTTAAGCGGCGGCCACAAGGCCGCAAGGTTAAGCGGCGTGCAAAACCAGCATCAATGTGTGCGATAAGAGCCCTTTTCGTAAAGCTCCCGTTTCGTTTTCGTTATCGGCAACAATATCGGTTACCGGATGTACCGTTTCTATGTGCTGTATCGGGCACATCAATCGTGTTGTCGCATTTGAAAAGCTGTCGCCGCCATTAAAATCAACTCTGACCCCTCTCCGGAAGGCGAATACGATGCTATCTTCTGCCGGAAGGTAAAATGATGCACTCAGGAAAGGTCAGTCCATTGATTGCCCCGTGGATGTTAATTGGAACGGGATTATAATTAAAAAGTAGCTCGCGGACTTTTCCCATCGTCTAAACTAGTGATACTACAATACCACATACTTTCTTCCATTGTTTGTAACTTCTGATATTTTCAAAAATTCACAGATTCAACGAAAACGTGACCTGCAATTTTTTTAGTGATCGTTGTTCTATCCGAGAGAAGAAAATCAAAGAAAAATTTAAAACCGTTTTTGAGAAAAAATGTAAATTAATTTTATTTCAAATTACGCAGAAGCTTCTCGTATTTTCAGAAAGTTATACGAGATCTTATTTCAATGTTAATTTTTTTAGATTATATTTTATTAAGGAAAAATCTCTATCATCAATATAGCATTTTTGTTAATGTATTTTGTAAGTTTCGAAAGTACAGAAAGTATCTCGAAACTGAGACTTGGGCAGTTGTTTTAAGCATCCTTTACTCACCGAGTCTAAACATTGAAGACAAAATGTGTTCAAACGTTTTAAGAAAATGTTTATAATGTTGAGGCGTTATGTAAAGTTCCCCAAATAACAAAATATTTATTCTCTACGTTGGATTGAAGTTTTGAAATTTTTCGTCCATGTCAACCAATGCCAATTTGCTATGTCTTTGCTTGTAATTATATTCATTTATTTGCATTCTTTTCTGTCACATTGTATTCTGCTATTACAGTTACGGAAAATAATCATCAGATTTTATCACTCGATATTTTATATTTGCATTTATTTAGTTCTTATTCAAAACATTTTGTCTGGGAATTGTTACCAGTTCTTGGCAATAATGATGTGCTTGAAAAAATTTACTATCAATGTGCCTAAAATATCGAACATTGGAAGATTTTGAAGATTGTGAAATGGAGAAGACTTCATTACCAGCCTGAATTTCAAATGATTCGATTCTCCAATCAAATTCTTCGACCTTGGGAACGTAATTGTCACAACCATTCCCAAGCACCGTTACAGTTCCGAGGCAATTAACCTCAACTGCAAAACGATTCTCTCATAATATAATCATATTGGAGACAAAGGATTCTCTCTCTCAAAAGCATCTCCTATCGATTTTCCATTTAAAGACATCTAATTTCGCGAGAAACAAGAGATGGAAAGTTCTGAAAAGCAAAATATTGGAACGGTCCATAGCTCGAAGCAACAAGAGTAGAGTTGGCTCACAGTCTTATTCGCTCCCGTTTTCAAGTTCTGAAAATCAATGTCAGTCGGTGAGGAGATAATTTGTTTGCTCAGGTCAAACTCTCTCGTTGAGTTCTCTCCGGCTTTTACTCACCGAATGGAAATCGCCGAAACGAGTTTAAAGGCTTCGAATCTTAAAGTGGTCGACAGTAAAAGTAGAGAAAGAAATATCTAAACAAATAGCTAGAATAATTAAAAGCTTTTAAAAGTATATATCAGGATACGGGGTTTAAAATAGGATATTACTTATTCCCTTTGATTTGATATCAAACGTCACGACTTTATGATATTAACATTGTTAATTAGTATGTTTGGTAATATAATTCTTTATCGTTCGTAACAATGTTATTAAGACACAATTAATGGAAAGTGACTTCTGAGCAAATGTTAACTATCCTGTTGACCATAAGGTCGCCTCTTGTAGAAAAATTGTATTAGATTCAAAACGAGATATCCGAGAAGTCTAAATGTAGAGAAATTTCATATTTCATGTAGTTTTCTGCAATGTGAATAAAATATTTGTGGACTCAAAGTAACATTTAACTACAGTAGCTACTAGAATAATTACCAAACTCGACCTAAAACCCTTGTTAGATAATTTACCGATCTCGTATTGTAATACGAAGTCTAATGACACTTGTATCGTAAATAACTAATATGACAATATAAAATCAGAATTATTGTGCTTCTTCTAACATCCGTGTGTTATGATAACGCCTGGCTCTTTGCCTCATCAATTTTTTGATGACTCGACCATTCAGGTATTTCAGTATGAATTGAACATTTTCAAACTCTTTCATTCCTTGGTTTAGGATCCTTGGTAAGTTTAACCCTTGATATATTGGTTTTCTTTCTTACTAGCATCTTTTGTTCCGTCGCAAGCCTGTGTGGTGATCCTTGGTAACGAAAATTATTTTATCCATAATTTTCTGAGCTTCTCTGGCGATCTTACGGTCCAACGTTTATAAAGGTAATGAATATTAAACAGATACAAAAGGTGTGGCCGAATTCACAACTTCAAACTCTTTTGTACCTCTTTAATATTCATTGACTTCTAATCATTATGCACTGATGCAAGGAATATTACGTGTTACAAAGCAGAACCGCCGCTTATAAATCTGACATAAAAAACTGAACCTTGTTGTTTGACGTTCTTGATATACAAACGGTTAAAATTCGCGTGACATTCGCGCTAAATTGCCATTTTCATTTCAAATATTACAAATATGTTATTATTATTCTGATTCTAGATACTTTATTTATTTCTAGTTTCTACTTTAAATTGTAAACTTTACCAGAAAGAACATGCATACCACTGGACAAGAATTGGAAATTTGATACATGTTGATTACATTTCGAGGCTATTTAAGTTTCTGTTCTACGTTGATGATAATGTATTTCATATAAAATTGATATATTAATGTCCTTAAGTATCTAATGTAATTTTGATGTATTGATTTTATTTTTATTCGTAATAATCTGATTTTATTTTGTGGTATCAGTGTTGATGGAGAAGCATTCGTTTCCGTGATGAAAGAGTTGTTTAGATCAGATACTACGGCCCTGTGTGAAGACTAAGAAGAGACATGTATGTAAGGTTATCTGAATGAATGTTCAGGTTCATGTACGACGGACAATGTATACATTTTACTGATTAAATGTTTGCTTCTATACAGTAATATGAATATAAGGAACACAATATCATGCAGTACGTAAACAAACTGACATTGCAAGGACATTCAGCACCGGAATTCTCGTAACGCAAACTATCACTCTGCATGCTCTTTGATTGATTATTCTGCACTCCAACGTTATTATCCATTTTCCCCTCCTCTTTTGTGAATGTCGTAATATCATCTGTTGACCACATCTTGGTTTCGCAATGCTCTACGTAGTTGGTCTTGTTTGCAAGTTACTACCACTCGCAATAGGGATGATATTTGTATGGAATTGATGCCCTATTTTATGTGGCGAGACTCAGGTCATGGGGCCTGCAGTTGCGTCTGACCACGCAAATTTCGTTACGCTCCTTTCATTAACTAGTGGAGAAAGAAGGTATTACTTGGGCGACTAAACAGGCGATTTGAATTGAGCTCAGAGGCTTCATTTAGGTATGAGGATCTTTTATATTGTAACGTCATAGCATTGGGCTCGACCGACAGAACCCCCGTCGTGCAGGGGTAGGGGTTGGTCATCTGGGGTCGGGCTGGCGGCAGCCGGACCTTTCAAGTCGTTCCGGTGGGAGGGGTTGTCTTTTGGTGCCGGACGGCACGGCCGGAGACGGCAGGGGGCAGGCAAGCCGGGGGCGCGTCCCGGAAGGCGGCTATCAGTGCGCACAAGGGATGATGTGTGACGACAGAATTCGGCCTGCAGATCGCGGCAGTCCCATCCGGTCAAAATCTCAGTAATGAGAACATGTGGGCCGCGGGTCGCCTGCGTGGGAGGTCAGTCACGTGACCTTTCACAAAAGAGGCCCGTGAAGGAAACGGCCAGACATTCGAGTCTGAGCCGAATCACGGTGTGAATGCACCACTTGCGCCAGGGCGGTGCAGAGACGAGCTGGGCTCGTGAGGGCAATGCATGTGTTGGAACGCCGGTGTGGAAGTTATTCCACGTGTGACGGAGTGTTACGCTGTGTGTAGAGTGAGCAGTGAGAACTATGTACATTGTGTAAATAATTATACAATAAACTTATTTATAGCACAAGTTCAGGTCTGTGATTACCATAATATTCCCACGACGTCACAATATGCAGTAAATCTACGAACATGGGATAGCCGGCTTTACTTCCCCTCCGAAGGAAGGCGTACGAAGGATTCAATGCCCTTAAAAATCCACGGATTCGATCGGGTTGGAACCCACGAACTTGGTTATAACAGTCCGATATGTTAACCGTTACACCATCGACCTCTCCTATATCGTATCCTATATCAGGAGTCTAAAAGTTTGAATACAAGACCTGTATTCAAAAATTTGTATTTATATTTTTGAATACAATACCAGACTCTAATCCTGATCTCTGCAGTGAGTGGGAATCATTAACTGAAGTCCTGTATAGGCATGGCTGTTGTCACCCTTGTGTTGTGCTGTTGTGGCGTGATTAGCTTTCCCATCCATCATTTATCACGTTTCCTATTAGCGTCCTGTCAATCCTGGTTGGTCCGGATATCAGAGGAGCTTGCGTCTGAGGCATTTAGCCGTTACATCTCGATCGACCGACCTGGTTGATCCTTCATATGTTTTGCCGCATTCCCAGTATCACATATATCACCTATACAGGGTTCCCCACCAACTACGGGCCACCCCCATAACTTCTAAACGGTTCAGGATATCGAAATGCAGTTTTTGCTGTATAAGGCGGAACCATGGGGCAAGTTACATGCTATAGCGAAATTGTCTATAATATATTTAGTTTTCGAAAAATTTAATCTTTGATTTTTTAAATGAAACTATATATTTTTCACCACCAATGGATAGATGATGAAAAGAGGAATAAAATATGTATCATATGCTAGTATTTCGATAGTAATTTAAGTATAAAATTAGACTTCCTCATATGTGATTTTTAATTAAACGGACAATATTACGTGTAGCAGCCCTTGCAACTCTCGCCTTCGGGGAAAGTGGCCTTCGAGGCGTCAAGACTTGCGTGAAGAGAGGACACTGAGAGGGGTGGCAATTAGTGATAAGAGACCTATCTACATATATAATTTTCAACTTTTAGACAAGAATCCAACAACCGTTCCTTCGTTTGTAAATTTTATTTTTAATTAAGATGATCATTCGTCCACTTTGCAACCGTATTTCTACTTCTGTTCATAAATGGAAAAGAAAACAGTGCACTTCCATATTCTGCAGTGAATTTTCAAGTTTGTGACAGGACGTGGGGTTATCAAGTGAAAAACTCCAATCAGTATTATCAGTTGTGACTACAGATGTGCATTTGTGTTAAATTTTAGTAAATTTACATTGATAGACTGTCAAGAGTTTTTCAAAATTTGTATTGCTTTGTTCTTTTGGTACGTGTTTAAATAAGAAGTTTGTTAATAGTAAATAAGAATATAAAATGTTAACCTATCTATTATCTAATTAATCGAGATTTTACAATAAAAATGTTTAAGCATTCATTCCCTTCACATGTTTTAAAATGATAGCTTGTCTCTGCCATAAAAAGAGTTCGATTCTTGTAAATTCTTTCAAATCTTTTCATTCTTAATATTATCTTTCTTTTGTGTAAATAATTTGTGTAAATAATAAGCAATTTACATGTTTATGGAGTGTTTGTATGCTTCTGCAATGCACATTTTTGCCTAGAAAGCATTTTTTCAAACCAACTTTTGAGACCTTATTGCGACTCAGGTATTCAGTATATCCAAGTAGCTTATGAGGCAAAATATGCTGAAAATTGTCTTACGAGTTTCGAGGTTTTCTCCCCGGACAACCTATTTTTGACTGAAAATGTATCTGCACTCGTTCCGTGTACTCTTTTTCCATTACCGCTTCGATACCTTGTCGAAGCTAAGTATTATGTGCATGAAACAAGGGGTTTGTTCTCCTGTCGGCAGACATCATCATCAACTTCCGCACGACGTTCGTGAACAAGAAGGGCGAGGTGGTGTCCAACTCGCGCTCCATCGCCATCAACTACGGGCGCACGTGGTTCATCGTGGACCTGCTGGCGGCGCTGCCCTTCGACCTGCTGAACGCCTCCAACGTCTACAGCGGGGAGGTAAATTGCTGCCACGTGTCGCCGCCCCTCCCCTCCCCCTTCCCCTTCCCCCTCCGACGTGCTCCCCCTGCGCACGCGAGCGCGCCCTCCATCACGCGAGGAATCGGTCACCGGCGCTCTCTCGCCCGCAGTTAACCCGCGAGTGCCGGCGATAGGCAGACTCATGTCCGCTATGTATCTCTCAGATATAGCTGCAACTGTTTATGAATGCGAGTGATATAAAGCTCTATACTTCGGTTTTTCTTTCTTGGCGCACGGCGGTGTGTCAATAAAATGGAATATCTCACGGCATTTCGCGTCGTTCTCGGTTGTGCCGCTAGAAGTCGCATGATCGCGGCTGTATCGAGCAGAACTGGAGATCATGATATCCCTGGCGGCAAAGCGGAGAACGACGTGAAATACCATGACATATTCCATTTTTTGACACACCCCCGTGCACCAAGAAAGAAAAACCGAAGTATATACACCGAAATACGTATTTTATTTAGTTTGTACATGTCCCCCAATGCAATTGTTAATGAATTCTACACTGCAGAAATCTTGTCTCAACACTTATGAAGATAAAGGTAAAAATTGATAAAGTACACGCAAAAATCATTAAACATCTTATCTTATTAAATAATATTAAATACAATTTCCATAAGTGATTTTGACGTATTTTAAACAAAGATATATTTTACATTTTCCACAAAAATATTTAGAAGCTCTTTGTGTTCAAGGTTCGATTTTTTTTTTTTTCATTTTCCTACAGACGTCTCCTGCACATCTCCTTCCTCTTTGGGAAGAAATTGTGACACTCGATCTAACATAATACCAATGATTACATTTTCTGAATGGGCACTTGTCATTGACACGGCTGAAAATGCCATGACAGGAACTCATAATGCACTGGCACCAGTGCACGTAACGTATCTGACAGATATCGCGCAGCACAGCGATCTCGTTTCAACATTCTTACGGAAAGAGATTCATCTAAAAGATAAAAATAGATTGCCAGGCGTTCTCAGAAAAGTACAATGAAGGAATAAATGAAATATCAGACGGCTAATGCAAATTAAAATGGGATCTTGCCAAACTATTGGAAAAAAAAAGTGCGATTTATTTCGTTGCAAATCTAGTATCTTGCCAATTAATATTTGACTACATTTGGACATGTCTGCACTTCTTATTAGAAGAAAGAAAAGTATACTTCTCTCTGGAATGTGATTCAAAATTTTGAAACTAATTCTTTCGATGAGCAGTAACATTCTTATAAATCGTTTATTTTAATTTAAGTAGTTTCTCAGAACATACACCAAGTAAAATTATTTTTTATGTAAGAAGTAACTAACACTATAATGAAGAATATTATGGATACTTATGGCAGTGAGGTAATGTTTTGGTACTTTATTGCATATCTAACAAACCGCCTAAAGTCTATGGAAAAAATATGAAGAAGAATACAAAATGTTAAAATTCAATGAATAATTATGAAAAATTCAATACAAATAGAACTTTTTATTACAATCTTGTACTAGAACGGTGAAAAATAAAAAAGCAACTTGAAGGGATAAAAATACAACATTCAGTGCATTATGTGTCTCTAAAGTTATATTTTATCAGCTGATTCACAACCTCTATGAAGGAGGCCATGGTGATTCCGAAGAAGCAGTCTCTGAACTCGCTTCACGCTCCTGGCCATTTTTGTTAGCGAAACTGACTGTACAGACTCGTGTTTACACTGTTAGATCCACAACGCGCCGCAATCGCATCCTTCACTCTTCGCTTGGTCGTTACACGTAATTTATGGATGACCCCTTATCCCAAAATATTGTACACGATCCTTTACGAAAGAATCTTCGGATTACCCAAGATTTTTTCGCACTCGAAATCGACTGATTCCCGATGTCCTCGACCAATCGCAAGTCTCCCGTGTGTCGGAGAAGAGCGCTGTGCCATCTGACTTGGTGTGCGCGGGCGGCGTGGGTGGTGCAGGACTCGGGCGCGGGCCAGATCCACCTGCTGAAGCTGACGCGGCTGCTGCGGCTGGCGCGCCTGCTGCAGAAGATGGACCGCTACTCGCAGTACTCGGCCATGATCCTCACGCTGCTCATGCTCTGCTTCACGCTGGTGGCCCACTGGCTGGCGTGCGTGTGGTACGTCATCGCCGACAAGGAGCGCAGGGCCAACCCGCACTGGGACATGGGTGAGTAAGAGTGTAGGACTTAGAAGAAATGTTACACATATGTCATGTTTTCGGCTTTATTACCGGGAGAGATGGCTCAGTGCATCAACTGATGTCACTGCAGTCCCTCTGACCGGGAAGTCCTAGATTCGAGTCCCGACGGCGGCAGGATTTTCGACTAGCTTGTTAGCTAGGTCGAATTCAGTCGCTGTCTGGAGGAGAATTCTAGCGGCTGGCTGCTCTGATCGGTAGTTTTCCGTGGTTTCTCCGATCAACAGCAGGCGAATGCCGGAGCAGTACCCTAACACGCGGGCCACGGACCGCGCGCGATCTTTCCTTCCTCTTCCTTGTCCTACCCTCACCCCTTACACACACACTTACACTAACATGCACTACACTACCACACATGCCGGGTGATCTGTTGGTACCTTAGAGCTTGTCCCGACACGGGCGGTGCCCCGCTGGTGGTAGTTACCTGGTTAGGAAAAAACCCCGCTAGTCGACGGTAGGTCGGCGCCGGATCTCGCCAACCAGCGGGAAAAAGTCACCGCCACCTCCTGAGAGGGAAAAACACGCATTACACTTACGGGTCTAATGACCTTTGTAGTTGACGCGCCCGGAATCACGAACAATCAATCAATCCGGCTTTATTTCTAATTGCGGCAATTATATTAAGCATTTTCCGCAGTGGTAAGCGTTGGCAGGATGAGACTTGCGACAAAAAAATGTCCTTCCTTCCCCCATGCATAAAATGGTGACTGGAGAGGAGGTTCGGGGTAAAGGTTGTGAAGGGCACAGAGGTGGTTCTCTTGGGAGGGGAGGATTGTGGGTTTGTGTAGTCGGTAGCACCAGATCTTATCATCCGGCGGAGTAAGTTCACCGTCACGTCCCATGATAAAACATACACTACACTTACCGGACTATTTGCCATAGCAGTTGACGCGTCCAGAAACACCAATCAATGAATGGAAAACAACAAAGTTATACTTGTGACAAATTATCCTTGATTGGTACGCAAATTATCTTGTTCTGGTGTTTGACAGGTAAACGTCCTGATGCAATGAAATATTTCGTGTGTCGACGCGTGTGTTATTGCTGAAGAACGAATATCCTCCTCTCAGTCCTGCATCTTATTTACCCCGTAAAAATAAAAGTTCGCTGATTAATTTTAGAGGGAAGAACAGATGTACTCGCATGCAACCCTCAACTGCAACACATCCCACTCTGCAATGCATGTTACCTTCGAGTATAACTCGGAAGCGACGTCTCATGTGCTCTTAAAATAAGTTTTTTACCTTCTAAAGGGAAGCGAGCTATGTTTATTATGTCGAAATTATAAAATGAGGTATTTGTGGAAGTTCGATTTCAATTTTGGAGGGTACTCCCTAGAAGTGGTTAGCAGAAACGTTCAAATTGGGTCCCAGTATGATACTATTTTCTCATTTAAAACGATTGATGAATTGCGTAATTTTCTCGGAATCCAGCTAGTTTTATTTATTTAACATAAGAAACATTAACACTTTTCGACATTGGCATTCGGCTGGTGGCGCAGATAATTGTTATGGCCAAGGACTACCTCGGGTGAATGTAACTGTTACAGATCGTGATAAGCTAAACTATTAATAATACTCGAAGTGCACAGGGGGGGGGGGGGTCTTTAGTTATAAGTGTTCCAGTAAAGCGACCGAAAATTCGAGATTGTATAGTTGAGGTGATTCCAATACATTTCAATATTAAAATATAGGGAGGAAAAGTAAAAATTGTCACCATGACTTTTGAAGCAGCTCACGACCACATATTTCACTAAGCAGTGTTGTCAAGGTCGATGCCACGAGCGGCAGTCCGTGGCACGAGTGCTACGACGAAATCGCCCCTCCACGCAGTTCATCACCCCGCCGCAAGACAACGCCATCCCTATTGTAAAACGGCGGGGTTACTAATATTTTCTCTCCCGACGCAAGTGGCGCAGAGAAGCTCGTGGCGTGGCACGGTGTCGCGAGGCGTGTCACTGCCACCAGTAGCAGACCTTGACACCACTGTTCTAATGTAGAGACAGCGCCATCACTGTTGTAAAAACGGCGGCGTTACTAATAGTTTCCTGTCCCGACGCTAGTGGCGCAGAGAAGCTCGTGGCGTGGCACGGTGTCGCGAGGCGTGTCACTGCCGCCAGTAGCAGACCTTGACACCACTGTTCTAACGTAGAGACAGCGCCATCACTGTTGTAAAAACGGCGGCGTTACTAATAGTTTCCTGTCCCGACGCTAGTGGCGCAGAGAAGCTCGTGGCGTGGCACGGTGTCGCGAGGCGTGTCACTGCCGCCAGTAGCAGACCTTGACACCACTGTTCTAACGTAGAGACAGCGCCATCACTGTTGTAAAAACGGCGGCGTTACTAATAGTTTCCCCTCCCGATGCTAGTGGCGCAGAGCAGCTCGTGGCGTGGCACGGTGCCGCGAGGCGTGTCACTGCCACCAGTAGAAGACCTTTACACCATTATTAAAACGCAAAGGTCAACAGTTCCTCCCCCACGACCTTGACACTACTGTCATAATGCAATGGTCAACAGTGTTGCCCGAGCTATTTGCGCTGACGCGCTCGTGGCGAATTTCGGGCGCAGGTTGGATCCACACGCTGGCGGAGAAGCTGAAGGTGAACGTGGAGAACGTGACGAACGCGGAGAACTACGTGACGGCGCTCTACTTCACGTGCTCCTCGCTGACGAGCGTGGGCTTCGGCAACGTCTCCGCCAACACCAGCAACGAGAAGATCTTCTCCATCTGCACCATGCTCATCGGGGGTGAGGCGCCTCGGCGGCTTCGCTTTGCGCGCGCCTCGTAGAGGAACTACTGTTTTGTTTTGGGAGTAGGAAAGGTTTTAATGAATACATTCGTCTGTTCTATAACTTATTTATTTGTTATAGTTTAACGACCTTTGCAAAAACTGACGTATTGTAATTTTATAACAATGTATTGATTGTTATACATGTCATTAACGTTTAGACCCTGTTGACAAAATCTAAAAATTAAAATTATATCCCATACATTATCTGATTTGAATTTTCTTGTTTTTCACTATTATCTGATTTGAATTTTCATTTTTAGATTTTGGCAACAGGGACTAAACGTTAATGAGATGTATAACAATCAATAAATTGTTATAAAATTAAAATATGTCTGTTTTTGTAAAGGTCATTAAACTATAACAAATAAGTAGGAAAGGTTGTTGCGATGCGAGGCCTAAAATGGGCCGAGTGGCGCAAACCAACAAGCAAAATAAAATCGCTTTTGTCACGTGTCATACAGTGTCAAAACAATTGTTTTTATTATGTCAAATAGTGCCAAAACAATTGACTTACTCAGAACCCTTGTCCACTGAAAGTATAAACTTTCAATGAAGAAGGGTTATGAGTAAGTCATATGTTGGTCAAGCTCTGTGAGTGACGCAACTCGCGATTTGACATCAGCGCATTTAAAACTAGCGGTGCTTCAGAATGGCGCAGACTTTCTCGTACTAGTTAGTTTTCTCATTTCTTTGGTCTGGTTTGTTTGCTTCCGGTTTGCGCGCGCCTTGTGGTGGAACCACTGTGTAAGGTACGAGGGCAAGTCAAAGTCGCAAAACGGAATTGAGGCAAAAATAATCGAAGTAACTTTCCGACATTTATTTCACTTTTCCATGTAATCACCCTGTACATTCAGGCACTTATCTCATCTCATTAGAAGTCCTTGAAAGCCAGCAGCAAAGAACTCCTTTGTTTGCTGTCGCAGCCAACGTGTATCCTCATAGATTACGGTATCGTCTTTATCAAAATGACGGTCACCCAAATGATTTTTAGAGGTCCAAACAGATGAAAATCACTGGAGGGGGGCAAGTCAGGGCTGTACGTTGAATGTTCAAAGCGTTCCCATTGAAATGCCCGTAACAGCTCCTGCGTTGGTCTTGCTGTGTGAGGGCGGACATTGTCATCCAGAAGAATCTCACCCTTTGACAGGAGTCCAGGTCGCTTGTGGCGAATGCCATGTCGGAGTTCCCGCAAAGTGGTGCAGTACGACGCGTCATTCACAGTTTTACCAAGAAGCATTCACAGTTTCGCTAGTTTCACTGTAATCTATGAGGTTACGCGTTGGCTGCGGCAGCAACCAAAGTACTTTTTTGCTGCTGGCTTTCAAGGACTTGTAATGAGATGGGATAAGTGCCTGAATGTACTGCGTGATTATGTGGAAAAGTGAAATAAATGTCAGAAAGTTACTTTGATTATTTTTGCCTCAATTCCGTTTTGCGACTTATTTATTGACTTGCCCTCGTATATAGGTGTGTTCACTCCCAGTCTAAAACTGAAGCTTATATGAGACTAGTTCTCACAGTTCTCGCATATAAGCGCTGCAATCTTTGGGCAACGTCGTGATTGGTCGTGATTCATTCGACAGCTCTGTGGCCAGCTGATTTCTAATTTCAAGTCAGTGATTTGTCACTTCGCTGTGGAATTGGTAAATTCTACAGCGAACAGTTACGAAAGTTGGTAGGAAATGTTTTGGAAAACTGTGTGATAGCCACAGTGTAAGATGTCATCTTAAGATGTATATCTTACACTGTGACCCAAACCGATCGTGCGCACCGTACGGACAAGCGAGGAACTAGTCTCAAACTGGTTTAAGAAAATTTTCCCCAAAGGCGGCTAATTGACACACCTATATATCTTACACCGTGGGTGGAACTGATATTTTATTTTGGGAGTAGGAAAGGTTTTAATGAATATATTCGCCTGTTCTATAGCTTATTTATTTGTTACAGTTTAATGACCTTAATAAAAACAGACTTATTGTAATTTTATAACAATTTACTAGTTGTTATACATCTCACTAACGTTTCGACCCGGTTTGGGGTCTTTTTCAAAATTTAAAAATGAAAATTCAAATCAGATAAGGGTGAAAAACAATAAAATTAAATCACATACCTTATGTAATAAAATGAAGAGAATTATAAGGATGAACATAAATATAATGCAAAATTGCGGCATACCCCATCCAGAGTTCGTTGAAATCAAAGATCATGAGGAAGCATTTTGATGCAAATTGTCACTGTGGTGTAAAAAACACGTGTCACTTCGTAAAATTTATCTGGACACCTGGTATGACTCATGTCGCTTTTTTAAAATTGGTAACTGGTTCACAGAGTTTACATTAGTAAGTACTGTACATATCATTAAATAAAATAAGTCAAAGTGCATCAGAATTAAGATCGGTAGGTTTCCGTTAAGAGCGATATTTCATCCCTCTGGTGTCTTTGGTCAAATATGGCGCGACCTCAAGGACTTCCAAACGCTGCCCCAGATCTAGAAAGAGGATCCAGACGCACAAAAATCGCCACTGAATTCATACAATTCATTTGTTTTCATTAACTTGAATTTCGAATAACAATTCATTCATTTGTTATTAACGGACGCCGACCGTTAAAATTCCTAACGGACCCCGGCCGTTAAGAGCGATATTTCATCCCTCTGTTTGGAGTCTTTGGTCAAATAATACTACACGATTACAAAAATAAATAAGTGGCATGTAGTTGAAGGCGCGCGCTTTCCAGCGCTGATGCACGCCGTCGTGTTCGGCAACGTGACCGCCATCATCCAACGCATGTACTCGCGGCGGTCGCTGTACGAGACCAAATGGCGCGACCTCAAGGACTTCCTCACGCTGCACCAGATCCCCAAGGAGATGAAGCAGCGCATGCAAGACTACTTCCAGACCATGTGGTCGCTCAACCACGGCATCGACATCCACGAGGTAACCAACGTACGCATTCCACAGGTCTTAGCATGTGTGTGTTTTGTGTTGTCGTTCACCCCGCGTTGAAGTTGTCGTTTCAAGAAGGTTTTAGTCTCTAAAAAACGTGTATTTCGTGATTGGGTGGTTGGAAATAGTAAATGTCCATCACTGCAGTCCAGATCTTCTAAACATTATATCCATCTAATTTACTAATAGTTTAATTGAGAAACCACAAAAATATCGTTTCGGATTCAATATTCAAAGAAATTATTTGTATTAATAGGAAATATTTTCGTTCAAAATATTTTTCCCGCCGAAATTCACAAAAATATGTTTTCGTAAATTTATTTTCGTTTCTTATTAAGGCGAATTGATATACAAATGTCCATAAAACAATCCAGTTAAGAAATGTAATCATTAAAATATATAATGATTGGACTTCCTACAATATTTTAACTTATTTGATTTATTCAATACTTTTACTGTAGTAATTTGTTGCAGTGTGAAATGGTCCTTGAAATTTTTTTTTTCTGAACCTGTTTTGTTATACTTCAAACCTTCTTGAGGTCGCATCCTCAATCATTGTTGTCTATCATGTAATTCCGCACTGTCACTAACTTTTCATCTCTAATTAGTCTCTCTTTAGTTTCTTCTATTAGTCTCTATTTAGTTCTGTTCTATAATCTACTCTCATTGATGCGTTATAAAATATTAGTACCTTCAAAAATACACAATATCCAAAATGCTAATCATTGCTAAACAATGAATTGACAAGAGATATAGTGGTTTCTTAAAAAAATAGACAGTATTTCAAACATGTTAATTATCATGTTTCGAAAATTTCTGACCGAGAATATGATTTTACAATTAAATGTCCTGTCATCCAAATTAAACATGAGTGATTGAGTTTCAATAATAAGGCAGTTTGTTCTTCAGTGTTTTGAAATACAAAATGATATATATTTCGAATGCCCTGGTTTATTTAATTATCAGGATCAACAAAGCAGGATGAGCGCTTCCATAAATTAAACAGAAAATGTAATATTTGTATGCAGTTGCATTGCAAATAAATATCAGGAGGAAACATATGTTCGTGATTGGAATTCCGAGGCATCTCTACAGAATATCGGAGATATGATTTTTTTAAATACAAGATTCACTTTATTTGGAGGAAATCAAATTGATTCCTGAAACACCAGATTTTTCAGAAATTGAATTCTAAACAGGCTTTGTTTCATAAAACGTATTCTCTTTTTAAAATTATTAGTATAAACAAACATTTTTAATTCAAATTATGCCCAGTAGAGCAAAATAAGTAGTTTTGTTTGATGGTATTAATTTCACATAATAACTTGATACGCCAGAGCTTCTTCTATTACCTATCCTCTTTCAGAAAGTGTCTTTTATATTATAAACATTTTCAGGTTTTACAAAGTTCAGTTTACTCTCTATATTTATATTGTTGGCATAAAATAAACTTAGTGCTAATAACTTAATACTAAAAATTACATTTTGGCAGGAGGAATCCCTTATAGAGAGACCTCAGGGAAGTTACATTTCGGAAAACTTTGCAAGGAAGGTAAAGAAGGGAAACCTATGTTTAATATGTGTATCATGAGTGGAATTTCTGCGTAACCGAAGGGGATGTATTCTGATGGTTTGAGATAATCTATGAAACAACTGTGTGAAGAGATACGTAATGTGGTTTTCCATAGTTTCTAGTTTGATTTCATTGTGCAGCTGTTGGTTGTAATCAAAATATAGTGAATTTGTATTTGTAGGAAGGAACTGGTTTTTAACGATCTCTCCATCAGAAGAACGATGTTTTTTAGTAGTAGGATGATAATCATGTTCTGAAGAACGATCTGTTCATGAGAAAAGTTCTGCGACATTAAGATAAAACAGCGATAAAACAAAGACATTAAGATTAAAAGAGGAGGCGTGGAATATAACATAGTCACTTGCATACGAAATGTGAAACTGTCCCAAACTAATAGCAGGGAGGATCCAACAAATAACATTACATATGCCGTGTAAATAGATCTAGAAGATGGATAATTTGAAACCTTCAATTTTACGTGCTTGTGAAAAGGTTGCTTGAAATCAGTCTTCGTCCATTTTTGTATTTGGACTTTTTAAAATTCCAACTTAATTCTCATAATTATTTTTTGTCTGACCGCAGTAATTCAAAGGTTTTACATTTTCATTAATTTAATTCAATGGGAACCTAAAAAATGCGTATGTAACGCACCACGGACTGTCCAGGGTCTCATTGCAAATGGTGAGCTACTCTGCCGCAAAAAAGATTTTACGTTTTAAAATTTCCTAACTTCGCATATTTGATGTTAATGAATGTAATAATACTGTATAATTGATGTAAAATGATACTTTAAAGTGGATGAAATGCTACTAAAACGTTACCTGGACTTTGGGACGAGCTATCAGCATTCCTGGGCTATACTTCGATTTTTTTAAAGTGGCCTAAGACATTGCTACACCTCATGCTTTATAAAATAAATCTTTTTAACATTGGTAAGCACTTTTCTGAGACCAAGAGCCCGTTGAGAAGGACGTTCACGAATTAATGAAAACTAATCATTTTATTAGGCAGGAGGTGTAACAATGTCATAATGTCATCGGCTATTTTAACCCATTAACTGCCAAAACTGAAAAATTAATTTTGTGCGCATAACGCTCACTCATTGTCGTCGCTGTCGTGCGCGCACATTTTTCTATAAAAGAAGTAAAAACCGTTAGGCCTTAGCAGCATACGCCTCGTCAACTTCGGTGCGGACCAACCACCGTTTGCTTTACATCGGCCTCTCCCTCCGACTTTACCACAGGCATGTAGCAGCTAAGCACGGTTTTAGATGAGGATTCGAACCGAGCCAAGTCATATGTACCCCTGGCCAGGCAATGGTACAATGCCTTGGCAATCACGGCTAAATCGAACTGGCATTCAGGAATGAAAAAAAATTGCTTATATGTTTTGTTTACGATGTTTACATCTATTGAAAAAATAAAATTTCGAAATATATTACACAATGTCAAGCAATAGTGAAAAATCGGCTGAACGGTGTAGGCGCTAGCGCTGACCACAGACGGACAGACAGACGGACGGACGTTTTGCCGTCAGTCGATTTTACAGTATCAAGAGGCAACAAAACATGTATTTTGACTACACCACGAGGTAGAGGATTTTTCCCCCTAAATTTAGCAACAGGTTTTATCCATTTGTTCCCAACCAGATTTCAGCTATAAGAGTTTTTCTGGCGATAATTAGCCGTTTTCCGGCGCACGATTACATAACTTTCTCTTCTTACGAAGTATTCGTAAGGCGAGAAAGTAAAAAAAGAGGGGGGTCATGCCAGTTAATAAATATTTAATATTTATTATGTCCTGCTAATGAGGTTTCGCTCGGTGGCAGTCTTTGTACAGATCATATAAAGATATAAATACAACTTAAAAATACACATTAAAGGAAAACTACAACTAAGTAAGTGAGAAATAAAACACACACAAATATTCACACGCGGTTCCCTAGACGATTCCGGAAGGAATGCACACTAGGAGGAAAATTCGCTAGTGCAGCAGCAGGTAGACTGTTCCAGTCATTGCCCGGTTTGCAAAAGAGTATTTACCTACATCGGTTTTTTGATTTTTATATATAATTTTGTATTTAAATGGGAGTCTAAACTCGCAGATGCAGTCGCTCTTTGAACAGATGCCGTGTCGCTTGCGCAGACGCTGAAGGAGTTCCCGGAGGAGCTGCGGGGCGACGTGTCCATGCACCTGCACCGCGAGATCCTGCAGCTGCCCATCTTCGACGCGGCGTCGCAGGGCTGCCTCAAGCTGCTGTCGCTGCACATCCGCGGCAACTTCTGCGCGCCGGGCGAGTACCTCATCCACAAGGGCGACGCCCTGCAGTACATCTACTACCTGTGCAACGGCTCCATGGAGGTCGTGCAGAACGGGATGGTCGTCGCCATTTTGGGTGAGTTGTTGCCGTGAACGCCGCTCCGAAAGAAATGTTGTAGTAGAATGTACTAAATATGTTTAGTAAGCGATCGGGTAGTAAATACGATTATTCGTGTAGAAAGATTCGCTAAAAATTATTTATACTTCGGGTTTTCTTTCTTGGCTCACGGGGGGAGGGGGTCAATAAAATGGAATATCTCACGGTATTTCGCGTTGTCCCTCTGACCGGGAGTTCCTAGGTTCGAGTCCCGACGGCGGCAGGATTTTCGACACTAGCTTGTCAGCTAGGTCGAATTCAGTCGCTGTCTGGAGGAGAATTCTAGCGGCCGGCTGCTCTGATCGGTAGTTTTCCGTGGTTTCTCCGATCAACACCAGGCGAATGCCGGAGCAGTACCCTAACAAACGGGCCACGGACCGCGCGCAATCTTTCCTTCCTCTTCCTTGTTCAATCCTCTCCTCTTACACACACACTTACACTAACATGCATTACACTACCACACGTGCCGGGAGACCGGTCGGGAGCTTACAGCTTGTCCCGGCTGGGGCGGTGGCCCGCTGGTGGGAGATACCTGGTTGAGGGGAAACCCCGCTAGTCGACGGTAGGTCGACGCCAGATCTCGCCATCCAGCGGGGAAAAGATCATCGCCACCTCACGAGAAAAACACGCACTACACTTACGGGACTAATGACCAAAGTAGTTGACGCGCTCGGAAACACGAATCAATCGATCATTTCGCGTCGTTCTCCGTTGTGCCGCCAGGAGTCGCATGATCGCAAGCACTTCTCGATACAGTCGCGATCATGCGAATCTTAGCGGCACAATCGAGAACGACGCAAAATACCGTGAGATATGTTATTTTATTGACACCCCCCGTGATCCAAGAAAGAAAAACCGAAGTATAGTTACGTTTAGTAAATCAGACAATTCATAATCGTAAGTGAATGAACGAAGAGAATTGTCAGTGGTACTATATTTGTTTCGTAGATAAAATTATTTGATGAAATCTACGTTTCATGTAGTCACACTTACTAAACACTGTTTAGTATGCACTGTTTACTAAACGCTGTTTAGTAAGCGCGCGTTCTCAGCAACCTGACAAATTCGAATGGTTTTAGAACTCGTTTGAAGTGTGAGAATTCAACGCTGTATATAGTATTATACGCTATATAAATGGCGTGCTTAGTATTTTATTGGTTTTCAATAATTGTGTTATATTCTAATCTAATGGTAGAAATACCGTCCTTAGCCTAAAGCCGGCAGCCTGCACCCGTCACTGCTCTGCTTGGCTAGAGTCCGTCAGGTAATCGATGTTAAGGAAGTACGAGCCCACGGGGTCGTATGATGGGTGACCGCTCCGGAACCCCAGTTGCTACCTGCTTGGAGGGGCAGAAAGAAAGCATTCCCTTGCACGGAGAAAAGTAGTACCCATGCAAAATGCTTGTACAATTTCGATTTTTTTATACTGTTGTTTTTTGGCTTTGAATTTGGTTTTAAAATAAAGATTTAGAATACTAAGTATACTAGATTCATAAATATCAGAATTTAGAGGTTTTTCTTTAGCTAGCTATAGCGTTAAAGTTTCTTATCGACATTTGGTCAATTTGCATTAGCTGTGACGTAAGGCAAGTCTTCTTCGCCAATGGAGTCTGAACAAAAAGGCATGGCTATTAGCGTAAATTATACTCATCCAATACATTTTTTCCTCTTTAACGACTATTGCTTAGGTGATAGCAAAATGTAAAACATTTACCGTGAATAATGCGTGATATTCACATTCACATTTTTGTATGGATCAACATTCTTTATTCAGAGACTAAATCAATCATTCAAATAAACAATCAATTTAAAAGTAGCTCGATTTATATTTGGCGAGGGATATGAGATATAGGCGGACGAGTAGGCCAAATGGCCTGAGCCTCGACACTAATAAAAGACAATTTTATTATTATATGACTGCATTAAAGAAAATCGACACTGGAAAGACACTACGCAAATTTCAGATGTATGTACTATTTTGCACCATTCATATTTCCTGAAATTTTCATTTATTAAGTTATTAAATTTATTTTTTGTATTTGTTATGGTATGAATTCATCAAGTAGATTACTTGATTTTCTAGTGTATTAAATTCTCATAATTTGCCTAACATCAATATCTCAAGTAAGCTTTAGAAAGAAATGTAAAGGAAATTCATTTTTCTATAAATTTCGAATCGATTACATTTTTTTCTGGGCTGGACAACTAGTAATTTAATTACTAAATCGCCACATTACTACAATTTCCTGCAAGATAGGTAGTATTCTCTAGTTTTGCAAGTTAATAATTCGCATCTTAGAAGATGAAATCTAAAACACGATTTCGGTTCATAAAGAGTACTGCAAGAACGCCAACTCGTATTTTTTTTTTTTAATTCTTTTGATTTCTCCCCTCTAGTACTGTCTGAAAGGTCATTTGTGAAACTCCTTCTATTTAAGAACTGCACGAAACCTTTTCATGACGCGTGTCTTCTCGTCATGAATGGACGGGTTCGAAGTGTCTCGAAAGGTCAAGTACGACGGCCGATCTTGAAACCGTTCGCAAGTTCTGCCAACTCGGGCGCCGGCGAGAGTCCTTCGTTTCCTCTGCGCACATTTAATGCTAGTCACCTCCTCATAAAAGTTCCTCTGAGAGGGAGCGTGTTGCCAGATCCGTCTCCGGGCACAGGGTAATACTCTTAACACAGCTCCGAGCCGGGCTACTCTCAGAAATGAAACTTTCTTTCTCGGATAAGTCAAGGAAATTTCCGCGGAAACGTCGAGTTGCGTTTCGTATCGCAAGAGCTCAGAACTCGCGAATAGGATAGCGCTTCTTTAGGCCAGCGTGAATACTCTTAAAAGAAAGAGAATAAACTGCAATACTGCCAAAGATTGCATTCAGAACAATTTTTATACCACGTATATTAAAAATGTCCTAATACGATTGTGAATCTTTACGTCAGTGATAACGCTTGAAAGAGAATACATTTCAATACTGCCGAAGACTGCATTGAAACAATTTGAACACAAAGTATAATAAAAATATCCAAATGGAATAGTGCACCTTGAGGTCAACAAGAAAGCTCTTAAAAGAAAGGGAATAGATAGTGACACCATCTAAAAATATATTAAAAACCATTTGAATACCAAATGATTGTAAAATATGTACAAATAAACGAGCATCAAGGTTTACGATATTCTACCTGAAATGAGTTCCTTACAATTTATTTTAAGGTTTTTTCCAGTGGAATCCGGATACTTTCTGCGTTCCAGTGGGGCGCCTTTTAAACCATACATTGGGCAGAAAGGCAGAAAACGCCCATTTCTGCAAAACTATGCAGACTATTTCTGTTCAGAAAGCAAATTCCTCTTTTAAAATTAGTATAAAGTTAGAAAATGCCTTTATTAACCGCATTTGAACGACAAACATGCCCTGAGACGTATTTTTACAAAAATGGGGCCAAAAATGGCCGTCCAAACTATAGTCAAGTTTTTCGCTATTTTCTGGAAAACTAACAATCTGTTGGGAAAATGATTATCACTAGTGTATTTGCCATTCGATTTCAGGCTAGGACGCTGATTTTATGAAGATTCGAGTTCACTTCGAAAATTGCCAAATTCAACAGGGGGATATCGTTAAATTTTCGCCTTTTTGGATTCCACAAAAGAATGGGCAGAAAATGCTCTTTTCTGCAAAACTATGCAAACTATTTCTATTCAGAAAGCAAAATCCTCTTTTAAGTATACCGTTACGTGTTTTGTTTCAGGTCCGTAAACACACAGCAATGAACTAGTAAACCATAAAATATTTGCTTCTATGTTTGTCGAATTTCTAGGTTTTCGCTCTATTCTTCATCCTTTTGTAACTCACGAAATGCTTTGTGGTTCGCAGGCAAAGGCGATCTCTTCGGCTGCGACATCAGCATGTATCTACAGGGCTCCTGCGGGGGCGGAGGTGGCGGTGGGGGCGGAGGCGGGGGCGGTGGGGGCGGCGGAGGCGGCGGAGACGTTGTCGTGAAGTCGAGCTGTGATGTGAAAGCGTTGACCTATTGTGATCTCAAGTGCATCAACATGGCGGGACTTGTAGATGTGCTCAGGTTGTATCCTGAGTACCAGCAAGAGTTCGCTTCTGATATTCAGCACGACCTCACCTACAACCTGCGTGAAGGCTACGAGGCTGAGGTAGGGACGTTTACTGCATGCCGTATTGTTATGGGAATTTTCACATCACTGGCCCTTTTTCCATCCTGTACAAACTTAAACATTTATCCTCTGAGTTGTGACTTTCCGTCAGTCATCCAAGAAGTATTATAGGAACCGTAAGTGCTGTAATACCCTCCCAAACATGTTCTAGTTTCTTCGTAAGTGGACGTTAATTTGTAATTCTCGAACCTTGTAAGTCTATGAATCTTAATGAAAACCCTCTAATTTTAGCTAGTGAAAATTAAGTTACAAAACGCATAAGGAGTGTACATTTCATTAATATTTTCATTTGTGCTCCTATATTTCAAACATAACCGGTTAATCATATCTAGCATTACTCAAGAAACCTATTTATCTTCTTCCTAGTATCGTTAAAGATAAATTTTAAGTAGGATGATGTATCAAACAATTGTTCGCTAAGCTAGTAAACTAAATATAGTAACTCACCATGAAAAATGAAACTTGGCTTGAATTTTCCCTTCATTTTAAGGCATCTGATGCAACTTTTTTCTGAAATAAATGAACACATCATCGGTGGAACCTTCTTGGATAAAAGAAACAAACTGCTTATCTAAGAATATAACAGAAACGAAACCCATGGCAGTAAACGTACGTAAATAATAATTTAAATGCCAAAAATGTTAAATACACTTTTTGTTTACTGATTCTTTTGCTAGACAGATCATAAAACTATCTTTAAATTTTCAAAAAAAGTATTTTACATGCAATGTTGCCATCTCACTTGGCAATATTTCATTGATTATTTTATTCCTTTTCAATAATATGCAAATTATGTCTTTCGTCAAAATTGTCAAAAAAAACTTTTAAAACGTTCGTGTTTGACTCGTTTCCTGAATACGTTCGCGCGTTCTGTTAGTTTGCAAGACAGCACAGCTCGCTGCGTCAATTAAGTGGGAGACTTCCTTTACTAATAAACATCTCGTTCTAAGCGCTTCTGTCATTCTAATCAGCACTTCTGTAAATTTTCTTGGCTTCTGGAAAACATCCTCACCAGAATGTTAACCCTAGATCCTTGAATACACGCCTTTTAAGTTCTCCGACTGTCGCAATGCAGTCCCACTTATCATTTCCTCTATTGGGAGCATGTCGATGTTTTCAAGTTGATGTTAGTGATGTGTATATATACACATGGAAAGCATGTGGATCTGAGTGTTGCACATACCGCTCGATGTGTATATTTCATAAATCTTTGTGCACTGTTTAAAAAATGAAAGAATGTTTGCCACTTCCAGGAAAGACATTTTCCATCAGTGCTGCACAGAAATCGCAATTGCCCATGTAGTTTGATTAAGCATGTCTGTTGTGACCGTCCTAATCTTGTCACAGTAAAAAAGCTTCAATGTTTTTAGATCAACGAAGACTATTGGTTTTTGAGATAACTGTTGCCTTTAAATAACAAAAATCACGCTGAACGCAAAACAAGTTCTACGTATCATTTTCTTCACGAAATCTTATTTTTGTACATTTTGATGATGCAAAATTAATTTTAATTTACACAAATTTTATATATTTGGTCATCTTTATGTGCTGAGATATTTAAAATGCATGGAAAATCAGTTGTTGTAAAAGAATATTCGAAATGTAATTAGCCTTTTAATGCTTTCAGCTTGCAGCAGTAAACTCCTCGCACAATAAACACATTAACACAATTCCAGAGGAAAGCAAGGGATTTTAAACCATCAATTTGTATTTTTACCCAGCCTTCAGTTCTCTGCAGCAACGCCTTAATTGTGATCAGCAATAAACATCCTAGCGGATTCTGTTATTTGCAATCGAGATCTTGCAGCAGCTTGGCGTAACAAGTCTATTTTAAAGACATGGACAACTTTGTATTAAAAAAGTGTAACATTCTCTGGCCTTGGTAAATATTGGCTTACGTCGTTTAATTCACTAATGTTAACTCTATCGCAACGAGTGTATTAACACATTGAACAAATAGCTCAATGTACACAATTTATGATTTTCCCTGAAGCGTATGATAAGTTTGTCGAACTTATTGTCAACATCATTATGGTACCGTTAGCATACCGACGTAACGATGACGTCACGAACCATGCCTCCCGTCGTGAGCTCAAGATGTCTACGCTGCTTGGAGTTCATACCAAGAGTGTTTCCACAATTTATTTCTCCCTGGATTCCATTTCCCACTATCGCGAATTCGATTTCTTCGCAAGGAAATTGTCATGTCGCCATTGTGAGTATGTAATATCAGGTTCCTATGACGTCTATCAGCGTCATTGTCGTATGATCGATTTCACGATAACTAAAGACAGAGATTTTATGGTAGAGAACAATCCAAAACAAAAGTTTGGTAGTTAGAACGAAAGGAAGAAACCTTGATTACATCAGTAATATATCCAACAGCTTGAGTTGTTCATATGAACTGGGAATTACTTTTTTTACATTTTTCTTTTAGGGGATTTTTAAAACATTTTAAGAGCATTTTATTGATAATTTTTGGCAGTGTTTTCGATCATCAAAATCCGCCCCTAGTCACCACTTTATCGCCCAACAAATCAGTTACCATCGGTCTTGTGAACTACAGGTTCAGTTGATCATAGTAAATAATATGTGTTTATCAACAAGCGACCATGGGTGCTCAGATAGTGGTCTGAGAGGAGATGGGCTCATGGAATGTGAGACTCATAGGAGAAAGTTCTATGCTTCGTTGCGTACAAGAAATTAATTCCGTTGACTGCTTTTCTTTTGTTCAAAGAAATGCTTATACGTACCAATTCACCTAAAACTCACCCCACTGCCTTCAGTGACGACAATATCACCGTTAATTTATTAAAATGTCTGATACCACACATTGATGACCGGAGATATCTTTAGAGCGCTAGACCCGCTCGTGGCGGAATTTCGTATCGTGGGGAGAATGCGGCTAAGGGCGGGGCCGGTGCATAAGTGGTGAGGCGAGAGTGAAGTGCCATTAGCAGGAAGTCGTACGTTTTACATTCTCGCTATCTCTAACGCAGTAAAGAGAAAGCCATGTAATGCTGCGCGAAAAAACGGCGAATTTTCAGCAGAAAAAACTCTTATTACAAAGTCCTTGTAACAAAAACGTAAATAAATCCAGTTGCTAAATTTAGAAAAAATCCTGAAGCACGTGGTGTATCCATGTTTTGTGGGTGCTTGATACCGAAAAATCGAATGACGGCAAAGCTGTGAACAACGTTAGCGGCTAAACCGTTTACCTGATTTTCGCCAAAACTGATATTCTCCAATCTATCTGACTGATGTCGCGGCCCCCTTGAATTTGAAACCGACATCTTAATTTTGAGGGAGTACATTATGCGGTCCCTTGGACATTTTCAAAATTTTCAAAAAAATGACTCCATAGTTTTTTAATAAAATTTGTTTAATAACCTAAAGGATGATTAAGAGAATGGTACAGGTCTCATGTTCGTTTAAAACCCAGATTTTTTGAAAATTTCGAAAATTCAAAAATTTTTGGCGTCTTTCTACAACTGCAATTATCAAGAAAGAGATTTTCCCCTTAATGAAATCCGCTTCTTAAAAATAGACTTTGAAATAAGGACATGTTCAGTTTCTCGAAAATGTTAGGACTCTTCAAGTAATTGTGTGTGAAAGTACGGGCGACCCGCCCTGACCCGCCCTGACCCGACTCGCCCCGAACCGACCCGATCCGACCCGACCCGACCCGGCCCGACCCGACCCGACCCGCTCCGACCCGACCGCTCCGACCCGACCGCTCCGACCCGACCTGCTCCGACCCGACCTGCTCCGACCCGACCAGCTCCGACCCGTTCTGACCCGACTGCCCCCGTCTCGCTCCGACCTGCTCCGCCCCGACTCGCCCCCACCCCACCCAACCCCATCCCACCTGACCCGACCCCATCAGACCCGTCCCGCCCCGCCCTGCGCAGGGGTTGCCCAGAGAGGGACGGGAGTGGCGTGGCCGGCGCCGCATGTTGTCTTGTGAGCACCAGGTGCGCGCGCTTGGAGATTTTTCCAGGGAGGGTTGTGGGTGCTGCAGGGGAAGGCAAGGCCGGTGGTAGGTAGTCGAATGTTTTAATAATGCCAATGCCACTCCAACCTTACCCCAGACAGCTGTGCTATCCATCCGCCGTCGGAATTCCAAATGTCTACTACTGAAACTGAAACTCTTCCACTTGCCTGCAAGGGCGAAAATAGCATGATCATTTACTTGAAATGTCTGCCACCGCACATGATGAGAGAGCTCCGCCGGGCGCTGAAGGCGCTCTCGGCTGCCGCCCGCCCCGACATACCCCGTCCCGACATACCCCGTCCCGACATACCCCGTCCCGACATACCCCGTCCCGACCAGTTTCGACCCGACCCGATCGGACCAGACCCGACCAGACCCGACCCGACCCGACCCGACCCGATCTGCTCCGAACCGATCCCACAACACCTCATTCTATCCGACTCGACCCCACGTGACCCGACCCGCCCAGACCCGACCCCACCCCAGCCGACCCCATGTGACCCTCCCCGCCCGGACCCGACCGCACCCCGCCCCATCTGACCCGACCTGACCCGACCCGCGCTGGGGTTGCCCTGTGAGGCTGCGAGGGGGCGCGGCCGGCGCTGCATGCTGTCTTGTGGTCGCCAGGTGCGCGCGAGCATGGAGGCCGGCTGCGGGCCTCGCCAGAGCATGTTGCATGTAGTCAGGGGCGGCCGCCGGCGCCGCCGCACGCACGAGGAATGCTCTAAGCTGCCCGGCTGTGTATGTATCATTGTCGGCCGCGGACGCCGCTCCTGCAACCCTGTCCCTCACCACCCGCACCCCCACTCCGCTCCCTTCTCTCCCCTCCCCGTCTCGCCCCTCGTTCGGCGTCCGTGGGCTGGAGGGGACTTGCCGCTTTGGCTGCTGCGGAAGGGATCTTGCCCGTCGGGTTATTTCTTCTTCTCCTTTCTTCTCTATTTTATTTTAATTAATGCAGGTGTCTCAGAATAAATGTTACAAACTTCTAGGGTGTATGGAAAATTATAATTTTTTGCCAGTGAACACACACGGAGAAATTTCATGAAACGAACTTACACGTGTGACATTTTTCCTCCAGAATTAGGCAACTCCGTGCAAAGGCAATTCACGAAATCTCCGTGCGTCAGAACCACCATCCACGACTGCTCCCTACTTCAGAACGTGACTTGCCACGCACATGTGCTTAAGGAGTTGCCTAACAATCAGGGGCGACGGTCACAAGCGTCACTTGTGAAATTTCTCACTACATGTTTATTGGCAAAAATTATTATCATTTTCGACCCTTCACATGCCCTAGGCGTTTCTAACATTTATTCTGAAGCAGCTTCTAGTTATAACATTTTCGGACATGCCTTTGAACGATGCACTTGAAAGTTGGGAGTTACTTCAAATGCAATACGAGATGCCACAAGAATTTTTTTGAGAAAAGGTTGTATGCTATGTATAACATGGTATTCACTAGTTATTTTAGTTGGCAATAACCGCGAAATATTGAAGTTAAATGGTGATGAAACGATGGTGAGACGGTAAAAAGTGAAGAGATGACACTTCACTATGTTTGCATTCAATCTACTCACTGCTTAGTTCACGCCTCCCTCGTTATGCGCGTGGTCGGACTTCAGGGTCGACATCTGAGGCTAGAGAAGGTATTGGTTCTCAACCCACACTTGCAAGTGTTTGTATTATATTGTCGTAAATGTGACACACTGAATAATTACACCTTACCCTATTCCACGAAGAAAAGAATGTGTATTGAATGTGAAAAGAAACATGTAGGAGAAGCTTTTATTTGAGAGCTACTTCAGACTGAAACTAGATTGGGTACTTTTCAGACAACCACGTAGTACGTGGTTAAGGTTAAGTGAACGTGTCAATTCTATATACGTACATAGATATATAGTAAGTACGTCAATTCTTTACATGTGTGTGCACGTGTACCAAAATAGCTGACGGCAAAAAATGTCACTCTATAGTACGTCAGTTTAGAAGAATAAAGAAAAAAGTTTCATATTTTCAAATTGCTCTTATTAACTTTATTCGATTGGATATTATTATTATTCCGTACCTTTACATTTGTGTTAATACTTCCTTATTTCATTGCTTGAAAAATTGAACTATCATCATTATATATAACAATATATGTAAAAGAATAGGGCATGATATTTACGTTATAGAAACAAACATTCATCCGAAATAGTTTTTTTTCAAGATGTACCAATACGAAAATACAAGCTATTCTTTATTATTTTACAAAGAAAGTTACATTTTGTGCAAGTCTCAAAAATTTCGCCTATAAAATATTTAAAGTCCATGGTGTCTGATGCTAAAATTATTTAAAATTGTTTAAGCATGTTCGGTTCACAGTGGTTGTAAAATAACTTGTACGTAAAAGGCATTTCAATTACTATAGATATATTTTTTTTCAGTATTCTCAATTCATAAATGGCAATCTCTTTCCTATAACTTCTATTTCATTTACTATCATCTAAAGCTACATGGTGTTGTTGTTAATTGTGCACCAGTTAGTTGGTTCTTCAATTTCTAATGTTGTAGTTACAACCACAACCCCTCCAGCCCACTTGCTTGCGCCGTTTGTATAAATATAATGTCCATTTATGTCACCATTTCCTAGTAGCGGTCTCCTAGCACAGTGTAGTGTAGTGTTGTGTAGTGTAGTGTTATGTAGTGTAGTGTGTTGTGTGTTATTAATTTTCTCACATTCCATTTACAATATTTTTAAACTTAAATGAGATGAAGACTCGTCATGACTCACTGATTTTCTTTCACGTATAGAACAAAGCAATGGTTTTATCGATCTTTTACGTTTTAAAACACAGCCTCAAAATGTTTCCCCCTTAATTTATTCACTGAGCAATTTATAATAATTTATTAATGGAAACTCATAAATATCAATATAATCGGTACATTAAAGGATATCATGATGAAAATTATCTTTGTTTAGTATTTGCCATTCTTATCGTTTCACGAATATTAAGACACTTTGATATAGTTACCGGTATTTGTAACTTATTTTGCTTGTGTTCTACAACAAACTATCTTTGTATATATTTACGAACAAGAATATTTTTTTGTATGGAAAGGAAAAGAAAAAGGAATTCGACGAAATAAAGTGGCATTAGGTTACAATTTCCACTCAAAATAGCGAACATTATATATCACGACAATAATATGACATACACAAAGTGATCAAAAGAATCCGGGCACGTGTCTAAAAATGACTCACCAGTTTGTGGAGTCCTCCATCGGTAATGCGAGAATTCAATAGGGTGTTGGCCCACCCTCAGTCTTGATGATAGCTTCCACTCTCGCAGGCATACTTCCAATCGGGTGCTGGAAGGTTTCTTGGGGAATGGCATTCTTCAAGGTGTGCTGCATTTAGGAGAGGTATCGATGTAAGTCGGTGAGGCCTGGCACCAAGTCGGCATTCCAAAACATTCCAAAGGTGTTCGATAGGATTCAAGTCAGAACTCTGTGCATGATAGGGATGTTATTGTCGTGTAACCACTCCACCACAGGCCGTGCAGTATGACCAGGTGCTCGATCGTGTTGAAAGATGCAATCGCCATCCCCGAACTGCTCTTCAACAGTCGAAAGCAAGAACGTGTTTAAAACATCAACGTAGGCCTGTGCCGTGATAGTGTCACGCAAAACAACAAGGGGTGCAAGCCCCCTCCATGAAAAACACGACCACACTGTAACACCAGCGTCTCCGTGTCCGGATACTTTTGATCACATACTAGTGTCGTGCCGCCGGATACCGCCTGATCGTGACCGTATCAAGCAGTGCTTGCGATCATGCGACATCTGGCGGCTGGACCGAGAAAGACGCGAAATGCCGTGTGATATTCCATCGTGGCTATAGGGGCTGGAGGGGCAGAGTTAGAAAAAATCGCACTATAGTGTGCTCGAGCGAGCTGTGCCACTGCCAACCGCGCCCGCGCGCGCCCGCTGCCCGCAGCAAGAGTCGGACATGAACGGCGTGCCGTCCATGACGCTGCCGTCCATCAGCGAGGACGACGAGAACGTGCCGGAGGAGGGCGAGACGTCGCCGCTGTCGCCGCCCACGCGCTCGCCGCTGCACGGCGCCGCCAACAGCCCGCGACACGCCAAGTTCAACCCCAGGTCAGTGCCAGAGACACACCCATTACATTTATTACTTATTTATTTTAGTATCGTGTGGCTTGGAAACATACAGACATTGTATTTCAGAACAACATTCAACTGCTTATTGCGTATTCATGAATATGTAGGAATAATTTTGGAAAAATCGTAAACTTCGTGTTGCGAATAAAATGTCGATGTTGAATATGTTAAATTATTTCAGCCCCGTGTGGTCTGGTAACATACATATAGCATACTGTATTTCTGTTTACAACATTCAACTGCATTTTGCGTATTCATGAATATGTAGAAATAATTTGGGAATATACGTAAACTTCATGTTGCGAATAAAATATTGATGTTGAATATGTTAAAATATGTTAGCCACCTGTGACTTAGAAACATACATATAGCACGCTGTATTTCTAGACAATTCAACTTCATATTGAGTATTCATGAATATGGAAAAATAATTTGGGAATAAATGTAAACTTCATGTTGCGAATAAAATATTGATGTTGAATATGTCAAATTATTTCAGCCTCGTGTGGCTTAGAAACATACATATAGCATGTTGTATTTCTAGACAACACACAACTTCATATTGAGTATTCATGAATATGTAAAAATAATTTTGTAATAAATGTAAACTTCATGTTCAGAATAAAATGATATTCAATATGTTAAATTATTTAAACGGTAGCCTTACCAATTGGGGCCCACCGATGATTGTTTTCATTTTTATAGGAAACTGAAAATCATTGATATTGTTTTTGTTGTGCATTTTGTTCAAAACACGATTCAATTTATTACATGTGTTTGTAATAAATTGAGATATTACAGAGTCTTTGCCTGTAGATAAAAAAATATTCTGAACTTTTACTCGCAAACTCAACATTCAAACATTTCACGAACATTTGTACTTTTTTAAGTCCTAGTGTAATATAGTTTATTACTTTACTGTATTGTGAAGACTACTGAGTAGGTTTTCTTGACATATACATATAATGCGAGTTGGTTTGTCATTATATACATATATTGACGCGAGAAAGTCGATTATTTTTTCATTTCTAGGGATAGAACATTTCCGCACACTTTCGTACACTTCCGCACACTTTTGTACACTTCCGCCCACTTTTGTACACTTCCGCCCACTTTTGTACACTTCCGCCCACTTTTGTACACTTCCGCCCACTTTTGTACACTTCCGCCCACTTTTGTACACTTCCGCCCACTTTTGTACACTTCCGCCCACTTTTGTACACTTCCGCCCACTTTTGTACACTTCCGCCCACTTTTGTACACTTCCGCCCACTTTTGTACACTTCCACACACTTTTGTACACTTCCACACACAAGGGTTTTTGGTGAATCTGAAATGCCCCTCCGTGTGTTGCAGGCTGGAAGAGCTCCGCAACTACGAGGCGGGCGTGTGCGCCGGCGGGCGGTCGGGGCGCGCGGGCGCGCGGGGCGGCGGCGGGCGGGAGCGCGGGGCGCGTGGCGGCGCGGGCGGCGGGCGGCGCGCGGGCTCCCTGGAGGGGCTGGACGCGGCCGCCGCCGCCGCCGCCGAGGCCCGCAGCGGCGAAGTGGAGCGCCTGGACACGCAGGTCACCTCGCTGCACCAGGACGTGGCCACGCTCAGCCAGGAGGTGAGTCTGCACGTAAGTCTGCCGGGGCCGCTCCAGCCCTGATAAAACTCGCGTGGCTCAGATCGATTCTCCGGGGTTTTTACGCTCGTGCCCACTGTACCAAAATTCGCTGGCTCAAGAATTCCCCGATCGAAGCTGTGGATTTTTAAAGGCAAAAATATTCTTCGTTATGCGTTGCTTCGAAAGGGAAGAAAAGACAGCTGTCCCATGTTGTAGATTTACTGCATGTAAAAGATCCTCAAACCCAAAGAAGCCTCTGAGCAAAATTCACATTGCTTGTTTCGTCACCCAAGTGATACCTCCTTTCTCTGCGAGACGATGAAAGGAGCGTAGCTGATTTTGCGTGGTCAGAAAGAAGAGCAGGCCTCATGGTCTGTGTCTCGACACTGAAAACAAGGCATCATTAAATTTGATGATGTTTTAGCGTTGACAATTCAAATGAAAGTAGATTAATTGGAATCAGCCCCCCTCCAGATCATCAAATTGCCCGGATTTTTTAAATGAACCAACAAAAGGATCGTAGGATTCTTCAATGTAAAAACAATTCTTGCTAAATTATTCAAACTTAATTCTGACAGTGCTGGGACATGCTGTCGTATTTTATGTACTGTAAGTTAAGCCTTCAATATGTATGTAATTGCAGTATGTCCATTAAACTACAGATATAAAAAAATTGTACTTACAGAGCAGCCAGTAAGAAGTTTAGCACCAGGCGCGAGGTGATATCTCTAAAATCTATTAATCAAGTGATTAACGACGTTATAAGGTCGTAAGTGACGAAATTCAGAAAAGCATTAGGGAGTTTTAGCGCCAGGCGTAAGGAGACATCCTTAAACTCTATTAATAACGTGACTAACGATTTTTTGCGGTCGTGTTGAACAAAGTTCAGAAGAGTTTTAGCAATAACGTCTTTACGTTATGCATTATGACAAAAAACGCATTTCAGGCGTTGAACAAAGAAGTTGCATAATATATAAAAGATTGTAGGGTAGTGGTGAGACATTTCAACCAAGATACGAGTAAAGAATATAACAAATCTACATTGTGAGGAATTTTAGATTTTGTGGTTCTCCGCGATGAGTAGGGTCTATGCAGTCTGGAATTTCTGAATCGGCTTTCCTTGAGAATGTAGGATGTATTCGTTATGAACATAAGACATAACCTAACCCGAAGATATGTTTCCAACTTCTTTTTCACTAATTTATTCCCTGTCACCTCTCCAATATTTCCTGTGAATTCTCGCTAGCGTTGTGGTGTTAGTAAGGAATAATTGTAACTACCACACATACGAGCATCGGTTTATCAGAGTTGAAAAAATGCCACCTTTCCTATTTTTAGGCGGCCATTTTGCCGCTTGTAAGGTGACCGTAGAGACTCCTACAGGCGTGCACTATTTATGAAGATATAAGGTCGTACCTTAGGCCTGGGGTAAGACGTTATGACTTCAAGGTCCGTCACGTGACTGTTAGTGCATAACGCCGCTACCTTACGCGTGGCGCTGAAACTCCCTATTAGCAATTGCGTTAGGCATTGTAATAAAAGAAGCATTTCAAGTTGGAAGTAATTGTTTCCGATACCCATTCATTTTCCTCTCCGTGTTTCGGTAGCATAGCAATTTCAAAGAATGTGGATCCTATCTTCCAAATCACCGCAAAGCACGCAAATGCCATTGCCATTCAAGTCTTTCAATCTACGTTGCTTCCAGCCCCCAACCCTAAATCCCTTCTAAGTGAATGGGTGACCTCCCCTTGCATCCCTTCTAAGTGTATGAACGTAACTTTCTCAACCCCGTACCGGACTCGTGTGCATTTGTGCCACCATAAATAAATTGCTAGGCTTTTTGTGTAGTGTTAGCTTAATTCAGCTTTCATAAGAAATGAAAAAGATGTTTTCGGAAAAGTCAAATTTGAAATTTTTCGTATGACAGTTATTTACATCAAACCCTTTAAAAATTAGTGATACATGTTATTTGGGGTACATTTGATTATCGTAAACTGCTTCCAGAGAAAAATGCATTAATTTAAAAAGATTTTTTTATTTTTTGTAATACTACGTCTTCCCATAGTGAAATTTTCCAAACTCCTTTCTCCTCTTCTAACACAACACTCACTGCCTTAACATTACAACAATACTAGCAGCAGATACTTTCAACTCTCTTAGCGGCTATTAATTGAAGGAGAATTCGTTCATAAAAATATCAAGGGAGCAGGCAATTCGTTGTGATGACGAATTCAATTCCAAAAATTTCATCTGGATGACGACTTACCCAGGCCCAGAGAATTCCTGACAAGGTTATACCTCTGAAAGAGTCCAGTAAATTTCCACGTCAGCTCTCCCTGATTTTCTTTGAAGGCTTGTTTCCTCTCGGACGAAGCAAATCATTCAGCAAATACAGTCGGCTGACGCCGAAAAAAGGTAGTTTTGGGGGCGACTACCGCTTTTGCAGGAACGTTGAGCCAAACGAATTAATTTGCGCATTCAAATGGGAACGCTTTCACAATGTGGACAGTGACGCCGTCCTTTCGATTAATCGCCAACGCTTTGCTGTGTCACAGTAGCGACCCGCAGTCTGTGCATAGAAACGCACGACCCTCTCATGTACCTACATAAAGGAAAGAAAAACAACAATCAACGGGAGGGCTTGCTTTTATTAACAATAAAGAGGTCGTGTCAAACGAACTAAAAGCGACACATTTGGAAACTACTTGTCAATGTCAATCGAATACATTAGATGTATTTATTTATACATCCACGAAGGTATAAAGCTAATCATATTAATTCATTCGCTCCGATTGCATTGCATTGCTCTTCCTGCGGGTATTGAGTGTAATGTCCAAAAGGCGTTAATAACTAGAAGAATTTAAAACATCACGTTCACTTTCATTCAGTGGACAAAGCCATCGTTTAGCGGCTCACCTGTAAAATTTCATATATGTTATAGTATCGTTAATCTCCTAGGTAGAGATTTATTTACGTACGAGCGTCCAGGGGGAGACAGGGGACCATGGCCTCCCTAAACATTTTGAAAGAGGGCCCTCGTAGCGTTACGTAATAAAAAAAATACTGATACGTTATTGCTTGTTATTGCCTTCGAAACGGAGCTCGATATACACCGCATAACTTACCTGGATCGAGACGTGGTTACGAAGTAAATGTAGAAACAATTGAATGATGCTACATGTTCACTTATGGAGGGAATTATGGGAAGGACATATGAAAAGACAACCCCAGTCAAGTAAACATCAACTTAATTAGTTAAAAAATAAAACCATGTGGTACCACGGGCGTTAACTGGTTCTAATGATTTCGGGCCAAAGATCCTCGGGCTTTTTGTCATCGCTGGATCATTAGGACCCTTAGAACGCCCTCGATGCATAAATAACTATTATATGTTCAATCCTTCGTTTCCCCCCTTTTCAACCTGACAATTTGGGGAAACGTTTTGGGAAGGCAGATCTTCGCAGATCGTCAGTCTCTCAACTGACTGTTGGTTTACAAATTTAACTCGTGATTGTAGGATAGAAACGGGATAGAATAATGCCTTATTTTACGTGTCGAGACTCGGGCCATCAGGCCCACTCTTCCGTCCGACCACGCAATTTTCTCTTCGTTCCTTTCACCAACTAGTGGAGAAAGAAGGTATTGTCTCTGGCGACGCAACAGGCGATATGAATTTAGCTCAGAAGCTTGTTTTAGGCTTGAGGATCTTTTACATGCAGTAAAACTACTATATGCAGTAAATCTACCACATGGGACAGCCGGCTTTACTTCCCCTCCGAAGGCCCCTTAAATATCTACGACTTTGAACCCGCAATCTTGGGTACAACAACCCGATCTGCTGACCGTTGAATCCGACTTGCAGGTGCGCCACGCCATCCAGGCGCTGCAGGAGCTGGCGTCGAGCAACTCTGCGATGGCGCGCTACCCGTACCCGCTGCCGGCGCACTCCAACCCGAACCTGGGCCACGGGCACGGCGGCGCGCTGGTGCTGCAGCGCTCGTCCTCGCACCCGCCCGACATGTTCTGCTGGGAGGACGCGGCGCTGCACCCGCCCGCGCCGGCGCCGCCGCCGCCGCCGCCGCCGCCCGCGCCCGCGCCCGCGCCCGCGCTGGCCGAGCGCGCCACGCAGACGGAGGCGCCGCCGCTGGCGCTGCTGGAGGAGTTCGTGCGGCAGAACCCGCGCCGCGTGCTGCGCCTGCTGGGGCTGGACCCCGACGCCGTGGCCGCGCGCTTCGGCGCCGCCTTCGCCGGCGCCGCGGCGGCGGTGGCGGCGGCGGCCGCGGCCGCCTCGGCCTCCGGGTGCGGGAACTGCGGCGCGGGCGCCGCCAACCCCGCCACCTCCCCCAAGGCCAACCACGTGCAGGTGCGCTTGCCATGTTGTTGTTTTTATTTAATAATTGGACGGTAATTAAATTTGGTCGGCCCGACCGCGATTCGAACTCGGGCCTTCTGGTTTACGCCCAGCTGCTCTGACCAGTAAGCTATCGAGTAAACCCACCCTTTGAACAGTTTTCACGGGCGCACTATCGCTCTTATATATAAGTCACCAAATTTAATTATTAAAACGCATTGCTACTAGGTAACATGGCCACAATTTGGAGTCTGTCAACATCCCCTGGGTGTTGATTCTATATGACTGCGGAACATATTCTCCGAGCGTATAGTTTCCAACAAGGTGATGGGAATGGTGACAATTATATAATTGGACGGTGTTATGCATCAACCGGCTAAGCGCTTTTTCTGAAAAAAAATGAGATATGGACGCCATCAGTTGCATTGGACCATGTTCTAAGCTTACGCAAAATTTTGGCGCCAAATCTGTAAAAATAGCCGTATAATTAATTAAAAAGTAAACGCTATCAGCCACATAAGGGATTTTGTGTTTTTTGAAAAACCGGCCATAAACCTATACTTCGGTTTTTCTTTCTTGGCGCATGGGGGGGGTGTCAATAAAATGGAATATCTCAGGATATTTCGCGTCGTTCTCCGTTGTGCCGCCAGGATTCGCTAGGAGTGGCATGACCGCTATCATTGCTCGATACAGTCGCGATCATGAGACTCTTAGCGGCACAACTGAGAACGACGCAAAATACCTTGAGATATTTCATTTTATTGACACACTCCCGTGCGCCAAGAACGAAAAACCGAAGTATAGATCTTCAAATATGCTGTTCTTAATTTCACAAGATGCAGGTAAGCGCCAGCTATTCCACTCATGTTTGTGTGGTTTGGCGCTTCAATGAATGAAATAATTAAATTACAGTTTTTAGAGCTGAAAATGTAATAAAAACCTTTGAACACGATTATTCCGAAACTTGTATGATGTCGCATACCCGGTTGATTCATAACACCGTCCAATTGCATGGCCAGTTAGGCGAGTGGTTGCCAACTCAATGCTCTGTTGAGCATTGTTGAGCATTGTCACGAAAACTGCTCCCTTGCTCCGAACCGATCCGCCGAGCAAAGGCAGAGCTCGACGCTGCGGCAAGCGCACAGTGTTCCAATGATGTGGGAGTTGCAGATTTGGAATACTTTTTCACGAGTGATTTAGCTTGTTCCGATATCCATGTTGCCTGAATTGATAACATCCATGTAGAAAAAGCATGTCAGAATATCAAAATGAATTCTCTGATCATAAATTGAAAGGGAAGCCATGAAAATCGAAGGTGAATGTACAGCTCAGAATCACTTCAACGGGCCCATTCTATTTATTCACGTGTATAGTGCTTTCAATTGAACTAACAACACACCAACTTCTAACAACACACTAACCAGTGGCGTGCATTCAATGGAATGAAGGGAATGAGTCATTCCCCTAAGCAAAGCACAGAAAAATCATTTCTATATTTAAAATATTCTTATGGCCAGAGCAAAACTGTTTACTTAACTCAGATTCTGAGCTACGTACTAGTGGTTGAACCGTAACAATCGATGTTTTCAAAACGGTGTGTAAACGGTAAATTCGTCTCGTGATGTCAGCGAAGCTTCGTTCTTCGAAGGTGCAGGAGCTCGACTTCGTCATGCCTCGTGCAAAGTCGGGTCGGTCCGTGAGGGCGCGAGAATAATGAATATGAGAATTCGTTCCGTTGTGATCGATTGGTAGCAATTTCAAGTTTGAAAGAATTTATTATTTTGGCTTTTTGAGGGTATTTTACGTACGTGCTAACTACATTATAATACAATGAAAGTATAAAGCACCTAATAATATCGAGAACGTTTATATTAAGTTAAAGAAAGTATTCGAAACAAACTAATTCTTTCCGTACTGTTCTGCAGTTCTCCCTTGCGAGAAGAGAATGCAATGGGTGAACTCATTCCGCGCAGTAGTCATGGCATCTAGCGAGGAAAGTGGGAACAACCCGCGTTGACAGGCAGAGCCGACCGCGCGGTGCAACGCCCTCTGATCTCTTACGATAATCTCCGTTTCTGGTGGTACATTTGAAGTAGGCACGATCAACTTTCATAATAATAAAACATTACTGATATTTCGAAGAATCGCCACACATGAGAATTGCAGACGGAAGTTTGGAACGTATTCGCCCTTGTGCTATTATGAGATGAATTCTACCAGGGTTGTTACCAAAAATAATACCATAAATACCAAGTTGATACCAAAAATAATACAATATTTGCACTCAGAGCAAAAACAAGAAACATAAGATGCAAGAAAGAGAACTAACAGGACGTGAAATTTGTCCGAAGAATTTAAACCGCAGAGCATCCAGAGAATGTAAAAAGTGCAAGAAAACAATAGAACGGACATCATATCCATTGTATAGGTCGTGAAAAACGTTATTACTGAACTCTGTAGATACATTTTCAAATTAACATTCACCATATATTAAAGTTTACGCACTTATTTTTCGTTTTATGAAAGAAAAAAAATGCTTTAATGTGGTGATAGATTTTAAAAATTTGTTAATAATTTTAAATAACTAAGTACTCGATAAATAAGGTTAAGTTGTAAGTCACATAAATACCGAATTATTTTTGTTTATAATGTTAGAAGGCATTTAGCCAAAGAAATTTTCCCTGGGGGTCTGTTTACTCCCGGGCGACCATTTACATTCGTATGCAAGACGCCCGGGTTAATATTCACATTTTGTTATTCATCATCTTTAACTGTTTTAAGTTTTTTATACCTTGGACTTCGAAAGTGCTTCCCCTACTAAAATTGTCACCGCACGCCACTGACACTAACGCTAACAACACACCATCAAAGAATAATAATGAATGTAAATAGTGTTTTAAATAGAGATTATAATGTGCATTTTCTTGACTTCTAGTAGCATCCATAAATGAATTTCATCGTTACGCACCGACTACGCCTCCCAAGATGATTTCGCAGAAATTAGTGTCAAAATAATACATCGGGTGATTGAAATGAGTATAACATGTGTAGCCAGCTATAGTGCGATTTTTCTGACTCTGCCTCTCGAGCCCCTATGGCCACGATGGAATATTCCACTGCTTGGTACGGTCGCGATCATGCGATACCTAGCGGCGCGACTGAGAAAGACGCGAAATACCGTGGCATATTCCATTGTGTAGACGGTTCTTCAGAGGCAGAAGAGAGTTTTTGCACCCTCGAACGTGAAGCACTATCCATCTTCTGCGCATGCGCAGATGCACTTAAGTGATGCGAAACTTGCACTGCGCATCAGCAGAAGATCGATAGTATTTCACGTTCGAGGGAGCAAAAACTCCCTAAGAGTTAGAATAATCGCAGTATACTATGCGATTGTTGACTGGTGCTGTGCGTCGACAGGCGCTGCCCGCGGCACCGCCCAGCTACTGGTCGGCCGTGCGGTCGTCCTCCATAGACTCCCCTCGCCACAACCACCACAACCACCACCCTCACTCGCACCACCACCGCTTCAGCGCCGGCGACCTGGACGACCGGCTCGCAGCCTCGCGCGCCGCGGCGCCGCGCGCCGTCGCCTCCTGCTGGTCCCTCAAGTCGCAGCCGTCCGAGAGCTGAGCGCTCCGCGACGCCGCCACGCCCGCCGCCGACCGCGCCACCGTCGCCTGCCTGCGATCGCCGCCACTCGGCGCGCCGCTGTCGCCCGACGCAGCCGGGCCGTGTTTGTGCAGCCTCCGTGAGTGAGAGTGAACGGGACATGTTACCGCCCCGCCTAATTCAAGTGATTATATGAGCGGTCTGCCTATCGTATTAGAGAGTTTTTGCACCTTCGAACGTGAAGCACTATCGATCTTTTGCTCATGCACAGTTCCAGTTTCGCATCACTTTAGTGCATCTGCGCGTGCGCAGAAGATCGATAGTGCTTAATGTACAAGGTGGCAAAAACTCCATATTATGTAACTCGATTCGACCCGTAGAGAGGTCTTAGTTTACTCGGTTACCTGATCTCGATTTATTTCGAAATCTCACTTTTCAAAGTTTAAATGGACGAAAAATGAGGGTGTTAGAACCGTGAAATGATCAATTCCTACGAATGAATTATTCTGTCCCAGCCCATAAGGTGACGAGCTTCTCACTGGGTTCAAGGTTCTATGTGCAAAAATGGATCTGTGATTAACTCCTGTCTGTTAGGGCGCATCCCAGGGATCAGGAAAATGCTATTGTTTAACTTCATAAATAGTACCAAAAGTATCACTCATTTGAATATTAATTCACTTTTGTATCACTTTCTTATGTATGTGAATTAGATTGATGTCATATCAGTATATGGGATCACAATAGACAATAGTCAAGGTTTAGCAAATTTACTCAAATGATTTTTTAGTTACCATAATTGGATTAAATTTCAACTTTTCAATACAAACTTATAGAATGAAACAACAATTCTCAAAGTTTAAAAATGGCAAAGTAGACTTTTTTTTACAAACTTATTTAGATCAAAACAAGGTTTGTAGAGACAAATGTCACATATACAAGCAGAATGATATTTGTTTTTATGATATGAAAAGCTAAGTTATCTTTCAAATTTAACCTACTTCCAAGTTCTGTAGGTTGCCTTACTTGAATTTGTATGTTCCAGTACTCTACCAATATACATTAGTTTTTAATAGAAGAGTAGTATATTATTTTATCACTTTGTGTTTGGAAAAACTGACTTTTGGTTTAGGGCTTTAAATGGCATGCTTAGTATGTTCCTTTTTTGAACATGCTTTGAACATTGCTCATATAATCACCTGTGTAGTGCATTAACATTTGGAGAATAGGCATGTGGAACCAGAACCTTTAAAACTCCCCGTAAAAAGACAAGAGTGTGTTTGATCTGTGCATTTTCATAAACAATATGACTGATGAGTATGTTTATTCAGAAGATGACATTTTGTCATCCATGACTGTTTTTCAACACTTGTCCCGTGTGCAGTATTCATGTTGGATACGACAGCTTGACTTGTTTGTTTTTATATTAACATGTGTGGCTCGTACTCAGTTTCTGTTGCAGTTTAAGGTATTTTTAGGCATTTTAGCCGATATTCCGTCATAATGCAACTGTGCAAGAATTGTGTTCTGCTTTTGCAGTGCTTCCACATATACAGCAATTTCTTTAAAAATGCCTTTTTGACATGCTCCCATAGGCACCGAACTGATTGGTATTTTAGGCCTAATGGACATATTACATCTTTCATATGAGAAAGTACTGCTCTTTCTCTGCACACGAGGGCTGAACAAATGATAATTGAAGGTTTAATTTTGCACCTCATTGGAGTAAACTTAAGAAAAGAGTTTTGGGGAGATCAATATGATAAAAATGTAGACTGAGTAAAAATAATACCTGATCTTCTAATGCTAAAACGTCAGTATCAAATTCAATATGGAGATGAAACCTAGATACAAATTGTATCAATCTTTGTAATTCACAAAATGCAGCATATGTAATAGCTTTGAAATATTATTCACATAACAAACATTAGTTTTTTTTTTAAATACTTTGGCCTACACATCATACACTTCACTGAAGGATCTTCAGTAAATATTTTACCTTGCAACACTTTTATTTTTAACTTTGATTTGTGTATACATTTTGCAAAATTGGCATAATTTTCTTTTTTGATCCCTAAGATCCAAGTAAGATTTTCCAGAGAATATGTGTTTAAAATGAAGCACAAATATTCCTATATGCCTAATTTTAAATTATCGAGTTGTAGTTGGAATTCTCCAAAATTGTCTTATCCATTCTTTTATTATCTATAAATTAAGAGTTTCTTACTTTTGAATCACATGATTTTATACATTATTCAACAACTGATTATCAACTTATGTTTTTAGTCTGGCAAGAAGCCACAAACATAATAAAGGATTCTTTCTACAACTCCCTGCACTGAAAGATCTTAATTCTCTAATGTGTAATATGGCCATCATGATGTTTTCTTGTTTTAGATCAAGTACTTAGAATTTATAATAAATTTATTTTTTTATCAACTGTATTCTTATTTTGTTTTCCATAATTTTCTTCTTCTCAGGTATTTGCACACTAATCATTTTACCCCTGTATATTTGAAAAATTATCAACTAAAACTAAAAAATTGTTATTTTATTTAATTCCATTTTAACAAGGTTACATTTCGTTGAAGTATTTCCTATATTTTTTTCAAATACTGATCCCTTTGAAATTTCAATGAAACAAGCATGTAGAATACTCTGACATTATCTTGAACCTTACTTCTTAAAAGTTAAATTAAAAATATTTGTATTGTGAAATATGTGACATAGTCAGGGCCATTTGGTTGTTATAGATATGACTTTGTTTTTAATAATCAAAACATTTCGTTGCTCAAGTTTGGGAAGCAGTTCTTTTGCTCCGAGAATTTCACCTGGGAATCCTCTGAAAGCTGAAATCTTGAATAGGAAATGAAATAATGGGATTGAAAAACTACTCACAAAAGAATTATCTCCAAAATAGCTGTAGGGACAAATAAGAATAAAAAAGACGGCGTTAGAGGGACAAATTGTCTGCAAATTACTCAAGTGAGTACACTTGAGATAGAAATCATCCCTATTTTTTAATGTACTCCACACCTTCTTGTAGGAGCAAATCACCTTCAATAATGAATTGAAGAATGCAGTGCTATTTAATAATGTTGGCCCCTGCATTGCCCTCATTTCAATACGAAGACTTTGCACAATGCACAAAGATGAAGCTGTGGTAATTACGAGTGCCTGATTTTCTTAAAGTATTCCTTGGAAGTTGCAAAAAAGAGCAGATGCAGAATACTTTGAGACAGGCTTTCAAAGTAATTATTACAAAGAAGAAGAAGTGTTGAGATATTTATAGATTTTAAGTTAACCATTAGTTTGGGTCAGTGGCTGTAGAAATGTGATTGAGAGGGCATAAACACATTCTTCATTTAAATTTAGATGACTTGTGCCTCATAAAATATTCTCAATTAAATTTGAAAGGTTATGAATTAAAGTAATTTGCAAATTATTGCGCTGTTTTTGATTTTTGAAATATGCTTATAAACAATACAACATAAACAATATGTCACTGAATGCAAGTTGTATTATGTCATGAATGAAGTGTTTATGATGGAAAAATAAAAATGCCCCTGCATCACAAATTCCATTGCATGTGGCTTATGTTGCAAATGAATTGTAAGCAAGCGAAGGTCTCATAAGTGACCTCATCTTCTGATATACAATTGTTTGTGACATTGAATGACATTTATTGATATTCTCACAATTGTCAATTCAAATATCAACTGTAGAGATATTTTAACAATAAGTTCTCAATTAATGAAGTTGTCATGCCCTGTCATCTGATGCTAAAGAATTAAACATTACACCAAAAAGGAGAGCATTGAAACGGGAGATAAAATAAATCAGATTACAAAATGTTGGAATTGTGTAACAATTTTGCAGTTTGGAAAGCACTATCCATTAACTGCTGATCTTCTTGAGTGGTAATGAGTAGGCCCTATTTATTCACCAAGAACTGAAACTTCACACTATCGTTATTCCAGAAAGTAAAACACAGTGATTGTTACATTTTCCCCAAAAGAACTTATAATTTTTTCCAAAATATTTTATCACAAAATTCATTATGGTTCCAACACAACTATAATTATTTCGTAAAAAATTGAATTAATCATGAATTAGTTATCTAATTCATTTTCAGAACTTGTTTTGATGATCATGAGAATTAATACAATTACAGTGAAACTTCGATTTTACATTTTCCCGGAATTTACGTCATAAATGAGTAGTCCATTTCACATTTCTGAGCTTTGAAGGAAAGAATTCATATCAAGGCATCAAACCAAAACAAACACTTATTGTTGCATTATATCTTTTGCTTAAGTTTGAAATGTTTACGGTTTCAGTTTTTTAACATTTTTATCATTTCTAATGCTAGTTGTTGTGCTTGCATGTTGAGATGCAACATGTAATGGAAATAAAAAGTATCTCAGTATTGTTGGGGTTTTGAAAGAATATATTGTTTCAACAGAAGCCCCAAAAAAAGGGGGACTATTTAATTTAAATTCTTCAAAATTATGACCAAACATGTCTTCAGAAACTGAAGAAATCAGTCTCAGACTTTCATAATACTGAGTGCTAACAAAATAATACATCAAAACATAAATATCGAATTATTAGTCACGTTTTCGATATAGGTCTACCTAATAATATTTTTTTGAAAAATTAACATGTTGACTGCCACGTCACTTCATCATAGCACAGAGAAAGCTTGTCCTTTTATGTATGTCTCAGTGAAATATTACATAGTCAACCCCGTGAACAAGAATAAATGTCAACCATTTTTTTGATACACATTTGGGTTGCTTTTTTAAGTTATATGAAATAGTTTAAATAAATCAATAGATATGAAACAATTTTTGTACACGAAATGTCAAAATGTTTCGTTTTTATAATTTTTGTAGTTTTCCAAAACATTCAACTTTTGTGTAAATTTTGTATTCACAATGAAGGCAAAAGGCATTCATTTCTTTAATATTTTCTCCTTGCAATTGCTCTCTTTTTATTTTATTTTAAAATGGGAACAGCAGAATACACACATTTGCCTCATTTTCTAATTGTTCTGACATGCACATTATAGCAGTATGAAATATCAGACATATTTGACGAGCATAGCTCTTGAAGAGAAGAAGAGGCTGTCAGTCGCATATGGGTGACACATTTTCTTACTCAAATGTATGATTATGAAAGAGAAAAAAGTCACAATAAAGACAAAATATCTTTTGTTACTCCCCACTCATGTCAAAAAATCGCCCTTGACCCCAGGGGAAACATACACCATTTATTATAGCAATCAAGGTGTAAAAGCAATATTTCAGTGGTGCTAGTAAGTTTGTTAGTTTCTCACACACACTAAAACAATTCAGCTGCTTCAACTTCTGTTTTCATACATTTAAAATAGGAATTACAGCATTACAACGTGTGAATAAAAAGATAGGAGAATTATTTCATAAACAAAAACTGAAACTCAAACCAAAATGTTTTATTATCAGAAACAAAACCTGAAACTGAAATATTTTATCAACCACATTTATTTTTGAAATGCTTTGATGCCTTGAGTTAAGCATATTTAATTTTACAAGTTTTCAACATGTTTGTGTTTCATATTCAATACAGCTTAAAATGTTACTTCCTGTATAATTAAAATAATACATTTCTTTGGGCAGAAAAATATTCATATAGGACGTTAAGGTTGCATAGTAATTGAAAACATAATGAAATAATACCATTAAGTAGGATCTCATAACTTTTTTTTCACCAATATAAGTAGAATAAAATACACTTTAAATGTAACAAAACATAAGAAAACAACATTTGGCTTCCATTGATAAATTTCAAAGTGTGAAGAAAAATCAACACCTTTCATAATTATATCTTCCAATATGGTCTTAATTATAAAGGAGAATTAAAAGCAAAATTTTCTTCAAGAGTCCCATTCATTTTAAAGTCATATTTTGAAAAATACTGTTATTACTGACAATAACAAATGGTTGGGTGATAATTAACATGTGATTAAATTTCCATACTGTCCAAAACTCTTCATTGTAATGTATGGTCACGAAAAAGGTCTATTTTGTATTGTTTAATGGGTATTAATTGTTAATTTACTCTCTTAAATATTTTAATCATTTTCACTAGGAATTCCATATATTAAGCGAACAGTTATGGAAGCTTTGTGGGAAATTTTTCTTAAAGAAAATTCTAAGGATAGTAGGTTTTGACCATGCAATAAATTGTTGAATAATTTTTATTTATCTTGTAAAATGAGATAGTAGGACAGGAAGAAATTATATGTAAGTGTAAATAAAATTCTTTTCTAAAAAATTATCAACAAAAGCTTCAGAAGTAAATTTAAAATCTCACTATAATGAAATTAAATTAAATTATTAATATATATAAATTTAACGAGTATACTTACAAGTCATGAACTTACTTCATGACATTGTCATAATCATTTATCTCTACTATAAGGATATGAAACGTGTCTGAAGGTTTATTATGTCATTTCTATTACCTGGTATGATATTGAAAAATGTGATGCTTCATTTTCCAGTCTATTGAAATTATTTTTACTCATTCATAAGTGCTTAAGTTCATAACACTGTTTACAATGTCAAATTCAATCATTTTGATAATGACACATTTAACTTAGTGTTATATTATTCTTCAAGTGTCATTTTTTTTATCTGAGAGTAAGCAAAAAGATAGGTAGCTAATAGTAAACAAACAGTTCTTGAAACTGAACTGGATCTAGAAGAGAGTTAGAGAACAACATAATATTCAAAATGTTTGATGTGCTAAGGCAAAAGTACTTTGAACCAGGGTGCCTTGTGGAGCAACAGTTGGTGTGTCTTGTGTGTTAAGAAAGACATATCAGGAGTATTGGCTACTTAAATTTAAGTACAGTAATAAATAATAATGTATCAGAAAATCCCTATTTCACTATTTGAAATATTTGAAAACTATTTTTCACATAAAATGTAAATATCTTTCAATACTTTCTTCATAACCATGGAACATGAATTAATATCATGGTACTGATTGCATACGGGTTTCACTTAACTTTTGGACTGTATTTGACATATTCTCTCCTTACCTTTCCCATTACTAAGTTGAAAGTAGCTCTTTTGAACGCAATCAGATGTCATCACAACATCTTCTCTTCATGAAAGTTGAGGAAACATAACTATGACATTCAAAGCACAAAAGAACAAGTCAAAAACAATTGTTAAATCACAAACTAGGTTAAAGCAAACCTTAAGAAGCAAATAAGTTAATGTAATGAAATTAAAAGTTAAAATCAATAAGCAAGTTGAATAACATCTATGTTTTCAGTAAGTGAGTCGTGAATATTATATATTGTAATACATCGATGTCATCTAATTCTCTACGCTTTGAGTGAATGTACACTAGCAATGCAGAGTTCACTGAGTTCAAAATTGTAAGTGCTATTTATTCCTATGTCTCTGATTTTGCCTATATTTATTACTGTCATGTTGTCTTTCATAAAATGTACAGACTTCCTTGAGACACAGGAATAAATGTGCCAGATTACAAAGATTAATCAAATCAACACCTTCCTCACAATAAACTAATTTTTAAACATAATTTTATATCTCACTGTAACATGCTCTTGATTAATAATAAATTTTAGAGTAAGTATATCATTTATAATATGATGTACAGTCTTCTTTAAGAATAACTATGCGGCACCACTTATATTTCACATCCAGCCATCTTTATCTCAGTAACCACCAGCCAAATATTTCGAGCACTGCAGATGATAAAAGTATGTAAGAAATTATTACACCAAATATATTATATTCTCATACATGAAAGATCAACATATTTAATAAGTGATTTTCAAATATCTTTCCAGAAAAACTGAGTTAATTATGAGATTTTACAATTATGTAAATTCCAAAGAAATTTACCTGATTAGAAAGACATTATAGTATGTTAAAACATAATTCTCACAAATGACTTGCAAATGAATTCTCATTAAATCCTGTGAATGTTAATGAAATGTTCCTCACATTTACATAGATATATGTCTTGTATGAATATCATATCACCATTTCATATCGCTGTTCTCTTCTCATTTTTCGTGTGAGGAAAGTAGTGCCTAAAGTTTGTCTTGTTTCCACTGATGTGATCTTTCAATGCAATCTCAATGAAACTGAAAAGGATGTATGAAACATTCTCTTGATATTTGAAAGACTTCATAAGTGAATTGTTGCAATTGGTATAAAATCAAGGAAAGACAAAAAGAAACCAAATACATATATACTTGTTACCATTCCGTTATTGTAAATATTATGTAAGTTTTATGAGAATGCTGTAAATGTTGGCACATAACTGTTATTTTGTTGACTGTAAATAAGTAATAGCTTCTAATTCATTCCTATCTGAATCCACAATTATTCAAATTGGGTCTACCTTTAGAGAATGCAGAGATAGTTTTTTGGTTTATCCCACATTTTTCATTGAGTATTGAATGTTGAAGAATGGTTTTTGAACAGTAAGAGAATTTCTATTGATTTAATAAGTTAATAATGCCTTAGCCAAATAAAAATTTTAATAACAAGGAGTAAAATTTTCAAAGATTCTCACATATAGGCAAATCCTGAAATGATAAAAAATGTCCTGAGTAGATCTTTTACTAATGAAAATATCTCTAATTTTAGACCCAATTCAAAAGTTGTTGACACTTCAAGACAGGGGCACAGATGTCTAAGGGTGAAACAATGTTCATTTTAAATGATCCAAAATGAAATGTACCTTATTTGCCTACAATATTTGTTCTTTCATACTAAGAATTTCATACATTAGTTAATATTAATAATACAATAGTCAATAAGGGATGTGTTTAAGAGAAGAAAATAAAGTTAATCATCCTTGAGTACATCAGCTCCTTGAAGGAATGAAAAAAAAATAACAGAGCTGGATCATACATCATGGTATGTATATTTTAGTGAGAAAATGCTACTATTTTGTTATACTGAGATACACTGTTTATCCTCACCCCTTGTTTCTTGTAAAAATGCCTTGAGCTAAATAAAATTTCTTGAAAAATTTAAATTATTATTGTATAACATTGATTCATTCAGATTCACAATCCAATTTAACAATAATCTGAAAGTGTTACGATAAGAAAATGCTTGTTTTAACCCTTTGATCTCACTGTAATGTTAACAATATCTGGCAATTCAAAGTGATGTAATTGTTAACTTCAACCTTGAAAATGTATCTTTGCCACAAAAGTTCAGCATCTTCCATTTAATTAATTACTAATCGATTATAACATAATTATAATTTTCACATTTGTCTGACACTTGTCTGCCAGGCGCAATCCGAGAAATATGCATGTTGACTGTGGAATGTGCAACATAGCCATCAGCTTTCGCTACTCACATTAAATTTTAAATTAGTACTACGAAATGGTACAGACTTTTATTGTTTAGTTCAAGGGTGTCCAACATAAGTCCGTCTTTCCGTACGTCTGTGCACAATGCTAGCGCGTTCCGTTCAGCAGATTTTCCGTGCAACTGATCAGCCGATTTTCTCCAAAATTTATGTCTTTACCATTCTGGCTGATGTCACATCTCTTAGAATTTTAAACCAATATTTTAATTTTGGGGGATACTTTACATGAAGCACCAAGGACATTTTCAAAAAAAATGGCTTCAAATTTGTTGTTGTTGTTGTTGAATAGTGCAAAGGACATTTAAGAGAATGGCGAAGGTCTCACTTCCCCGGTTTTTTAAAAACTGCAAAAAGAAAATTTTAAACTACAAAACTGAAGATACAGATTTTTGTCTCAGTCTGTTGTACAAAATTAGCTCTTTAAAAAACGTCATGTACAATTTTTTTTGAAAAAACACTAGTTTTTGCATAATTTGCAATTGAAATTTACAAAAAAGCATTTCTCAAAAACCGCTCCAAATTTTTCCTTTAAAGTTTCTCTGTATATGTAATAAGGAACGGTAAGAAAAATGGGGCTAGTCTCATTTTTGTGTATTGCTCGTTTTTCTCGAAAATTGCAAAAAATATTTCAAAACTACAAAATTGAAGAGAGAGAATTTTGCCTCAGACAATGTCTGTTGTACAAAGCTGAGCATATGCTCATGAAAAAAGGTTATGTACGATTTTTTGAAGAAACGAGTAGTGTTTGCTAAATTTCTGCTTGAAATCAATGAAATGTTTACAAGTTTCACACCAACTACGGACCACGAGAAAAATTGAATGAATATGAAAAATAATTTAATTTTAATTATGATTTACTATTGAAAATGTCAATATTAATTCTATTTTTGCGTTCTCACTCTTTTACTTTACTTTACAATTTGTTTTCTCAATGCATTGATGTACGAGTACATACATATTTTCCAGTTTAAGATATCATACAACTGCAGAGTGCAAGCATACTGTGCAGTATAAAGCAAGCAACTGCCAATATTAATTCTATTTTTACTATCTCGCTTTTTTACAATTAATCACTCAATTTGTATTGTCAATGTATTGATGTATTTTTCAAGCAATCCGCAAAGCTTTATATAAATTTCGCAACAATGCTGCATCGATATTTAAGAAGATAATTGTCGAATGTCGAGATGGTGGCGGTGATAAGATACCGCTGTTTTATTTAGTCCAGCTGGAACGTTTAATTCCTAGGCCGAGAGCCAGTATTTAAATACATCCGTTTGCGATGGATTTTCCAGAAGTTTTTAATAAATTACCACTCAGAATGCCCGATGAGGTATGATGTATACCGTTTAATATCATCTGATCCCTAAAAAAAATACTCCATACTGAATAAAAGAAAAACAATGAAACGCTATCAGAACTGTTATCTTACGACGAAAGGCAACTTACGAGTGAGCAGTCAGAATTTTCGTAATTATTTTGATGTCAATTGAGTGAATTATAATTACTGTATTGATATTATTAGCCAAGCGAATGCTCATAATTTTGATAACATTGTGCTGGCAACAGTGAGTTGCTCGCTTCTTAGTTGAATTGTACGTTTTAAAACAATAGCTAGGATGTTAGTAGCGCAGAAAATGCAATATTTTAATATTACGTAGCTGTTTCCAATAACGCGAGAAAGTATTTGCTGCTGTAGCACCACTTGTTTGTGTGTACTTTAATCATACATTACTTTTTATAGGTTTTTATTTTATTTTTTAAATTTAGTATTAAATATTTTTTTAAAGAACTGTCGGGAGCCTTTCATCATTGGAGGCTCTGGGCCCGGGCCCTTCGGCTCGTGCGTTAACACGGCACTGCTTTTGACTAATAACCTTTCGCGGGCCACAATAAATGTCACCACAGGCCGCCAATTGGACAACCAACCACCGGGAGAGATGGCTCAGTGCATCAGCTGATCTCACTGCAGTGCCTCTGACCGGGAGGGATTAGGTTCCAGTCCCGACGGTGGGAAGATTTTCGACACTTGCTTGTCAGCTAGGTCGAATTCAGTCGCTGGCTGGAGGAGAATTCTAGCGGCCGGCTGCTCTGATCGTTAGTTTCCCGTAGTTTCACCCATCAACACTAGGTGAATGCCGGAGCAGTATCCTAACAAACGGGCCACGGATCGCGCGCGATCTTTCCTGCCTCTTCCATGTCCTATCCTCACCCGTTACACACACACACACACACACACACTAGCATGTACTACACTACCACACTTGCCGGGACCCCAGTCGGAAGTTGATAGCTTGTCCCGGTTGGGTCGGTGCACCCCCCCTGCTGGTGGGAAATACCTCATTGATGGACAAAACCCCGCTAGTGGACGGTAGGTTGGCGCTGGATCTCTGCATCCAGCGGGGAAAGGATCACTGCCACCCCCGAGGGGGGGAAACCTGCACTACACTTACGGGGCTAATGACCTCTGTAGTTGACGCCCCCGAAATCACGAACAATCAATCAATTGGACAACCGCGGTTTAGTTAGTTTTCTGTTCTCTTGAATCAGGGAACTAGTGTAATGGTTTCGATCCATCACCTTCTCAACTGATATCTATTGGCCTCTCAAACACCTTCTATGATCTCTCGCGTGGAATATTCCCAGTGAAGGCCGCAGCCTGATTTTTGCGTTTGAAATATATTTTCCTTGAAACATTTTTAATTTTTTCCAAACTTTTGGTTAACAGAGAACTTTTCGCGACTCTCGAGACCCTGATGATTATCAAAATTCACCCCGCCAACTTCATTTACAACGCCAACTCCACTAACTTCGCCAAGAGAACAATGCGGGGTTCATGACAGCGAGCATGCTAAATGGCTACTATCTTCCCTGACCACTTTCTTTATTTTCGTGCAGGTCAACCATGGATGGTCAAAACAGGATTCACTGCAGGGACGTGTGTTAACTGTGTACTACTCCATCCCCACGGAATTACGCTGCGATATCGCTGTCGGCGTGTTGGATTGCTTGTTTCGTGGATGTTTCCGGGCGCGTCAAATCCAATTGGTCATTGGTCCCGTACGTATAGTGCATATTGTAGTACCTTGGGAGGTGGTGGTCTTGTGCCCGCTGGAACGTAATTCGGTGACCGTCAACCCGTCGGGTTATGGTGTCTCCCTCTCCTGGTATCTCCCCCAGTGGGACACCACCCCAGCCGCTCTAATCGCCAGACTGCATATGTCTTCTTCTTGTTCCTTTAGTTCCTTTCGGAGCGTAGGGCCACAGCAAAGGATCTCCATCTTATTCTATTTTCTGCAATAGGTATGATTTGCCTCCAAGTCATACCAGTCTCCCGGATCTCTCCTTCCACTGTCTTTCTCCATGATGTTCTCGGTCGACCTTGGCTTCTGCTCCCTTGTGGGGTCCAACATAGTGCTTCTCTCTCAATTGAATTTCGAGGTTTCCCTAAAGTGTGTCCTATCCAGTTCCACTTTCTGCGTTTTATTTGCATTGCAATTGATGTTTCATTGGCTTTCTTCAGCAGTTCTTCGTCAGTTATTACTTGTGGCCACATAATGTTTAGGATTCTTCGTAGACATTGGTTTATAAATACTTGTAATTTATGTGTTACTTTCCCGGTTATTTTCCAAGTTTCTGATCCGCATAAAAGCACATATTTTACATTTGAGTTTCAAATGCGTAATTTTGTTTTTAAGGCAATATTCCTATTTTTCCAGACTTCTCTTAATTGTATAAAACAAACGTTTGCTTTGTTGTTTCTTTGTTTAACATCTTCATCTGCGCCTCCATCATCAGTTATTATACTCCCCAGATATTGAAACTTGTGAACATCTACTTCTTCTTGATTAATTTGAAAGGCGTCTTGAACATTTGCATTTATTCTTAAAGATTTCGTTTTACGGCAATTAATTAACAGCTCCTCTTTCTTTGCTTCCTCACATACATCATTAAGCTTTGATTTCATGTTCATAAAATTTTGAGGGAGAAGACAAATGTCGTCCGCATACTCTAGGTCTTCCAGAGTTTCCGTCAAACCCCATCTTATACCTCTTTTTTCCTTTGTTGTTACTCACTGCACATGTACGATAGAGTATTTAACACATTGACTGCCATGAGTGTCGGGGTGGTTCCACGCGGTTTGACTATGGCGCCGTGACTATAGCGCACTGGCGGGCTCCAGCCAGTGGCGTAGTTTCAATTGGTGTCACCCGGGGCAAAACTAATGGTATCAACCCCCCCCCCTCCATAAATTAAATATAAAAAACTATTAACGAATAGTTTATACATTGTTTAATAAAAATATATTTGCACGTGACATTTATTTAGAATATATTAAAAAACTGCATTTAATTCAGAATAGTTGAAATTTAATTTTTAAGTAAATAATCTAAAACTATATCTATAATGTGACGATACCGAATATTTGATAGGAAAATTGATTTAAAACATACGTCGTAGTAGCCTGTCGCGGGCCTACCCAGAACTTCTTTCTTTGTGCGCGCTCGGTCGGGCCGATTCGCGATGCACACGTGCAGGCAGAGGTCCCTCGCGCCCCTTGTCCGGCAGGGTCAGCGTGTACAAGAATTATGACCCGACCGGCGTCCCTCTGGCGCCGCCACCCCCCAGGCGACCCGCGGCCCCACCCGACGTTAGAGTGAGAGGGTTGAGCGAAAATTTTCCATCGACTACGGTCAGAAAACGCTTCCGGACATTGGTCGAAATTAACCTAAGACGCAGTAGCCTTTTGCCAATAGAGAGGAACCTTTCAAAATTTAAACCGAAATCATTCCAGAATTTTCGACGAAGGAGTAAGGAGAGGGGGTTACAGAGGCTTCGCGAGAAGTGACCAAGTGAAAATCAAAAAAGAAGGGAGGAGACGGTCTTGAGAGAGGGTTCGGGGAGGAGCGAGGAACGCGCACCTCGGCGGTGCGTCGTTCGGGGAGCAAACGCCGCTGACGTGGGCGCCTCCGCAGTGTGAGAGACAAACTGTTATATTTTTTTGGTGCGCTGTGTGTGATGCGGAACGCGGAATTACTCCTGACGGATGTTCGCTATCACGCGTGTGGGGCTTTGAATTATTAAAGGACTATTATTGTGGCTAGTGCGCCGTTACTTTCGTTTGGCGCAAAGCAATCTCGTTCGGTCGCCTGAAAGAGACCGTCGCTGCTTGTGCGGAGCAATCTTGTGCCGCGCGCGAATCAAAAATATTCAATTCGGCTTGCGCCACCACGCCCGCGACCGCCGCAGAGCTATATTTCGTACTGGAGTCTCCGTCCACCTCACCTCGCCGGCTTCGAGTACGAGTGCCTGCCTCCCGCCCCCCGGCGAGGACCCTGCCTCGTCAGCTGTGACCCACTGCTGGCACGGTTTTCACCGCCGAAGAAGAAGGAGCTCTGGTGACGTTCCCCGAAGGTCAGGCATCGACCCTACGAAGTCTCCCAAAACACGGTCTGTTGTCCCCTAGACTCTTGTGAATGGCCCGGATTACAGACCTGTGCCCCATCATAAGCAAGCCGTGCTGTGGCTTTTTTTTTAAAAAAAAAAGCTTCCTAAATTGTATTTTGCTTCTTCCTCTGTAAATTGTATCTTAATTGTATTGTCTTCTAGTAAGTAAGAAAGTTATTTAAGTAAAAGGGGAATCTGGGAAAGGGGGGGTAAATTCAAGCTGTTTTTTGGGAGTTGCGGGATAAATAAGAAAGAGGGGAGGGATGTCTTTGGGTTTAAGAGGGAAGGGTTATTAGTAATAGGATTTATTTTTATATTTCTTTTATTTTAGCTCATTAAATTTTTATTTTTTTAAAAAACTCAATGTATTTCATTTTGGCAACCAAGTAGCGTCCATCCATACGCCCCCATTTCTCGTAGAGAATCACTGCTCCTGAGTTAGCCCGGCAACTACCCAGGTGAGTGAAAGAAAGGGGGGGATCTCGATCGCCCGATCGGGCCCCGACGTCACACGCGAGGGCCCGCGCGGCTTGACAATAACTAATTAACAAGTGCATGTTTTTATAAAAATATTATCTTTAAATAAATCATTAAAATTATATAATTCCAATTATAAAATTTTCTAATTGGTGTCACCTGGGGCGGACCGCCCCCCCCTGCCCCCCCTAACTACGCCACTGTCTCCAGCAATACCCTCAGTGACGGCCATGAGGGTCACGGGTGGGTCTCACGCTGGTATTTATTTCAAGGTCTGCATCTTCCCAGGGGGGGTTTCAAATTAATTTGGTTTCAACTTTCTCTAATTGAGAGAAGAACAATATATAATAGAATGCTCTTATCGTTCTAAATTACCGCTTGCAGCCGCGTAATTGTCTTGTATAGGAGTTGTTCCATGTATTTTGTTTTGTAGCTTATTCTTCAAAACAGTTCCTTTTCTCATTAAAAAGCACTTAATATTTATGTATTTGTTTTTCCTTCGAAACATTCCGAATATCATTGAATTTGATGAAGTGCTTACTCTTTCTAAAATTGTGATCCACTGGTGACCTCATGTAAATTCGTACGTGCGGGACCATGAGGGTTACCGGTGTGCCTCGTGTGTGAATCACATCTGTGGCATTTCATTTAATTTTTAAAATTAATTTTTAGAACATCTCAAAATTATTTCACCAATAAAGTAAGAAAATGGTGTGGCCCCCGGTGACCATATTCTTCTTTAGCACATGGTCCCTAGACGTTACCCTTCATTGTGCCTTTGGCAGTCAATGGGTTAAGTACAAGAGTTGAGTGTAAGGGGAGGTTTGGAGAAAAGAACGAGGAAAGAAATATCGCGCGCGGTCCGTGGAGCATTTGTTAGGGTACAACTCCAGCATTCGCATTGTTTTGATCGGAGAAACTACGGAAAACTATCGATCAGAACAGCCGGCCAATAGAATTCTCCCCCAGACATTGCCTGAATTCGACCTAGCTACTTTGGGTCGAAAAATTCTCCACCGTCGGAGCTCGAGCCCTGTACTCCAATTAGAAGTTGGTGATTGACAGTTGTTGCGAATGGAAGGGAACGACGTTGAAAGGTTGCGTAACACTGAGCACGTGTGCCTGGGACACGAAGATAAACACTTGAAATTAATACTTATTAAAGTAACAAAATCATATTCATATTGTATAACGCAACAGCTTCAGAAGGACAATTATAATCACTAGGGGCCGGATTTTAATGAAATGTCATTTTTTCTTTTCACTTTAGAACAATGCTGTTTAGTGTAGAAATTCATTTTACGTTATAAAAAAACGAAATGACATATTTTTGTCATTTTTTTGCATTTTTTGTCAATTTCGACTAATAAGTCATTTTTTAACTTTTTACGTCATTTTAATGCATTTTCGCTGATTTCATCGATTTTAATATCATTTTAATACTAGTTTCAAACAATGTTTACGAGATGCAACAAATGTTCACCACAGAATTCCTGAGTAGCCTATTCGATTTTTCCGCTCTTGTATTGTAACGTTAGCCGTTGTGAGTACTATGTAATTTAAGGTTCCTGGGACGCCTACCGGCGTTATTGTGAGTTCTGCCGATTTAGCAATAAATAAAGGCAGAGATTTTCTTTTAAAGAACAGTCCAAACCAAAAGTTGCAAGCTGGGTTCTTGAACTTGAACAAAAGGAATAAACCTCGATTGCATCAGTATCATATACAACAGCTAGAGTTGTTCATCTGAAGTGGTTCGATCAATTTTTTTGCGTCATTTTTCTTTGTTTTTAGGTCATGTTTAAAACATTTTAAGAGCATTTTATTAGTCATTTTTGGCAATGTTTTAGGTCAGCAAAATCGGCCCCCTAGTAATCACCAACTTACTTCGGTCGGACCGTAGGCCGTTCCGGCAGAGCGGCTGCAGAGGCGACAGTCGTTGCTCTGAACCCAGACGGCCGGCTTCGTGTTCCAATGGTGGTTCCAATGGTCGAATTGAATTGAAGTGATGCCTTATTTTACGTGGCAAGAATCAGGCCATGAGGCCAGTTCTTCCGTCTGACCACGCAAATTTCGCTACGTTCCTTTCACCAACTAGCGGAGAAAGAAGGCATTCCATGAGAGACGAAACAGGCGATTTTGAATTTTGCTCAGAGGCGTCATTTAGGCTTGAGGATCTTTTACATGCAAGTAAATATACTAGCATGGGCCAGCCGGCTTTACTTCCCCTCCGAAGGAGGGCGTACGAAGGATTTTTTCGCCCTTAAAATCCACGGCTGCGAGTGGGTTTGAACCCGCGAACTTGGGTGTAGCGGTCCGTTACGCTAACCGCTAACACAATCGACGTCGTCTGCATTCAGATCTCGCAAAGGCCTCTCGCGCTTTTGGCTGTTTTCAGTGAAAGCTGTCACATGCGTAGGTGCAGGAAACGCAGGCTCTGCCATCGGTGCATTGACGCCTGCCACGTCAACTGGTGTTTCCGCCCTCGTGCTTTCTTCGAATGATGCAGCAGATTTCAGTCATGAGAGAAAAAAAAGGTTGAATTGAAGTTTGTTGGCGTCAATCCTTTCCTAGGTTTCCTGTTTCCTGTGAAATGCGAATTCAGAAGCGAGCGTAGAGGGAAGACACACGTGCTATTATGGGAAAGTTTCCTTTGCGATTACAAAATTATCTTTTTGCTGTTGTGATTATAATATTGTATTTTGTATAACATTATATTACAGTTGTAAATATATAAAATTTAACCTTTTTTATTTATTTTTTATTTTCTCATATACGTATGTATTATAGTGTAGAGGAAGTTATGTAATGTTGCGCCGATTTTTTTGACAGAAAAACTCTGATTGTGGGGCTTTGATACTGAAAAGTGGATGATTTTTTTTTCTAAAATGTAGTAAATTATTCTAACACGTTATGTTCTCAGATTTCAGATGTTGTGGGTCCTTGATACCGAAAAAGTGTCTTTTTCCAAAACGTCCGTCCGTCTTAACACCACTGGCGCCTAAACCATACGTAGGATTTTTTCCAAAATGGATATTCCCCGGACGATCTGGCTAGACTCAAAGCTTTACAATTTCGAAAACCATTATTTAAAATTTGAGGTTACTTTACATGAAGCCCCTGGGGCATTACCAAAATTTTCTCAAAAACTGTTCCAAATTTTTTCTTCAAACATTTCATATGGATAGTGCTAATTCCATTGTTTAATATTACTTAAAATTCATGTTGGAGTATTCTTTTGATTTTTAAAAAAAATTACACAAATGTATTTTTTGTAAAATATCTCTAAATGTATTATTACGTTTGTGAGTGGAAGTGCTTCAAATGACTTCAAATGAAGATTTTCGAAAACTCTAAAGATTCGTGAAAAAGAGCTTCAAAGAGCATTTATACCTGAGCTTAAACGATATTTTGTCCTGTCCAAATTTTTCAACAAAAATTTCCTTACAGGATGAGCTTTTACTCTTCTTTAATATTCTTGAAGTATTATTTCAGTTCTGCTATTAGGAAACGGAAAAGCTGAGAAATTTTCAAAAAAACAAATGTACTTTTTGCGGCGGTAGATGGCAGTTGGCAAGAGGATGAGGCAAGACCGATAAACTAGCTCGGACCGAAGAAATTATGAAACTAACTAGTAAGAGAAAGTTTGTATCATTCTGTAGCACTAGGTTTTTTTTATTTTCCTGATAAAATATGTTCTTTTAAGATTGTTGCACATGTGTTTATAAAGTTATTCTTGTTTTAAATAGTTGACATTCCGTAATCTATTAGCAGGGCATTGGACACATGTGCAGTCATTTCAATCACAGTATGTGTATTGTGTAATAACTATTTGTAAATTTTCGCTGTGAGGTCGTGTTTGTTTATTAACATTGTTTTACACTTATATCGATGTATATCTTTTCTTTTAGAGAATTATTTTCGCGCAACTGCGGAAATTTCTGAATATTTAGAAGTATTAGAAGACACAGAATTCGAAGAGCATGCAGTCAACGATAAAGGTTTCATTTCATTTAACATTATACTACCTGAAATTAATTGTGTCGTTAACCCTAAGATGCGTGGACCTGGGAAACTAGATGAATTTTATTAGGATGTATTTGGTCCTTTATTTTAAAGGCAATTTCCGAAACGTTGCTGTAACTATTATGTATCACATGTAATATATTGATATAAAACAGTATAACTGTTTTCAGTCTTTAAAATGAAGAACCAAATACATTCTGATAAAATTGAAAAATCTATAGACAGAAAAGTAAATAATAATTTTGCCTGAATGCATATACATGGCCTCCGAGGTCCTGCGCAATACGTGTTCGAAAAAATTCTCATATGTGTTTTATTATTAAAAACTTGATTTCTTAATAATTTCAATGAAAGTCAACTCTTATTGACAAAAAATTTTTATTTATTTAAATAACTATTTAATATTTTATGAATTGTGTGTATTATGTGTATATATTTGGTATTTAGGGTCTGATTAATCTGACTTTTGCCAGCTAACGATGTTCCGAAGATCAGGGCCAGCTTTTATTTATTATCCACGCCTGCGTTTAAGGGAGACTTGTGGCGAGTATGACGAATTCCCTTCACCGCATCTGGCATACTTGGCCTGCCTGAGCATTCGTTCATCACACTGCTGTACGAAATGAGACGATTTATATCTGAGAGCTACAGCTTCGTTTTTGTCCCGACCGGGAATAGAATTCGGAATTCGGGACCGCCTCACAGGTAGGTAGCATGCTTTTGAAGGAAGATTGTTTTACTAATTGTAGGGCTATATGGGTTAACACTCTAAACTTCTTATATGTAATGACTGAGTTCACCCTAAGCGGTATGAGCTATCTCGTGCTACCTCGATGGCTCCTACCAAATCGCAGATAACTTCTCTCTTTATAAACATTACATAACTTTAAGAGGTCATCATGTTTGCAAAAATGTCATGAGATAACCCAGTCTTGTCCACAGTGCAGTGAACAGCTGGATCGGAACACATGCAAAATCATCACGAGTATGTGCACATTTCGGCGTTCTTTAGTTTTTTTTATTTTCACTTTCTTAAATTGGTAAATATCCTAAAATTTAGGGAAAACGTGGTGAAAAAAGTGTGATATATTTATTTCAAAGAGAGTTTATCTGGTGAAAACGTAAGTAATTAACTTTCTGTAAATTATTACTAATTTATAATTTGTCTAAATTTTGAAACAAACTATGAAATAAATAGAAAACAAGCTCACAGTAATCCATATGTTTCAGTAAGCAGGAATACTTGATATATTTGTATGGTGAATTTAATTTTTTTCGTTGTATTTAGACTGCGGGAATTTTCTTAATATGAATTAACATTACTATACAATTTATAGTCTTAAATAAAAATTACGCTTGTTTTGATATTTTCAAGAATTCAATTAAAAAATGTTGTGCTACGTACCTCTTGCATATGTTTCGAATTTTAATGTGAAATTCAACGAAATTATTCTTGCTGTTACGAGAAACTTCAGTCAAAATACGCACAATGTATAAAAAAAATGCAGCGAATAAAGATAGTACGCGTGGGAATTATCTCGTAAAAACACGCTAATATTGTTTGAGGAAACACGTTTATTTTAGTATTACATTTTTGAATAGGTTAATTATTGTTGGAGAAAACATGCGCAGCATCTTCAACTTAGTACATAACGAGCGTCTGACCAATATGACGTGTGCGATAAACTGTGAATGAGGCTTAATATTTCGGAGGGTATCGTTACCGCACCGTCTAGTGAAAAGTAATTTGTACATTATATCTTAATAATAACTCATTCGAAATAATGACATAAGTAGTATATAGAAAGCAAGTTGGTTATTCATTTGTTAAATGTTAAAAAAATTCAGAAAAATGTAAAATTGCCCGAGTAAAATTATATCAAATGAGGTAAACTTCACTTAAGGTGTAAAGAACGTTTCATATTGTGACAGCACAGAGTTTATGGGTTACATTTATTGTAATCCCACATAAATTAAAATCATATTTTGCTAGGCTGTCACCCCTTTTACTTTCTCGTATACGTACGGAGAAGTGAACGTAGTAGTATAGAGAAAATTGTAATGTAATGCGGAAAATCGATTTCGACATTTCAACGGACCACACGTTTTGGGGCCCACCGAAAAAATGTTTTGAAATCCCCCACCGAAAAAATGTTTTTTATTGTTGTTTTTTTCAAAACGCCCACCCGTCCGTCCGTATGTGAACAACACTAGCGCCTAAACTACGCCTTCGATTTTTTAAGACTGAATAAACCTTTGTCGATCTGGCCTGAGTCAAACTCTGCAATTTTTAAAAACATTCATTAATTTTGGGGGTACCCATGAGACATTTTCAAAATTTTCTCAAAAATGACTCCAAATTTTCTTTAAATTTCTTGTCAGAATAGTGTAAAATACACGTATAAAAGTAGCATAGGTCCGATTTTCATTGTTAAATCCGTATTTTCGATAATTGCGAAAATTTGAATTTACAACGGCGTCTTCCTATTACTGAGATTTATTCAAATCTGCCCTTGACAGGTATCGGCTGTTGACGGTTTCATCCAATGGAGAGCTTGAACGTCACCATAGTGATGTCAGTGTAGCAACATATAAGCTCCCGATTGGATGAAACTATCAACCGCTGATACCTGCCAAGGGCAGAGTATATACAAAAATTGAAAATAGAGATTTTTCCTACAAAGAAATTGATTGTCCATAATTATTTCGTTCATTAAGATCATTCACATTTTTTTGAAAATTTTAGTAGCTTTCGCGCAATATTGCGTGCAATATGTGTAATTAAAAAACAGCAAGATTTTCTCAAAAACAGGTCCAATTTTTTTTAATTTTTTGGTAGGGATAGTTTGATAGGGTAGATAATGCATTTACTACATTTACGGGGTCGATGACCTTAGTAGCTAAGGTGTTCGGAAATACCAGTCTGCGCGTATTATATCAGGCTATTCAGAAGAAGCGGCGGGGAAGTGGACGAAAGGCTCCAGCAGCATGATCAGCAGCTCATCCAGTCAACAGACATCTAAGACAATTACAGAGAGGGGGCGAACATGAAGAAAGAAAATCTAACTAGAATATCCAGTGGTGTAGCCTGATTTTTGGCTTAGGGTATGTAACTCGAGAAATGAGAAAATAATTTAAAACTCCTAAATTTTCCTTATTCCCTAGTTTAAAAATTGCCCCATTTCATTTCGGACCCATTAGAATGAGCGTAATTTATAAAATGGAAAGCAATGCTCTTCAGCTTGTATAATAAAAACAATAGGAAAGAGAATATCAATTAATTTACAGTCACGTAACGAAAAACAGTTGACAGTAGTTCTTTGCTACTTACATCAGGGATTTCATCCAGTGTCGATGAGACAAAAGTCTTTAGATATTTCATTCACGAGACATTACCATGCTCACATTTGAAATCTAATCGTTCTGAATTTCTGGTGAGGTTGCATGAAACGGTGGAATTTTCCTTATCATCCTTGAGAGTTTAATCATATTTTATTATTTCATTTATATATTCTATGAATTTTTTTGTATTTCATGATCCCCTATTATCATGCCCACGAAATGCAAGCCCTTGTCTCCCAAAAAAGTATACAACTCGAATGAATTGTGATAAAATTTCCCTATTTTTCCTTATATCACTATTGTATTGCTCAACAAAGCCTGTTCTGGCTATTTAATAAAATTTTATCCTCTTAGATTTTCTGAACATTTTTAACGGTTTCTCACGTGCTACATGAGTGTACGAGTATAGCCGTTTTCAGGTTCAAATGGTCCCAGAGAAAGTGGGTCATACCAACTTCATGAATATCACCCGTTATACTAACGCCATTGTCTTAGGAACTTTTCGTTACACTTTAAGTTTAGTACAGGTCCATTTCAGAGGAGTCAACCGTCAACGAAACTCCCCATGTGTTGGCACATACACGCCGAAATAGACTTTGTTTAGCTGGGGTTGGCATTTTTTCATTTGTTTTATTTTCTACCAACATGTTCAAAACTGCACTCTTGCACGCGTAGAAGCATATTTACAATTTTTAAATTGAATTTGTCGTTTTGATTTGATATTCTTATCGCATTATTTGTTTTTGAATTTTTAAACGAGACAGTGGAAACAATTCACGTGTGTTAAAATGACACATGCAAATCGTGTGAAAGTTAAACAATGAATATTAAATAATGCAGCAAGAAACAATGTCATTGCTCTATTTGAGAATTTCAAAGCGAATTAGAACGAGAATGGATTATGAAAACGAATTCAAAACGTACATGTGAAGTGGCATATTTATTTCAGGTACGATGTTTGTGAAACATATCAACCAACAAATCTTAAATTTTTGTACTATGGAATAGATTGTGCATTACCACATGCAGGTATTTTGTATATTTTTTGTTATATCTATAAATTGGGAATTGTAGCACACACGGTGATTGAACATATTTTAATTCATGGTGTTTGGTCTAATAATAAAGTCATATGTGAAAAAATTAATATTATGTGAATAACATATGTGAATCTCTAAAATGCAGTTCATATCGACTTCACAATATTCTTTCAGTATTGTGAAGTCAGTACTCAATCAGATCACTTAGTTGGTTGTGAAGAAAGCAATTGCAACATTCATCTATAAAAAAACTCATGATGGTAACATTCAACATATGAGTGTATATTTTTATTCTTTGTATTGGGTATAGTTTGCAAAGAAGAAATAATAGGAAACACTCTTTACAGGGAAAGTTCTTTCAGAAAAAGAAATTTGGGAGAATATCAGAGGCAATTATGATACATTATTTTTCCAAGGATCTTAACCTTCTTTGTTCAGAATTCTTAAAAGAATTTTGTTTGGAAAATCGAAGTAAGTATATTGTTTATAGAGGAAAAGATGATGTAAATTATCCAGGAGAACTATTTTGTCAGCCTTATTAGTAGTAATAATAATATCAATAGTAAAAATAATAACAATGATATCTGTCAAAGAGAACTGCTTCAAACAATGTATGACAAGGTACTTTGCTCTTGCAATTCATATTCAATAAATCATATGCAGATTTACATTGCCTTGAACATACAATTACTGATGACATACTTTGATACTTTCACCCTCCCATGGAAATATATTTAGTATTTTAAATGTGGGACAGTATTTACTATGTAAACCTATATTATACATTACACTATGCATTATTTTGTATAGTATTAATGTAATTATATAACTATTATATGTGTTGAAATTTTTTGATATTTTACAGTCATGGCTGACCCAAAGAAAGGAGTGTATGTAGTACACGATGAGACCAAAGATTTATGAAGCCAGGCAAGAAAGCTCATGAGTAGATCTGTAATGTAGATATCATAAGTAAAATAAGACCAATACTGCTAACATTCTGTGCAAAATGTGAACATTTTAAAAATATTTGTTGTCAGGATACATGGTAAATGCTTATTATTATTATTCTTGCATTTTAATTTTCATCTTTTCATATTCACCTTCATATATTCTATTAAAATTATTTAAGCAGTTATCATATAAATTAATTTTTTTCAAGTGTTAAAAGTAATTAACAACAGGTGTATAGTTGAGAAATTGCTGGGAACTGAAGGGCAGACTGTTTCAAGGCTTACTCCCTTATGCAGTTTCCACTGAAAATATGTGATCTCAGTCAAAGTGATTCTTCAATAAGAATTTCCTTAGAAAATCTTGCTACTGAATGGAAAAGGCCAGAAATCTTCGGAAACAGGCTTTTAAAAAGGTATCTTAATTATCTAAATTCATTGACACATTTAACACAAGGAAAATGAGGTTCAGTATCTTAAATTTAATAAAGTGTTATGAATACATTTTTTAATTTTTTAAGGTGTCAACTTTGGACAAATTGGAAAAATGCAGTGGAGTATTCTGAGAAAATTATGGTTGTGTATAGAGAGAAGGATGGGGTATATTGTGAAAACAAATTATACTTCTGATCAGGGGCAGTGTAGATAAAGATTTCACAAAAAACTTAACTGTAAAAACACTTGTTTGTAATTACTTTGAAATAAATTTACTTGGTAAAAAAATAAATAGTGTTTTAACTCTTCTTCCTTAGTTTTCTCTGATGAATGTTGAGATAAAATATATTATTGTAATTATGAAATGGAGACAAATAAAATTTAAGAAATACTCTGATTTCAATTTTTTAAATGTCCTTCCATTAATTCTATATTATATCAATCATTAACAATCTTTGTAAGAATGTAATTTATTCCTCTAAAGCTTTCTAATTATATTTGCATTTTAAAATGAAGTAAAACATTAAACTTCTCATATTTCAACATTATGAGTTTCAGAAGAAAATTATCAAAATAATTGATCCAAATGATAATTTATTCAATGTTTCAAAACATTCAGTTGATTAAAATTAACATTATAATGAGAGAAGTTCCTGATGACAGATTTCTCGAATTGCGTATGTTTGAATGTAGCGCCGAAGTCTAGCTTCATGTACATTTTCAAAGTTGGCAGGGCCGAATGGCCGCCATATTGAAAATTCTAGGGACCAAAGCAAGTTGAAATCCCGTATACCTATGTGTCTTGATTGCCTTGTAAATATTATTCAAATCTGCGTAAACACTGAAATCCCACCCCTTTTTCTTTTGAGAACATAAAAGAAGATCAGTATCATAGTGTTTTAAGACTTTTACATCCGCATAGCAATGATTCATTGTCATAAATTTTATTATTAAAATATCACTGACATTTTGTAATGTTCAAAATTATCCTGAGTGCAAGTTTTTGGCAGAATGCTTTAATTATATTTTCCTTTTCAGAAAAAATGTTAGTCTGCATATTTCTAGTTTTTAATTTGTCCACGTCACAAGACAATTCCATAATTATGTGCACGGCAAAAGACGATTTCATAATTATATAGACTCTTACTTGGATCGCGTTGTAGTCGCCATTGCTCAGCACGGATGTGGATTGCACGGTCACATACCCTTGTGCATTCAACCACCACAATCCCTAACCTAAATTGGCTACAAATACATATTTACTAAATGCATTAAAATACGGTAATGAAACATAAATAAAATTACTACGCTAATTAATTAACCTTGTTCTCTTACAAACACCGAAGAAAACCATGAAATTTCGTAACATAAGATTTATTTCATAGGCTCGCTGGATGTAATGGTTGCCTGTGCATCTGATTCACAGCGCAGGCGAGGCTGCATTTCCGACTGAGTCATTCATCCACGTGAAAAATCGAATCTTCAACGGCACGAAGTTTGAAATATAAAGAAATATTGTGTAATACAAAATGAAAATAACAAATGGACAATTTACAATAATTTTAAAGTAAAAATAACTGATATTGTCAGGGTATGTAACACATCACCCACATCCATGGACGCTATGGGTCGAGTTTATCGAAGTATATTATTGTACTAGATGTACTACATTCTTTATTGTTTTAAATTTTTCATGTATTGCGTTTTAACACTAGAAGGACCGAGTGTGTCAAAATGACACATTTGGCATACATACTACAATGTAGTGGTTGAGTTTTTAATGTTAGAAAACTGGTTATTTGTAAGTGCTTTCTTTAGTGCATGCACTTAATGTGCTCTAAAGCTCAATCGTGTGGTTTTCATAGAATTGGAGAAAATCTTAGATATACCTAGAAGGACCGCCGTGTGTCATATTGACACAGTATACATTTCCAAGTCTTGCTATTTCATTTTTGTTTCATACTCCCGTTTTCCATTAGAAGTAGTATATCTCTGGTTTTCAGATTGATAAGAACATTGTTGCCTTCTTGAAATTCAATGCATGATGATAACGATCCGTTAGATATCGCCAGACACATCCTGTTCTTTTCGAATCAACAGTAGTTGTTAGAGAGAACTTTTTGTGTGCAGAGTATAATTTCAAGCCATGAGTGTGAGTGAAACTTTGCGTATTGAGTACAGAAAAAGAACTGAAGGTACAAAAAATACTTTGTGAACTTTCAAATCTTACTAAAGAAGACAGTGAAGGTGGCAGTGACAGAAATGGAGACATTTCTTAGGAAGAAAATGACAAGGGTGATGAAATCAAAGGTTCTGACTGCGGTATAGATTCTAGTGAAGAAAAAGAAGAAATGCCCAATATTATCCAGGATGTAGGAAAAGCAACAGCGAGCGAGGGGGAGGGCTTGAACGTGAACTGCGAAAGATGTTCCCAGTTTTCTTCTTTGTCACTGGTAGAAAAGCTGAATAAGAATAAAATAAGCTTCCTAGATATAATGAGAAGGAATCAGGAAGATCTGACACTTTGAAGCAAAAACACTCAAACAATCAAGACGGTTGTATCATAGAAAATTTTACAAATTTGGACAAACAAACCTTTGATCAAACTCTCACTGATTATAAGTAAAAAAAAAAGTGAACTAATCCTTGGCACCGTACATTACTGCATCAGCACACAGAAAACCGGGAAAAAGAAACCGAAAATGTTACTTTTATAAAAGCGAAGGGGGAGTAGATGCATTGTTTTAGATGGTTGGTATGTATACAGTGCGGGCAGGGATGAGATGGCTAGTTTACATCTTATTCAAGATTCTATATATCCCAATAGAAAATGCACAGATATTGTTCAAGAGAGTTGCAAGAAAAACATTAGTAGAATGCAATTTATTCACAAGATAGTAGATAAAATATTGACTGAAAATGTTAAATCTTACCCTTCACTGTTGATAAAAAGCACAGTTAGACCTAGACATATGAAAAGGAAGCATTGCCAAAAAGAAAGAAATTATAACAACTTTACCTCCACTGCATGTAGTGTGAGTTCAATGTTTGTTTACGATATATGCTGAGAGAAAAAAAATAATATGCCTACAATTTGTTTAATTTGTTTCATTCTACATTAATATGAACATTAAATTTTCATAAGCTAACAAATATTAATTAATGTTTTTATTCCTTGCTCAGTATTGTCTCTACTTTTCCAGCTTCTGTACAAGTTTATACAATTTAGTATTTTGTAACTTCAAATTTTTTGAAATATAATGTATTAAAATGCTCCAGAAATATGTGCATTTATTGATTTATTTACTTTACATCGTAGTACGTGAAAAAATATATAATATTAGCTTTTTAAATGCTCAGGAGATCATGTGTTAAAATGACACTCAACGGTCCTTATAGGTAGAACGAAATTCCTTCTAATGTTAAATGACTGACAAATCAGATTAGATCTGAATACTAACAATATTTAATGGAATGTACCATATTCACGTCAAGTTATTTTTATATTGTCAAAATTCTTCGATGAGAAAAATCTTCCCCGAAAATTAAATTGGGTTTTAGGCGGTCTCAGTTAAGTGCCGTAAACAGTAATGAATGTGAGTGGAGTAGAAGAGCTCCACGTTTCGATTGGCTGATTAGTGTTTTCGGGCGCGTCAATTGCTAAGGCCATTGGTTTCGTAAGTGTAGTGCCTTTTTATCGCGGGAGATGACAGTTATTCCCGCTGGATGGAGAGATCCGGCGGCGACCTACAATTCGGCTAGAGGAGATTTCCCCAACCAGGTATCTCCCACCAGCGGGGCACCGCCCCACCCGGGAGAAGCACTAAGCTCCAGATTTCTCTCCCGACAAATGTAGTGCAAATGAATGTAAGTGTATGTAAGTGGTGAGGATAGGACAAGGAGACGAAAAGATCGGGAGCGGCCTATGAGCCGGTTTCTTAGAGTATTGCTCCGGCATTCGCCTGGTGCTGATGGGAGAAACTACGGAAACCTACCGATAAGAGCAGCCAGCCGTTATAATTCTCTTCCATTTAGCGACCGAACTCGAACTATAGCGACATTGTGTCGACAATCCTGCCACAATCTAACTCTAGGACCTTCAGGTTAGAGACATTGCAGTGACATCAACTCATGCCCTGCTCTACTTAAGCCAGTAAAAGCTCCATGTATTACCCTGACACCAAACAAGGGACCATTTGCTTTGTGTGTCGTAGGCACGGTGTAGGCCTAAGATATGTAGGTGTGTTCACTCCCAGTCTAAAACTGAAGCTTATGTGAGGCTAGTTCTCACAGTTTTCGCATACAAGCGCTTCGATCTTTGGGTCTCATTTGGACAAGTTTGTGATTGGTCATGATGCATTCGACAGCTCTGTGGCCAGCTGATTTCTAATTTCATGTCAATGATTTGTCGTTTCGCGGTGGAGTTGGTAAAGACTAGAGCGAACAGTTAGGAAAACGGGAAGGAAATGTTTTGTAAAACTGTGCAATAGGCACAATTTAAGACGTCATCTTAAGATGTATATCTTGCACCGTGACCTGAAGCGATCGTGCGCACCGTACGGACAAACGAGGAACTAGCCTCAAACTAGCTCCAGAAAATTTGCCCCAAAGGTGGCTAGTTAACACACCTATACTGCGATTTTCGTAACTTTGTCCCTGACAGGAATCAGCTGTCTCGCTGCCAACCAATCAGGAGCTTATATTTCGCGAGAGTGACGTTGCTATGGAGACGTTCAAGCTCCCTATTGGATGAAACCGTGAACAGCTGATTCCTGTCAGGGACAAAGTTACAATAATCGCAGTATATATATATATATATTTTGACCGTATTGGTCAAAACACAAAGAATAGGCGCTCCACCACATTCAAAAGTAGCGCGCAGAGTGAGGAACCGCGGCGGAACGGATCGACAGAGTCGTGAACGAGCGCACGGGGTAGTGGGAACTGATCGGTCTGACCGCGCAAAAGCGACAGTTGGCGGTTGAGCAGCATGGCGTGAGGACGGTATGCAATGGTGGTTAGAGTGCGATGCTTTGATGTACAAGAAATCCAGTGTAATCGGGACAACAGGTATTTAAGAAAGAAAAATTGTGATGAACTGTGCAATAAGCGAGTGTAAGGATTGTGGTGAACTTATTTAAGAGAGAATAATTACGAAATTTAATAAAAAAGGGGAACAGTGCACGGACACGTGGGCGATGCGGGTTAATGATAGTTGGTGCGGCTGTGCTGATGTGTGATTATGCGGTGGAGCTGCTGAGCTGATACGATTAAAGTCATCGTGTGAAGAAAGAAACCGTGGGAAGGCGACGCCGGTGGATTGGAAACGGGCTGCGGTGACACGTGGGCAGACGGAGCATCGCGGGCATCAAGGTTACCTCCCGGCCTCAGGCGGAACGGGCAGCAACGCGTCACGTAGAAATCGACGATCGTAACGATCAGATAAGTAATTCTAATTGTGAACAAATAGAAGGAAAATTAAATGAAACGCCAGTTCAGGATGCTCACTGTGTAGCGTTGAAAGTAATGATGTGCGTAGTAGCATATGAATGGCACGTAGTTTTTCCAAAGGGTTGGAAGTTGCATAAGCGGGAATGATAATGTAATGATGGGAAGGTTAGAGATGTACAGAATGAACCATAGAATTATGATCAAAGCAATGATGCAAGTTATGTTGGTAATGTAATGATGTCTTATTGTTCTTTTGTTCTAATAAATTCTGTTTATATGATAGTAGGCCTTTAAATCCAGATACTGTAGATTAAAGTAACCCCCTTAAAGAACTCCTGTACCCATACATAAAAAATTTTATGATATGTGTAACCGTGAGCCAGCAAAGGTAAGTACGGTCACATATTATTGGCGCCCGAAATTCAGGGACAGGGAAAGATTGGTAATTTGTAATTAGATTTGAACAAAATTCAATCCCCATAAGTGCATACTTTAATCAGCAGGTATCTGAATTAGTTGCATGACTGGAAAAGGCAGAAGACAGTGTAAATTTCTTGATAATGTCAGCATTCCAGTTTTAAATATTTCAAAGAGAGTTTAAGTGCATTAAATATATCAATATTCTCTAACATATTGCAGTGGAATCAGTGAAGTGTTGTTTGAAATAATTTAGTTGAAAATCAAAAGAAATGTTGTATGAGCATTAGTTACAATTCAGAAAATATCTTGATAAGTATTAAGTGCCAATTTCTGTGTCAAGGTGTTGTTTGAAATAATTCATTTACAATTTAGAAGAGAATTTGATGAATGCTTAGTTTAATTTCATTTGCCAAGGTGTTGTTTGAAATAATTCATTTACAATTTAGAAGAGAATTTGATGAATGCTTAGTTTAATTTCATTTGCCAAGGTGTTGTGTGAAATAATTCATTTACAATTTAGAAGAAATTTTGATGAGTATTAAGTGCCAATTTCATATGCCAAGGTGTTGTGTAAATTAATTCCTTTGCAATCCAGAAAATATCTTGATAAGTATTAAGTGCCAATTTCTGTGTCAAGGTGTTGTTTGAAATAATTCATTTACAATTTAGAAAACATTTTGATGAACATTAAGTGCAAATCTCTGTGTCAAGGTGTTGTTTGAAATAATTCATTTACAATTTAGAAAACATTTTGATGACTATTGAGTTTAAATAACAAATAGATGGGAATTTTAATTAATGTGTTTTAAGGTAGTGCAGATATTGGAATGTAGTTTTCTTTTTAAGATTGTTATAACGTGGCCAGTAAAAAGGCGCTGAATTCAGTGTAAATACCAGGGTAATTATTGTAAGGCATTCCTATGTGTATATCATCATACAATACAAGGATAATTTTTATGAAACAAGATCATAATGTATATGTGGCAATGAATAATATGTTAGGGCATAATTATTGGAAAGTGGTATTACAGTGAGTGTGTACATGAGTGTAATTATCAGGGTATAATTTTGTTGAAGAGTCCTTACAGTGTGTATCTAAATAAACACAGTGTGTTAGGGTATGATTTCTGAAGTATTATTACAGTAGGTGTATTCATTGAGTTCAATGAGCAATACATTAGGAACAAAATCCTTCATGTTAGAATATAAATTTGGGTTTTAGGTGCTGCCCAGTGCATTTTGAAGCACTGATTGGACGTGTGTGTAAATGAATATTATGAAGTTATGAGCTATTTTGGAGACATAGTAGCATTAATTATTTGATGAACATTACAATTCAAGTAGTTGCAACTGAATAAGATTTATCGAGATTTTTTTATTTAGGTGGATGAAAAAAAAAATAAGTTGCATTCAGTAATGTGCAGGAAGACTATCTGAGACTGATTCAATGATAATCTAATGAATATTTTGAATTCAGTTGAATTATGTCAATGTGAATTTTGTTACAGATGTCAGTGTAATTACATTTAATTATTTTGTGTGTATTTCTAGGTGTTTTGAGCTTGAGTGCATTTTGTTTGTGAATTGTTCCCAGGTGGATGACGGAGGTCAATAATTTGTTGATGTGTGTTTTTTTTTCTTGTATGTGTTTTTGATGAGTTATGTATAGGATCGTAATATATGCGGCATCACTCACATCTAATTCAAAGCAATTCAGATTGTGTTAGGGTCATTTTTGAGAGTAATTAGGATGCCGTTGGTGTGAAGTGAAGTAATTTGTAGTATTCGGTGTATGCCTCTGTGAGCATTCTGAAGTTGGGCAATAGATTTTGGGTGGAATCAAGCGTGTAGGAGGGCGATTAGTCAGAAATAGGTGTAGTAGGGTGCAATTTGGGGGCATAATGGAAAAGCAAACGGGCACAATGATGGGAGAGGAAGAGAAGCGCGAGGACAGAGATCATTATGATGAGGATGATGGAGGTAAATGGGATGAGTCGTTACTAGAAGATTCGGATAGAGCCAGAATGGAGTTATCGGGGGCGAGTGCGTCGACACCAAATCTGGGAATGGTGAAGAGAAACGGAACAGAGGACTTACTGAGCATGCTTCATCAAATCATGGCAGGACAAGAGAAGCTCGAAGAACGGGCACATAGAAGAATGGTTGAGGAACTAGAGAGACAGGAAGAAAGGGCACAAAGAAGAATGGTTGAGGAGCTAGAGAAGCAGGACGAACGGGCACAAAGAAGAATGGTTGAGGAGCAAAAGAAAATCATTGATGAACTGAAGGAACATAAACAAGAGCAAGTGAGACAAATACAAGAACAATACCAGGTTATAGTGGAGAAGTTCGAGTCATGGGAACAAAGAATAGACGGGCGAGTTCAAGAGATATGCAGTGAACTTAGTCGAAACATTACCACAAAGATGGAAGGACGGATTGAGGCACAGGATAAAGCCATCGAGTCACTGCATGTGCAAGTGAAGGGAGTATCACAAGGGATGGAACGGAAGATAGAAAACTGCAAGAGGGAGTTGGCAGACACGAAGGTAGAATTGAAGGAGTCGGTGGCAGCCTGTAGAAAGGAAGTGCAGAAGGACGTTCGGAAATGTGAGGACGACATCGCGGAATTGCAAATAGAAGTTCAAGAATTAAAAGAGGTTAAGACGGCGCCAAATGTGGGAGGGGGCCCAGTTAATATAGCAATACCATCCTCATTAAAATTTTCGGGCGACGTAAAAGAGAATCCATACTCGTTCATGAGAGCCGTGGAGCGATACCTAGCGGTTAGTTGTCTCCCTGAGAAGAGTAAGACGCAGGTAATATACCAGATGCTGCAGGATAACGCGAGGACCTGGGCAGACGCCATCACACCATTTCCAAATACTGTAACGGAGTTTAAGCAGATGTTTTTCGAAGATATTGGAGCGAGGATATCCAGCTAAATTTTAAGATGGGTCTCATGAACAGTATGTACAAGCCATCAGGTGGGGGCGGAATGAGAGATTACGCGGCTAGGCGCATCATGGATTTCCGATCGTTATCGCCACCCATGAGCGATCAAGAAATCATGTGCATCCTAATCAGACAATTTCCAACAACTACCCAGAATTTGCTTAGGAGCGCGTGTCATACAGATTTAGAGAAGTTTCAAGACGCATTAGGGAGCTTCGATCTGACGTTCGCTAATGCACCGAAAAACAGAAATGAAGTGAATGTAAATGCAATGATGGTGAGGGGCGCTCAAGAGCAAGAGAGGGGAGGAAAGCAAAGCGCTAGAGTTTGGGGTGATCAGAGGGGTGGAGAAAACCAAAGAGGATATGATAGGCAGCAGGAGAGCGAAAGTCGAAGGAACGGCGAGCGGTCGAGACAACCTAATGGAGGAAACGGAGGAGAAGGTTCACGTGGTAACGAAATGAGACCAAATACCAGCGGGACGGGTTACAACCCAAATTTAAACGAAGGGAGTTCGTGTTGACGGGAGACCCCAACACGAACAATCACGGAGTAAGCAACGAGGTTTCCATCAAGTCATTTCAAGTGGTCGATTACGAGGATGAGCCCTGGATCAAGAGAAAAAGCAGCCAGAAGATTCGTCGGAAATGTCCAACCGTCATGATATCATGCTTAGGTGAAGAAGTGGAAGCATTGGTTGACACAGGATGTGTGGCGAGCGCGATTTCGGAGGATTATTATGAGAGGTTAGTGGCGACGGGAAAACATGTGGCGGCATTACCGATGACGAGGTCGTATGTAATTGGGGCCACCCAGAAGAGGTCAAGCCCCATTACGAAACAAGTGATGTTAGAAGTATGTATTGGTGGGTATATGTACGAGATGGTTGCGCTGGTGGTGAGGCATTTGTTGTATCCGGTTATATTGGGGATGGATTTCCTGGCGAACAATCGGGCTGTCATAAATCTCGAAAAGGGGCACATCATTGTAAACGGAGACGAGATGTGGATTGATACAGGAGGCGAGGAGGACGAAGAATACAATATTAGCGCGGGAGTAATAAGTGGTGAAAGCGTGGAGGAGTGGATAGAGCAACAGGCTGACGGAGCTGAGATGTTGGATGATAGGGGTAAAATCGAGTTGAAGGAATTGCTATTAGAGAACAAGAAAATATTTATGAAAAACGGTGAACCTATTAAGGAGTACGAATTTAGGATACAATTAACAGACTATACACCATTCAGGGAGAGGAACTATCCCATACCTGCAGCCTATCGAAAAGAAGTAGCGGAATTGATCAGAGAGATGACAGAAGAAGGGATCATAAAGAGGGCGTCCACATCTTACACCAGTCCGATAGTCATCGTTAAGAAGAAGGACGGAGGACTTCGGATTTGCTTAGACGCGAGAAGACTGAATGCTGTGACCTTGCCATACCGAGACGCTCCTCCGGAAGTGGAGGGAATTCTGAGAGGATTCGGAGGGTGCGAGGTGTTCTCGTGCACGGACTTCAGTAGGGCCTATTGGCAAATGAAAATCGCTGAGGAAGACCAACAGTACACGGGATTCATGGTGGAAGGAATATGCTACGTCTTCAGAAGAGTACCATTTGGTCTGCGAAACAGCGGGGCAGCACTGGTTCAGTGCATTGACAGGATAATAGGGGGTCGACTACAGGACAGAGTGACAGTTTACGTTGATGATGTTGTGATTAAATCCAAATCCATTTCCGAGCATCTTCGAGATTTACGAGAGTTGTTCGGCATACTGAAGGAAAACAATTTGGTGTTGAACATCAAGAAGTCGAGATGGGCTACGAGGACTATCCATTTTCTGGGGTACGAGATCACGACAGAGGGCATTGGTATGAAGCAGGACACGATTCGGGAGATACAACAAATTCCGGCGCCCAAGAATGTCAGACAAGTTCGGCGGCTGATTGGCACTTGTAATTATTATGCTCGGTTCTGCCCTAACTTCGCTATGATAATGTCACCGTTTTATAAGCTGTTGCAAAAAGGGAAGAGATGGAAGTGGGATGATTCCCATGAGGAGGCATTTAATGAAATCAAGGCCATGTTTTACAGGCATTGTGTGGTAGCACACCCTGACTTTAGCAAAACGTGCATACTACAAACTGACAGTAGCGACTTCGGAATGGGGGCCGTACTGTATCAGGAGGTGGAAGGAAGAGAGAAAATCATCGCAATCATTAGTCGGGTGCTCAAAGGCCCAGAGATTCGGTACACCACGACTGAAAAAGAAGCGGGGGCTATTGTATGGGCTATTACCAAATTAAGACCCTATTTGATGGGTAGGCACTTCATTGTGCGCACAGATCATAAGGCCCTGACGTTTTTGAACAGATGCCATACACAGAATGATCGATTGTATAGATGGACCTTGTATCTGCAGCAATTTTCATTTGATGTAGAACACTGTAAAGGGGAGTTAAACTACTTACCCGACCTACTAAGCAGGAAGACTCCCAAGGGAAACGAGGCTTACGCTAACGAAAGGCAGTTTCAAGTGGCAGCGATAGACCTTGGAGTGACGGACGCGCCGCTAGTCGATTGGGAAGACCTAATTGCGCTACAGGAACAAGATCCTGACATTAGTAAGGTAAAGTCTTACAAAGAGGGGAGAATGTCACGGGAAGACCCGGATTACGAGGAAATGGAGGAGAAGCAAGATGAATGGAAGTTAATCCAGGGAGTGGTGACCAGGAGAGTGACAAGAAACGCAGAAATATTTAGGTTGTGGATACCTAAGAGTATCACGGAGCAATTGATTAAGCATAAAGCTCCAAATGTGGCGGAACTAATGAATGAGCGGGGAGAAACAGTCGAACAATACAACTTTTACAACTTGAAGGCATACCATGAGGGACAAGATTAAAACTAAAGGAGAACCCTGGAAGCAATGGATTAGAAGATTATTTTTCACTGTGTAAAAAAAATCTTGATAACGTGGGGGGTTATTTGACCGTATTGGTCAAAACACAAAGAATAGGCGCTCCACCACATTCAAAAGTAGCGCGCAGAGTGAGGAACCGCGGCGGAACGGATCGACAGAGTCGTGAACGAGCGCACGGGGTAGTGGGAACTGATCGGTCTGACCGCGCAAAAGCGACAGTTGGCGGTTGAGCAGCATGGCGTGAGGACGGTATGCAATGGTGGTTAGAGTGCGATGCTTTGATGTACAAGAAATCCAGTGTAATCGGGACAACAGGTATTTAAGAAAGAAAAATTGTGATGAACTGTGCAATAAGCGAGTGTAAGGATTGTGGTGAACTTATTTAAGAGAGAATAATTACGAAATTTAATAAAAAAGGGGAACAGTGCACGGACACGTGGGCGATGCGGGTTAATGATAGTTGGTGCGGCTGTGCTGATGTGTGATTATGCGGTGGAGCTGCTGAGCTGATACGATTAAAGTCATCGTGTGAAGAAAGAAACCGTGGGAAGGCGACGCCGGTGGATTGGAAACGGGCTGCGGTGACACGTGGGCAGACGGAGCATCGCGGGCATCAAGGTTACCTCCCGGCCTCAGGCGGAACGGGCAGCAACGCGTCACGTAGAAATCGACGATCGTAACGATCAGATAAGTAATTCTAATTGTGAACAAATAGAAGGAAAATTAAATGAAACGCCAGTTCAGGATGCTCACTGTGTAGCGTTGAAAGTAATGATGTGCGTAGTAGCATATGAATGGCACGTAGTTTTTCCAAAGGGTTGGAAGTTGCATAAGCGGGAATGATAATGTAATGATGGGAAGGTTAGAGATGTACAGAATGAACCATAGAATTATGATCAAAGCAATGATGCAAGTTATGTTGGTAATGTAATGATGTCTTATTGTTCTTTTGTTCTAATAAATTCTGTTTATATGATAGTAGGCCTTTAAATCCAGATACTGTAGATTAAAGTAACCCCCTTAAAGAACTCCTGTACCCATACATAAAAAATTTTATGATATGTGTAACCGTGAGCCAGCAAAGGTAAGTACGGTCACAATATATATATATATATATATATATATATATATATATATATATATCTTACACCGGGGTCGTAGGTGAACGAGCCGCAAACCCTCCTAGAATTGGAGCGGGGAACTGTTTGCAGATGGCGCTGGTGCGTCGCCGATGGTGCGCGCAGGCGGTGGGCGTGGTGCTTGCGCTGGTGCTGGCGAGGTGGTGGTGGCAGACGTGCGCGCTGCAGGTACAGTAAACCCTATAGAAACGAATAAGAAATATCAGAGCAGTGGTGTCAAGGTCTTCTACTGGTGTTAGTGGCAAGCGCCGTGGCACCGTAGCATGCCACGCGCTTCTCTGCGCAACTAGCGTCGGGAAAGGAAACTATTTGTTGTAACCCCGCCGTTTTACAATGGGGACGGCTTTGTCTCTGTTGGCGGGGTAATGGACTGCGTGGAGGGGCGATTTCTTCGTGGCACTCGTGGCTCGGACTCCCGCTCGTGGCCTCGACCTTGACAACACTGTATTATACTGCTATTTTTTTAACTTTGTCCCTGGCAGGAATCAGCTGTTTCGTTGCCATCCAATCGGGAGTTGTATGTCGCTACAGTGACGTCACTATAGTGACGTTTAAGCTCCCAATTGGATGAAAGCGTCAACAGCTCATTCCTGTCAGCTGTAAAGTTAAGAAAATCGCAGTATATACTGCGATTTTTGTAGGAAGAGCTCTCAAGACAACTTAAATCCTATCTTCGCGATGGAATATGTCACGGCATTTCGCGTCTTTTCTCGGTCTTGCCGATAGAAGTCGCATGATCGCAAGCACTGCTTCATATGGTCGCGATCGTGCGAAATCTAGCGGAACGACTGTGAATGATACGAAATGCCGTGACATATTCCATCGCGAAGATGGGATTTGAGTTATCTTGAGAGCTCTTCCTACAAAAATCGCAGTATAGAGGCTTTTCGCATAGCGTTGCCAGACATTTAAATGTATATCCCGGTGTCAACTTTCAAACATCCTGGTACTTTCACTAAAATTCGTGGTACCAACATAAATTGATTTCAATTCTGAAATTGTTCATAAGATATTATTCGTATCTTATCGTTTTTAACGTGCATAGGAAGTTCGTTTAAGTTATCTCGATATCGGTTCATTTTATAACGAAAAACTAAATGGAAGAAATGGGACGTTCTTTCCTTTTCTACTACAGCATGTGCTAGAAAAAGGCCATCCTATGTCATGGTAATGTTTTAGGGCCTATGCAGTGTTTTCACCAATATCGTAGTTATTTGTAATATTGGTGTTGAATTTAAAATATTGAATAAAACATATTAAACGAATCTTAAATTGTACATTATCAATTACCGTAGATTCAAAATCCTAGTATTTGAACGTCCCAGGATGTCATCTTGGTACTTGGTATCTTCATTAAAATCGTGGAAAAAATAACCGGATGTGGTACGTCTGGCAAAACTGTTTTTGCATACTGTGAAACTTCTTGGCGAATAACCCTTTTGAACCTCTACATATGCGCAATCGAGGTTCGCATGCAATTGAGCGCATGTGCAATTGAGTCTTAAAAGTGATATACGCTAAGGTGTTACACGCTGTGAAAAAAGTCTCTATTAATTCATTCTTTTATTAATAACTAATGGGCGGATTTTGATGACCTAAAACACCGCCAAAAATGGTCCACAAAATGCTCTTAAAATGCTTTCATGGCATTTTAAAAACAAAGAAAAATGAAAAAAATCATCGCAATCAATTCACATGAACAACGCAAGATGTTGGAAATGTTACTGATGTAATGGAGGCCTCTTCCTTTCATTGGAGTAACTAAGCGTGCAAATGTTTGATTTGCACAGTCCTTTACCAGGAAAACTCTGTCTAGTTATTGTGAAATCGGCCAAGCCGACAATAGCGTTGATAGGTGTCACAGGAAACTTGGATTACATACAATGGCTGATATTACAATTTCTGAGCAAGGAAACCGAATAGGCTCCTCAGGAATTCTATGAGAACATTTGTTGCTTAGCGTAAATATTACTTGAAGTATCATTAAAATGATTTTAAAATCGATAAAATCGGCGAAATATGCTTTACAAAGACAGAGAAAGATAAAAAATGCCTTATTAGTCGAAATCGACGAAAAACAGTCATATAAAAATGGATACTTTCCTTCTGTCATAATATAAAATTAAGGTCTGCAAAAAAAGGCATTGTTCATTTGAAAGTTCTTTCAAACTTCTTTCGTCCACGGCTCCCTTGACTTAAACGAAAATTCCCGCGGCTCCTCTGGTAACACGTTTCAAATATAAGGGTTAATATAGGCCTACTAAAGATTCAACACAAATGAGTAAGTGATATAACAGGCTATTTTATTCCTCCATCCAAATTAGGAAGTAAAATAACGCAGAACCCTTTTTGTGCCGCAGCCGCGCTCTCACGTGAGCATGAGAACTCTTGAACTGCATGGGGAGAATGATAAAATACCACCGATAAGCGCTAAGGTTGTACATTGATACTAAAGGAGCCACAGAAGCTTACTGGTTAGGAAGGTTCATTGGTTTAGTGGTGAAATGTCGCTGGCATTTAAAATTAAATGATCACAGGTGTTGTCATTGCCAACAATGTTATTTATTTTAATTTTAAGAGCAGCTTTCGATGGCTTAGCCATCATCATCAGTTTTCTAGTACAAGAAAATAGAAAAAAAATTATGATGATGGCTAAGCCATCGAAAGCTGCTCTTAAAATTAAAATAAATAACATTGTTGGCAATGACAACACCTGTGATCATTTAATAGGAAGGTTCAATCAACCCACAATTAAGTAGAAAAATAAATCATATGTAATATTACCAATAACATATGGTATGAAAGTACAAAATTATTTTGTAGACATAAATAACACTAGGATTAAATTCCATTTGCGTGGTTCACGAGTTTTTGTCCAAAATAATAAGATATGTCAGTTAGCCGACGAATAATAAATTATTACTCCATCCTCAGGGCTGGATAAGTTTAACAACACTGTTATTACAAACGTTGTCACAACGTTAATTAATTTGTAATTGTAATTAACTCTGTGACAATTTTTATAATAACCGTGTTGTCAAGGCCTCATAATTTGCTTTCAAGAAGTCTCCTGACATAAATCTGTTGAAGTTTGTAACATTTGTTTTAATAACATAGATTCTAAAGAACTTTAATAATCATGATGTCTTCACGGTCTTGTCAAGGTGGATGCCATGAGCGGAAGTCCGTGGCACTCGTGCCACGACGAAATCTCTTCTCCAATTAATTCATAACCCCGCCGCAAGAGACAACGCCATCCCTATTGTAAAACGGCGGGGTTACTAATAGTTTCCTTTCCCGACGCCAGTTACGTAGAGAGGCTCGTGGCGTGCTACGGTGCCACGACGCGTGCCACTTCCATCAGTAGAAGACCTTCACACCACTGTGTCTTCAGTCTGCTTTATTGTTGAACATCCCCAAACCCACCTAGCAGCCGGCTGCTCTGATCGTTAGTTTTCCGTGGTTTCTCCGTTCAGCACCAGGCGAATGCCGAAGCAGTACCCTCAGAAACGGGCCACGGACCGCGCGCGATCTTTCCTGCCTCTTCCTTGTCCTATCCTCTCCTCTTACACGCACACACTCACATGCACTACACACCAGACAAGCCGGGAGACCGGTCGGGAGCTTACAGCTTGACCCGTTTGGGGCGGTGCCTCGCTGGTGGGAGATAACTGGTTGAGGGGAAAACCCCGCTTGTCGACGGTAGGTCGACGCCGGATCTCGCCATCCAGAGGGGGAAAGATCACCGCCACCTCCCGATGAAAAAACATACACTACACTTACGGGACCAATGACCTAAGTAGTTGACGCGCCCGGAATCATGAATCAATCAAATCGAATCAAATAATGTTGCGAATCTCGCTTTTTTTAAATTCCGGCGCACAAGAAAATGTGCGCAGATAATCTCCTCCCCTGAATATGTCATATTCAGTTTTTTTATTTATTTATTTATTGAATAATGGTAGCAGCAACAAACTGTTATACACATATCTAATCGTGTTGCATAATACAGTGTTTCTAGTTTGTACATTACTAAGTTCACATATCATTATACCTCATTTACATACCTTCATTGCATTACACACCATTATAGCTCATTTACATACCTTATCAAATTTAACACAATAGTTTATCGCAAATATTTCTTATATCACATCAGAATATCATTTATCACTATTTATATACTATTTTATTTATTTGTTTACTACCTATATACTATTTATAACTCAATTTTTTCCAAGCTATTTTTAAACGCACTCAGTTTAGTTTTTCCTTCCTTTTTTCTTTTGAGCAAGTGAATGAGTGTGGGCAGGTGCTGGGGCTGGCGGCGCTGGCGCGCGCGCTGGCGTGGGGGTGCGCGCTGTGGCTGGCGCCCGCGCTGCCCGCGCGCCGCCTGCAGGGCGCAGCGCTGGCGCGGCGGGCCGTGCTCGTCACGGGCTGCGACTCGGGCTTCGGCCACGCGGCCGCGCGCCGCCTGCACGCCCTGGGCGCGCGCGTCTTCGCCGGCGTGCTGCTGCCGCACTGCCCCGGCGCGCACGCCCTCCGACACCTCGCCTCCCCGCGCATGCGCGTGCTGCCGCTCGACGTCACCGACGCCGCCGCCGTCGCCGACGCCGTCCAGGCCGTGCGGCGGGACCTGCACGACAGCGGATGCGGTGAGCTGCACTCAGTATACACAAGGAGTCACAATTGCCGTCTGTTACGCATCATTCCTTTTTCGCGAAAAAAATTGGAAGTAGTAGGAAGTTTTTGCCACCTCGAACTGTGAGCACTATGAATCTTCCGCTCATGCGCAGTTCAAGTTTTGCAGCACTTTTGTGCATCTCCGCATGCGCAGAAGATCGATAGTACTTAACGTTCGAGGTTGGAAAAACTCGCTAGTGTTTCTTAAACATGGATTAATTCACTGTCGATAGTTTTCGTTACTATCGTAATTGAAAACCAATAGTATCGATAATTTCTCATTTGTAATAAAAAGTTTTAGATATTTTTTTTGTTTAGAGAGAAATTTGTCTTTTTATACAGATTCCTGCAAAATAATATTCTACTTTACTATATATTAGACCATTTTATTAGAGAAACATCCATTAAATATTAATATAAACAAATTTGATCCCAGATTCCTCTCAGTTACGATGTAAATATATAAACATTTATTTTATATATTTTTACGATGTAAATATAAATACATTACATTGTTATGTAAACAATTTAAAATGTATATGATAAAAAATCGTAAAATTATAAATAAAATATGTGCAAAATAACATATTAAATAAATAGGAAATATAATTATTTCTCCAACGCAATCCATAACAAAGTTACATAATAATTTGTATATTGTCAAAAAATTATAAATTCATATATTTTAGGTACTACTTAACTCAGATATACACCTATTTCTTGATTTATTGTTGTACGAGTATATACTTATGTTGGTTTTGCATGCTCTCAGTATATTTTGTTGTTAAAAAGTTGTCTGTAGAAAATTGTAAAGACGTAAAAATATTGAAAAACTATCGGCCACAATATCGATAGCCAACAATAGTGTCAACTATCGATAGACTATCGATGTTTAAGAAACACTAATTGGAATTCGAAGTCTGATGTCGGTTTGTTACACTCCGTACGGCTTACGTCGAGCTGAATGCAAGGTCATACAGCTCTAATATCAATGGCACTTTGTATTAAAACGTATTACTTATGTGTGAAAAAAATTTCAATTCTAATGCAATGTAAACGTTATTAACACTCTCACAGGATGTCCACACTTACTCGTATCAAAAGACAGGACGAACCATGCACTATTTGATGACCAACAAGAATATACAGTTGTCTCACCAACTATGGACCACCCCCATAACTTCTAAACGGGTCATGATATCAAAGTGCAGTTTTCATTTGACAATGCGGAATCACGGCGCAAGTAATATGCCGCAGAAATATTGTTTAGAATATTTTTAGTTTTTGACAATTTGAGTCATCATTGATTTTTTAAATGGAACTATATATTTCTCGATAGCAATGGATAGATCATAAAAAGAGGAATACAATGATGTAGCACATATTAGAATTTCGATAGTAATTTGAGTATAAAATTAGTTTCTGGTATTTGATTTTAAATTAAACGGGTAATATTTCCTAACTAGCAGCCCTTACAACTGTCATCTTTGGGAAAGTTGGCCTTCGCGACGTCGAGAATCTTACGGGGAGAGGGGAGACTGAGTGGTGTAGGATTGGGGGATAGGGACGTAATCCGTGCTCTTATCAGGACTGACACAGGGACAAACACCAGTATTCACGATGAGAAGGAAAGAATTTTTTCCATTGATTCATCAGAATTAAATTTCTCTTCTGATTGAAATTCCAAAGTATCGATGTACTCTAGCGTCATAAATGACTGCAGTATTTTATCAGCCCTTGCACAAACGATTGCAGAAGTGCATTGCAGTTAATGGAGGACACAGAGTTTAGTAAATAATTTAGTACAGTAAATAATGTACATGTTTTTACTCTTTTTTTCTATTCTTATTCACGTCTTATTTCATTTTTGTAAATTTACAATGAGAAGTTGACTAACGGCAATAATAACAAAATTTCTATCTTTTCATAATCTGATATTCTGGAGATATTATAGTGAAAATTTTTAACTTTTCATTTCCTTTGCTTGTATTTGTTGTGTTTTAAAATGCTGTATTGTCCTTACAGCATTCGACATCGAACTCGATTCTTGTTGTTTGAAAATGAGCTATGTTAGAATCTCCCGTACACTACCAATTTCTTTATATCGTTAATTCCAATTATTGATGCTTTGGAATTTCGATCAGTGAAAGAAATGATCAATTCTGATGAATCAATGCAAATCTTTCATTCTGATCGTTAATATTGATATCTTTCTAGTTAAGATTACATTCATTACCTCTCAGTCACCCTTCTCCCTGTGAGTGTGTCGGCGCTTCGTTGCGAAGGTCACCTATCCAAAGGCAATGACGCGAGGGGTGCTACAGGAAATATTGTCTGTTTAATTTAAAATCACATGACAGGAACTTTAATTTTATACTCAAATTACTATCAAAATACTACCATATCACACATCATTGTATTCCTCTTTTTATGGTCTATCCATTGCTAATGAGAAAAATATATAGTTCCATTTAAAAACTCAAAGATGATTCAATTTCTCGAAAACTAAATATATTTGAAACAATATACGGCATATTATATACCCCATGATTACGCATTGTTGAGTGAAACCTGCACTTCGATATCGTGAACCGTTTAGAAGTTATAGGGGTGGTCCATAGTTGGTGAGGCACCTGTATAAAATGGTTGTGCAAAATCTTGATCCCAACGCAGAAAAATGTTTACATTTACAAAAGTTTCAAAGTGTACACTATTTTCTTCTAAGAATTAATGTACACTTTCTTTGGGTTCGAGTCCCGCCTCGGGCATGTTGTATGTGTGCGTCCTTTCACTTGGTTTGCAGAAGACAAACGTTGTCGGGGCTGGCCAGAGCCCACTGATAGGGCCCTTGACCGATGGTACAGACGGCAGCAAAAGAAAAGACAAACATTTCCGCGTTGCGCAAACTGCGACAAAATTTAAAAGGTTCGAAAAATTAGAAGCGTTTTTAATATGCTTCTAATTTTTCGAACCTTTTAAATTTTAAAGTGCAGTAAAGAGTAATAGCTGGCTAGAAGAGTGACTGCCTCTTGCGAAATATATTTACACAAGTTTGCGTGAAACATTTATACATGAGCAATTGCGATTATTGTGTAAAACCTATTTTGTTGATTTTTAAAATATTTTGTAAAGTCTTTGTTTTCTGTCGTAACTAAATGCTGTTTTAATTTGGTACGTGTAAATTGGATATACTGTATACGAATTACCGTCTTTGAAACAGATAAGAATCCAAGTTCTTTAAAAAACTTAAAGTACTCGTTGACACGAATTAATATTGTTTAAATATTTACATATGGAAGATAAACAGACAAATATCAAATAAAATTTAATATTGTTTAATTGTCTGAAAATGATAGCCGTTATTTTGTCGCATTTTAAAAGTAAAGAGAACTTAAGACGAAGAGTTTCTAAGGTATCAAGTCAGCTTAGATCTTAAATTGAAATAATGATCAACGTCCTAGAAAAATCGAAATCAATAAATTAACATATTTTTACAGAATTGTGGGCAATTGTTAACAATGCTGGTATAGCGAAAATTGGTGAATCAGAGTGGATGGATGTGGATGACGTGAAGATGACCTTGGATGTCAATGCCCTGGGCCAAGTGCGAATCACACAAGCGTTTCTCCCTTTTTTAAAGAAATCAAGAGGAAGAATCGTGAACGTGAACAGTTTAACAGGTAGGAAAAACTCTTCTTTTCTATTTACGTGAAACAAAGCCTTGTTTTTGTAGAGTATTTCGGTAGAAAAACGCTATCATGTCTTTAACTTTTCCCCTCAATCAAAATACCCATTTTGTTTTACATTTAATTGAATTTGTGAATAGTCAATTCGCCAATGAAATATTATCAACATTTTAAATGGCAATTACGAATACTTCTATAAAATACCTAAAGTATTCTTTTTGCGGTCTTGTGATTCTAATTGGTTCCTCCAATCTGGCATTTCCTCTTAAACATAAGTATATTTACATTTTGTACTTCGCTACTAAAAGAACTGTTTTAAGGGTTTCGTCAACATTATGCGCACTTTGCGATTAAAAGTGAATATTCTAGACTCCTCCGTTCTAAGTCTCATTTCTGGTAAAAATCATTTTTTTTGTACTCCCATTGTATAATTCTGTAATTTGATGGCTGCAACCCGTTGCATAATAATACCCATTTTGATACAGTTTTCATTATTATACAGGTTCTTGACCAATCACAAAGAAGTTTACAAACCAAGTATTGGCACTTAATCAGTCATCGAGAATCTTTACAGCAAATATTTCATTCGTTTGTGTACATTAAAATTGCATTTAATATTATATTATGCTCGTCAGTTTATTTTCTTTTATTATTAATAATTTTTACGTGGAATATTATTTAATATAAATTGGATCGTAATTTCACATTGATCTTACATGACTTGCGCAGTGGTAGTTTTTGGGGGAAACATTTGACTGACTTTAAGATCAGAACGCAATTGATTTTGTGTTATATGTTACTGTCGTGTGGTTGTCCTTAAAAAAGGTGAATTCTTTAGTTTAAAAATGAATCAATGGGAGAGTTTGCACCTTCAGAAATAAGGGGAAAAGCGAAAATGGTGACGTCTGAATTAATGCGGCAACTTTTGTACTCTCTCGCAAGCGGACTGGTAAACCAAAGCCACAAACGCAACGGCAGGGTAAGGTAGCTCTCCGCTAGGTGGCCTTGGCTGAATTCTTCATGACAATTGCCGCGTAACGATTCAATTTAAAATTTTAACTTACAAAAGTCACCATACGTCGTATAAGTACCGTGTGAAACTCGATGTAATGGGTGTTAATACACTCGTGTGAAGTTCACGATACTCGCTCGTTCCTCTCTCGTATCGTAATATTACACTCGTGTATTAATACCATCATTTCATCATCGTTTCATTATGTACTATTAAATGTCTTGTCACTAAACAATCATGTGTAAAAAGCTCGCAAGTTTATTATCACAAATAAAAGTACAAACAATAAGCGAAAGTACGAAGAAAAACTTTCTATTTTTTAAACAGGTTTAGTACGAAACATTCAAAGTCGTTTAAGAGTTTATAATTATTTGGCGTCGTATTGCGTAATGATGTCGTGAGACGACGCGACGGGGCTTTTACGTGGTTGTCCTTCATTACGAGGGTGCATTTTGATTGGGGAACTTGTGCCCTATGCCCTTTTAAGGCATCGGAAGGATCAGAAGGAGAACGGAGATGTCCCCATAAGGAGGTTTACTAACCGTTGTTTCTGATATCGTGGCTCGGGAGCGACGCAGACCAGAATTAGCAGGTAAAGGTCTCCCGGAGAGTGTCTCGGCAGTGGCTTTTCTCACGCGGGTGACGTGACCGAGAGTACAAGAGAAGTGGTAAGAGTGGTAGAGAGGATGTCTGAACCAACAGGTGAGTAGAGAGGATGTATTCAAAACCATTTCGGGTGTATCTGAACCAACAGGTAGTCGAGGGGATATTGGCAGAACCATTTCGAATCTATCTGAAACAACAGCTGAATAGAGAGGATGTTTACGTAACTATTTTGCGTCTCCCTGAACCAATAGGTGAGTGGAGGCGATGTTGGCAGAACCATTTTATTCCATCTGAATCAACGGGTGAGTAGAGAAGTTGTTGACAGATCCGTTTGGGAACTATCTGAACCAACAAGTGAATAGAGAGGATGTTGACAGAACTATTTCGGGTCTATCTGAACAAACAGGTAAGTAGAGAGGACGTGGTCAGCACCATTTCCAGTCTACCTTAACCAACAGGTGAGTCGAGAGGATGTTTGCAGAACCATTTCGGGTCCATTTGAACAAACAGGTGTGTAGAGAGGATATTGGCAGAATCATTTTGGGTCTATGTGAACCAACGAGTGAGTAGAGAGGATGTTGGCAGAACCATTTCCAGTCTCTCTGAACCAACGAGTGAGTAGAGAGGATGTGGGCTGAACTTTCGGGTCTATCTGATCCACCGGGTGAGTAGAGATGTTTGCAGAACCATTTCGGGTCTGTCTGAACCAACGAGTGAGTGGAGAAGGTTTGCGTATCTGGTCCGGAGGCCTAACGCAGCCCATGGCTCCTTCGCAGTGCGGATGACTTTTTTCTGGGACCGACTTTGCTGCTGATATGGAGTTAGTCACTTTTTGCTTACACGGGCGACAGCCTGTAACCACGCGACAATGATACATGGTTCTTTTTTTTTCAGGTAAAATTCCTGTTTTTGGACTCACTCCGTACAATATCTCGAGATTTGCTTCACTGGGTTTTACTGAGACATTGCGAATCGAAGCATCAAAATTTTCGATATCCGTTCACAGCATAGAACCCGCAATATATAAGTGAGAGCTTTATAAATTATTATTATTATTATTATTATTATTATTATATTGTTATTCATCTACATCATGACTTGAGATGTTATGAGTCGACTGAATATAAAATCTACTCCAGGTTGCAATATTCTACCTAAGGAGCAGATTTAGGGAATGTCGATGCCTCTACAATACTTTTTGCAAAATGTGGGCTGTTCCAAATAAAGCAATTTCTTGCATTTCCCAGTCTTTTGAATGGCCGGGGAGTTTAGCCAAGTTGTTACACAAATGTTGAGGAACAAATCTCAGAGCTCTGTTGAGTATCGGTAGAATCTGTGCTTTTACGCCCCACATTCGGATGATCTCGATTTCCAAACTCTGGTATATAAGACATTTCTCTGCCTCCTTGGTTACTGATCGCAAGACACAACAACATCTAAAAGTAAACATGAGTTTTCTCATATTCCGGATAACAATATTCTGTTTGTTTGCCGTTATCGTGCGAATTTGTTGGTCGTACAATATTGTTTAGAGTTCAACAGATGTCACCGGTTTTAGTGAGTATTATTATTTTAATATTTCTTTTACATTTAATTTTTACTTACTTTGGCATGTGCATAGATAGAAATAGTGGCAATAATAATTTAGTGATATTTGCATTTGCAAGCAAACAATTAAGAAACTAGTGGTGCTACAGAATGGCACAGACTTTCCCGTATTAGTTTTCTGTTTCTTTTGTTCTGGGTTAGCTATTTGATACTTGCCACATACTCGTACCAACTGCCATCTATCGCCGCTTACAGTACGTTGTTTTGTTATTTTCTTAATGTTTCGGTTTCCTAATGGGAAAACGGAAATATTATTTTAAAAATAGTAAAGAACAGTAAAACTTCGTCCAAAATGGAAATTTTCTTTCAAAAATTTGAAGCTCGTTTTCATAGATAATTGTTTAGTTTTCGAATACCTTCATTAGAAGCCCTTCACTCTGAATCTTACAAATATAATAGTGTTTACAAATTGCTGGAAATGTGCGATTGGTAGAAATGGTCTGAGAAATCTTTTAAAAAATTATATTTGTGTAATTTTTGAAAAACCAAAAAAAATACCTCAATGAATATCATATGAACGTCATATTAAAGAGTGCAATCAGCACTATCTGTTCCAAAACTTTTATGAAAGAAATTGGAACCGTTTTTGAGAAAATGGCGTTTGAGCGTTTATTTCTTCTTCTATTTATTCTTCAAAAACTTCTTTTGGAAGCCAGATGGAAAGAACGAAATAAATTTTTCAAAAAACTTCCCTCTACTTAGACCTTATGTCCTGTGTCAATACCCGTATTCCTATCCTGTGATATTCTGTTGTAACGTAGACCATAAATGTTGAGAACGGTCATCTCGGCTCTGGAGAGAATAGAGATACGGACGCCAAGTGGCAACACATACAGTGAATTCCATCGCAAGTATTAAAAAATGCGGAATTTTGCCAATTTTGTATTAGCATCAATACTCATTAGCATCTCCAGTATCCGAATCAGGTCGATGTCGCGATACTTGCGCAGTAAGGCAAATTAACTTTGTTTCTATAATATTTTCCTTGTGAGGCAGAATTTTGATCAGTTAAGTACCAAAAGTAAATGCAGATATCACCTCAAATGAATATCGAGAAAAAGATGTAGAGCGATAGCCAAACGTTTCCCTAGATATGAAGACATAATTAAGAGATTCTTCCGTTTGCGATAATTGCTAATCTTCAGATAATAGTTAACTGTTATAAATATGTTTTATTGACAAGAAATAAAGTACCATTGAAGTGGTTTTATACCATTCATACAAATACATTTAACTTGTTTAGCTAATAATAATTCGAAAATGTCGGATCCTAAAAATCCGAACCCTAATAATTAAACAAGGAATACTTATTCACTGTAAGTTTTTTAATACCTACAATTAATTTATTTAGAGAGTAAGTACAAAGAATGTATTCATTGTAATTATTGATAAGTATTTATTGTATCTAAAAATGTGCAAAATTGGTTTATTTTTAAATGTTTTCAGAACAAACATGGTTGATTACTCAATGAAAGATTTCGAGCGAAAAGTGCAGCAAATTTCTGATGAAATATTAATGACATATTGTGAAGGATATAAAGAGAAGCTCATGGTAAGATATTGCTTGAGAATAGAATGTCATCCTTAAAGTAGTTTTTTTAGTGTTTATCACTTTCAATATTTCACTTCAGAAATTACTTTCTCTTGGTCTCGAAGTTTCTTCCATGCCTGAGGAGAAGGTGCATCAGGTCGTGGAGGCAATTGAAGATGCTTGTTTTGCAGAAGATCCAGAGGTTTGCACACATTACATCCGGATTGGGATGTATACTTATTTATAAGCTAAATACATTATTAAGCTTTAGATGACTACATATGGTTGTATTACTAGCCCAATATCGAAATGACAAATGTTAGTTCTTTGTAAATGGAATTCATTCTGTAAAAGCCAAACGTCAGTAAAAGTAGTACGTTAGTTTTGACAGTAGTAAAGACAAGTTCCTTGTCGTTAGTTTTTGATTTTGTGGTGATAAAAGTTCATTTTAAAATTTTTTTGTTGAGGAAAAACACTTAAAAATACTGGGAATATTTGTTTTGCATATGGCTTTGAGAGCTATTTTTATAGTTCTGAAATCTTCTTCCCGTTGTTTTTCGCCAAGTTTTCTCTTGATCAAACAAATGCTGATACACAGCCCTTATTAGAATTTTTACAATAAATTTAGCTCTATCTCGCTTCATCATCAACTTTTCATGCTGTTTTTGACGTAAAACTGAGATTTTTTAAATACTAAAAGCAAGTTTTGGCTTTTATGGAGGGAGCAGACTAACACCAATTTAATATCTTTGTTTCAGGATCATTACTTTCCAGGAAAGCTTTCGAAATTTGGAGAGACTTTCGCAGACATATTACCGTACTGTCAAAGAATTATTGTTAAAATATTCCTTAGGTAACAATAAAACTAAACCTCAAAGAACAATAATGCTTCGGTTTATGACATGAAATTCTTTTGATTCCTCTAAACTGTCGATTGAACATACATTTCTGTTGTATACTAAATGAGAAATTGACAACACCGAATCCGAACAATTTATTTCCAAAATCGAAAAATGCAAACCAGGTCCCGTCCTGCAGTAGATGCAGATAATCCAGTCAACGTGAGCGTAGTAATTCCAGTAACCGTGATTCCAACCCAGTAGCGCCACGTAGTGACGTAATTTCCGTGTAGGTAGTCGCACTCAACCGGACCCCGAATCTCCGTGCCCTGAGGTGGCGCGGCGCTCCGCTTAGTTCTCATTCACAATGCAAACTTAAACTTAACGTGCTTCTTCCCGGTTTTATTTATGAATAGCGGCATATGCATGAAGTCTTATCCGCTCAGGGTGAGCATTGAACAGTATGGGGACATATGATTAGTGACTCCTGTCTTCCTCCATATACATGGTGACCGACGAGGAGGGGGTGGGAAGGGATGTGAAATGGGAGGGGTAGGAAGAAACAGTTTGTTGAAGATGGAAAATGCTTATGGAAAGGTGGTGAAAAATCGGAGTTGGTTTTCTTTTTATTTATTTATTGATTTTTTGGTTTATTGCTTTATTTGTTGATTTTTTGGAGAGGAGGGGCTTTCTTTTCATTTTTCTTTCCTCTGATGATTCGAGTCTTCTTTGTTTAGTCTGCTGTCTTCGTCACGTCCGTAGCTGTCGCAGTCTTTCTTTTTCTAAATAAGTGCGTGAATTGTAGTGGGGGAGTTTCGTCATTACGTCCGAGTTGGGGGAGCTGAAGGATGTCAAATGGGTGATGGTGTAGTCTCATGACGGGTGGGTTATTGAGGATGTGGGTGTGCGGTTCGAGGAAGGGGATGAACTTAGGGTTGTTGATGGCTTTGTTGACTCGAGTCTTGGCGTTGTTGTAGATGTCCGTCTGTATGGGGGTTAGTCCTCCTTTTTTCTTGACGTCGTTGTAGTGAGTCGGGAAAGGTGGTCGAAATGAAAGTCTGATGAAGCGATTTTCGAGTTTTTTCAGTCGGTCATAGTTAGTAAAAGAAGTCGTGGCCCAAGTCGCGCATCCGTAAAGTAAAGTCGATTTTATGTAGGTCTTGTATATGTAAGTCTTAGTCTTATTGTCAAGTTTGGGATGAGAGATGAGTGGCGTAAGTGAACTGATGATTCGATGAGCTTTGTTTACTGTCAGTTTTACGTGTTCAGTCCAGTATAGTTTCCGGTCAAAAGTCAGTCCTAAGTACTTGATTGTCTCGCTCCATGGGATGGGGATGTTGTTGATGGTGATGGGGGGAACTTGATGAGCAGTGTTGGAGGTAGAAAAGATGATTGCGTTGCATTTCGTCGTGTTAATAGTCAGTCTGTTGTCTGTTGCCCATTGGGTCAGTAAGTCGGCGTTGCGATGTAGTTTAGTCAGTGCAGTCCGAAGTCCGTTGTTGGTCGCGGCGAAAGCAACATCGTCTGCGTAGAGGTAGTCCGTTACGTTATGTACAGTGGGGATGTCATTAATGTACAGGGAGAAAAGGGTGGGGGAGAGCACGGCGCCCTGAGGGACGCCGGCGTGGATGGGACGGCGGGAGGACAAACAGGAAAGGTATTTCACTTGGAAGGATCTGTTGGAGAGGTAGCTGCGGAGGAGATGATGAAGGAAGATGGGGATGTGTGGGCTGATTTTGACAATGAGGATGTGATGATTTATGGTGTCGAAGGCGGTGGTGAAATCGATGAATAATGCAGGGACAGGTTTGTGATTATGGGTGCGTATGTAACTTAACGTAATGCTGTAAACTTAGCCACAAAATATACACGTAAAAACAAGCTTTCACAATGACGAACGTAAAAGCTGGAACGTAAGTTTCGCAGGAACCAATCAGAATTCAATGTACTGAAACTTGATCCATTCGTCTCTTAACATGGTGAAAAGATCTTTCCACCATATTTTCTAGCTTTTTCTTCGAGATTCTATATCGATTTGTCCTTATATACGAGTAGATGTTGTAGTAGTTCTCACATTTCCTTTATCTTATAAACAAGGATTCTCATGAACCAAATTCACGAGTAATTCGTCGGACATAACTCGTGTATTCGCCATCTCAGGTTAAAGTCACAATAAAAATTGTCCAAATTCTTACATTGAATTAACTACACGCATCAAATGCGTTCGTTAACTCTACATTACAATAACAATGACATAACCACAAACTACCTGAACACTATCTGAAATCGAGCATCCATGCTTCTCTCTGGTTTCGGTAGAATTCCGAAAGCTTGGAGCTTGCTAACTCTAAATTTACGATCTTACGTCAACAGTTACGTCAGGGCATTGTGAATGGTCTCGCTTAATAACACATCTCTAGGTTTTGCGGCTACGTTACGTTTACGTTTAAGTTTGCATTGTGAATGAGGCCTTGCGAAACGCCGCGGCGAAAGGGCGGAGGGGTTGCTGGGTGGGAGGCTGCGCTCAGTCGACTGTAGCGCGAAGGCTCGCTGACTGTACTTCGGTTTTTCTTTCTTGGCGCGGTGGGGGGGGGGTGTCATCAAAATGGAATATCTCACGGTATTTCGCGTCGTTCTGCTGTTCCTGATGCTAATATTCTTCCGGTGTTCGGGGCGGTTGCTCCATGGCAGCATTGCTGTCTGCTACTCCAGATCCTTCCACTTTACTAACATTGCCCGCTGCCTATTTAGGGTTGTCTTTGAAGGTTCTGTTGAACACCTTACTGCCTGTGGAAAATTTGTGCTGGAGTTGCGTTCTGACCTGCTCTTTTTGAGGTAGTAGCGGGGAGATTATAGTTCTTGGCTCTCTCCCATGTAACTTTTGCGTCCGACTTCTCCCATCTTTCCCCATTGCCCTATATGAAGTGATTAATAGCAATGCTGCCTTTAATCTTTGTTAATTCCCTCATATCTGGCTTTGGTCATGGCAGTGTTGAACATCTGCACGAATCGTTCAGTTTCCCCATTGGAGCGGGGGTGGTACGGGGGAGCCAACACATGCTATCTGTCATTACTATTGCAAAACTTCCTTGAAACGTCAGGTGTGAATTGAGGGCCGTTGTCTGAAACCAACACGGTAAGTCTTTTATACTAAAAATTCGTTGCAAGGCCGTCACTGTTCCCTGTGACGTTGAACTAGTCATCTTAACTACGTAAGGGAAGCTGGTTAGTGCATCAGTTACCACCAACCATTTTTGAATTTAAAATTTTGAAGTCAAGTGAGAAACAAAACATACCTATGTGGAACAAGGCACACAAAAATTCCAACTTGGGTATGTTTTATTTCTCATTTGACTTCAAAATTTTAAATTCAAATTCAAACATTCAAATTCAAAAATTCAGATTCAAAAATTGAAATTCAAAAATTGAAATTCAAAAATTGAAATTCAAAAATAGAAATTCAAAAATTCAAATTCAAAAATTCAAATTCAAAAATTCATATTCAAACATTCAAATTCAAAAATTCATATTCAAAAATTCAAATTCAAAAATTCATATTCAAAAATTCAAATTCAAAAATTCAAATTCAAATATCCTCTTCCCCATTCTTCTATTCAGTTTGGCCTCTGACGCCATTGAGAGTGGACATGTAACTTCGCTTTTTTGACAAGATGTAGTTAGTTATTAAAAATTACCAATGAATTCAAGAATAAATGGTTAAGGTGAGTTCAATTGTACCTGGTACACAAATATTAAATTTACTACAAATTTTATTATTATCTCAATTGCAACTAAACATATAAGTATTTCCGTATTTAGTCAGACTTCTGAAGAAGAGGAAAAGTGCTCCTTGGAACGTCCAGAGAAATAAAATTCCAAATTTAAGATAGATGGCCTTTTATGAACCTTCAGATCATCAAAATATATAAGACTGGCTTAAAAAACTGGACAAAGAAATATAATTGAGAGTTGTTGTTGAGTAATAATATTATGATTGAGAGTTGTTGTTGAGTAATAATACCAAAGTTGAGCGAAGTGGTTCAAGCCGTAGCGCGCTGACTTCGTATTTGGGAGGCCCGGGTTCAATCTCTGTGCCGGCCATCCTGAACGGGGCTTTCGTGGTTTCCCTCGGTTATGCAGACAAATTCTGGGATGGTTCTAGTGAAAGGCCACAAACCCGAAACTGGCGTCGCCAGTCAAATTCGTTAAGTACGTGAAGTTTCAAAGATTAAGCGAATTCGAGATCGCGTATTCGGTGACCTCGTGTGTTCGGTGATCGCGTGTTCGTGACTCGGCGACCGAATAGGAACCCTCGAACCTCACGGTGCTGAGGTCAATTTACGGGAATAAATGGCTAAATACAAATAACACTAAAAGGCGGAAAAGTTTTGGTATATCGCACATGTACACTAGTTTTTCAAGACGAAAGGGAGTTGGTCGACACCGTCTCATCTGTTACTTGCCTCTCAAGCCGATTCTGCAGCTGAATCAACACTTCAAAAGAAACCTTATTTGAACTGTATTTGTAACACTACATGTGTTGTTTATTTATGTAGTACTTATTTGTTTGTTTAAGTAGTGTTTCATATTATGTTTATTCATTGTTTTTCCTGGCGCAGTTGCAAATCACAATTGGTTACTCTGTATGTTAAATATATTCTATATGGTAATTATTTCTAATAATAAATGACCGTAAGGATTCAGAATTAATTAAAATAATTTCATAGTTCTAATGTGATCCCAATCGACTTGAATATCAATCAATATTTACGGACAAGAAATGTCACATCTTCTCTCTTTCAAGAATTAAGCATGAATAACTCTTACGACTTCAATCTTATATATTATTTCTCAAAGGGCTGTTTGGTCTTTTCAATAAATTGGGCGACATACGAAACCGATCTGTATAAAGAAGCAATGGATTGAAAAATCGTGTTTCTTTTCAGCTGCACATGGGACATTCGTATTGAAAAAGGGCGTTAAAAATACCTAAATATTAAAAAAAGTAGTAATTCGGGATCTGTAATATCTGATTGCCGCGCGATCTATCGGAAGAAAATTACACTCGGACGGTGGCGGGAAATGCAATCTCAAGCATTTTTGTTTGTTTCAATTTAGTGTAGGTTGTGTAAGCACGTGAACGTGATTTTCTACATTGAATAGAAATCTTGAAATATGAGAGGTTAGTGATCTTAGTGAGGTTAGGTCGTTTATAATGCTGGAATAGAAAAAAGAATTTAAGCAGAAAACAGTTTGGTTATTTGACTAACCGTGCGATTTAATCGCACGGGTTCTCACTAGTTTTATATAATAACCATCTCTGCATGACCGTTTACCTACTTTCATTTCGGCGCTGTACTAGCATTAGCTCGTGGACTGAAGCTAATTTGTTGACTTCTGACGTAGGATTGTTCCTTTGCAAGGCTTCGTCCCTAATCATTCCCTCGGGCGCGTGAACCACAATCATATTTCTAATTAAACGTTTTGCGTATGATTTGCCACATTCACATTTGAACTCGCACTCCCTCGTTAGTTCTTCAACCTGAATCACCCACTTCTCATGCGTCGGATTAGGCTGCGTTCTACTTTGAAAAAAACGAATAGCGCTCTGCTATGTCGTGGGGATCTTGAGTGTAATACTTGTCTAGTTTTTCTATAATTTCCTTAAAGGACATATTTCCCTCGCTTCGTGCGGATGGAGTGGTTTGTGTTAATTCACACACCTGATTACTAGACATGATCAGAAAAAATACTAGTCTGCTGACGTCATCTGTTGCTTTGTGACAGGCGACGGGTTGGCGTAACCTCATTTCATAAAACTCGATTTTCTGTAGTTCCCTCGTAGCTGGGAAAGCTAGGTGTAGGCCGCTGCTGCTGGTCGCGGGGGCGGTGGTGGCCGACAGCACTTGCATTAATGCTGTGCGGATGAAACAATTTCCTATACTGTCAATGTGTAACTAGTGGTGCTACAGAATGGCACAGACTTTCCCGTATTAGTTTTCTATTTCTTTTGGTCTCGGCTAGCTATTCAGACTTGCCACATATTCTTGCCCGCTGCCCAAAGTACATTTTTTGACATTTTCTTACTTTTTCAGTTTCCTAATAGTGAAACAGAAATATTCTTTTAATTATATTAAACAACTGTAAAACGACGTCTTTAATGGCAATTTTCTTTGAAAAAATTGGAGCCGTTTTTAAGAGAATGACGTTTGAACACTACTGTAAATTCGAAATGCGAAGCTCTTTTTCACAGAAAATCTTTGAGTTTTAGAAAAACATCATCAGAAGTCATTTGAAGAACATCAACTCACAAGTACAATAGTGTTTACAAATTGCGGGAAATGTGCATATTAACTGTGTGAGAGATCTTTCAAAAAATTACATTTGTGTACAATACATACAATACAAAAAACAAAATGTACGTCACGTACAATTAAAGAGTGCAATTAGAACTATCCGTTCAAAAAGTTTGAAGAAAAAATTTGGAGCCGTTTTTGAAGAAATGACGTTTGAGCGTTACTGAAAATGCGGAATTTTGAAATAGTTTTCACAGAAAACGGTTGAATTTACGAGAACTTTTATATGACATTATTTAAAGTACATGTACTCATAAATATAATAATGTGAACAAATCGCCGCTAATGTATATGTTAACGACGTGAGAGACAAGTTACAACTAGTGGTGCTACACAATGGCACAGACTTTCCCGTATTCGTTTTCTTTTTCGTTTAGTCTCGGCTAGCTATTCGGACTTGCCACCACTCTTGACAGCTGCCGTCTATCGCCGCCTTAAGTACATTTTTTGACATTTTATTAATTTTTCTGTTTCCGAATAGTTGAACAGAAATATTATTTTAAGAATATTTTTAAAAAACAGTAAAACTTTGTCCTAAATAGCAAATTTCGTTGAAAAATTTGGAGCCGTTTTGAAGAAAATGGCGTTTAAGCGCTACTGTACATGCGCAATTTGAAGCTCTTTTACACAAAAAAAATTGTTTTCGAAAAACTTCATTTGAAGTCATTTGAAGCACCTGCACTGACAAATTTAATAGTGTTTACAAATTGCTGGAAGTTACCATATTAACGGTATGAGAGAACTTAAAAAAAATTACATTTGTGTAATTTTTGGAAAAAACGAAAAAATACCCCAAAATGAACATTACGTACATTAAAGAGTGCATATAGCGCTATCTGTTCGACAAGTTGGAAGAAAAAATTTGGAGCCATTTATGAGAAAATGGCGTTTGAGCGTTTCTGAAATTTCGGTAATTTAAGCTAGTTTCCACAGAAAACGGTTGAGTTTTCTAGAAACGTGAAACATTATTTAAAGCACATGTACTCATTAATTTAATAATGTCAACAAGTCGCCGCTAACGTTAATATTACCAACGTGAGAGTCAAGTTTAAAAAAATACATTTTTGCATTTTGTTCAAAAAGAACAGAATAGAGCAATATACTGTTTATCTCATCTCGTAGAGTACGTTAGAGACTATCGTCACCGAAAGTTTAAAGAAAAAATGTGGAGCTTTTTTTGAGAAAACCTTGTTTTTGTATTTTTTTTAAATTGCACACATTGCACCAATATTGCGCGAAAACTACTAAAATGTTCAAAAAAATGTACATGACCTTAATAAATGTCCGGGGGGCTTCATGTAAATAACCTTCAAATTTTATAGAATCTTTTTCAAAATCTCAAAGATTTAACTCGAGCCAGATTGATAGGGGCTTCTTTAATATGAAAAAACTCCTACGCATGGTTTAGGCGCTAGTTGTATTTACAGACGGTCGGACGGGAGGACAGACGTTTTGCTTTCAATTGGTTTTTTGGTATCAAACTTTGAAAATGACCGGGGGAATGTAAAGTACCCCCAAATTTTACAGAATCTTTTTCAAAATCTCGAAGCTTCGACCAGGCAATATCCATTTTGGAAAAAATCGTACGTATGGATTAGGCGCTAGCAGTGTTCAAAGACGGACTGACGGACGGACAGACACACAGACGGACAGACGGGCGTTTTCCTTTCAATTGCTTTTTCGGTATCAAGGACCTAGAAAACCAGGGTTTCTGGTTACACCACGTGTTAGGGGATTTTTTTTTAATTCACCAACTCGATTTATCCACTTTTTCGATATCAGATCGATATCAATTTTTTTCTGCCAAAAATTCGCCGTTTTTTTCGCTCAGCATTACATAACTTCCCGTATACTACGTATATTACTCCGTACATACTTAAGTATACGGGAAAGTAAAATAATGCTGGATTAATTATTTCATTGCAGTGATACATTGTGTCATATTTTTTATTTTACAATGTATGTATTTTGTAGGTAGGTATGTATTTTGATACGCAAGAAAGCTGTTTCCGTTAGCTATAAAAAACTTATTACACTGTAATCGTGTACCGGACGTTTCAAAACTTTTAGGATCAACTGCAGAATGTAAATGAAAAATACAGGAATACGGGGAATCCTGAAGACACCGTATTGAAAGAATGAATAAAAAAGTAGTGTACCAAAATTAGTGTGTAGTGTAGACAAGGAGACTGAGATGTCGGAATACCCAGTAAGAGATGGTAATAATGTGAAATTGTAGTCGGAACAGTTATTGGTGCTCAATTCTTGAAAGAGAGAAGAAGTGACATTTCTTGTCCACAAATGTTGATTGATATTCAAGTCGATTGAGTTCACATTAAAAATTTAAAATTATTTTAATTAATTCTGAATCCTTACGGTCATTTGTTATTAGAAATAATTTCCATATAGAATATAATTAACATACAGAGTAACCAATTGTGATTTGCAATTGCGCAAGGAAAAACAATGAATAAATAATGGAAAAATAATCTGAAACACCACTTAACCTTTAATTACTCGCGCTGCCGCACTGTGTCAGTCGCATTCTTTTGGTTCCTGACGACAATACGTGCATCATATTGCATTATCTCTTCCTCTAACCTGAGTTTCTTCAACAGTTTGAATTCGTGTTCCATCTGCTCCGTTGCAAGTCGTGGGAGTAAGCTAGCTGAATTGTCTAAGACGTTTTCGGCGCGTCTGAGAGACGCGAGTAATTAAAGATTAAACAAATAAATAAATACTACATAAATAAATAACACACCTACTGTTACGAATACAGTTCAAATAAGGTTTCTTTTTCAAGTGTTCATTCTGCTGCAGTATCGGCTTGAGAGGCAAATAACAGTTGAGACAGCGTCGACCAAATCCCTTTCGTCTTGAGAATGCGCGGTATAACAAAACTTTTCCGTCTTTTAGTGTTATTTTTATTTAGCCATTAATTCACATAAATTGACCTCAGCGCTGTTAGGTTCCAGGGTTCCTATTCGGTCACCGAGTCAGGAACACGCGATCACAAATTCGCTTAATCTTCGAAACTTCACCTACGAATTTGGCTAACGACGCCGGTTTCGCAATCGTGGCCTTTCAGCAGAACCATCCCAGCATTCGCCTGGATGACAGAGGGAAACCACGAAAGCCCCGTTCAGGATGGCCGGCACGGAGATTGAACTCGGGCCTCCCAAATGCGAAGTCATCCCTCTACGCCCTGAACCACTTCGCTCAACCTTAGTATTATTACTCAACAACAACTCTCAATCATAATATTATTACTCAACAACAACTCTCAATCATAATATTATTACTGAATAACAACTCTTAGTCTTAATATTATTACTCAACAACAACTCTCAATCATAATATTATTACTCAACAACAACTCTCAATCATAATATTATTACTCAACAACAACTCTCAATCATAATATTATTACTCAACAATAACTAAGTTATTTTTAAAAACAATGTATGACATCATTTAAAAATTAACATTGAAATGAAATTGTGTAGAAAACATCCAAACCACAAGAATTAATATGGTTGAAATATGGCTTGAAAAATTGGAATATTTATTAACATTTCGAGCGGCAAGGACGCATGCCGCAAATTAGATATGTGTTGGATATGGCTCGAGAAAAGTTAGAAAAGTTCTACATATTCACTATTCAGAGAAAAAGAATCCACCAAAAACATCGTTTCATGTTGTTCAGTATTAAGATTTGAAGACAAAAGAAATAAGGGAATTTTGCACATTTTGGTACAATACAATCACTATTCACTGTGCTACTTAGTTTACAGAAATACAATGTCATTCTTTTATAATTCTAGGATGTTAAGCTACCTTTCCTTTCAGCAAAAGTCATAGAATGGAACCCTCAAAAGCCTTCCTCAACGAAAACTCTTAGTCTTTTAAATACAAACAAGTTATTAAAAAGCGACCTTAAATAAAGGAAATAAAACAAAAAGATTTTTGGGAATTTCTAAATGTCAGAGGTTCAATGAAAATCGGAAATATACCATACACATACGAGTAAATGCACTTTACAAAAACAACAAAAAAATAAATTTCAGCCACTTTCCAGAAAATGTTGAAAATATGTTACTTCATTGTGAAGTACCCACGATTACAACTTGTTCATATTTTTGACGTATTTATTAGGTATTAACTCAGAAGTTTCATACATCCGGTCATCCATAGGTTTTTTAAATATATTTTAGGAAAGGAGGTGAAAATAAATGACTTTCGACAGGGACGAAATCACTGCGATTATCACCGGGAGAGGTGGCTCAGAGCATCAACTGATGTCACTGCAGTGCCTCTGACCGGGAGGTCCTAGGCTGGAGTCCCGATAGCGGCATGAGTATCGACACTAGCTTATCAGCTAGGTCGAATTCAGTGGCTGTCTGGAGGAGAATTCTAGAGGCCGGCTGCTCCGATCGGAAGTTTTCCGTGGTTTCTCCGATCACCAGGCGAATGCCGGAGCAGTACCCTAACAAACGGGCCACGGACCGCGCGCGATATTTCCTTTCTCTTCCTTGTCCTATCCTCACCCCATACTCACACACTTATATGCACTATACCACCAAACTTGTCGGGAGACCAGTCAGGAGCTCAGAGCTTGTCCAGGCTGGGGGGGGGGTCCACGCTGGTCGGAGATACCTCGTTGGGGAAAACCCCGCTATCCGACGGTAGGTCGGCGCCAGATCTCGCTATTGAGCGGGCAAAGATCACCTCCACCTTCCGCGATTAAAAAACATGCTCTATACTTACGGAACCAATAACCTTACCTGTTGTCGCGTCCGAAATCACAGAAAATCCATCAATAATTTAAAGTGGTATTTAATGGTATTTAATGTAGATGGAAAATATCTTACTAATCTCGGAATACGACGTCTTGGTCCGCCATGGGGATGGGGTTACCAATCGCCTACATGCCCTTCCCGCACCTGGGGAACCTCAAAGAGTTCAACGTCCGGGCCTGTAATACATTGCAAAATAACTGCTGGAAAATTTTATATACTGTATTTCAGAAGTAGTGATATATCTATTTAGCAATATATTACAATTATTTTATGTTATTAAGCGTTCATTCTTTTTTCAGGTTTTAAAGTAAAACAAGGCCATGTATATTTGGATTTTTTTCTGCTTTTGTGAACCTTTCCGCAGGGTTACGGATGGAAATATGTTGTTGTAGTTTTTTTTAAAGAAATGGTTCAAATTCGTTATGTGATTCTGAAAACACAACTATAGATAGATACTCAAAGATACTGAAACAAGATCGCCAGTGTTTATTGACACGTCTGGCTGTGTGAGAACTCGGTCATCACTGCAGCTTGTGTAACAGTTCTCTTCCTTTCGTTCGTAGCACGCACTTATAAATCAATTTGTCGCTACTTAACAGCTTCGTTCAGCAGAACGTCCGCCAAGCACGTTTGCATTTGTATGTACTCGGCATTTCGTATCAAATGCTTTCTCATCGTTCCCGCCACAGCAACTTCCTCGTGCCTGCAGTCAACTTTCACTTCCGAGTCACCCGGGCCGCCGCCGCCGCCACCGCCCCCTCCACCGCCACCGCCGCCACCGCCACCGCCGCCGCCGCCGCCGCCACCGCCGCCGCCACCGCCGTCTCCTCCGCCGCCGCCGTTGCCTCCGCCGCCGCCGCCACCGCCGCCACCGCCGCCACCACCGCCGCCGTCGCCGCCACCGTCACCGTCACCGTCACCAACACCGCCCCCGCCACCACTACCCCCACGCCCACCCCGGCCGCCGTCATCGTCACCGTCATCAACACCGCCACCACTACTCCCTCCCACCCCACCTACGCCACGGCTACCCCCGCCCGCACCGCTACAGCCACCGCTGACTTGGTGTTGAAGGACCTGCGAGGCTGGACGTATTCGGCCGGTTACGGTAAGTGCCATCAAGGAGACAGGGAACGCATGCTATGCTACTGCATTACTACTGCATTAGTATTTACATTGCAGAGCTTTTGTTTTTTGATATACTATGTTTCCATTGGAAGTTAACGGATTAGTGAGAACAATGCGGAAATATTGACGGGAAATGTAATGGTAGTAAAGGAGTTGAGGATGACTAATAAAGATCATAGGTTTTCTCTTAAGAATAATTGTAACTTTGTAAATAGTAGTGAGAATGTAGGAAGTAGTTATCCAATGCAATTTATATTACATGTTCAATTGCAAGGCAGCATGTAAATTGCAGTCATTCGAAGAGCTGCATGTATTCCGCTGGCTGCGGTAAGTGCTTCTAAGGTGTCGGGGAATGAATGGTATACAATAGCTCAGTGTTAACATTGAAACGCCTGTGATTTATAACATCTACTCGTAGGATTGAATTAGAAATTAAGGAATTAATGAATACACTCTCTATTGTAACTTCGAAATAATGATGGCAGAGTGCCTTCTTGAGAAAGTAGTCGAAGATGGCTGAGAGAAATTTAAATGAGCTTGAGCAATTTAAAATGCTACGAGACAGGAATATACTCCATCTTACTATTTTGTTTACTATATAATATGGTTAATTGTCCGACAGAATGTTAATTGCAGTAACTCGAGGAGCTGCATGTCATCGGCCGGCTGCGGTGTGCGCTACCAAGGAAATTAATGCTCAGCAGAAGTGCAGTATTATCATTGCAACGCCTACGATTTGTGAGATGATTGTACTAGAGGTTAACGAATTAACATGCTGTATTGTAATTTTTAACTTCAATAACATAATGTTATTGAAGGTAAACGCAGAGCTGATCACTGCAGTTAGATTAGGGAAAGCTCGCAGTTGTACCTTGAATTGATTGACGATTTTGTGTTTCCGGGCGCGACAACTTCTATGGTTATAACTCCCGTGAGTTGTAGAGCATATTATATCCTGGTATACATAGATTGATTGATTGATTCGTGTTTCCGGGCGCGTCAACTACTTAGGTCATTAGTCCCGTAAGTGTAGTGCGTGTTTTTTCTCTCGGGCGTTGGCGATGATCTTATCCCCGCTGGATGGCGAAATCTGCTGCCGACCTACCGTCGACTAGCGGGGTTTTCCCTTCAGCCAGGTATCTCCCATCAGCGGGGCACCGCCCCAGCCGGGACAACCTGTAAGCTCCCGACCGGTATCCCGGCATGTGTGATAGTGTAGTGCATGTTAGTGTAAGTGTGTGTGTAAGAGGGAGAGGATAGGACAAGGAAGGAAAGATCGCGTGCGGTCCGTGGCCCGTTTGTTAGGGAACTCCGGCATTTGCCTGGTGTTGACCGGAGAAAGCACGGAAAACTACCGCTCAGAACAGCCGGCCGCTAGAATTCTCCTCCAGACAGCGACTGAATTTGACCTAGCTGAAGCTAGTATCGAAAAGCCTGCCGCCGCCGGGACTCGAACCTAGGACCTCCCGGTCAGAGGGATTGCAGTGACATCAGGTTGATGCACTTGATTCATTGATATTACATTCTCGGCTACAAATATTTCAACCAACATTTCCATAAAGGACGAGTTTTTACTCTTCTTTAATATTCTTAAAGTAATATTTCGGTTCTACCATTAGGAAATCGAAAATTGTGAGAATTTTTTTTATGTAGTTTGGTCGGCAATAGATGGCAGCTCGGAATAGGATGTGGCAAGACCGAAAAGCTAACCCAGACCAACGAAATTAGAAAACTAACTAAAACAAGAAAAATGTGTGCCATTCTGTAGCACTACTAGTTACTTCCTCGTGTACACCCGTATTTACGGAGTAAAATACGTAGTATAGAAAAATTTCTGTAGGCTACGCAAAATAGACGCCGAGATTTCAACGGAAATACACGTTTCGGGGTCCCCTGATACCCAAAAAGTGATTGTTTTTTCAAAACGTCTGTTCGTCTCTTTGTTCGACTTTCCGTTCATCTGTGAACAATACTAGCGCCTAGACAATATTTACAATTTTTGCCAAAATACTTATTCCGACGTCGACCTGGCCCCACTCGAAGCTCAGCAATTTTAAAGCACATTTAAAAAAATTTTGGTGTTCCTTACATAATGCACCTGGGTTATTTTGAAAATTGTTTCTAAAATGGCTCCAAAATGGCTTTAAATTTCTTGTAAAAATACAGTAAAATGCACTTATAAAGGTAGCCTAGGTCGGATTTCCAATTTTAACTTTGCATTTTCGAAAATTGCAAATGTTTGAATTTTTTTGGCGTCTTCCTACAACTACAAAATTGAAGATAGAAATTTTTCCTTCAAATGAAATTCCTTCTCCTACTCGCTCGTATCGTAATATCACACTCGTGTATTAATACCCATCATTACATCATCGTTTCACAATGTACTATTTCTTTCGTAGCAACGAAAAAGTGACGATCATAGTTTTATAATATAAAAAGTTGTTGAGTTGATCTCATGCACTTGGTTTCTGGTCACGTAAGAGAGCACACCCTTTTTATTTGTCACGCCTAAAGAAACTGGTATTCGAGTCAAATGTGTGAATTTGCGAATATAATTTAAATGGCGAATGGATGTATTCTAAATTTCTTGATCCGGATATATTCAGATGTATATTAATTAACTTCTTCAAATGAAATAAACATTATTTTGAAACCAATAAAATGTTCTTTAAAAATGAGGTATTAGACGAGAAGAAGATTGCAGCTGTTAAACTTCAGTCCACTATTCAACAAAAACTAATTAGCTTTTGGTTTGTAAAAACTGGCTGGGTAATCTTCAGAACATGACTTTAATGAAAGAACTGTATAGGGAGAACAAATTTCGTTTGAAGGAAAAATCTTTAACTTCAATTTTGTATTTGTAAGAAGACGCCGAAAAAAATTAAAACTTTTGCAATTATCGAAAATTTAGAGTTAACCGTGAAAATCGGGCTATGCCACCTTTATAAGTGTATTTTATTCTATTCTTACAAGAATTTAAAGAAAAAAATTTGGAGTCATTTTTGATAAAATTTGAAAATGTCCGGAGGGCATCATGTAAAGTATCCCCAAATTTTGAACATTTTTTTTTCAAAATCGCAGCACCTCGAGTGAAGTCAGATCAACCGGGAAATATTCATTTTGGAAAACATGGACCGTATGGTTTACGCGCTAGTGTTCTTCACAGACACTCGACAGACGGAGGGACGGACGTTTTGCTGTGAATTGACTTCTCGGTATCTGGGCTAACTATTCGGAACTAGACTTGGGTCTGGGCTAACTATTCGGAATTGCCACATAATCTTGCCAGCTGCCATTATCGCCGCCCATAGTACATTTTTTTGACATTTTCTTAACATTTCGTTTTCCTTGTGGTAGAAAGGAAATATTAATTTTAAATATATTATAGAACACTAAAATTTCGTCCTAAATGGCAATTTTCTTTTAAATATTTGGAGCTGTTTTTAAGAAAAAGGCATTTAAGCGCTACTAAAAAGGTGAAATTTCAACCTCTTTATCACAGATTTTTATTAAGTTTTCGAAAATATTAATTTGAAGTCATTTGAAGCACTTACAATCACAAATATAATAATGTTGACAAATTTCTGGTAATGTGCATATTAAAAGTGTGAGAGACCTTTATAAAAAATTGCGGTTGTGTAATTTTTGAAATAACAAAAAATACCCCTAAATTGAACTATATTAAAGAGTGCATTAAAGCACTCGTAAATATATAATAATGTGAAAAAATCGCCGCTATTATAAATATTACGTGAGATACGTTAATATTTAAGTCATAAAATTTTAATTTTGATAATTTTCGAAAAAACAACAACAAAGAATAGAGCAATGTGGCGTTTATGTCATCTCATAGTATACATTTAATACTATCCCTACCAAAAGTTTAAAGAAAAATTTGGAGCCGTTTTTGAGAAAATTTGAAAATGTCTTGGGGGGCTTCATGTAAAGTATCCCCAAATTTTATAGAATCTTTTTCAAAATGTCAAAGATTTGACTCTAGCCAGATCGACAGGGGTTTCTTCAATTAAAAAAAACTTATGTAAACTTATGTATTGTTTAGGCACTAGTAGTGTTCACAAACGGACGGACAGATGGATATTTTGCTTTCAATTGGTTTTTCGGTATAAGGACGCACAAAGAGGGGTTCTGGCTACAGCACGTGTTAGGGGATTTTTTCTTAATTCATCAATTGGTTTTATCCTCTTTTTCGTTATGAGTGCCCGGCAATTAATTTTTTTCTGCTGAAAATTCGTAAAAAATAATGTTTTTCTCCTACAATTGAGCTAATTTTAAAAGTGCATATTCAACTCACAATATTATTTTCAGTGTATTTTTAAATCGAAGCATATGGGTTTTCCAAAAATCAAATTAAAAAAGTCTCGTTTTTAATAGAAAAACCAAATTTTATTGGAAACATTTTGTAATAATCACTTTGAAAAGGTTATCTTTGAGGTTCTGTGAATAAGCATCTACGTACGCTAGTCGACAGTAGGTCAGCGCCGGATCTCGCCATCCAGCGGGGAAAGATCACCGACACCTCCCGATGAAAAACGTACACTACACTTACGGGACTAATGACCTAAATAGACGCGCCCGGAATCACAATCAATCAACCGGTTGGAAGCTAGCTCAAATGTGTACTTGTACGCCTGCAGGGGGTGCGGATAGATGGCTAGAGCCTAGCTGCCCACCTGGAAGAACAAAATCCTGGTAAAATAAAATTGTGTGGGGTTGTAGCTCACGTGGATCTCTACTAAGCGCGCGCGCATAATTCAAAATAACCCTTCCACTTTCATAACACGTAACTCTTTTTTTTCACATTTTCTCATTAAGAAAGAAAATGTTGGTCTTCCAATAGTTTAATCAAAATGAGACTTCCAGAATATCATAGCAAATACGCTTTTCATACGGAATATTGCGGGGGAATATTAGGAGCTTCTTTTGAAAGAATGTCATTAGAACATTACTGAAAATGCGCAATTTTGAACTTACTTACTCTCGAAAACTTGTGTCACTTCGATTAACGTCTTAGAAATCTTTTAAGTTGTCTTAGAAATCATTAAGTTTTAATCTAAGTATTAAATTTGCTTCTTAATTCTTCAAAATTTCTAAAAATAATTAACATTCAACTGTTTGATCACTGGCAGGTCTCCATAGAGCTTACATCACAGAGAGGCTTAGCCACAGAACACCAAGGAACACCAATAATAATTTTGTTTTTCAATTAAAAACGAGAAACTTTTTTAATTTACTTTTTGGAAAACCCTTATGCTTCGATTTAAAAATACACTGAAAAGAACATTGTGAGTTGAATATGTACTTTTAAAATTAGCTCATTTATATTAGAAAAACATTAATTTTTATAAGTAGTATTCGAAATTGATAACATTTTTGAAGAAAAATAGATACAATATCAAGAAACTGTAACAAATCTTACATGGTTCTATTTTTTGTAGAAAGCCTTGTGAATAATTTTGCTTATTTTATTGACAATAGTTTTGTTTTCGGCCAGCGTATCGGCGTATTACTGTATTTCGTTCGTTTCGTGTTCCTGTATTACTGTATTTCGTTCGTTTCGTATTCCTGTATTACTGTATTTCGTTCGTTTCGTATTCCTGTATTACTGTATTTCGTTCGTTTCGTATTCCTGTATTACTGTAATTCGTTCGCTCTGCCTCGGCGAATACACTTGTATTTCATTACAACAAGCTTTGTTTCATCCTTGGTGGTAAGAGACGATTTTAACAGCTGAAAATATGTAAACAACACACAGAATCGTTGGGTAAATAAACAGATTTTATTTACTTGTGAAAATTAACACCTTAAGTACCTACGTCATCTTACGTAACCCGCGTTTATAAAGGATGTGCCTCGGTACAGCATTGAGCTCTGAAACGTCGCGAGTGTCACTTGAAAATAATTTGATCAAGAAAATATCAGCACATTAAACTTTGAGACTAATATTACATTCTGATCAAATACAAATCTTACGTGATTAATTATAATATCTTTGAAATTTAATTGGAAATATGAAATTGTTTATATTTGCGTAATAGCTCAATATGATATGAATTGCAAAGAAACATCATCCGTAGAAGAAATTGTCAAACGTTTTCTAATATGAGTCAATTCTAGAGAAAAATTTCTTCGCCAAGGTACCTTATTAAATGTAAAATGTATGGTTCCTCTTGAGAAAAGAATGTGTAGTGATAAAAAACATCTTGAGAACCTCGAAACAAATGCTCAAGGACAAAGTTTTACGAAGTTGTGAAAGTTCCCGATTCTCCAGCAGACAAAAGTAACACTTGTCGACACGTGCGTTTTTTTACTCGTTTCTTTCATTAACTTGCAAGTCATGGCTGAGCCCCGTCCTAGGGCGTCGGTAATTTGGTTTAAAACGTTGTCCAACCCTCAATTTCATCTTGTTTATATGCTAAAGTCTTTATTGTCCAATGCTCTTCCATCCGTCCTTCATCCTAACTCAAACACCTTGTGTTGCGTTTTAATGCGAAGTAGTTCTGTTATAGTAATTAACGAAGAGAGTGAATAAAGCGGGGTATATTTGCATTAGTGGTATGTTCAAAAAAACGAACGACGATAGGAGCGATACGTTGTAACGTTGTTGTTACGTTGTTACGTTATGTTGTAATTACGTTCAATATTTTTTCGTTTCCATTTCAGATTAAATTTAATTTTGAGAAATTCAAGCATATCTTTATTATTTGAGGCATCTACTTGATGGCGTCATATTGGTTCTGAACACGGCCAACTAGAATCTATTCTCATTGGCCACGGATTCTGAACAAGTTCTGTTTTAGTAGTCTTTACAGTGTATAATTTTGATCACTGAGATTGATTACGAGTCACTGGAATAACGTTTGAAATAAAAAAGAAGAAACGTTTCAAATGGAAGTTATTTAACATATTCCTAATGAAATATTTTTTTATCAACTAGGATATCTGGATGTGTATCTATGTTCTTGCAGAATATAAATAGAAAATGGTTGCAGAAGTATTACTATTATTATTATTCGTAATAGTGAAGTCCCGATATCGACATCAATAACTACGTACGTAAATATTACACCGCCGATATAGGCGACCTATCAAACCCGCTCAATAAAAAAATTTTCTCATAACTGGACTACCTCTAATATTATTAGTATTTCAATGTAAATAAATAATAAAATGGTAGCGAAAGAGCAAGAGGGAAACTCGGCCTTAGTACGTATATACGGAGAATAGGGAAAGTTATGTAATACTGCGGAAAATCGATTTCGAGATTTTAAAGGAAATACACGTTTGGGGTTCCCCCGATACCGAAGAAATTTTTTTTTAAACGTCCGCCCATCCACCCCTCCGTCCGTCCGTCCGTCCGTCCGCCCGTCCGTCTGTCCGTCCGTCCGTCCGTCTGTCCGTCCGTCCGTCCGTCCGTCCGTCTGTCCGTCCGTCCGTCCGTCCGTCCGTCCGTCCGTCCGTCCATCCGTCCGTCCGTCTGTCCGTCCGTACGTGAACAACACTAACACCTAAATCATACGTGCGATTTCGTCCAAAATGGATATTCCCCGGTCGATCCGCGTCCACTCGAGGCGCCGCGATTTGGAAAAACTTTCTCAAAAATTCCGGGGTGCTTTACATGAAGCCTCCGGAACATTTTCAAAATTTTCTCAAAAACGGCTGCAAATTTTTTCTTTAAATTTCTTGTAAGGATAAAGTAAAGTACACTTATAAAGGTGGCATAGGTCTCATTTTCGAAAATTTCAAACGTTTCAATTTTTCGGCGTCTTCCTACTAAGTACAAAATTGAAGATAGAGATTTTTCTTTCAAATAAAATTTGTTATCCAAAGTGAGTTCTATCATTAGGGTCATGTACATGTTTTGAAAATTACAGTAATTTTCGCCCAATATTACGTGCAATCTTTGAAATTTTAAAAAATTACAAAAACAAGATTTTCTTAAAAACGGCTCCAAATTTTTTCTTTAAAGTTTTGGTAGGGATAATGCTAAATGTACTCTGTGAAATGACACAATTGACGTTTTTCTCGATTCTTTTGTTTTTCAAAAAGTACAAAAATATAATTTTTGTTGCCTAGTCTCCCACGTCGGTAATATTTAGATTAGTGGCAATTTGTTCATATTATTATATTTACAAATACATGTGCTTTAAATAATGTCATGTAAAGTTTCTCGAGAATTCAACCGTTTTCTGTGAAAACTAGCTCAAAATTTTGCATTTTCAGCAACGCTCAAACGCCGTTTTCTCATAAATGGCTCACAATGTTTTCTTCAAACTTTTGGAACGGATTGTGATAATTGAACTCTTTTATATGACGTTAATTTCAATTTGGGGTATTTTTGTTTTTGCAAAAATTACATAAATATAATTTTTTTGAAAGATCTCTCACATCTTTAATACGCACATTTTCAGCAATTTGTAATCACTATTGTATTTGTGAGTTGAAGGTGCTTCAAATGACACCAAATGAAGTTTATCGGAAACTCAAAAGTTTTCTGTGAAAAAGAGCTTTAAATTTAGCATTTTTTAGTAGAGCTTATACATCATTTTTTTAAACGGCTCACAATTTTTGAAATAAAATTGCCATTTAGGACAAAGTTTTACTGTTCTTTAATATTTTAAAATTAATATTTCCGTTCTACCAATATAAAACGAAAAATTAAGAAATTGTCCAAAAAATGTACTTTGAGCGGTGATAGATGGCAGCTGGCACGAGTATGTGGCAATTCGGAATAGCTAGCCCAGACCCAAGGAAATAGAAAACTTATATGGGAAAGTCTGTGCCATTCTGTGGCACTATGAGTTCAATATGAAAGACCACAAAACATTGAATCTGGGTAACCACGTTTTTTTCTAAATTTAGCAACTAGATTTATCCACTTTTTCGTTACCAGAGCGTATAGGGCAGGCTGTTCCAACTCAGCTGCCCGCGGGCGGGCACTGGCGGAGACGGCGGGCACCCACTGCTGCAACCCTCGCTGCCGGCACGTGGCGAAATACAAGCCCTTGGGGCGTGAGTTGGCGTTGACCTTGGCCTTGGCGACAGTCGCTGCGTCGCGTCGCGCCTACGTCGCTGATTGCCGAAGCAGGGAACGGTTGGATTGGGGAGTGGAGGCCGCACCAGGGTTCATACTCAGAAATAAACTTTAATGTTTAACAGAAAACGTACAATTTGATTCAATTCAAAAATATTTTCACATCTCATGAAGTTCATTTCACACATCTCTTTTTCTTCACAAGTGAATCAATATCGCACGAACCACTGCCTCACTAGCATTTTCGTCACCGTCACCTGAAAAATATATGCATGCAAATTTAACAATAACCTGGGGTGCACGTGTTAAAATAATTAAATAGATGTACAGATTCGTAGGTAGATCAACTTCAATCTTACATCCTGCTGCATGTCACTCTTCAGCCTAACAATAAGCACCTTCCGTGCATCGCTGTCTAATTTATCATACTGTGCAACGTGAAGGGTGGTATAGCGTCGTTGCACATTATATTTTTTAGTTACATTTAGTTTCTTCTCGCATAAAAGACACTGAGCAAGTCCATCTTTTTCTACAAAGAAAAACTGCTCTTCCCAGCAAACTGGAACAGTTAACGGGCTTCCTCTGCCAGCCATCGCACTATTCGTATTGCTTTCAGGAACAGCAATGCGAAAATGTTGAGCGCGTTTCCCTCTCCCCAATCCCTAGACCTCGGCTGGTCTCCTGCGACGTCCTTGGCTGACCACGATTGCTCGCGGCCGCGCCCGCGGGCGCCAGTACCCGCGACAGGCCAATTTGGAACAGCCTCGTATATGGTGTTCTGCCGAAAGTTCGCCGTTTTCTCGTCCCGCATTACATAACCTTTTCTTTACTCCGTAGAGAGAAGGTAACAATTAACTCGTTCTTTAGGTATCATTAAGAATAAACTGAAGACAAGCTAAAGCATAGAATTTTCGCCATATCGTATGACTTTGAAAGACTGTCAGTACTTTGTTAAAGCGGGCATGGGTGAGTTAGATCACAGTCACAATTACAGTTGTACCTGAGCGATTCTGACCGGCAGCTCATGGGGTCCTAGTCCAGACGGTGGCAGATTTTCAGCACAAGTTGTGAAGCGTGCAGGCTTGTGACTTTATCTGAAATTGCCAATGGCACTACCCGTGACATGGTATTGCTGATGCGGGGTGCAGTGCAGACGTGTCTTTTCAGGAACTTGCCAATGGCACTAGCCATGCGAGCTGGTGTTACAAGTGCGGGCTGAAGTAAAGACTTGACTGTATCTGAAATCTCCAATGATACTACCCGTGTCCTGATGTTGCAGTTGCGGGATGACGAGCAGGCTTGCCTTTGTCTGAAATCACCAACGTCTCTAGCCGTGTCCTGGTGTTGCAGTTGCGGAATGACGTGCAGGCTTGCCTTTGTCTGAAATTACCAATGTCTGTACCCGCGTCCTGGTGTTGCAGTTGCGGGATGACGTGCAGGCTTGCCTTTGTCTGAAATTACCAATGTCTCTACCCGTGTCCTGGTGTTGCAGTTGCGGGATGACGTGCAGGCTTGCCTTTGTCTGAAAATTACCAATGTCTCTACCCGTGTCCTGGTATTGCAGTTGCAGGATGACGTGCAGGCATGCCTTTGTCTGAAATTACCAATGTCTCTAACCGTGTCCTGGTGTTGCAGTTGCGGGATGACGTGCAGGCTTGCCTTTGTCTGAAATTGCCAATGTCTGTACGCGTGTCCTGGGGTTGCAGTTGCAGGATGACGTGCAGGCTCGCCTTTGTCTGGAATTACCAATGTCTCTCCCCGTGTCCTGGTGTTGCAGTTGCGGGATGATGTGCAGACTTGCCTTTGCCTGAAATTACCAATGTCTGTACCCGTGTCCTGGTGTTGCAGTTGCGGGATGACGTGCAGACTTCCCTTTGTCTGAAATTACCAATGTCTCTACCCGTGTCCTGATGTTGCAGTTGCGGGATGACGTGCAGGCTTGCCTTTGTCTGAAATTACCAATGTCTCTAACCGTGTCCTGGTGTTGCAGTTGCGGGATGACGTGCAGGCTTGCCTTTGTCTGAAATTATCAATGTCTCTACCAGTGTCCTGGGGTTGCAGTTGCAGGATGACGTGCAGGCTTGCCTTTGTCTGAAATTACCAATGTCTCTACCCGTGTCCCGGTGTTGCAGTTGCGGGATGACGTGCAGGCTTGCCTTTGTCTGAAATTGGCAATGTCTGTACCCGTGTCCTGCTGTTGCAGTTGCGGGATGACGTGCAGGCATGCCTTTGTCTGAAATTACCAATGTCTCTACCCGTGTCCCGGTGTTGCAGTTGCGGGATGACGTGCAGGCTTGCCTTTGTCTGAAATTACCAATGTCTCTAACCGTGTCCTGGTGTTGCAGTTGCGGGATGACGTGCAGGCTTGCCTTTGTCTGAAATTATCAATGTCTCTACCAGTGTCCTGGGGTTGCAGTTGCAGGATGACGTGCAGGCGTGCCTTTGTCTGAAATTACCAATGTCTGTACCCGTGTCCCGGTGTTGCAGTTGCGGGATGACGTGCAGGCTTGCCTTTGTCTGAAATTACCAATGTCTCTAACCGTGTCCTGGTGTTGCAGTTGCGGGATGACGTGCAGGCTTGCCTTTGTCTGAAATTATCAATGTCTCTACCAGTGTCCTGGGGTTGCAGTTGCAGGATGACGTGCAGGCTTGCCTTTGTCTGAAATTACCAATGTCTCTACCCGTGTCCCGGTGTTGCAGTTGCGGGATGACGTGCAGGCTTGCCTTTGTCTGAAATTGGCAATGTCTGTACCCGTGTCCTGCTGTTGCAGTTGCGGGATGACGTGCAGGCATGCCTTTGTCTGAAATTACCAATGTCTCTACCCGTGTCCCGGTGTTGCAGTTGCGGGATGACGTGCAGGCTTGCCTTTGTCTGAAATTACCAATGTCTCTAACCGTGTCCTGGTGTTGCAGTTGCGGGATGACGTGCAGGCTTGCCTTTGTCTGAAATTATCAATGTCCCTACCAGTGTCCTGGGGTTGCAGTTGCAGGATGACGTGCAGGCTTGCCTTTGTCTGAAATTACCAATGTCTCTACCCGTGTCCCGGTGTTGCAGTTGCGGGATGACGTGCAGGCTTGCCTTTGTCTGAAATTGCCAATGTCTGTACCCGTGTCCTGGTATTGCAGTTGCGGGATGACGTGCAGGCTTGCCTTTGTCTGAAATTACTAATGTCTGTTCCCGTGTCCTGGTGTTGTCGGAGCGGGATGACGTGCAGGCTTGCCTTTGTCTGGAATTACCAATGTCTCTACCCGTGTCCTAGTGTTGCAGTTGCGGGATGACGTGCAGGCTTGCCTTTGTCTGAAATTACCAATGTCTCTACCCGTGTTCTGATGTTGCAGTTGCGGGATGACGTGAAGGCGTGCCTTTGTCTGAAATTACCAATGTCTCTACCCGTGTCCTGCTGTTGCAGTTGCGGGATGACGTGTAGGCTTGCCTTTGTCTGAAATTACCAATGTCTCTAGCCGTGTCCTGGTGTTGCAGTTGCAGGATGACGTGCAGGCTTGCCTTTATCTGAAATTACCAATGTCTCTAGCCGTGTCCTGGTGTTGCAGATGCGGGATGACGTGCAGGCTTGCATTTATTTGAAATTACCAATGTCTCTAGCCGTCACCAGGTGTTGCAAGTGAGGGATGAACTGCAGACGCGTCTTTTTCGGAAATTGCCAATGGCACTATCCGTGCTTGCTGGTGTTGCAGGTGCGGGATGACGTGCCGTCGCGAGTGGTGCGCGCGCGGCGTGGGCGTGGGCGTGGCGCTGGCGCTGGCGTGGTGCTGGTGGCAGGCGCGGGCGCTGCAGGTGCTGGGGCTGGTGGCGCTGGCGCGCGCGCTGGCGTGGGGGTGCGCGCTGTGGCTGGCGCCCGCGCTGCCCGCGCGCCGCCTGCAGGGCGCAGCGCTGGCGCGGCGGGCCGTGCTCGTCACGGGCTGCGACTCGGGCTTCGGCCACGCGGCCGCGCGCCGCCTGCACGCCCTGGGCGCGCGAGTCTTCGCCGGCGTGCTGCTGCCGCACGGCCCCGGCGCGCACGCCCTCCGGCAGCTCGCCTCCCCGCGCATGCGCGTGCTGCCGCTCGACGTCACCGACGCCGCCGCCGTCGCCGACGCCGTGCAAGCCGTGCAGCGGGACCTGCAAGACAGCGGATGCGGTGAGCACAATCAGCATTACCTCGTTGTTGTACTGCAATTTTTCTAACTCTGCCTCTCGTGGCCCGTCTTCATAATGGAATGAGTCACCGTATTTTGCGTCGTTGTCAATCGCGCAGCTAGGTATCGCATAATCGCGACCCTATCAAGCAGTGCTTCATGTGTTCAGTTGGCGTTATTGTCGAGCATCCCCAAACGCGCGAGTCACGCTACGCCACTGTCATTTTCAGGGGAAACCGCGATAGAGCAGCGAGGAGGGGCGGGCGCCTGGTCAGCCCGCGTCGCTCGCTCGCGTCTGTCCTCGCGCTCAGGTGGCTGCCAAAAATGTTTCGTGCCTCGAATGCGTCGACTCGACGCCGGACGTTGATGTGGCGCACGTCCTTCTTTGCGCGACCTCCCGGTCGAGGTCTTTTGTCACGTCCTGGCACAGAATCCGCTTCACGAAGGAATAACATGACTTGTAGTGCGATTTTTATAACTTTGCCCATCAGGGCCCGTCTTCACGATGAAGTATGTTACGGTATTTCGCGGCGTTCTCAGTCGTGACGCTAGGTAATGCATGATCGCAAACATATCAAGCAGTGCTTGCGATCATACTACTCCAGTGGCAGGACCGGGAAAGACGCGAAATGCTGTGTGATATTCTATCGTGGCCATGGGGGTCGAGAGGCAGTGTTAGAAAAACCTCGCTATCGGTAAAAAATATATTTCGAGAGTTCTCATTTGTAAACCATATTTTCTTTCTCTTATTATTTCTCTCCCTTCCTCCTCCCTGCTTCTCTCTTGCCGTCTCCCCCTCTCTCTTACTCGACTTTGTTTTCTTTCCCTCTCTCTTGCTCCCATGTTCTGTTGTTTAATTTTCTAAGTTTCAGATGCTCATGTAAATATTCAGCATTATAACAAAAAAGGAGGGTCCAATGATTTTTTAATGACCATCACCTTATTCTATCTAATTAGTAATACATTGTTACATTTCGGAGATTTACTTTCTCCATCTGCAGACTCTATTTACATTTAATAAGAAGACATGCCACCAGTCACATTGAATTGAAGACAAGCGTTAGCTTGTTGAAAGTAAGGCTGTCTACATCGTCTTGTCTCGTGTCAACCAATCCATTTCGGGGTCGGTAGACTATTTCTCCGACACCAACATGGACTGTGCTGTGGCCAGCATTTGAAGCTGGCACGCGCGCGGCTGTACGCCGCGCGCCACGGAACCCGCTCGCGTGGAACGCTGGCCAGCGAGCGGGGTAAGCCTCGAGGCGAGGCTAACCCGGGCCGCGCCGTCCCTATTTAGACGGGAGCAGGCGGCGGCCACAGGGTAACAGAGTCACAGTCAGTCGCCGCGAGTCACCGAGCCACAGCGAGAGAGGACAGCGTGCCAGGGGCGCACGCGGAGAGGCCGCACCAGTAGTCGTGCGGGACCAGGCAACACCCGGCGAGGGCTGCCTAGGGACCGTGCTGGAGGCACGGCAGGATAGCGTGCCAGGGGCGCACGCCGAGAGGACGCACCAGGAGTCGTGCGGGTCCGGGCAACACCCGGCGAGACGGAGGGCAGCCTAGGGACCGTGCAGGAGGCACGGCTGGATAGCGTGCCAGGAGACCGCACCAGGAGTCGTGCGGGACAGGGCGACACTCGGAGACGGCGTGTCGGAAGTGCGCGCCGTGGAGCCACGCCGGGAGGCATGAAAGACAGTACTGGTGCCTAGCCACGCACCAGCAAGTACTAGACGAAGAAGTCCCCTGTACTTTGATTATATGTATATATGAGTTAGTGAGAGAATAAACTAAGTTAAGCAAGTGTAAACCTTTCATTTGGTCAAACACAACAGACTGGTTGACGTAAGTTCGCTGCATTCGTGGCCACCGGCTCTGACGTACTTTTTAAATTTTCCATTTTCAGCAAAGTCCAATTATGTTGTAGCATTTTCTTCCTTTCCACACTGGAGAGGTTTATACTGTATTCCATTTACAACGTTTATACTATCAACAATTCACTCAATTTATACGTTCGATCATTACCATCTCTGGAAGCTTTCTACCACCATCCGTTCGTCACAGCGTCGGAATACCCTCTGTTCCCTTCGTTCACAGCATGCGCTATTCTTCTGTCTCACACGATGCGCAGTTCAGATCCTATTTCCGTTTCTTCTTAGGTTTATTGCGCAGATTTTCCCCTTCCTCGCACGCCTTCTCATATCTGATTGGGTAATCCCGCCCAAGCATCTTAGTTATTCCGTGAACTATCAATTCTTGGGTTCGTTTCGTAATATTAATAAATACCCATGGAAATTACTCACGTGTCCATATGATATTCTAATCGCCACCAATTCCTCTATTTTTCCTCTATTAGTCACACTGCCCTTCCCTTAAATTTTCATTATTTATCACTCGCCATATAATTCCTCTAGATTCCCCATTATTGATGTCGTTTATCCTTATAATTTTACGGAATTTGTTTAAATTTCGTTTACTTTGTGATGAATCATCACAACACGTTTCTTTTCTAGAGTTGCAAGCGATAGTCAACAATGCCGGAATTCTGAGTGTGGGCGAGACCGAGTGGATGGACATTGACGAATTGAGAAAAACCCTGGACGTAAATGCAATTGGCCAAGTGAGGATGGCACAAGCCTTTTTGCCCTTACTCAGAAAATCTAAAGGGCGAATTGTCAACGTTAATAGTGTAGCAGGTATGTATTACTTAGTAAGAATGTTTATCGTTGTTCTGTGATCAACATTTCTTTTACTGAAAAAATACGAAGCTTATAATGATGAGTTCAAGGTACCTGTGGGTACAATTTCGTAAATACTTATTGGAGAAGAGTCCATATGCGTCGACTAACCCAAGATTTCGGAAAGCATAAATAAAGAATCAGTGTAACTCGTTGGTTTCTTTGTTTGTAGAGATTAATTTTGAAATTGAGACAATGCCGATGTACACTTACTAAAATCCTAGTGATTTATAAAGGTTGTTAAATACGAACAATTTTAACGGACTTTTTAAACAAAAATGGTAAATTAAGTTTTTTATTGGTATTATATAAATAGTTGAGTAGTTCGTGATTACGATAAGGATTTTCAAATACCAAAATAAGCAGTAGAACTGGATGATCACAATACACTTTCAGAATATGAGTGTACTAAAATGTACACATTAGAATGTAGGATAAAAAACGTTAATATAATTTGGTCGCGGAATGGAAATAGAAAATATTGGAAAACCATGCAGACAAACTTTCTAAAATATGCGAAAACTAATGGTGTCATAGAATGGCCCAGACTTTCTCGCACTGTTTAGTCTAGACCAGCTTCTCGATGAATCTTCACCCTCTTCCTAGCTGCAATCTCTCGGGGTTGCAGAGTTGCAAAATAATTGTCTTTTTTACATTTTCACAATTGTTTGGTCTTCTAAGAGTAGAATTGAAATATACATTTAATCGTACTATGAAAGAGTAAAAACTGGTCCCATATGCAAATTTCCATTGAAACATTTTAGCCTTTTTCAGAAAATGCCGTTGAAGAGTTTCTGAATACGTAATTTTGAGTTCGTTTTCACAGAAACTTTTGGGTTTTCGAGAAGCATCACCAGAAATAATTTGAAGAGCTTAAACTCACAAGTGCAATAATGTATAAAAATGCCGTAATTCAAATATTAACGATGATGAGAGACATTTCAAAAAACTAACCTTTGTGTAATTTTTGAAAGAGCAAAAGAATACATTGAAATAGCGTTGATGTCTTTATTCAGAGCGTTTAGGAATTCGTTTAAAGAAAATCATTGGAACCGCTCTTAAGTAAAAATTTGTTTTTTATTACCTATTTCACTTAAAAATGCTTGAAAAGTACTAATATTTTCAAATAAATCTATTTCATGACATTAATTAAATGTCAAATTGTGAAAAACAAATTTCATTTGAAGACAAATTCTCAACCTTCGTTATTACTGTTGAAGGGAATCACCAACATTTACATTTTTTGAAAATTCAGAGAATTGAAAGATAATCGGACTTGAGCCATCTTCATATGCGTACTTGGCTTTATCCGATAAAATATTAATTCAATTATTTTTTCCAAATTTATTTCATGGAAATGATTCCGTGCGGCTAATTTTTGGAAATTGTCCTTAGAGTGTATAAAATGAAGATTCTGTTAATTTTGCATGTTTACTTTTAGGGAGATTCCCGTGTGCTGGACTTGCCCCATACGTCATGTCAAAATATGCATCTGTGGCGTTCACGGAATGTCTGAAAATGGACATGATGAAGTTTTCCGTCTCAGTTCACAGTATTGAACCTGCGATTTACATGTAAGTGTATGTCCCATGGTGTATTTATTTGATTTCTCCATAAAATCTCTTTATTACCATGAAGCCCGCGGTTCTAAGGTTTTTGTGATCTTATTCAGTTCCCATGCTCACACTTAAAAATGTCATTAATTTTCGTTATATTAGTAAATACAGTATTTAAACTTTGTAGATCTGCCTCTGAGAATCTAAGAAGATCTAATTTGTATTATTGACTTACAAAGATCTAAATTAGCTAATGAAGCCTCCACGGCCGGACTCAATATTCTTGGCTGGTCGGGAGTCCTTCGACCCAGTTGCAAATGTTTCAGTCGTCACACCGACCAAAACGTTGGCAACTGTGCCTATGATGCGACTATTATGCTTCCCACAAGGCAATTATTATTGAAACTGAAATAGAAATCTATACTCAGAGATTGCATTTCTCTGAGTTTTAATACCCTTCATTTATTCGAGAGAAATTTCAAAGCGGTCGGATATGAAAATTAATGTGATTTCTAAAAACTGGTATAACTGAATTATTTACTAAATTCATATTTACTAAATTAATTTTTTTCTTCGTTGCATAAAAACATTGAAGATACATAGTTATATACACCAAGGGCGTTTTGAGGGTTCTAATGATTGAGTCGCTTGAGATCTTTAAAAACTGTTAAAGACTGTTGTACATAAGATATTTTACTTTTACCTAATTCTTTTTGTACATAACTTTTACATAATCTTGTACATAATATTTTACCTAATTCAGATTTGCTTATTTACTAATTAACCCGACAGAGGTGACGCGGGGTCTCTTGTGACCCCATGCATCTTTGCTTACCTGCAGTTGCCTAATTTTGCAAGTCAGAAGCTTTACATTTCGCATACCTTTCACCACATTCTTTAGCTTTTGTCTGAAAGATTTTCAAAATTTTGTATCTAATAATTAATTTATAAATATTTGTGAAATCAATACAAATATCTTAAATTTCGTACTTTTTCCAAGTAGTGTTGATTGGCTTTGAAGCATTTTCAATAAATTATTTGTTTTTATGTGAGACAATGTTAGAAAATGAAACTTACTGAATTTTCTGATACCTTTGTCGTTGAAATATCCAGGAAAATATAAATGGAAGTACTACATAAAATGAAACATGAATGATAATTTTGCTCTTTTATTTGTTTCAATTCCTCATTTGAATGTTTGTTTATAATAGTGCATTAAGTTACTACCACCTTACAAATGATTTATTATTATTAAAATATCTAATTTCGCACTTACTTCTTGCTAAATTTAATTTTATAAACAAATAACTTAAAGGGGTCAGAAATGTCCCCGCGCCACCTCTAACGTAACTCCGGCAACCGCCACCTCTCCAGGGTTAACTGAATATTAACTTGATTCGGTTTTTCTTATCACATTTACCACCCATAATTCCCTCTCATTATTCCCTCCATAAGAGAACATGTAGCATCATTCAACTGTTTTCATATTTCCCTCGTTACCACGAACCTCTCGATAACAAGGAAAAGCGTTTCAGTAAAAAATAAATATTTTAATATAATAATTTTGCAGTAGAACCACTTTCTCTCGAAATTTTACGGAAAACAATTGATTAGTTTTTGAATTCAAACAATGCAATTTGTCGAGAAATCACAAATCGCTTTATTTTAGTTTTTGTCGTTTTTATCAATATTCCGAAGAATTCACACTTACAATTATATTGTTTCCGTGGCAAAATGAAACTATAAACATTTAATGTCGAAGGTTTCCTCGGCCAGAGTCGTGCAAATTCTCTTCGACGCGGGTGACAGAGCGTTGAAGTCTGTGATGTCGACATGTAGACCATATTGTGTCCCACTTCAGTCCTGAGGAAGACCATGACAGGATGGTCTAAATGTCGGTATCACATTCTTTGACACAGCGTTACCAGGACAGACAAGAGCATTCGCATGGACATAAATGTCATTCTTTAAATGAATGCAAGATTTTTCCATCATTAGTGAGTAAATCAAGGAAAAAGTACATATTATTAAGCTAATAATTAAAAAATGTTTAAATGCAGTTTTAAATGGATAACATCAACTCATTTCTAGGACTCCTATGGCTGAAGGATCAAAAGTTCTGCTTAAAAAGAAGTTTGAGGCAATACCAGAAAAAATAATGAATGATTATGGTCATAGATATATAGAAAAGTTTATGGTAAGTTTAATGTCATTGATTTATGGCGTTATTGGATATCAGTGAAAAATTATTTAAATATATTTTTGTTTGGTGTTTTTATTAATCTATTTTTACAGAAAGGAGTCGATTTAATATTCCTGTTATTCTCCAAACCGCCCTCAAAAATACTTGAAGTTTCAGATGCAATAGAAGATGCTATTCTCTCTGAGGATCCACAGGTAACTTTTCTGTTAGTCAGATAACACTATATTATAAACCTACGTACGGCTCGTATCAAAGTTATTTCCTTTTCGAATTTCAAAATAGTAAAAGTTTATAGAGACTAAACTTGAGCAGTTATAGGTTTAAAATACAATTTCATAATAATATTGGGAATTTTTCTCTCTGGATTGCAAATACAGTAACTGCTGAATAGTTTACGAAAATATACTTTCTGTAAGAGAATTGCACAGGCACTTTTTGAGATCGTCTTGTTTAGTAGAAAGAAAATTGTTGAAATTCTTAAAGAGAGTATACTCAATTTAGTTCCATGAATTTATAGTAAGTGCATGTTTTACCATATTTCTCCTTGACCAAAGATCAAAATCTTCCGATCCATCCTAGTTGTTTTTCTTAATTTCAATGAGAAAGAAAGATCGAAGCCATAACAAGTGAATAACTTCACTGTTTTTTCTCTGTGACCATACACTCAAATGTCATCACTTTATTTAAGACTAACCATTTGCAGGTGATTTGTTATTGTGTTTGCATGTGCAGGTGTCACAATATCTGTACATGTGCAAAAAATGTGTTGTTACTCCCTGCCTGACATGATTTCAAAGGAAGATCATTACGTGCGGACAGGCATAGGTTTATTGACATTTCTTCATTAACTGCTTCCAATTGTCGTGTACAATGAACGCCTTAAAAACATCAATAATCTGTTCGCAGCATTGAATATCGTTTTACTCATAGTAAATTAAAAATGTAAGAACTTCTAAATTATAAAATTAAAACGTTAGCACAAGTAAACAATCTTTGTGGAGGTTGCATTTATCTAAATATTTTTGTTTTACATCAAGCTTGATTTTCTGAGTAACATCCAAGACTTCTTGCTATTATTGTACAGCTCTTGCAGACGTCTCTCGCATCCCAATCTCTATATCCCTCTATCATTCTGGTCGTTCTCTTGCAGTCCTCTTCTTTGCATATCTTTACCAGATACTGACATTCCTCTCTGGGCCTACCTATTTTTCTTCTGCCGAATGAAAACTACTTACAAAACTTTCTGGGACAGTACACATAACCAAACCTTTCACGAGACAAAATCACTTCAGCTATCACGTTTTTATTTCATCTATAATTAATTTTTGTACCTTTATAGACATAATAACTTCGTTTCTTATGAGTTCCATTTTAGATAGTTTACGAGAATTTAGTTCTTTGGATCCGTTATAGTAATTTGGAAGAACATTTAGAATCATATTTTGGATACGAGATATTATTATTATTATTATAGGTATTATTTCGATTAGTAGATTTGAAATTAAACTGTTTACATCAACAATGTTATATAATTGGATATTTTGTCATTCTGTATTGTATGGGAGAAGTCGTGATGGAAAGTCTTTTGGATGAAGGGAAGGAGGTGGGGGAGGAGATTGGTAAATATAGATACTGGAGGGGAAGAGAGAAGTAAACTGCTGTCTAGATGTGGAAATATTAAAGTACCGATTGGTTTGTATGTTTGTTAAAGGTTTCCGGGATTTTCCTTGGTAGGGTTTAGTAAGTTTTTAAATTCTAGGCATCCTTTGTAATTGGCTACGTCATCGCCTTTGCTTTTAGGGGTTGTATTATCATTATCTTCTTGGCTGTCCGGGAGGTGCTGCGTTCTAGGCACAGATGCCAACATTTCGGCAGTCACACTGCGACCTTCCTCAGGGAAAAATAAGGAAGGTTGCTGCATGTCGGCCGAATCGTTGGTTCCTCCCCACAACCAACTAGATACTGCTCCATAGTTCTCGCTCACACGGTGTAAGATATATAAGTGGGTTCACTCCCGGTCCAAAACTGAAGCTAATGTGAGGCTAGTTCTCACAGTTCTCGCTACGTAAGCGCTGCGAACGACTTGGGCATTTTGGGGACAAGATGGTGATCCATTTAATAGCTTTGTAAACTCTGGTGGAAGCCACTAAATCGCGAGACGCCATCATGAATGCCCAACTCGATCGTGCACACCGTACGGATAAGCGAGGAACTAGCCTCAAACTGGCTTCAAAAATTTTGTCCAAAAGGCGACTAGTTGACACACCTATATATCTTACACCGTGTCGCTCAGCCCGGCACAGCACGGCTCGGCAGAAAACATGAGCCCCACTCGGAACGTCACGGCTCAGTTTGCAGTGCTGCTCACCTTCTTCCTTTACAATTTGGACTTCTCAGTTTTCGCTCTCTTTTTCTAACGACCTCTGCGTACCGTGCACCTCGTTACTCAATAATTTCTATAATTATTAATTATTTCTTCAGAATTTTAAAAAAACCTGTAGTTGTTTCTCATTGCTCTCTAGTCCAAGAGGCACTTTTACGCTGAGTTTTCTGTGGTTGTTGACAGCACTGCACTGCCGTGACGTAAACAGAACCTGCCTCCCCTCGCACCCCCCGCTGTGGAGTATCAAGAAAAAGTGCGCGTATAGTACTGACTCCAGCCGCGAAAGCCTACACTTTTATGTAGTACTTTCGTGTATTTTACATTGTGAATAGTGACGGTTTTCGTGACAATTCACGCATCTAGGAACGTTATGTCAATTTGTCCGAGTATGACTGAATTGCTGACAGCGCTTACATTGAATAGGCTGGTTATGTTTGTTTCTAAGTTGCTACTATACTCATGGTATACCTCCTAATATCGTGTTGGGCCTCCTTTTGCCCGATGAAGTGCAGCAAATCGACATACCATGGATTCAGCTAGTCATTGGAAGTCCCCTGCAGAAATATTGAGCCATGCTGCCTCTATAGTCGACCAAAATTGCGAAAGTAGTGCCAATGCATAATTTTTTGCAGGAACTGACCTCTCGATAATGTTCCATAAGTGTTCCATGGGCTTCATGTTGGGAGATTTGAGTGGCCAAATTATTCGCTCGAATTCTTCAGAATATCCTACAAACCAATCGCGAACAATTGTGTCCAGGTGACATGGCTCATTGTCATCCATAAAAATTTCATCGTTGTTTACGAACATGAAGATCAAAAAAGCTGCAAATGGTCTCCATGTAATTGGATGTTGAACTCACTACCGTATGATCATTTTAAATATTATGGTTGCATTTTTGTCTGAGAGGTAGGCAGAGCGATTGATTTGAGGTTTTCATTAGAAAAATTTGTTTTTCGCTTGTTTATATTGATATTAATGTGTTGGTTTCATTTTATCTTTGAGTCCATGAGGAAAACCTAAGTATTCGATCTGGTAGGTGAGAGGGTGTTCAGTATATGGGTTGATTGTTGATGGAAAGAGGCATTGGGGAGGGAACGGTGTTAGTGCCAAAAATTTTACTGATTTTTTTCTACCAGATATAAAACCAGTTTGTTCCTCTTCTGTATTAAAGTCCCTTCCAATTCTCTGGTTTAAAATTCTCCCTTGTATTCTTCCTCTAGATGAAGTTACATTTATTCCCCTATAATTTTTACCCTCCGATTTTTGTCCTTTTTGTGAATCGATGTTATATAATCTTGCTTCCATTCCTTAGATAACTTTTCTCCTCTCAAACATTTATTAAAATTATTTGTAATATTTCTAATACATTGGTTGCAGCATTTTTAAAGATTTCTGTAGAACTAACTCCAGGGCCAGGAGATTTACCATTGTTCATATTCTTTATCATGGATTTCTTTATCTCATTTAAACTTAGTCCGCAGTATTCTGTATATCTTTGCTAAAAAGATACAATTGTCTTTCATTATTTCAGGAATGCTACTATCCCGGAGAACGATCTAAACTGGGGATAACTCTGAAGGATGAAGCGAAACATATCCAAGGTTATTTTTTAAAACTAATACACAATTTGTGGTGAATTAGATGTTACAACTTTCGGTAAATTTGGAACTGTTATTCGGAATCAAGGACACATTTCAATTATCATAGTGTTTATATGTATGTGGTGATAAAAATAATGAACACGTACGTATTTGAATGAAAGAAACTCTTTTTTAAAAATTGATAACGTTCAAGTACTCTAATGTTTTATTGTGGTAATGATTGATTTAGATGACAAGTGTTCCAGGTTGAAGTTGATATTTTCAAGACATTGTGTTTGTTTCCAATTTTATTTGTAGAGAGTCAAGAATCGTACATATTTTAGTGGAAATATCTTTATTCAAGGCAGAGAATCTCCATAGAGCACCTATTGGTTGTTCAGGAGGCGGATCTAGTCATTCTGTTGGGGGAGGAGGAAATCATAGTATTCGAATCCGAGCAATGAATTAACAATCAAGAGAATTTTGAGATCGCAAAATTCTTTTGGTATTAACCAGAGGCGTCTGCAATTGGGATGATATCCATTCATATATTAATGGCGCGCTCCCAATGTCTCTTATTACGATCACATTATTTTGTTGTAGGTGTATATTGTATTTTCTTTTATGAGAATATGATTTCTTCAACATTTTTTCGAAACGTTTCATGCTCTCCGCGATTACAAACACATTATTGCTGAAAGCGCCATTAGACGAAATTTGCCTTTAATTTCAATTTTCTCTCCAGAAATATGAGAAGAAATTAACTATCAATATTTTGTCGAAATTTGAAGAGAAAATAAAGTGTACCAAGTAGTCTTTTTTTCTAGAAAAATGGGAAAGAACAAATTTACCACATGATGTATTTCTTATTAATGTTGATCCATATCCATACACCTTCATGCAAAATTTATGATTTCGTAGAATCGCGAATTAAGACTACTTTTTCTCTTGAAATTGGAGTTTAATTTTGTGAATTACAAAATATGCAATAAAATGTATTAACTCAATGATATGCATTCATAAATGAATTGTGTAAATTAGAAAATACATTATAATGATACAGTATTATATGGGTTTATACTACGTATTAGTATGTTAATAATATATTTTATATTATTTGAAACAGAAGGGAGTCAAAAAATCTTAAATATAAACCCTTAAGAAGATTCATTAATGTAATATTAATTTCATTGAGCAAAGAAAGAAAGGAAAATCATTACTTATTTCCTTTTCTTTTGATTCACATAAAATTTATACATTGTGTAATTAAAATCGAATAACCATTGCTCATTTTAAAGTGATTTATTCTTGTATTAATAAAAATAAAATTTAAAAAATTCAGTTATAATATACTTCTCATATTTTTATTAAACGAAACAATACTTTTCAACAGCTGAGTTTTTTGGCCATTTGTATTTGTGCTCTTACTTGCAGAAAGAATGAAATTGTTAAAAAAATAACATTTCGTATGAAAATAGAATGTCAGTTAATGATTAAAAAGAGATAAAATTGAATTACCTGTCTCAAAAAAAATAGTGCTCATTGTTTTGTCTTATATGTATAAATAAAATTGAGAAATAGTTTGGAGATGAGTATACATCCTATTTTTAAAAGAATTTTTGTTGTGAGTTTTTATCCCTTCTTGTTGCCTTGTGATGTTAAATATATCTTAAATTGTGTATTTACTTTTGGTCGACAGATATTCATTCAAATCATATAATCACAATATATCCGATGATTTTGTATCTGATGAATTTGTCCGGAATCCCTATTTCCAAGACAACAGTTTGGTTCCATGATACGAGTATTCCAGTATATAGTATCATGATATGTAAAATTATAGTGTGTGGATGTTGTATTGTATCTTTATTTATTCTCATTTATCATCTGATTTTAAAAATCTAGTCGTCTGCTGCAACAAAATTCTGCTGAACAAAACCCCATAAAATGGGGTACCAAAAAGTAGCATGCTCCTCAAGAACGACACATAAAATATTCTAAAATAACTGGAATAAATTATATATTTTTAAAAAACAGTCTTCACGAACACTGCAGTAGCATAGGAGGAGGAACGGGACACATTTAGAGAGTTTACCAGAGCTATGCACAAACGACTACAAAAAAAATCCGAACAAGATTGCAAATAATTTATAAGGATCATTCAGAAAGCAAGCTTCCGTAGGTCAACAATAAGAAATCACAATTTCATGGGTAAACTTTATTGTTGCTGTTACAGAATATATTGCACTATTTTTTCATTTCGCGTTAAAACAAACACTACTCTTACGAGAATAATGACCTTAGACGTTTATGCACCCGGCATCACTAATCAATCAATAATGGTTATTATTATTAATAACCACCAGAATAAAGACATTTGTCTTGTCGTGAGATCGACTTTTCCTATGTCGGAGAAGTCTGCCGCCTGGGATAGGTAATGTTTGACAGCCAACTGCAAATCTACGTCACTGTGATACGAGTAATAGTGACAGGAATATCTTGAAAAGTATTAAGAAATGGATGTCGCTGGGATATCCGAACTACAAGATGGATGGTCAAAACCCTCCCAGAGGAATTGCTCCAGACGATCTGTTGTTAGCCGAGCCGTGTTTGTCCGTATGACCATACACATGCAACATACTGAATCTGACACAATAGTTTGCTCGTGTATCTTCCTCTTTTCTAACGATCTAGGGAAACCCACCTTCTGGAGGCGCCTCGTAACTGGTTGTTTCTAAGAGAATTCCGGCAAAGGTGGCTCAGGGCATCATCTGATGTTACTGCGGTTCCTCTGACCGAGAGGTCCTAGGGTTCGAGTCCCGATGGTGGCAGAATTTTCAGCACTAGGTAAGTAGCTAGGTCGAATTTAGCCGCTGTCTGGAGAAGAATACAAGAGACCAACTGCTCTGATCGGAATTTTCCGTGATTTCTCCGATCAACACCAGGAGAATGCCGGAGTAGTACCCTAACAAACGGGCCACGGACCGCGCGCGATTATTTCTTTCATTTCCTTGTCCTCTTATTCCTTAGCCTTATGAGGACAAAATAATTCCTTAGCCTTTTGCGGATTCGATGGTGTGACGGTTAGCGTGCCGGACTGTCATACCCACGTTCGCGGGTTCAAACCCGATCGAAGCCGTGGATTTTTAAGGGCGAAAAAAATCCTTCGTACGCCTTCCGCGGAGGGGAAGTAAAGCCGGCTGGCCCATGTTAGTAGATTTACTTGCATGTAAAAGATCCTCAAGCCTAAATGACGCCTCTGAGCTAAATTCAAATCGCCTGTTTCGTCGCCCGAGATAATACCTTCTTTCTCCGCTAGGTGAAAGGAGCGTAGCGAAATTTGCGTGGTCAGGCGGAAGAGCGGGCCTGATGGCCCGAGTCTCTCGCCACGTAAAATAAGGCATTAACTATAACTAAAATGGGCCAATGGGACCAGGAGACAAATGGGAACATTAACATGCAGTACACTACCACACTTGTCGGGAGACTAGCCGGAAGCTTAGAGCTTGTACCGGTTGGGTCGATGCCACGCTCGTGGAGAGCCACGCTCGTGGAGAGCCACGCTCGTGGGAGATACCTGGTCGGGGAGAAATTCCCGCAAACTGACGTAGGTCGGAGCCGGATCTCACCATCCTGCGACGGACCAAAACCGCCAACTCTCGCGTTAAAACAAACACTACACTTACGAAAATAATGATCTCAGACGTTGATGCACCCGGAATCACTAATCAATCAATAAATAATAGTAATAATAATAATAATAATAATTTATTATTGCAAATGAACATGCGCTCCTTGGAAGTTAACCAAAAATAGAACGAACATAAAAATTAATAGAAGCAATAATATAATTATCAAAGAACACAGATATACAATACAAATTAACAAAAGAAATAAAAACACAAATAAGCAAATAGAAAAAAATTGATAAAATATGCCCCATCTCTACTCCACGCCCATCTCTTCTCCTCACGTCAGTTCACTTCACTGTTTACTACAATTTTCAAAAAAAAAAAATATATAAGCTTAAGGATAGAATTCATTTTAACAAATTTTAATTGAACAAATTTTAATTGAAAGAAAAATCTCTATCTTCAATTTTGTACTGGTAGGAACTTGCAAAAAGTTATAAATAATGCTATAAAGTATGTGCTGTTTAGCGCCACTAGTAGCCCAACACTATCATCAATTTGCTCTCAAACCGACTACAAACAAAAGCCATCTTAAATTTATTCTAAGCATCCATATCTTCCCAATCTAGATGACCACTTCCAATACAAATAGTAAAACGAAATCATATTAATTTTGAAACAAGAAGTATCAGTATTATCACCATCGTAACTATATACTGAGCAAATGACATTGCAATATGAAAATAAATTTTATCAAATCATCTTGAGCTACGGTAGACTCAAAGTAATTGTGATAATCACTGAAAATAAAAAGTCTCCTTCAATCCAATTCTGTATTACAAGTAGTACGCACAACAGTTTGTACACGATAATCAAACTCCAAGATCTCGAGGTGTTGAAGGACGAGATCTAACGCACGCTGCTTTTATAAACAGTCTGTTGTCTGCCTCGCGGACGGAGAATCAGGTTAGCGTTTGGCCCATCAACGCTTTTTTCCCCGTATGCCAAATGGTGAAAGTTTTTTGGTGTTGAATTAGTTATTCTTAATTAGGCCTAATAAGTAAGGACTCACTGCGAATTTCGTCCAACAAAAAAAACACCTTCAGAAGACCTTGTTACCTCATCCAACAATTGCTCCCAGCCATCCTTGCCCTTCTCCAGGTCGAGGCCATCCTCTCCTCCAATTTTCTTTTGGGAGTTCACTTAGTTTTGCAAGTTGTTTTTGCGGGTTACATCGCCAATATCATAATAACGTTATTAATTTCATTAACTAAACACAAATTCTGTTAGAGTTTGTAAACAGAGGCGATAGCCAAGGTTGATATGCTATAATTATTTTTGATATTGAACGTTTGTCGTTCAAAACTATTCGTACACCATTTGTGTAAACAAAATCATGTAAATAAGAAATACCATTTCTGGGAAGAGAAACTCATTAGCTACAATTAGCCCAAATCATTTGTTTCGACTGATTTTTACTTGTATTCGAATTCCAAAACTAAACAGGGGAAAGAAAAGCCACTCTTCACGCCCGGCATTCATTTCAGACTGGCGTTTGTTAAAAAATCGAAACAAATGAGTTGTAGCTAAAGAAAGCGGTTAAGAAGAACTGTTCTCAAACTAGTGGTGCTACAACAGCACTTACATCCCCGCGTTATTGGAAACAGCTACGTAGTACTGAAATATTGCACTTTATGCGCTACTAATACCTTAGCTATTATTTGAAAACGTCCAATTCAACCAAGAAGCGAACAACTCACTGTTTCCATCGCAGTGTTGTCAGAACTATGTGAATTCTACAACTGCAAAAAAATACAGTATAAAATTTGTGTAAACCTGTATTGGAAAAAGAAGCCTGATACCCTGGACAATATAGAAATGCATTCCATAGGGTCATGATTAGAGAAGAGTATTCTAAAACCATGCAACAAATACTCTATTCACTACAAATGGTACAGCATTTGGTGAGAAAACTACATATTTTGTGCTTCATTGGCACTGTGAATTACCATCGAATTACCTATGATAATGACAAACAGAAGGAGCTCGATTTGCTTCCTTTATCGAAACCTGAATCGCTCTTGAAAGCGTTTTTCCGAAAATCGTGGGTTTCAAAGAATTCCAAAATATGGTCAATTTGAAGGGCACTAGCTACTAGACAATTTGATTTACAGCACTGAGATTTATATTGGAGATTGTAAGTACGTTCCTCTTTATCTTACAGGTATAAAAGTAATTTTGAATTATAAGCGCCGGTTAAACATTGTGATTTTCTAGAGACCATTTTTGACGAACATTACGTGTTTTACTTGAGTTATTAGTGAATTACTGGAAAACGAAACATATTTTGCCAATATGCTTCTCATCAGTGTATTCACTATTAAATATCAGGCTAGGACACTGGTTTTGACAAGAATCGGGCGCATGTCGAAAATAATCAAATTCAACAGGTCGTTGAATTTTTGCTATTTTAGTTACAGAAATGAATTGGCAGAAAATCACATATCTCCAAAACCATGGAAAATCTTTTGATAGATGAATCAAAATCTTGTTTCACAATTTAATATAGATTCAGAAAATTCTATTACATGCCGCATTCGACCGATAACTGTGCCCCGAGAATCGTTGGCTTTGAATGCAATAATGTTCTTATTTTTAATTAATCATTTTCATGTGTTTCCTCAGGAATCTCGCTTTTGGACTCCAAAAGTATTAGTAAGTTATTAATCCTAAGACAAAAAAATCATAAGTAATAAATCCTAAGGCTGAAGTTGATAGCTCAAATCACATAATGCTTGACGATTTTGTTTTTTCGACCCATTATAGAGAGATAAAGGTCAGCCATCTTTTAAATGCCTCTTTTTACGTAGATCGTCTTATTTTATTGACTTGAAAATAATAACACATCTTACAATATAAAAGGTTTTCTGAATTTTTTTTAAATAACAGAATGAAAATAAATTGATATGTTTCAGAGAGGTTTGTAGTCATTTAGAAAAATAATAAAAAATGTTTGAGATTGCTAATGATCAAGTTGAAAAACGACCTAAAATAAATAAATAAAACAAATTACAAGTAAAGATACAGTGTTGTAACTCTATATCTCCATGTATTAATTCTTTTAACAGCAACCTCTAAATGTTTAGTGGATGCATTGCTGCATTGCATAAGTCCAGGAAGAAGAACATCTTGTTGCACTCTAGAATTCTCACAAAAGAATTGTCTGTGTACTGTCTTTTGAGTTCCAACAGATATTTTCTTGAAACATTCATCTTTACAGGTCCCAACAGATCTTAAAAATGAATTTTACGCTTTCACTCCACAGAAGAACAGGGCACAATTTACTTAAAAAAGATCTGGAAGTATATATCGCTAGCCTACGCACGCATAAACAAAAAAAGAAAATTCTTAATACAAAACATATAATATGAGTCAATAACAACCCATCCATTAAAGGCATTTACAATAGAAAAAAAAAATAAATACATCAGGTATTGTTACAAATTAGTTCATAAAAGGACTGCGAATAATAGAAAAAATTCACGCAGGACTGTAGTCAGACTTCGAACGAAAAAGCAAAAAAACTAACACAAAACACATATACCAAATGGATCGTTAACGACCCACCATACTAAAAACTTACTTCAAATGTTCGTCTGAAAATGTTTTTTACGCTCTCATTCATCGTGGTCGTGAACAAACCATTCATAAAACCCTCTAAGAAAAGTAAACCAAAACTAAATGAAATATTTTAAGCAAAAAAATTAATACCAGCATGGTCGTTAACGACCTATTTATAAAACTCTTTAACAAAGGTAAAACAAAACTAACCGAAATTTTTTAAGAGAAAAACATTTTTCCCAATGTCGTCGTTAAAGACACATCATACAAAACACATTCTCATTATCTTCTACAAAAAAACTTTTTTACGCTTTCCCTTTACAAAAGTTTTAATTACAATTTACTCAAAACAGATTTTGATTAAATGAAAGTAACATCGCAAGCTTACGCACGAAGTCGCCCAACAAAAACCAAAAAATAGCAAAAAAATACCAAATAGGCCGTTAACGACCCACTCCAACACAACGTCGATTTTTCAAAAATTTCTGACGCTGACATCAGCTGGGTCGTTAACGACCCATTTATGAAACATATTCGCCAATGTAAAACAAAACAACAATATTTCTCAAGCAGAACACACATATATATCAACTGGGTCGTTAACGACCCAACATACAAAACACATTTTCATTATGTTCTACGAAAAAACAATTTTACGCTTTCTTTTTACAAAAGTATTAATTACAATTTACTTAAAAAAGATTTTGAATAAATGAAAGTAACATCACAACCTTACGCACGAACTCACGTAACAAATACGAAAAAAATTCATTAAAAAAGAGATTTACCAAATGGGTCGTTAACGACCCACTCCAACACAATGTCGAATTTTCAAAACTTTATGACAGTGACATCAGCTGGTTCGGTAACGACCCATTTATTAAAAATAGGTCGTCAACGACCCGCTTCAACACGTCGATTTTTTAAAACCTTCTGACCGTGACATCAGCTGTGTTGTTAACGACCCATTCAATAAACATATCCCCGAAAGTAAAACAAAACAACAAAATTTCTCAAGCAGAACACATATCAACTGGTTAAAATTTACTAAAAAAAGATTTGGAAAAAACTAAAGTAACATCGCAAGCTTACGCAGGAAGTCACCTAACAAATACGAAAAAAATTCTTAACAAAAGATATATACCAAATGGGTCGTTACGACCCACCCCAACACTAGGTCGATTTTTCAAAACTTTCTGACCGTGACAGCAGCTGGGTCGTTAACGTCCCATTTGTTAAATATACACGAAGGAAAAACAAAACAAAAAATTTCTCAAGCAGAACACATATATCAACTGGGTCGTTAACGACCCATCATACAAAACACATTCTCATTATGTTCTACGAAAAAAATATTTTACGCTTTCTCTTTACAAAAGTTTTTATTACAATTTACTCAAAAAAGAATTTGATTAAATGGAAGTAACGTCACAAGCTTACGCACGAAGTCACCTAACAAATACGAAAAAAATTCTTAACAAAAGATATATACCAAATTGGCTGTTAACGACCCACTCAAACACAACGACGATTTTTCAAAAATTTCTGACGCTGACATCAGCTGGGTCGTTAATAATTTTCATTCATTAAACATTCGCGAATGTAAAACAAAACAACAATATTTTCCAAGCAGAACACACATACATATATATCTTCTGGGTCGTTTACGACCCATTATACAAAACACATTCTCATTATGTTCTACTAAAAAACTATTTTACGCTTTCTCTTTACAAAAGTTTTAATTACAATTTACTCAAAAAAGATTTTTAATAAATGAAAGTAACATCACAACCTTACCCACGACGTCATCTAACATATACGAAAAAATATCTTAACAAAAGATATATACCAAATGGGTCGTGACGACCCATTCCAACACAACGTCGAATTTTCAAAACGTTCTGACTGTGACATCAGCTGGGTCGATAACGACCCATCATACGAAGCACATTCTCATTATGTTCTAGAAAACACTATTTTACGTTTTCATTTAAACCACATTCTCATTATGTTCTACGAAAAAACTATTTTACGCTTTCTCTTTACAAAAGTTTTAATTAAAATTTACTCAAAAACGAATTTGTTTAAATGAAAGTAACATCGCAAGTTTACGCACGAAGTCACCTAACAAATACGAAAAATGTCTTAAGAAAAGACCCACTCGTTACGACCCACTCGTTACGACCCACTCCAACACAAGGTCGATTTTTCAAAACTTTCTGAGTGGCAACAGCTGGGTCGTTAACGAACCATTCATTAAACATATTCGCGAATGTGAAACATAACACAACAATAATTTTCAAGCAGATCACACAACATATATATATATATATATATATATATATATATATATATATATATCCTGCGTCGTTAACAACCCATCATACAAAACCCATTCTCATTATGTTATACAAAAAAACTATTTAACGCTTTCTTTTTACAAAAGTTTTATTTACAATTTACTCAAAAAAGATTTAGAATAAATGAAAATAACATCACAACCTTACGCACGATGTCAGATAACAAATACGAAAAAAATCCTTACAAAAGATATATACAAAAAATGGGTCGTTAACGACCCACTACAACACAACGTCGATTTTTAAAAACTTTCTGACCGTGACATCATCTGGGTCGTTAACGACCCATCCATTAAACATATCCTCCCAAATGAAATAAAACAACGAAATTTCTCAAGGAGAACACATATCAACTGGGTCGTTAACGCCCCTTTATACAAAACACATTCTCATTACGTTCTACAGAAAAACTATTTTACCCTTTCTCTTCACAAAAGTTTTAATTACAATTTATTCAAAAAAGATTTTTAATAAATGAAAGTAACATCACAACCTTACGCACGAGTTACCTAACATACGAAAAAATATCTCAACAAATGATATATTCCAAAAGGGCCGTGACGACCCATTCCAACACAACGTCGATTTTTCAAAACTTTCTGACCGTGACATCAGCTGGGTCGATAACGACCCTTTAAGAAACATATTCCCGAATGTAAAACAAAAATAAAAAATTTCTCAAGCATAACACATATATCAACTGGGTCGTTAATGACCCATCAAAAACACATTCACATTATGTTAACAAATTTCACATTCACAAATTTGTAATTAAAATTTACTCAAAAAATAATTTCATTACATAAAAGTAAGGTCGCAAGCTTACGCACGAAATTACCTAACAAATACGGAAAAAATTCTTAACAAAAGATGTATTCCAAGTGGGTCGTTAACGACCCCACACCAACACAACATTGATTTTCGAAACTTTCTGACCGTTTCATTGGATGGGTCGTTAACGACCCATTTAAGGAACTATTCCCGAAAGGAAAAAAACAAAAAAAATTCTCAAGCAGAACACATATCAACTGGGTCGTTAACGACCCATCATACAAAACAATCTAATTATGTTATAGAAAAAATAGTTTACGTTCTCATATAAAACAGTCTCATTATGTTCTACGAAAAATCTATTTTACGCTTTCTCTTTACAAAAGTTTTAATTAAAATTTACTCAAAAACAAATTTGATTAAATGAAAGTAACATCGCAAGCTTACGCACGAATAAACCCAACAAATACGAAAAATATTCTTAACAAAAGAGATATACCAAATGGGTCGTTAACGACCCACTTCAACAAAACGTCGATTTTTCAAACCTTTCTGGTAGTGACATCAGCTGGGTCGTTAACGACCCATTCATTAAACATATTCGCGAATGTAACACATAACGCAACAATAATTTTCAAGCAGATCACCCAACATTTATATGAACTGGGTCATTAAAGACCCATCATACAAAACCAATTCTCATTATGTTCTACAAAAAACTATTTTACGCTTTCTTTTTACAAAAGTTTTATTTACAACTTACTCAAAAAAGTTTTTGAATAAATGAAAGTAACATCACAAACTTACGCACGAAGTCACCTACCAAATACGAAAACATTCTTAACAAAAGATGTATACCAAATGGGTCGTTAACGACCAACTCGTACACAACGTCGATTTTCAAAACTCTCTGACCGTTACATCAGGTGGATTGTTAAAGACCCATTTATGAAATATTCCCGCAAGTAAAAAAACAAACAACTTCTCAAGCAGAACACATATCAACTGCGTCGTTAACGACCCGTCATACGAAACACATTCTCATTATATTCTACGAAAAAACTATTTTCTCTCCCATACAAAACACATTCTCATTTTGTTCAAAGAAAAAACTATATTACGCTTCCTCTTTACAAGCGTTATAATTACAATTCACTCAAAAAATAATTTGATTACATGAAAGTAACATCGCAAGCTTATCCTTGAAGTCACCTAACTACGAAAAAATTCTTAACAAAAGAGATATACCAAATGGGTCGTTTACGACCCACTCCAACACGTCGATTTTTAAAAACCTTCTGACCAATACATCATGTGGGTAATTAACGACCCATTTATGAAACATTACCGCAAGTAAAAAACAAACAATTTCTTAAGCAGAACACATTTCAACTGGGTCGTTAACGACCCAGCATACAAAATACATTCTCATTATGTTCTACGAAAAAACTATTTTCGCTCTCATTCAAAACACATTCTCATTTTGTTCAACGAAAAATTTATTTTACGCTTTCTCTTTACAAAAGTTATAATCACAATTTACTCAAAAAAGAATTTGATTACATGAAAGTAACATCGCAAGCTTACGCACGAAGTCACCTAACAAATACGAAAAAAATATTTACAAAAGATGTATACCAAGTCGGTCGTTAACGACCCACTTCAACACAACGTCGATTTTTCAAAACTTTCTGACCGTGACATCTGCTGGGTCGTTAAGGCCTATTTATTAATCATATTCCCAAAAGAAAAACAAAACAAAAAATTTCTCAAGCAGAACACATATCTCAACTGGGTCGTAAACGACCCATCACACGAAACACATTATCATTATGTTCTAGGAAACAATATTTTACGCTTTCTCTTTACAAAAGTTTTAATTACAATTTACTCAAAAAGAATTTGATTAAATGAAATTAGCATCGAGATCTTACGCACCAAGTCACCAAACAAATAAGAAAAAATTCTTAACAAAAGAGATATACCAAATAAGTCGTTAACGACGCATTCCAACACAACGTCGATTTTTAAAAATTTTCTCACCGTGACATCAGCTGGGTCGTTAACGACCCATTTATGAAACATATTCCCGAATGTAAAACAAAAATAAACTTTCTCAAGCAGAACATATATATCAACTGGGTCGTTAACGATTAATCACACATCACACTTTCTCATTATGTTTTACGAAAAAACTATTTTACTCTTTCTCTTTACAATTTTGTACGTACAATTTACTTAAAACAGAATTTGATTACATGAAAGTAACATCGCAAGCTTACGCACGAAGTCACCCAACAAATACGAAAAAAATTCTTAACAAAAGATACATACCAAATGGATCGTTAACGACCCACTCCAAAACAACGTCGATTTATTAAACCTTTCTGACCGTGACATCAGCTGGGTCGTTAACGACCCATTGATTAAACATATCTCAGCAAATGAAATAAAACAACAAAATTTCTCAAGCAGAACACATATATCAACTGGGTCGTTACCGACCCATCATAAAAACACATTCTCATTATGTTCCACGAAAAAAGTATTTTACGGTTTCTCTTTACGAATTTGTAATTACAATTTACTCAAAAAAGAATACGCACGAAGCAAGCTTCCGCACGAAGTCACCCAACAAATACGAAAAAAATTCTTAACAAAAGATATATACCAAATGGATCGTTACGACCCACTCCAACACAAGGTCGATTTCTGAAAACTTTCTGACCACGACATCAGCTGGGTCGTTAACGACCCATTTATAAAACATATTCCCGAAAGTAAAACAAAACTAAAAATTTCTTGAGAAGAACACTTATATAAACTGGGTCGTTAACGACCCATCATAGAAAACATTTTCATTATGTTCTACGAAAAAACTATTTTACGCTTTCTCTTTACAAAAGTTATAAACAAAATATACTCAAAAAGAATTTGTTACATGAAAGTAACATCGCAAACTTACGCACGAATTTACCCAACAAAAACCAAAAAAAATCTTTACAACTAAGTGGGTCGTTAACGATTTTTCATAACTTTTCATAACTTCGATTTTTCATAATTTTCTGACCCTGACATCTGCTGGGTCGTTAACGACCCATTTATTAAACATATTCCCGAAAGAGAAACAAAACAGAAAATTTCTCAAGCAGAACACATATATAAACTGGGTCGGTAACGACCCATCATACGAAACACATTCTCATTGTGTTCTACGAAAAAAACTATTTTACGTTTTCTCTTTACAAAAGTTTTAATTAAAATTTACTCAAAAAAGAAATTGATTAAATGAAAGTAACATCGCAAGTTTACGCAGGAAGTCACCTAACAAATACGAAAAAATGTCTTAACAAAAGACCCACTCGTTACGACCCACTCCAACACAAGGTCGATTTTTTAAAATTTTCTGACAGTGACATCAGTTGGGTCGTTAACGACACATTCATTACACATATCCCCCAAGTGAAATAAAACAAAAAATTTCTCAAGCAGAACACATATATCAACTGGGTCGTTAACGACCCATTATAGAAAACATATTTTCATTGCGTTCTATAGAAAAACTATTTTACGCTTTCTCTTCACAAAAGTTTTATTTACATTTTACTCCAAAAAGATATTTAATAAATGAAAGTAACATCACAAAATTACGCACGATGTCACCTAACATACGAAAAAATTCCTAACAAAAGATACATACCAAATGGGTCGTGACGAACAATTCCAACACGACGTCGATTTTTCGAAACTTTCTGTACATCAGGTGGGTCGTTAACGACCGGTTTATGAAACACTCCCGCAAGTATAAACAATTTCTCAAGCAGAACACATATCAACTGGGTCGTTAACGACCCATCATAAAACACATTCTCATTATGTTCTACGAACAAAATTTTTTACGCTTTCTCTTTAAAATTTGTATTCACAATTTACTCAAAAAAGAATTTAATTGCGTGAAAGTAACATCGCAAGCTTACGCACGAAATCACCTAACAAATACGGAAAAAATTCTTAACGAAAGATGTATACCAAGTGGGTGGTTAACGACCCACTCTAACACAACGTCGATTTTTTAAACTTTCTGAGCGGTACATCAGGTGGGTCGTTAACGACCCATTTATAAAACATCCTCGCAAGTAAAAACAGACAATTTCTCAAACAGAACACATATCAACTGGGTCGTTAACGACCCATCATACAAAAACATTCTCATGTTCTACGAAAAAACTATTTTCGCTCTCATACAAAACACATACTCATTTTGTTCTACGAAAAAAATATTTTACGCTTTCTCTTTACAAACGTTTTAATTACAATTTACTTAAAAAAGATTTTGAATAAATGAAAGTAATATCACAACCATACGCACGTACTCACGTAACAAATACGAACAAAATTCATTAAAAAAGACATTTACCAAATGGGTCGTTAACGACCCACTCCAACATAATGTCGAATTTTCAAAACTTTATGACAGTGACATCAGCTGGTTCGTTAACGACCCATTTATTAAAAATAGGTCGTCAACGACCCACATCAACACGTCGATTTTTTAAAACCTTCTGACCGTGACATCAGCTGGGTTGTTAACGACCCATTCAATAAACATATCCCCGAAAGTAAAACAAAACAACAAAATTTCTCAAGCAGAACACATATCAACTGGTTAAAATTTACTAAAAAAAGATTTGGAAAAAATTACAGTAACATCGCAAGCTTACGCAGGAAGTCACCTAACAAATACGAAAAAAATTCTTAACAAAAAATATATACCAAATGGGTCGTTACGACCCACCCCAACACTAGGTCGATTTTTCAAAACTTTCTGACCGTGACAGCAGCTGGGTCGTTAACGTCCCATTTGTTAAATAAACACGAAGGAAAAACAAAACAAAAAGTTTCTCAAGCAGAACACATATATCAACTGGGTCGTTAACGACCCATCATACGAAACACATTCTCATTATGTTCTACGAAAAAAATATTTTACGCTTTCTCTTTACAAAAGTTTTTATTACAATTTACTCAAAAAAGAATTTGATTAAATGGAAGTAACCTCGCAAGCTTACGCACGAAGTCACCTAACAAGTACGAAAAAAATTCTTAACAAAAGATATATACCAAATTGGCTGTTAACGACCCACTCAAACACAACGACGATTTTTCAAAAATTTCTGACGCTGACATCAGCTGGGTCGTTAATAATTTTCATTCATTAAACATTCGCGAATGTAAAACAAAACAGCAATATTTTCCAAGCAGAACACACATACATATATATCTTCTGGGTCGTTTACGACCCATTATACAAAACACATTCTCATTATGTTCTACTAAAAAACTATTTTACGCTTTCTCTTTACAAAAGTTTTAATTACAATTTACTCAAAAAAGATTTTTAATAAATGAAAGTAACATCACAACCTTACGCACGACGTCATCTAACATATACGAAAAAATATCTTAACAAAAGATATATACCAAATGGGTCGTGACGACCCATTCCAACACAACGTCGAATTTTCAAAACGTTCTGACTGTGACATCAGCTGGGTCGATAACGACCCATCATACGAAGCACATTCTCATTATGTTCTAGAAAACACTATTTTACGTTTTCATTTAAAACACATTCTCATTATGTTCTACGAAAAAACTATTTTACGCTTTCTCTTTACAAAAGTTTTAATTAAAATTTACTCAAAAACGAATTTGTTTAAATGAAAGTAACATCGCAAGTTTACGCACGAAGTCACCTAACAAATACGAAAAAATGTCTTAACAAAAGACCCACTCGTTACGACCCACTCTAACACAAGGTCGATTTTTCAAAACTTTCTGAGTGACAACAGCTGGGTCGTTAACGAACCATTCATTAAACATATTCGCGAATGTGAAACATAACACAACAATAATTTTCAAGCAGATCACACAACATATATATATATATATATATATATATATATATATATATATATAACCTGCGTCGTTAACAACCCATCATACAAAACCCATTCTCATTATGTCATACAAAAAAACTAGTTAACGCTTTCTTTTTACAAAAGTTTTATTTACAATTTACTCAAAAAAGATTTAGAATAAATGAAAATAACATCACAACCTTACGCACGATGTCAGATAACAAATACGAAAAAAATCCTTACAAAAGATATATACAAAAAATGGGTCGTTAACGACCCACTACAACACAACGTCGATTTTTAAAAACTTTCTGACCGTGACATCATCTGGGTCGTTAACGACCCATCCATTAAACATATCCTCCCAAATGAAATAAAACAACGAAATTTCTCAAGGAGAACACATATCAACTGGGTCGTTAACGCCCCTTTATGCAAAACACATTCTCATTACGTTCTACAGAAAAACTATTTTACCCTTTCTCTTCACAAAAGTTTTATATCAATTTATTCAAAAAAGATTTTTAATAAATGAAAGTAACATCACAACCTTACGCACGAGTTACCTAACATACGAAAAAATATCTCAACAAATGATATATACCAAAAGGGCCGTGACGACCCATTCCAACACAACGTCGATTTTTCAAAACTTTCTGACCGTGACATCAGCTGGGTCGATAACGACTCTTTAAGAAACATATTCCCGAATGTAAAACAAAAATAAAAAATTTCTCAAGCAGAATACATACATCAACTGGGTCGTTAACGACCCATCAAAAACACATTCACATTATGTTCACAAATTTCACATTCACAAATTTGTAATTAAAATTTACTCAAAAAATAATTTCATTACATAAAAGTAAGGTCGCAAGCTTACGCACGAAATTACCTAACAAATACGGAAAAAATTCTTAACAAAAGATGTATACCAAGTGGGTCGTTAACGACCCACACCAACACAACGTTGATTTTCGAAACCTTCTGACAGTTGCACTCGATGGGTCGTTAACGACCCATTTATGAAACCATTCCCGAAAGTAAAACAAAACAAAAAAATTTCTCAAGCAGAACACATATCAACTGGGTCGTTAACGACCCATCATACAAAACACATTCTCATTATGTTCTACGAAATGACTATTTTCGCTCTCATACAAAACATTCTCATTATGTTCTACGAAAAAACTATTTTACGGTTTCTCTTTACAAAAGTTATAATCACAATTTACTCAAATAAGAATTTGATTACATGAAAGTAACATCGCAAGCTTACGCACGAAGTCACCTACCAAATACGAAAAAAAATCTTTACAAAAGATGTTTACCAAGTTGGTCGTTAACGACCAACACCAACACAACGTCGATTTTTCAAAATTTCTGACCGTGACATCTTCTGGGTCGTTAACGACCCTTTGGTTAAACATATTCCGGAAAGAAAAACAAAACAGAAAATTTCTCAAACAGAACACATATATCAATTGAGTCGTTGACGACCCATCATACGAAACACATTGTCATTATGTTCTACGAAAAAAATTTTTACGATTTCTCTTTACCAAAGTTTTAATTACAATTTACTCAAAAAAGAATTTGATTAAATGAAAGAAACATCGAGAGTTGACGCACGAAGTCACCTTACAAATACGAAAAAAAGGCTTAACAAAAGAGATATACCAAATGGATAGTTTACGACCCACTCAAACACAACGTCGATTTTTCATCACTTTCTGACCGTGACATCAGCTGCGTCGTTAACGACCCATTCATTAAACATATTCGCGAATGTGAAACAAAATAACAATATTTCTCAAGCAGAACACACACACATATATATCTACTGGGTCGTTTACAACCCAATATACAAAACACATTCTCATTATGTTCAAAGAAAAAACTATTTTACGCTTCCTCTTTACAAGAGTTATAATTACAATTCACTCAAAAAATAATTTGATTACATGAAAGTAACATCGCAAGCTTATCCTTGAAGTCACCTAACTACGAAAAAATTCTTAACAAAAGAGATATACCAAATGGGTCGTTTACGACCCACTCCAACACGTCGATTTTTAAAAACCTTCTGACCAATACATCATGTGGGTAATTAACGACCCATTTATGAAACATTACCGCAAGTAAAAAACAAACAATTTCTTAAGCAGAACACATTTCAACTGGGTCGTTAACGACCCAGCATACAAAATACATTCTCATTATGTTCTACGAAAAAACTATTTTCGCTCTCATTCAAAACACATTCTCATTTTGTTCAACGAAAAATTTATTTTACGCTTTCTCTTTACAAAAGTTATAATCACAATTTACTCAAAAAAGAATTTGATTACATGAAAGTAACATCGCAAGCTTACGCACGAAGTCACCTAACAAATACGAAAAAAATATTTACAAAAGATGTATACCAAGTCGGTCGTTAACGACCCACTTCAACACAACATCGATTTTTCAAAACTTTCTAACCGTGACATCTGCTGGGTCGTTAAGGCCTATTTATTAATCATATTCCCAAAAGAAAAACAAAACAAAAAATTTCTCAAGCAGAACACATATCTCAACTGGGTCGTAAACGACCCATCACACGAAACACATTATCATTATGTTCTACGAAACAATATTTTACGCTTTCTCTTTACAAAAGTTTTAATTACAATTTACTCAAAAAAGAATTTGATTAAATGAAATTAGCATCGAGATCTTACGCACCAAGTCACCAAACAAATAAGAAAAAATTCTTAACAAAAGAGATATACCAAATAAGTCGTTAACGACGCATTCCAACACAACGTCGATTTTTAAAAATTTTCTCACCGTGACATCAGCTGGGTCGTTAACGACCCATTTATGAAACATATTCCCGAATGTAAAACAAAAATAAAATTTCTCAAGCAGAACATATATATCAACTGGGTCGTTAACGATTAATCATACATCACACTTTCTCATTATGTTCTACGAAAAAACTATTTTACTCTTTCTCTTTACAATTTTGTACGTACAATTTACTTAAAACAGAATTTGATTACATGAAAGTAACATCGCAAGCTTACGCACGAAGTCACCCAACAAATACGAAAAAAATTCTTAACAAAAGATACATACCAAATGGATCGTTAAAGACCCACTCCAAAACAACGTCGATTTATTAAACCTTTCTGACCGTGACATCAGCTGGGTCGTTAACGACCCATTGATTAAACATATCTCAGCAAATGAAATAAAACAACAAAATTTCTCAAGCAGAACACATATATCAACTGGGTCGTTACCGACCCATCATAAAAACACATTCTCATTATGTTCCACGAAAAAAGTATTTTACGGTTTCTCTTTACGAATTTGTAATTACAATTTACTCAAAAAAGAATACGCACGAAGCAAGCTTCCGCACGAAGTCACCCAACAAATACGAAAAAAATTCTTAACAAAAGATATATACCAAATGGATCGTTACGACCCACTCCAACACAAGGTCGATTTCTGAAAACTTTCTGACCACGACATCAGCTGGGTCGTTAACGACCCATTTATTAAACATATTCCCGAAAGAGAAACAAAACAGAAAATTTCTCAAGCAGAACACATATATAAACTGAGTCGGTAACGACCCATCATACGAAACACATTCTCATTGTGTTCTACGAAAAAACTATTTTACGTTTTCTCTTTACAAAAGTTTTAATTAAAATTTACTCAAAAAAGAAATTGATTAAATGAAGTAACATCGCAAGTTTACGCAGGAAGTCACCTAACAAATACGAAAAAATGTCTTATCAAAAGACCCACTCGTTACGACCCACTCCAACACAAGGTCGATTTTATAAAATTTTCTGACAGTGACATCAGTTGGGTCGTTAACGACCCATTCATTACACGTATCCTCCAAGTGAAATAAAACAAAAAATTCTCAAGCAGAACACATATATCAACTGGGTCGTTAACGACCCATTATACAAAACATATTTTCATTGCGTTCTATAGAAGAACTATTTTACGCTTTCTCTTCACAAAAGTTTTATTTACAATTTACTCCAAAAAGATATTTAATAAATGAAAGTAACATCACAAAATTACGCACGACGTCACCTAACATACGAAAAAATTCCTAACAAAAGATACATACCAAATGGGTCGTGACGAACAATTCCAACACAACGTCGATTTTTCGAAACTTTCTGTACATCAGGTGGGTCATTAACGACCCGTTTATGAAACATTCCCGCAAGTATAAACAATTTCTCAAGCAGAACACATATCAACTGGGTCGTTAACGACCCATCATAAAAACACATTCTCATTATGTTCTACGAACAAAATTTTTTACGCTTTCTCTTTACAAATTTGTATTCACAATTTACTCAAAAAAGAATTTAATTGCATGAAAGTAACATCGCAAGCTTACGCACGAAATCACCTAACAAATACGAAAAAAATTCTTAACAAAAGATGTATACCAAGTGGGTGGTTAACGACCCACTCTAACACAACGTCGATTTTTTTAAACTTTCTGAGCGGTACATCAGGTGGGTCGTTAACGACCCATTTATGAAACATCCTCGCAAGTAAAAACAGAATATTTCTCAAACAGAACACATATCAACTGGGTCGTTAACGACTCATCATACAAAAAACATTCTCATGTTCTACGAAAAAACTATTTTCGCTCTCATACAAAACACATACTCATTTTGTTCTACGAAAAAAATATTTTACGCTTTCTCTTTACAAACGTTTTAATTACAATTTAATTAAAAAAGATTTTGAATAAATGAAAGTAACATCACAACCTTACGCACGTACTCACGTAACAAATACGAAAAAAATTCATTAAAAAAGAGATTTACCAAATGGGTCGTTAACGACCCACTCCAACATAATGTCGAATTTTCAAAACTTTATGACAGTGACATCAGCTGGTTCGTTAACGACCCATTTATTAAAAATAGGTCGTCAACGACCCACATCAACACGTCGATTTTTTAAAACCTTCTGACCGTGACATCAGCTGGGTGGTTAACGACCCATTCAATAAACATATCCCCGAAAGTAAAACAAAACAACAAAATTTCTCAAGCAGAACACATATCAACTGGTTAAAATTTACTAAAAAAAGATTTGGAAAAAATTACAGTAACATCGCAAGCTTACGCAGGAAGTCACCTAACAAATACGAAAAAAATTCTTAACAAAAGATATATACCAAATGGGTCGTTACGACCCACCCCAACACTAGGTCGATTTTTCAAAACTTTCTGACCGTGACAGCAGCTGGGTCGTTAACGTCCCATTTGTTAAATATACACGAAGGAAAAACAAAACAAAAAATTTCTCAAGCAGAACACATATATCAACTAGGTCGTTAACGACCCATCATACGAAACACATTCTCATTATGTTCTACGAAAAAAATATTTTACGCTTTCTCTTTACAAAAGTTTTTATTACAATTTACTCAAAAAAGAATTTGATTAAATGGAAGTAACCTCGCAAACTTACGCACGAAATCACCTAACAAGTACGAAAAAAATTCTTAACAAAAGATATATACCAAATTGGCTGTTAACGACCCACTCAAAGACAACGACGATTTTTCAAAAATTTCTGACGCTGACATCAGCTGGGTCGTTAATAATTTTCATTCATTAAACATTCGCGAATGTAAAACAAAACAACAATATTTTCCAAGCAGAACACACATACATATATATCTTCTGGGTCGTTTACGACCCAATATACAAAACACATTCTCATTATGTTCTACTAAAAAACTATTTTACGCTTTCTCTTTACAAAAGTTTTAATTACAATTTACTCAAAAAAGATTTTTAATAAATGAAAGTAACATCACAACCTTACGCACGAGTTACCTAACATACGAAAAAATATCTCAACAAATGATATATACCAAAAGGGCCGTGACGACCCATTCCAACACAACGTCGATTTTTCAAAACTTTCTGACCGTGACATCAGCTGGGTCGATAACGACCCTTTAAGAAACATATTCCCGAATGTAAAACAAAAATAAAAAATTTCTCAAGCAGAATACATACATCAACTGGGTCGTTAACGACCCATCAAAAACACATTCACATTATGTTCACAAATTTCACATTCACAAATTTGTAATTAAAATTTACTCAAAAAATAATTTCATTACATAAAAGTAAGGTCGCAAGCTTACGCACGAAATTACCTAACAAATACGGAAAAAATTCTTAACAAAAGATGTATACCAAGTGGGTCGTTAACGACCCACACCAACACAACGTTGATTTTCGAAACCTTCTGACCGTTGCACTCGATGGGTCGTTAACGACAAATTTATGAAACTATTCCCGAAAGTAAAACAAAACAAAAAATTTCTCAAGCAGAACACATATCAACTGGGTCGTTAACGACCCATCATACAAAACACATTCTCATTATGTTCTACGAAATGACTATTTTCGCTCTCATACAAAACACATTCTCATTAGGTTCTACGAAAAAACTATTTTACGGTTTCTCTTTACAAAAGTTATAATCACAATTTACTCAAATAAGAATTTGATTACATGAAAGTAACATCGCAAGCTTACGCACGAAGTCACCTACCAAATACGAAAAAAAATCTTTACAAAAGATGTTTACCAAGTTGGTCGTTAACGACCAACACCAACACAACGTCGATTTTTCAAAATTTCTGACCGTGACATCTTCTGGGTCGTTAACGACCCTTTGGTTAAACATATTCCCGAAAGAAAAACAAAACAGAAAATTTCTTAAACAGAACACATATATCAATTGGGTCGTTGACGACCCATCATACGAAACACGTTGTCATTATGTTCTACGAAAAAAATATTTTACGATTTCTCTTTACCAAAGTTTTAATTACAATTTACCCAAAAAAGAATTTGATTAAATGAAAGAAACATCGAGAGTTGACGCACAAAGTCACCTTACAAATACGAAAAAAAGGCTTAACAAAAGAGATATACCAAATGGATAGTTTACGACCCACTCAAACACAACGTCGATTTTTCATCACTTTCTGACCGTGACATCAGCTGCATCGTTAACGACCCATTCATTAAACATATTCGCGAATGTAAAACAAAATAACAATATTTCTCAAGCAGAACACACACACATATATATATCTACTGGGTCGTTTACAACCCAACATACAAAACACATGCTCATTATGTTCTACAAAATAACTATTTTACGCTTGCCCTTTACAAAAGTTTTATTTACAATTTACTAAAAAAAGATTTTGAATAAATTGAATAACATCACAACCTGACGCACGAAGTCAGCTAACAAATACGAAAAAAATTCTTAACAAAAGATATATACAAAATGGGCCATTAACGACCCACTCCAACACAACGTCGATTTTTAAAACAAACTTTCTGACCTTGACATCAGCTGGGTCGATAACGACCCATTTATGAAACATTCCCGAAAGTAAAACAAAACAAAAAATTTCTCAAGCAGAACATATATATCAACTTGGTCGTTAACGACCAATCATACATAACACTTTCTCATTATGTTCTACGAAAAAACTATTTTACGCTTTCTCTTTAGAATTTTGTAAGTACAATTTACTCAAAAAAGAAATTGATTACATGAAAGTAACATCGCAAATTTACGCACGAAGGCACCCAACAAATACCAAAAAAATTCTTAACAAAAGATATATACCAAATGGGTCGTTAACGACCTACTCCAAAACAACGTTGATTTTTCAAACCTTTCTGACCGTGACATCAGCTGGGTCGTTAACAAACCATTCATTATACATATCCCCGCAAGTGAAATAAAACAACAAAACTTCTCAAGCAGAACACATATCAACTGGGTCGTTAACGACCCATTATACAAAACACATTCTCATTACGTTCTACAGAAAAACTATTTTACGCTTTCTCTTCACAAAAAATTTAATTACAATTTATTCAAAAAGATTTTGAATAAATGAAAGTAACCTCACCACCTGACGTCACGTCACCTAACATATACGAAAAAAATTCTTAACAAGAGATATATACCAAATTCGTCGTGACGACCCACTCCAACACAACGTCGATTTTCAAAACTTTCCGATCGTGACATCAGCTGGGTCGTTAACGACCCATTTATGAAACATTCCCGAAAGTAAACAAAACAATTTTTTAAGCAGAACACATATAGCAACTGGGTCGTTAACGACCCATCATACAAAACACATTCTCACTATGTTCTACGAAATAACTATTTTACGCTCTCACACAAAACACATTATCTTTATGGTCTACGAAAAAACTATTTTACGCTTTCTCTTTAGAAAAGTTATAATCACAATTTACTCAAAAAAGAATTTGATTACATGAACGTAACGTCGCAAGCTTACGCACGAAGTCACCTAACAAATACGAAAAAAAATCTTTACAAAAGATGTATACCAAGTGGGTCGTTAACGACCCACTCCAAAACAATGTAAATTTTTCAAAAAGTTCTGACGCAGAAATCAGCTGCGTCGTTAACAACCTATTCATTAAACATATTCGCGAATGTAAAACAAAACATAACAATATTTCTCAAGCAGATCACACACACACATATATATCAAATGAGTCGTTAACGACCCTTCATAAAAAACACATTCTCATTATTTTCTACAAAAAACAATTTTACGCTTTCTCTTCACAAAAGTTTTAATTACAATTTACTCAAAAAAGATCTTGATTGAATCATAGTAACATCACAAACATACGCACGAAGTCACCTAACAAATACGAAAAAATTCTTAACAAAAGAGATATACCAAATGGGTCGTTAACGATCCATTGATTAAACCAATTCCCGAAAGTAAAACAAAATATAACATAAATTTCACGAGCAGAACACATATCAACTGGGTCGTTAACGATACAAAACACGTTTTCATTATGTTCTACGAAAAAACTATTTTATGCTTTCTCTTTACAAAAGTTTTAATAACAATTTACTAAAAAAAGATTTGGAAAAAATGAAAGTAACATCGCAAGCTTACGCACGAAGTCACCTAACAAATACGAAATAATTTCTTAGCAATAAATATACCAAATTGGCCGTTAACCACCAACTCAAACACAACACCGTTTTTTGAAAAATTTCTGACGCTGACATCAGCTGGGTCGTAAACGACCCATTTATTGAACATATTCGCGAATGTAAAACAAAACAATATTTCTGAAGCAGAACACACATACATATATATCAACTGGGTCGTTTACGACCCATCATAAAAACACATTCATATTATGTTTTACTAAAAAACTATTTTACGCTATCTCTTTACAAAAGTTTTTTTTACAAAAAATTAACAAAAAAATTCCACATAGGCCGTTAACGACTCACTCCAACACAACGTCGAGTTTTCAAAACTTTCTGACCGTGACATCAGCTGGGTCGTTATCGACCCATTCATTAAACATATTCGCGTATGTAAAACAAAACATAGTATTTTTCAAGCAGAACACACATATATCAACTGGGTCGTTAACGACCCATCGTACAAAACACATTCTCATTTTGTTCTACAAAAAAACCTATTTTACGCTTTCTCTTTACAAAAAGTTTTATTTACAATTTACTCAAAAAAGATTTTGAATAAATGAAAGTAACATCACAACCTTACGCATGAAGTCACCTAACTAATACGGAAAAAATACTTAACAAAAGATATGTACCAAATGGGTCGTTAACGACCCACTTCAACACAACGTCGATTTTTCAAAACTTTCTGACCGTGACATCAGCTGGGTCGTTAACGAAACATTCATTAAACATATTTCCGAAAGTAAAACAAAACAACAAAATTTTGTCAAGCAGAACACATATATCAACTGGGCCTTTAACGACCCATCATAAAAAACACATTTTTATTAGGTTCGACACAAAAAGTATTTTACGCTTTCTCTTCACAAAAGTTTCAATTACAATTTACTCAAAAAAGATTTTGAATAAATGAAAGTAACTTCAAAACCTTATGCACGAATTCACCTAACCAATACGAAAAAAAATCTTAACAAAAGATATGTACCAAATGGGTCGTTACGACCCACTCCAAGACAACGTCGATTTTTCAAAACTATCTGACCGTGACATCAGCTGGGTCGTGAACGAAACATTCATTAAACATATTCCCGAAAGTAAACATAACCAAAATTTCTCAAGCAGAACACATATCAACTGGGCCTTTAACGACCCATCATAAAGCACTTTAATAACAGTAAAACAAAACAGAACCAAATATAATTAGCGAAAAACATACATGCCAGCTGGGTCGTTAACGACCCATCATGCAACACCTTTTAATAATGTTTTACTAAAAATGACTATATTTTACGCTTTCAATTTACAAAAGAATTTTTAGGTTTTGTCACAATTTACTTAAAAAAGATCTGGAAGAATTGTATGATATATCGTAAGCCTAGGAATGCAGTTACCGAACAAAAAAAGAAAAAACTTAATACAAAACATGTACGAAATTGGTCGTTAACGAAACATCCGTTAAACGCTTTATAATCAAAAAAGTGTGGTTTCGTTACAAATTGGTTTAAAAAAGGCCGTGAAATAATGGAAAAATTATCGGAGGACTGTTGTCGCAGTCTTGGAACGAAAAAGGAAAAAAACACAAAACACATACCATTTGCGTCGTTAACGACCCTTCATACAAAACAGTTTCTTATTATGTTCATCTGAAAATGTCTTTATTTTACGCTCACACTCGTTAGGGTCGTAAACGACCAATTCATAAAGCGCTTTAACTAAAATAAAACATAACTAAACGAAATTTTTTAAGCAAAAAACAATATACCAGCGGGTCTTTAACGACCCATTCATAAAATTCTATAAGAAAAGTAAAAAACCAAACGAAATTTATTAAGAGAATAACATATATACCAGCTAGGTCGTTTACGACCCACCATACAAAACAATTTCTCGTTATGTTCTACTAAAAATGTCTTTATTTTACGTTTTCAATCCACAAAAGGAATGTTAGGTTTTGTCATAATTTACAAAACAAATCTGGAAATAATGAAAATATATATATCAAGCTTACGCACACAGTCACCCAACGAAAATGAAAAATGTCTTAACATAGAACATATACTAAATGGGTCGTTAACAAACCATTCCACAACGTCGGTTCTTTAAATATTTATGATACTCAACCTTTTATACCAGCAGGCTCGTTAACGACCCATTCACAAAAGCCTTTAACAAAAGTAAAACAGAACTAAACGAAATTTCTTCAACACAAAACATATATAACAACTGGGTCGTTAACGACCCATCATACAAATTACTTTCTGATTATCCTTTTCAAAAAACGTCTTTATTTAACGCTTTCACACCACTATAATGTTGGGTTTTCTTACGAAAAAGAGAAAAGTCCAAATATAGAACATATACTAAACGGGTCGTTAACGACCATTCCACAACGTCGATTTTTAAAAAATGTATGATGCTCAACTTTCTATACCTGCAGGGTCGTTAACGACCCATTCACAAAATCCTTTAACAAAAGTAAAACAAAACTGAACGAAATTTCTTCAGCAAAAAACAAATATACCAGCTGGGTCGCAAATATATCGCAAGCCCTCGCAGGCAGCAACGAAAATAGAAAATTCTTAATACAAAACATATACTAAGGTGGTCATTAATGACCCACCCATCAAAAGCTTTAAAAATAAAAAATTCAGATTCGTTACAAATTAGTTTAAAAAAGATCTGGGAATAATGGAAAAAATTATCGCAAGACTGTGGTCAGTCTTCGAATGAAAAAGGAAAAAAACTAACACAAAACACATATACCAATGGGTCGTTTACGACCCATCATACTGGACACTTTCTTAAAATATTCTTCTGAAAATGCCTTTATTTCACTCTCACATTCATCGGGGTCGTAAACGACCCATTCATAAACCCTACAACAAAAATAAAATAAAACTAAATGAAATATTTTAAGCAAAACAATATACCAGCGGTTTCGTTAACCACCCATTTATAAAACTCTTTATAAAAAGTAAAACAAAACTAAACGAAATTTTTTTAAACGAAAAACAATATTACCAATAGGGTCGTCAACGACCCATCATACAAAACACTTTCTCATTATGTTCTAAAAAATTCATTTTACGCTTTCACTTTACAAAAGTTTTAATTATAATTTACTCAAAAATGATTTGGAAAAAAAGAAAATATTATTGCAAGTTTACGCACGCAATCAGCCAGCCAAAACGAGAAAAATTTCTTAACACAAAACATATACTATGTGGGTCGTTAACGATCCACTCCAACCCAAGTTTGGTTTTAAAAATATCCGACAATAATGTCAGCTGGGTCGTTCACGACCAATTCATTAAACCTATTTACAGAAGCAAAACTAAACTAAACGAAATTGTAAAAGTATAACACATATATATCAGCTGGGTCGTTAACGACCCTTCATACAAATTACATTCTGATTTTGTTCTACTTAAAAATGAATTTTACGCTTTCACTCCACAAAAGAAACGTTAGTTTCTGTTACAATTTACTTAAAAAAGATCTGGAAATATTGAAGAATCTATCGTTAGCACTCACAGACACGCACGCAGCAACAAAAAAAGAAAATTCTTAATACAAAACATATACAACATGGGTCGATACCGAGACATCCATTAACGCATTTACAATAATAAAAAAATAAATACATCAGGTTTCGTTACAAATTGGTTTAGAAAAGGTCTCGGAATAATGAAATAAATTATCGCAGGACTGTTGTCAGTTTTCGAACGAAAAAGGGAAAAAACTAACACAAAACATACCAAATGGGACATTAACGACCCATCCTACTGACCAATTTTTAAATATGTTCTTCTGAAAATGTCTTTATTTTACCCTCTCATTCGTCGGGATCGTAAACGACCCATTCATAAAACCCTTTAACAAAAGTAAAACAAAACTGAATGAAATGTTTTAAGCAAAAAACATATATACGAGCAGGGTCGTTAATGACGCATTCATAAAACCATTTTACAAAAGTAAAACAAAACTAAACAAATTTTTTTGAAGCGAGAAACATACAATTAACACAAAAATACAATTTACTGTAAAATAGATCTTGGAATAATGGGAAAATATATCGCAACCCTAGGAAAGAGGAAAGTTTTTAACACAAAACATACCAAAGTGTCGTTAACGACCCAGTCCAGAAGAAAGTCGATGATTTTTTTAAAAACATTTTCTTATGCTCGATACATTTATACCAGCAGGGTCATTAACGACCCATTCATAAAACCCTTCAACAAAAGTAAAACAAAAACTAATATACTAGGTTTTGTTAAAAATTAGTTTAAAAAAGGTCTGGAATTAATGTGAAAGTATATCGCAGGCTTGCCGATGCAGTCACCTAACAAAAAGAGGAAAATTCTTAAACAGAAAACATATACCAAATGGGTCGTTAACGACTTATTTCAGAAAAACGTTGATTATTTTAAAAATAATTCTTAGGCACAAAAGATTTATACCAGTAGGGTCGTTAATGACCCATGCATTAAACCCTTTCACAACAGAAAAACAAGACTAATTACATTAGGATTTTATAAAAATTGATCTCATAAAAGTCTGGGAATATTTGGATATAGCTTTCGCAGGGCTGCAGACGCTGTCACCTAACGAAAAAAGGATTTTTTAGCGAGAAAATATTTATACCAGAAGGGTCGTTAACGACAAATCCTAACAAAATCACTTTATTTTTTAACAATGTTTTTGTCATATGCTTTCATAATAGAAAGAGAAAAATACCTTAGATATTGTTACAAATTAGTCTTAACAAAATCTGGGAATAATGGGAAAATGAAATGGAAAAATTGGGAAAACGAAATGGAAAAAATAACCAACACAAAACATATATACATATATAAATATTCCGAAAACACATTCTGAATATTTTTTAACTAAATGTTTTTGTCATAGTTTTCACCATAGAAAAAGAAGCTTAATATATTTTAATTTATGACAAATTAATCTAAAGAAGATCTGGGAATAATGGAAAAATCGATCACAGGCATGCAGTCACGTATCGGAAAGGAAAAAAATCCTGAGAACAAAACACATATATCCATTGTGTCGTTAACGACCCATCCCAGAAGAACCGTTTTTGATTATTTTTTAACAATTTTTGTCATACTCTTTGTCAATAGTAAAAGAAGAGTAACGTTAGGTTTTGTTACAAATTACTCTAAAGAACAGCTGGCAATAATGGGTACATCTAGGGACGCAGTCACCCAACGAAAAGGGGGAAAATTTTAAACACAAGACATTTATACCCAATGGCTCGTTAACGACCCATCCCAGAACAACACTTTCTCTTTATGTTTTATCAAAATGGTTTGTTATACGCTTTCACAATAGTAAAACAAGACTAATACATTAGGTTTTGTTAAAAATTGTTCTAAAGATGTCGGAATATTGGAATAAAGCTATCGCAGGGCTTCAGTCGCTGTAACCTAAGGATAACGAAATTTCTTAAACAAAAGACATTTATACAAAAAGGATCGTTAACGACCCATTCCAGAAAAACATTTTCTGGTTATTTTTTAACACAATTTTTCAGTCATACCCTTTCGCAATGCTAAAAGAAGACTAATATATTAGTAACTGTAACAAATTAGTCTAAAGAAGGTCTAGGAATATTTGGGTTGAAGCTATCCCAGTGCTGCGGACGCTGTCACCTAACGAAAAGAGGAACTTTTTTAACACAAAACATATACCAAATAGGTCGTTAACGACCCATTCTAAAAACACTTTCTGTTTATTTTCTAACAAAATTTTTTTGTCGTATGCTTTCACCATAGAAAAAGAAGAGTATGTTAGGTTTTGTTACAAATTAGTCTAATGAAGATCTGGGAATAATGAGAAAATCTACCGTAGGCCTGCGGACTTAAAAAGGAAAAAATTCTTAACACAAAAATTATACCAAATGGGTCGTTAACGACCCTTCCCAGAAAAACATTTTATTTATTTTTACTTTCCCGTATACGTACGTATATACGGAGTAATATAGGGAAAGTTATGTAATGCTGCGCGAAAAAATGGAGAATTTTCGCCAGAAAAAAATTCGTTGCCGGGCCGTGATAACGAAAAAGTAGATAAATCCAGTTGCTAAATTAAGAAAAAAAATCCCCTAACACGTGGTGTAGCCAGAAACCATATTTTGTGGGTCCTTGAAACCGAAAAAACAATTGAAAGGAAAACGTCCGTCTCTCCGTCTGTGAACACTGCCAGCGCCTAAACCATACGTACGATTTCTTTCAAAATGGATATTACCCGTTCAATCTGGTTTTGAAAAAAATTCTATAAAATTTGGGAATACTTTACATGAAGCTCCCCGCACATTTTCAAAATTTTCTCAAAAATGGCTCCAAAGTTTGTCTTTATATAATGCTTGGAATAGTGGCTTGGAATAGTGCTTTGAAGTTTGCTAGGAATAGTGCTAAATGGTTTCTATTAGATGACATAAACTCCATATCACTTTATTCTTTTGTTTTTTCAAAAATTTCAAAAATGTAATTGTTTTGACCTTCTCTTACGTTGTTAATATTTACATTAGTGGCGATTTGTTAACATTAACGAGATCAAGTGCTTTAAATAATGTCAAGTAAAGTTTCTCGAAAACTCAACAACTTATTGTGAAAACTAGCTCAAAATTCTGCATTTTCAGAAAAACTCTTAACTTTTTTTTTCAAATTCAATCATTTCAACGAACATGAAACCTGCACCATTATCCTGAGCTTCCTTTACGCTATGTCAGGTCTCAATTTAATCGAAAAACATTGTGCGGTTTTTAAGAAAAAATGGTTTAAAGAAAATAAAAAATTGTTTGACACAATTTTTCGAAAAAGTACTTATGTTTTTGAAAAATTGAACATGACCTTATTTGAAGACCTGTTTTTTATGCACACATTTCATTCAGATTAAAAATTGAATCTTCATAAATGTAGTTATAGGAAGATGCCGAAGAAAATTTGAATTTTTTCAATTTTTGAAAAATCAGAGTTTTCAACCAACATGAGACCTACCACATTCTCTTAAATGACCTTTAGACTATCCAACAACAAAATTTAGTCAAAACTGTTGGCGCCATTGTTTTGAAAATGTCCCAGGGGTTTCATATAAAGTATCCTCCAAAATTAAAACATCGCTTTCAAATTCAAGGGGCCGCGAGATTCAGATCGATTGGGGAGTATCAATTTTGGAGAAAATCGGCCAAACGGCTCCTTCATACCAAGTGCTATGCTCCTTCATACCAAGTACTTGCCTCTTGCTTGCTCTTGCTCTTGCCTCTTGCTTGCAAATTTCTAATTTCTGTATGCTTGAGAACTCAAATTACGTACTCTTGAGATTGTTTTAAAAAATGGAACGTGTACCAATTGGGCATTATTGGTAATTACTATTAGGTTAGAAACTGCATGCAGATCCATTTACATTTATTGATTTTGCAATTAATTAAATAAGCGCTGTTCTATAAATTGTGGGATATCTTCCGAAAATCTGAAATGTATACAAAAATTATTAAATTAAAAACAAACCGCAAGTGCCTTCAGTACTTTTTATTAATTTCAATATCAATTTCGAACAGTTTATCAAAAGATCAACCATCATAAATCACAGATTTACCATCGAGATAGATGATCTTAAATAATAAATTATTCTTAATCAGTCTTCTCCAAATTATCTACTTCTACAATACACAAATATGATTTTTTATTCGCGTACTTCTATCAACATACAAAGAAGAATTAAATAGAATATAGGGCGATATGATAACTGAGTCGTCTAGTTGCAAAACTCGCCTTGCCAATATACATAGGTGCATTACATCTAAACAAATTGCTTTATTAAGATATTAATTTATTCAATGTACTACTTGTAAACACTAATTTAGTATAATATAAACTGGAGTACAGTTTTTGTAATGTAATTCTTTGAAATATATCAATTTTAATTTTGTTAATTGCCTGATTGGTATCAAGCACAAAAATATTTAAAAGACGATTTATTTCAGCATTAGAGGAAAACCAATAACAGTAATAATATGTTAAATGTTATACAATAAGTAATTAATATATAACTAATATGTAAATAAGTAATACTGAACTGCTCTCTACTGAGAAAGGAGATGGCTGGTATTTTGATACATATAGCTGCATTTACAACTAAGCCTGTTTTTTCAGGGCATAACAGGGGCCATTTTTCTTCCATCGCGCATTGCAATGACACTAATAGAGAATGGAATACATAATTCATTTAAAATCTCCATTTTCATATTTTTTAGAGAACCGTTTTGCAACTAGACTAATCAATACAAGTAGTATTTTTCACATAAAATCACATATTCAAAAAGAAATGTTGCAAAAGCAGCACATTCTCAAAACGATAACGTCGTCCAACAAAATTCACTCTAAACACCTTCATTACATGTTGAACGCTCCCACATAAATTTAATCACGGTGTTTTCCGTAGTTTTTAAACCGTGAACGAGTAATAAAACCATTTAGAAATTTAACTTATGAAATTAAGCAAAAATAAAATATTGCAATAAATGTAATTCTAATATTTATTAACATAATTAGTAATCTTACTTTACAGTGTCAGAAAACATCTCTACATTATGAATACTGTCATAAGATTTAAAATTTACATGAACACATTTTTGTGAAAACGATCAACACCCAGATACTTCCAACGCACACAATACTCTCCTTAAACACAACTCTTGAACGACGATTAAAGACGACTTAACTTTAGCGACAACTGTCCCGTTTCGATACAATTGGCGCCCAGCGTGGGGCGCCGTGGAGCGGTTGTGCTAGCACGCGTCGCGACGCCCCCACAGCCCGAGGGCGAGCAGCGGCGCGAGGGCGGCGGCGACGGCGGCGGCGGCGGGGGCGGGGGCGGGGGCGGCGGAGCGGTCGCACAGGCTGTTGCCGCCGAACCGCGACTCCAGCGGGTGGTTCTCCAGCTTGGGCTCGGGGCCCGAGTACGCCGGGTCGCAGATGGTGCCGTTCACCGCCTCCTGGACCGTCGCCGTCAGAATGCTGCAGGCGAGAGAGCAATTTAGCACGTCTGGATTGGGCATTTAACACTTAACCCTTTGCACGCGTAAGCCACGAGCATAATACCCCTCCTACAGCTCGTACGGCATGTCTTAAATGCCACACCAAAATCCCTAATTAACTCGTATATAGTGTCACAGATGCTCACGAATTTTCCTGGTACGTAAAATAAATTTTTCATTGTTGGGTCGATCCGGTCCACTATTCTCTTTTTAAACAATGTTGGCGCAATAAAGTGAAAATGAGCTGGGAAGGGGGAATGCCGAGTATCGGCTTCGAGCTGGACAGCCTTTTTCCATTGTCATCTTAGACATGCCTTACGAGTTGTAGGACCTCGCAGTACGACCGCTGAATACATTCATGGGTGGCATGTCACACATGCCCTATGAGTGCAAAGGGTTAAATTACAATGAAATAATAAGCTCTGTACAACAATAGTAAAACCGACATTATAAGGAGTAATCACATGGAAGTCTACAAAAGAACAAAAGAATGAAGTCTACAAAAAAATCTACACTATCATTTATATCATTACAATGCAACAGATAAGTAATTTGGGCTAAATCAATTTAGCCCAAAAGTATACTTGCAGAAATAAGCTTCTTTGCTAGCAATTCTTTTCCAATTACTTTTATAATTCATGTTCAATTCAAAATTCATTTTCAAATCAATCAAAATTATTTGAATCATCGCAAGGTTCCAGATTATAGCCTTGCCGTTTTTCAATCTTATAATTTATTTTCATTGCGAAACCGACCCTGAAGAAGTGGATTCCCGGTTATTTGAACCCCGGATATAGAGGTACGTAATCAATTAAGAAATAATATACAACAAATTGGCTGATTTTCTGAATATTTTAATAAAAATAATTTTGTTTATTTACCATTTAAATTTGTATAAAAATAGTAATCTCTCAATTACAAATACTCTCGTACATACACTGACACATAAACAGGAAATTGGGAAAATAATTTTCCAAATGAAATCTAGGCCTTGACCGCTGAAAAAAAGTATTCATTAAATGTCTGTATTTTCAGCGCAACTGGGTTCACACGTTGGCACTGACAATTCCAAATGAAAGGTGTATTTAGTTTTACGATCATTGTTTTCACGAAATTAAATTATTTCCATGACAATAAATTAGTTGAACAGATGAAAAATGCATTGAACAGATTTTCAAAAACGCATTTGAGTCATTTGGATATTAACGGTATTAATTGTATCATTCATTTATTCGTCCAGATCACATACTTCTTATATTTCAAAAAAAATTAATCTTGTTTAGTTCCATTTTTACAACTGCAAAGTAATTGCAGCGAGAGCTCGACAAGTTTCCTTTTCGTCAATTTGCAACACTGTTTAGAATACTCTAGTTAATATTTTAAGCCACGTGAACAATTCTAACCTGAATACTAAAGTTCAAATACGCTAGCATAACTTCAACTTGCACTCTTGCGTTATTCTCTTTTACAGTTTAGGACAAAATGAACATTTTGAAGAGTGCCAGCGACCCAGAAACCCAGTACCCCAAACCCTAGGACACAGTACGGCTACAGACTGCAGCAGCACGCGTTCTTGGTTAGCACGAACGTGCCAACGAGAGAAGCGTGTCGGGGGGGGGGGGCTTACCGGAAGTTGACGTCTTTGGGGTCGAGCGAGCTGTAGAGGAAGAGCGCCAGGCGGTCGGTGAGCACCCACAGGCGGCCGCCCTCGTCCACCTTGACGTCGTTGGGGAAGACGAGCGTGCGGTTGTCCTGCGCCACCAGCCCGATGGTGGAGGGCTCGTAGTGCGGGCGCGTGCGCGAGTTCCAGCACGTGATGGCGTCGCGGTTCACCTGCGGAAAGATGATGCACGTTTCAGGCCGCAAAGTGTCATTTTAACACAATCCAATGGCGTAGCTTCAGTTGGTGTCGCCTGGGGCGAAGCTAATGGTGTCACCCCACGTAAATTAAGTATAAAAATATCTATTGCTGCATTGATTGTATATTATTTTATTAAAAATACAAACATATTTACACATGATAGTTATATTAAAAAATCCTATGTAATTAAGAATAATTGCAATATAATTGCAGTTAAATCATAATCTATGCTTATGATTTAAATGTATACTTATTAAATTAATATAAATAATTTTTAACTAAACCATAAAAATTATATAATTCCAACAATAAAATGTTCAAATTATTAAAACTAAGAAAACTAACTATTGATATATAAAAAGTTTAAGTAAATTATTTAAATTATATAATTCCAACCATAAAATAATGTAATTGGCGTCACCCGTAGAATGGTGAAGCGCGCCGCCCCCCCCAGCTACGCCACTGACCCAATCATAACACATGCATTGCAATGCACACATCATAACACATGATTTGCAATGGGCGAAAAATGAAAATAGACAGTCTCCCACTGATATAATAAAGAATTGATGCAAGAAATAGTCGGCACAGGAATACTGAGTGCGATGTAACAGCAGTAGGTACAAATGGATGCGATCGTGCCAATGATTTCGGGGTCAATGAGAGATTTTATGAAGTTTCCACGAGCAATGAAGAGAAATGCACTGACAGCACTAGCACTGGCAATTGCAAAGAAAGCAATGATGATAAATGTACTAGCACTTTGCAATAAAATAACTGGGCACTAGCTTCTAACATTAACTCGAAATGTTTTTTTTTCTAAACCAACATTATATATGACATTTTCTGTTGCAAGAAATCGTTCATAAAAGAGCCTTTTATGGCACAAATGATGACGCATTAGATTTTACGCCACGAATGATTGAATCATCATACATTCAGTCAATCGCAACGAGAGAATAGGGAGTTATTGCCACATCGATCGGTAAGTACTATCGATCTTCTGCGCATGCGCAGATGCAAGTGATGCGAAACGTGAACTGCGCATGAGCAGAAGATCGATAGTCCTTACCGTTCGAGGTGGCAAAAACTCCCTATTATTCAGGAGGTAGCGATAAACGGAACAGCTGACAACCGTTTTCTCGCACAGATGTCAAGCCCGATACGTCACAAGAATGTTGTTTCACAAAATTAAATTTGATCTCTTAAAAATGTATAATGCTGTTATACAAAAACAATTGCTTATGCAACTCTTAATATTGCTCTATTGAATTTCTACAAATTTGAATTCCTACAAATTTGCTCCCAACGTCGCTCGTTTTCAAAACATGTACTCGTGAAGTAAAGCTTAACATCGTCTCCTATATTACTTCAGTAGTATACCTTTGCGGTTCTCACACGCAACCAATCTTTATAAATGAGGTCTAAAGAAAGAAAATTTCATGGAAACGAGACCAACTGCACTTTGACTTTAAACATATGAAGGATTTGTTTTGAAAACGCAGCTCAATATCCATGTAAAATGCAACCCGCAACGCACGTCGGGATTTGTTGTATCGTTAAATAACTGCTAAACGAAGCATTCTAGGGTCTTAAAAAACTAAAACCTTGAGACCGTAAATCTCAAAGAAACGTTCCTCACATCGTAATCTACAGGATGAGATCTTCTTGACCATTCTATTATGTTTGCTGCTTCGACGCTTCTCGATTCTACCCCACTTGTTCAGAGCCTCTAGAATCTGCAACTGCATGTTAAATTACTAATTACTTGATATTCTATGCGAGTGAAGGGGTTCCCAGGTGAAAATGAAAGTTGGCTATTTTTCAAGATTTTAATTTGAAAGTTTTACTGAGTAATGGAGACTACATATAAAAATAACCCACAAAATTTTGGTTTCATAGACTTTATACTTTTTGAGAAATTGTTGTTTTAATTTTTACTTTCCCGTATACGTACGTATACACGGAGTGATATACGTAGTATAGGGAAAGTTATGTAATGCTGCGCGAAAAAATGGCCAATTTTCGGCGGAAAAAAATTAATTGCCGGGCCGTGAAAACGAATAAGTGGATAAAACCAGTTGCTAAATTAAGAAAAAAAATCCTCTATCTCGTGGTGTGGTCAAAATCCATGATTTGTTGCTTCTTTATACTTAAAAATCGATTGACGGCATTTCGTCCGTCTGTCCGTCTGTGGTCAACGCTAGCGCCTAAACCGTTCAGTCGATTTTCTTCAAAATTGATATTCCCCAGTCGATCTGATTCTAGTCGGAGCTTTGTGATTTTGAAAAAGATTCTTTAAAATTTGGGGGTACTTTATATGGAGCCCCCCGGGGATTTTCAACATTTTCTCAAAAACGGCTCCAAATTTTTTCTTTAAATTTCTTGTATGAATAGAGGAAAATACACTTTTTAACATGGCATAGGTCCGATTTTCACGTACAGCTCTGAATTTTCGAAAATTGTGAAAGTTTGAATTTTTTTCGGCGTCTTTCTCCAACTACAAAATTGAAGATAGAGATTTTTTCTTCAAATAAAATTTGTTCTGCATATTGAGTTCTTTAATAAAGGTCATGTAAATGTTTTTCACAATTTTCGTAGTTTTCGTGCAATATTGCGTGCAATATGTGCAATTTTAAAAAATTACAAAAACAAAATTTTCTCAAAAACGGCTCCGCATTTTTTCTTTAAACTTTTGGTAGCGATAGTGGTAAATGTACTCTATCAATGACATAAAAGCCATTTTGGTCTATCGGTTGGTTTTTTCAAAAATTACAAAAATGTAAATTGTTTTACTTGTCTTTCATGTCGTTAATATTTACATTATCGGCGATTTTTTTACATTATTGTATTTACGAGTATATATGCTTTAAATAATGTCAAGTAAAGTTTCTCGAAAACACTACCGTTTTCTGTGAAAAGTAGCTCAAATTTCGGCATTTTCAGAAATGCTCAAACGTCATTTTCTCGTATATGGCTGCAAGTTTTTTCTTGAAACTTTTGTAACGGATAGTGCTAATTACACTCATTAGTATAGCGTGAAGTTTATTTTGAGTTTTTTTTGTTTTTTTTTTGTTTTTTTTTTCAAAAATTATATAAATGTAAATTTTTTGAAAGATCTCTCATCTTTAATATGCACATTATCCGCAATTTGTAAAGATGATGATATTTGTGAGTGTAAGTGCTTCAAATAACTTCAAATAAAGTATTTTGAAAACTCAAAAATTTTCTGTGAAAATGAGCTTCAAATTTCGCATTTTTAGTAGTGCTAAAACGCCATTTTCTCTTAAACGGCACATAATTTTTAAAAGAAAATTGCCATTTACGGCTAGGTTTTTGTGTTCTTTAATATTCTAAAATTAATGTTTCTGTTCTACCAATAGGAAACCGAAAAATTAAGAAAATGACAAAAAAATGTACTTTTGGCGATGATAGATGGTAGCTGGCAAGAAAGAGTATGTGGCAATTCCGAATAGCTAGCGAAGACTCAGGAAAATAGAAAACTAATACGGGAAAGTCTGTGCCATTCAAATAAGGTCGTGTTGAATTTTTTGAATATATGAGTTGTTTTTTCTATAATTTCCTGACAAACGAAAGTCCGCTCGGAATTGACTGCGCTTCGCTTTCGTCGTATTCTCACAACTAAAATTTTAAAAATACATTTGTTTCTGAATTACATGTATTTATCAAAACCACATCTTCAAATAAGGCCATGCTTAATTTTTTCAAAATACGAGTAGCTTTTCTATAATTTTGTGACAAACATAATATCCCGCTGTAAATTTACAGCGCTTCGGACAGCTGGGTGCGTCGTAAATTAGAATGGGCAATTTTGTATATTATTTCTTTCTTGGTTTCTTACATTAGAACTTTTGTTATACACTTACACATTAATATTTTATAAATAGTTTATTTTGAAATATTTGAATTAAGTAAAAATAATTAATAGCTCTCAGAATATCGACAATGCAGAGTCTGCAACAATGAAATTCACTTTGCGCTCGCGAATTTCTGTGAATTACGTATCATTGTTGTGACCTGAAGGAGCTGTATGAAAAGGAGTTATAATTGTCTAATTTATGTTGATATTTGCATGAAAATATTCAGTTTTCGCACCAAATGCTGTAGCATTTGTAGTGAGTAGAGAATTTGTTGCATGGTTTTAAAATACTCTTCTCTAATCATGGCCCTATGGAATGCATTTCTATATTGTCCAGGTTATCAGGCTTCTTTTTCCAATATAGGTTTACAAAACGTTTGTATTAAATTTTGTGCAGTTGTAGAATTCACACAGTTCTGACAACACTGCGATGGAAACAGTGAGTTGTAAGCTAACATGTTAGTAGCGCACAAAGTGCAATATTTCAGTACTATATAGCCGTTTCCTCTAATACGGGAAAGTAAGTGCTGTTGTAGCACCACCAGTTTTTAATTAAAAGAAATTTTCCTAGGTATTAAAAATGTGTATCAGCATACCCATACTTTCACATTCTCTTATTTACAGATCTGCACATGAAAATTACATAAGGCCAATTACTTTCTTCATTACAGTTGGGGGGGGGTGGAAATAATATTGGATGTCAAAAATTGTTGTTGATTTTGTACATCCCTACATATATTAGGCATTTTTGGAAAAAATCAAGATCTTAAGACTTGTAGGTATATAATTTTTAAAGCTCTATGTATGTAGAAGATGCACTGTATTATTGTACTGTATGTACTGTACTACACTGTATTATTAAATTTTATTCCTCTCAGATAAAATCTGAGTACATAGGGGCTTTTAGAAATCTTAATATTGAGATGAAATCAAAAGTGGGAGTAATTGAAAGTGGGAGTTTGACAAGAAATGCGATGTTTTACCTCAGAAACCACCTGGACTGTAATCTCCTGGTTGACTGTAATGGACTGGCCTCTCTGCTGCAATCTTCTTCTTTTTCCTGAGATGATTTCAGAAGCTTTGCCTTTTTTCTTGAAGCTTTGGATGTGGGTTTTTCAGACTGGATTCTGCGTTACTTTCCCTGGGTGTCCCGTTGAATGCAGAGCTTTTGTGTGGCTTCAAGTGAAGCTTTGACCCCTGTCACTGTTTCTTTCATGCAGTGAGAAGCCTCACATCCCATATTAAACTCATTGCTCATTAGTACATTGCTTGAGTCACACAATGTACTAATTTCTTTTTGGAAACATCTGATGACAGAACAGTTTTCATATTTTTCTTGTGTTGAGGAACTGGTTCACCTTTTGCAATTGCCCTGTTGAGCCTTGAAAATTAGTCATATAATCAACTTTTTTTATGCTCTTCATAACTGTAACTCTTCAACTTCATAACTCTTCAACTCTGTAAACTGACTGCTGTTTTCACCCAGTCTTTTTGCAGTATGTTTGCAAGTAATACAATGCTGGGACAGTACTTCAAAATCTATCACTAAACCTGTCAGTGCATCTATTACTACATCTAACCGTACAAAAAGAATGACCTCTTTTATGCCCCATACCATCACATGACACTGCAATTTCTAAACTTTCTCACCCTACACATTCAGTATTTTCTTCTTCATATGCTTTTCTTACAGCTCCATGGGCCATTTTCTAACAGTATTGTCTTACAAGGACATCATTCTTCAACACATTATTAAAATGATCCCAATAACTTAACTGAACTCAAAAAAGTCATTCCCATTGTCATATAAAATCTTGATATACCTGCATATCCCTTCCCAATGCTCAGGAAGCTGTCAATCATATTTTTATTTACTTCAAATGAGGGGTGTGATGACTCAGAATTAGAAATCTTTCTGCTTGTTGAAATTTTTTCACAAGCAGTACACTTTACAATGACAATGGCAGCAAAGACTTTCACATCGTCTACATCAGTTGTTAATGTGATTTTATTACATACACTACATTTTGTGAGTTTCACTATATCTTGTCAAATATCTTTTCTCACTACCATGTAATCAGCAGAAACATTAGATTCCTCAGTGAAAGATAAATCAAACCATGAAAGCTTTCTTTCTGTAGAAGTTGAACTGTCATCACATGCAAAAGATGAAGAAATAAGTGTCAACAGAAGAAGCAGAAGGTGCCTCTATGTTTGGTGTATTCACTGCACTATGGTGTCACTTTTTTCTTCATTCTCAATAGCACATTCTTCTTGCTCGCCAAAGATTTCTTTGATGGCCTTTTCTTGCCTTGTTTGTTGCTGATTTCCCTCATTATGATAACGTTCTGAACACCTTCAAAACAACAGTTCTCAGCCACCAAGTACAATTCCCCAACCTTTCCTACACACTATGTTTAGCAAACGAATAATCTAAAAATACGCACTAACTATAAAACACTACATTTAATCATAACAGAAATGATAACGGAAATAAAATACTCAAACACAACACCAAACGCTCTTGACAACTTGTTGTAAACTCAAAAACAAAACACACCTCTTGAAATTCACCCTGCAATTCAGATACAGATAAGAATGACAGGTCTGCCAACGTGTACATATGCTATCACGAAGCTTCTAAACATTGGTACAACGGGGTGGCAGAAAGTCGCGCCAAATAAAACTTTTACTGAAAGGTTTCTCGTAATTATGGGCTCAAAAACAAAAAAAAATATTTTTTCGACATTTTCCCTCATAATTTCACCAAAGAACCCCCGTAATTACATGGGTGTACCTGTTTGCTCGATAATAAAGTTAAATAAGAATAGTTTATATTGACAAGGGTGTATTATATTGTTATCAATTACAACGTGACATATAGAAGAAGTGACGGAGGATAAGAGAGGTTCTTGAAGAAGAATATATATTGAAGGTTTAATACGGAAATGGAAAAATAAGGAAGAGAGTGGGGAATATCATGCGAGAGTTTTCGCACGGGTACGCTAGTTATAAACTAAATGTATAAACCATTATTTTTACAGGTTGTTGCAGTACACTGTGTGTCCAAGAATATTTTGATTGATTAATGATTCCCGGCGCTTCAACTGGTAAGTTCATTAGTCCCGTAAGTGTAGTGTATTTTTGCTCGGGAGGTGGCGGTGATCTTCCCCCGCTGGATGGTGAGATCCGGCACCGACCTACCGTCGGCTAGCGGGGATTCCTAAACCAGGTGTCTCACACCAGCGGGGCACCGCCCCAGTCGAGACAAGCTCTAAGCTCCTGTCCGGTCTGCCGGCATATATGGTAGTGTAGTGTAGTGCATGTAAATGTGTGTGTGTGTGTGTGTGTGTGTGTAAAAGGTGAGGATAATAAAAGAAAGGAGAAGGTAAGATCGCGCGCGGTCCATGGTCCGTTTGTTAGGGTACTGCGCTGGCATTCGTCTGGTAACGATCCGAGAAACCACGAAAAACTACCGATCAGAGCAGCTGACCACTAGAATTCTCTTCCAGACAGCGATCGAATTCGACCTAGCTACCTAGCAAGTGTCGAAAATCCTGCCGAGGTCGAGACTGGAACCTCGGACCTCCCGGTCAGACGCACTGACATCAATTGACCGCGACATCAGTTGATGCCCTGAGCCACCTCTCCCGGTTGTGTTCCAGAATTAAGGTTACACTTCTGCGACATGTAGAGAGGTCGAAAATGAACACTTTTGCCAATGAGCATATATTGGGAAATATTTAACGGAGTAACACTGTGACATTACCGCATGATATTTAGACAACTTCTTATGCATAGGTCACATACTCAAGCAGCCAAGGAGAAAATGTAATATATATAAAAGCATATAGCTCCGTTATTTGTAATTTTAAACTATATGTTTATTGGTAAAAATTGGTGATCGTTTTTTGCCCCTCTACATGCCCCAGACGTTTGTACTATTTATTCTCAGATATATGTAGAGTTTTTAATCATCATATTCAAGTGTAATCGGTTCATAACTTCCAAAACAAATAACATTTTTAGGTTTTTAATTTCTCATCACAATAATCAAACTCGTTAGAGTACATGAACTTCATGTAATATACCGCTTTGTCATGTGCTAAAACTAAAAATGCATTTTATTTAAACTCTTTTCTTTCTTTGTACGACACGAATTATTTTTCTTTGGAGCACAGTTTTGGAAAAACCACGCCGAAATTTTTACAGTATCACGTTTGGTTTTTAAACGATATTACAATTTGCTTTACTCAGAACAGGCTCGTACTGAAAAGCACCCTCAATGAATTTTTCAAACCCTTAAGCAACACGATATACCTAGGTGATACTAATTGCATCAGCTAGCATGTCAGTAGCTAGGGAATTTACTACATCATGGGTGGTCAATCTGTAGTGAATGTGTCAACGAGGCGCACTGAAGGAATAACAAATGGTGCATTGAATGACTACACAATCTACTTATTTTAATGTAGCATGCTCGAATCAACCTTCATATTTTCACCACCAGAGTGCTCTCATTATCAGTTCATCAGAAGACCTGTGGTTCAAAGTTACATTCACGAAACGAGACTCTACAGCAGATGTGGCACCATCAGCAGGGTCCAATTTAATTAGGGCACTCTCACCCAAGATAGTGCTATCATCTCTATATTACAGTTTGGTGCTCCAATCACTTTGTCCTTTGACCTGCTTTACTTAATTAATTTAATCGCACGATCGAGTGCGACTAAATTTCCATCCTTAAGCGAGGCAGGTTCTTCTGTACCCCTATTCTTAAATCTATCCTTGAAGGTCAGAAGGCAGAAGATGTTCTCGAGTTTTAAGGCGTGTGTACTCTTAAATAAAATGTTCCCTTAATACTTACCATAAAAATATTTCAAGCCGTACATATGATAGTTTTGAAATAATTTAATGAGTTGAAAGTTCGCAAAAGATGGTAAAAATCGAAAAATTGACAAAGACGCAATCCCTAAATAGTATTATTTCCTACTCAGTGGATTGTGATAAATGAAGGGGAATAACCTAGTTCTAAAATATTCAAGAAGATTTTTAGGGGGCTTGCACGGCAATGTGTACAGTGCGATTTTTATAACTTTTCCCCTCAAGCCCCTATGGCCACAATGGAATATCACACGGCATTTCGCGTCTTTCTCTGTCCTGCCGCTGAATGTCGCATGCTCGCAAGCACTGCTTGATACGGTCGCGATCACGCGATATCTAGTGGCACGACTGAGAACGCCGCGAAATACCTTAACTTTAACATATTTTATCGTGAAGACGGGCCTTGAGGGGCAAAGTTATAAAAACCGCACTATAGGCCATGTTATTCCTTTGTGAAGCGGATTCTGTGCCAGGCCGTGACAAAAGACCTCGACCAGGAGGCCGCGATCTCTGCACAAAGAACGACGTGCATCGCATCGACATCGAGTCGACGCATTCGAGGCACGAAACATTTTTGGCAGCCACCTGAGCGCGAGGACAGACGCGAGCGAGCGACGCGGGCTGACCAGGCGCCCGCCCCTCCTCCCTGCTCTATCGCGGTTTCCCTTGAAAATCACAGCGGCTTAGCGTGACTCGTGCATTTGGGGATGCTCAATAAAAATGCCAACTGAACACATCAAGATTTTTTTTGTTATTTAAGATCGCATCAACTACTCGGTCATTAGCGACCACTATTGGAGTAACGTTATGACATGATGATGATGACACGATATGGTGATGATAGGGGGTGAAAGGACGAACATATACGACCATGCCCGAGGTGGGACTTGAACCCACGACCCCACGGTCCAAGACCACTGTGGCACTACTGCTTTAGCGATCTCGGCCACGGAGCCGGCACATTATGATCTTTAACGTCCTCTAGAATCCATGTTATCGAAACAAATGTTACAACACTTCAACACAGCTACACAGCCTGGTACGCGGCGTCACCCGGACAGCCCAGATCTCAACTCTGACCGCGGAAGCCTAAGACTTCACCTCCCGTGTTAGCAACATGCGGGACACTTACGGGACTAATGACTAGAACAGTCGGCGCGATCAAAAACGCGAAATAACCCATCAACCAACTGGCTATCGCCTCGGTTTACAACTCCTAGAGCGTCCTTCATTCGCCTCATTTGGCTGACCTGCGTGTAGAAGGCGATGCCGGACTCCTCGTCCATGAAGGAGGCGCAGGACTGCGTGTTGGGGCCGCGGTCGCCCACCAGGTGGAACTCGTGGAAGCTGTTCAAGGCGCGCGTCTTGTTCTGCAGGATCTCAGTGGACACCTGGAAGCACCCAAGCCACGATTAGTATCCTTTTTTTAAAATACATTAATTGCTACTTGTTCGACAAAAATTTGTCTATCAAGTGTGTGAACATTACATTAACATCGAATAGAATATGAAAAGAAACTTAAAAAGTAACCTCTCACATACTACTAACATGTATAGGAATTTTTTATTTTAAAGAGACAATGATCTTAAAAATAAGCAATGATTATAAATAGTACATTATACATATAAAAACATTACACATATAAAACATACATTACACAAACAATTATTATTCTCTTCAACAATATCGAAAGGGTTTGGTTAGAAGACATGATATCTCACAAGGAAACGCTTTGAAGATACAAGCAAATGGACATTTTGGAAAAAGGAGTGTAAGTGGGTTTCATAAAAAGAGTGAAAATGCTAATTATGAAGCATAATGTGAACTATTTCAGTGTCACACTGCACCTACAACAGATGGCGGGAGGCAAACATTAGTGTCATACAAAAACTACAATTTTGAGGGTTATAAAATTCTACGACCGAGCTCTTCATTTCAGAAAGCTGATTCAGTTGAAACATGCTCAAATAATGCGAATTACTTTTTAACATTTCCAAGAGGAAGAACATATGTTTGCAGGAGTAATCGGTTTAGTTTATTCCACTAAATACTGTTCCACAAATGGTTCTATAAAACTCACTTTACGATTTTTCCCATGAAAGTGTTGACAGTTTTACTGTAAGAAGTCTGTGCCAATGAAGTAAAATATATTTCAATTATTTACATTTTTGGGAAATGGCTTTATTGTGATCAGGTTTATGTCTGGAAGACTCTACATTCTCTTTCACAGTAAAACAAAATTATTGAAGACTTTCCTCATATTTGTGTAAAATGTATGCACATTTCCCTTGGCAAAGAATTCATGACATACAAAATTTTAGAAGAACGATTTCGAGGAAAAATTAATCGGAATTTTTTTATTCCTATCTCACTCGTCAACCGTGTGTGTGTATGTGTGTGTGTGTGTGTGTGTGTGTGTGTGTGTGTGTGTGTGTGTGTTGTGTACACAGGCGCGAGTATGTGAAACGTTCGCAAGTATGCAAAAGCATCTCACAAAATGGGCGTTCCCCGTCATGGGTCGGCCCATTAAAGCAAGTGGCCTCTCGCGACTAATGAAAAGAATTCTCGCAAATCACGCCACGAGTGGCCAAACCTCTGCAACCGAGATGATGTCATTTCCAGACTGCCACTCCAGACGAGCAGGTGCCTTGAGAGAGCCCGCGCACCTGCCTCGTGAGAAGAGCGAACGCTGGAGGATGGTTGGCATTCTTAACAGAAAATGTTTACTAAACCCAAAGCATTGTATGTCTGTTTCAGACAGAAGTCTCTCCCATCCAGGCGTGCCCAACGAGCTCGTTTTACGGCACTGGAAAATACCCTACGCATCGCTGGGGACACTTTCCCTCCTACCGCCTTTCCCTTCTCATCGGCTGAGGTGACTCGGGGCCTCAACAGATGGCACTGCAGTGCAGTGGCGTAGCTTCAGTTGGTGTCACCTGGGGCAAAGCTAATGGTTTCACCCCCCCCCCATAAATTAAGTATAATAATATCTATTTCTGCATAGATTGTACATTATTTTATTAAAAATACAAACATATTTTCACATGATAGTTATTATAATATATTAAAAAATCTATGTAATTGCAAATATAATTTTTAAATAAATATTTTAAAATGAAACATAACTTATCAACAAATGTAAGTTATTTATAAAACCTCTTTACAAGATTTTAGGGCAGCAAACGTATTTATAATTTCATTAAAATCTATGCTTATTGCAATGTCATTTTCTATTGACAATGGAGACAAATCAGAAAGTGTTGATTAACATATAACATTTTTAAGTACATGATTTTAATTATATAATTCCAACTACAATATATTTTAATTGGTGTAACCCCTAAAATGGTGTCACCCGGGACGCGCCGCCACCCCCCTGCCCCCCCCCCTAGCTACGACAGTGCTACAGTGACTCTGACGAGAAGAGTACGGTTGCACTCGATTCATTCTTTCTGGTTCCTCATTCAGTATTTTTCCTCACTCGATTTCATTCGACACTTCATTATTTATCCCTTGAGACGAATTATTCCTTTTCCGCGAAATTATCTAATCCTATCGGTTCGTGTTTCATCTAAAATTTGATTATCATCACAGTTCCGTACTGTTTTGCTCCATTTTATATTTAACCCTTAAGTGCGCGCGTCAAATTTCGGAACATAAGTGGACACGCGGCGCACGGAGTGCGCCAAGCAGATTTCTGTTTTTTCTGCAACTATATTGTGTTATTTATGTCTCAATTTGTGGCACATATCATAACAGTCAATTATTAAATTAAAATTAAAAGCAGTCAATTCATTACAATCCACTTCTTCCTCCTCTTCGTATTCGAGCAAAAGTTTTGAAATACGACATGTTTCTCTCTCAAAATCACCCCTGCAAGAAAAAGTTATTGTTTCTCAAAAGAATACGATTTGAATTTACTAATTTGCGTACAGTGAGTATAAAAGGATGTTTTTCATCAACGTGGAGAGATCAAAGTTCATAACAGAAGGATAATTTGAGATTCTACATAACTCTACGCGCGGCGCACAGTATGTGACAGACGGTCCGTCGATGACTGATCCGCCAATAAATCAACCCACCATTGAGTAAGGACAACAAAACTTCACACACGGGAAACCAAGACTACACTAAAAGGTTACACGAAGTGATAACGAATGTCGACTCATCTATCGGAAATGGCGCAACAATATCCGCCGATGGCGCACGCTGTGCGCCAACGCGTCCACTTAAGGGTTAAAAAGACTGTTTTACATGTTAACAGCTACTTGTGAAAGATTTTACTTTTAGAGCATGCACAACGTGCTAGAAGTTCAACATTTAGCGCTGAGGCTAAAAGTTAGACAATGCACAAATGTTCAGATGAAACTGGGAATGCAACAAAGAAAACCAATTCTTTCGTCTGATCAGCTTCAACAGATCTTAATGTAACATGATTCGCAATTAAGTTAATTGTGTACTTGAATTAAAATAAAGAAAATTTGCAAGGATATCTAAAAAATAGTGTATGACACACGTGGTAAAATTGTTTCATTTTAATCGTAGAATTTTTTTTCTTTCCTACTAGCAAAATGAAATGTCCTTTTTCCCACTCGTATCATAAGTAATTATTCTTTAACTCATATGAATTTGGTTGCTTATTGGACTTTCTTAAAAATAAGAAAAATGATTTAATGATCTTAATTTATTTTTCCTCAAAACTTAATATTTTGTTGGCCAGGCGAACACCGGTAATACATTGTCTCATAAATCTTAAGCAATGCTGATGAAACAGTGCTTTTGTAACTATATCTCTCCAATTCGTTCTTTAGCCTCAACCAAGGATGAAGCATGTACCAAGCTCTGACTGATAAGTGTACTCCGGTATTATCCAAGACATTCATTAATTCTTCACTGTTATTCATTCACTCTGTTATTTATTAGTTCCATCATTACGAATTATTAACACCAACAAATATATAGTATACTTCGTATGTTTTTAAAAGTACGTATATATAACGTACGTTTTTGAATCTTAATAATCAAAGAAGCTTCCTGTTAAGAAAAACAATTTCTTAAATGCAACTGTGAACTCTTTCATAATGACTTCTGTACAGGTGTTTTAACTTTCCTGTTTTCAATAAGAAAATATTGTCACACTAAACGCAAGGCAACAAGAAGATAACCACAGCTTCTTTCGAAAATCAGGATCAGAACACAGTTGATGTATGAAAACCTACTCATCTCAAGGATCGGTACGAAGAGTCGTGACATCCAGACCACACTGCAGTGTCGTAAGTGTCGGACAAGTGCTAATGCTATGTTCCCATGTTTTCCTATTGCAGGGGTATGGAGCGGTGAACCCGCAGCTGTGAACTGCGAAGCCTTTGAGGATTACGTGATTCTCCCCCACTTTGCGGCCTTCGCTCTTAAGAGCTGCTAAGTTGGTTGCGGAGTGAAAGCAGAAAAATCTACTCCGACATGCTATGAAATAGTCTTACCTTAACGAAACGTTGTGTTGAAAATCGAAACGGTTGTTGGGGTGATAAAAAGTGGGCATGTGGAAATTCGGTCTTTAGCCAGGTAGGTTGTTACCATGTTGTCACAACGATGTGGAAGTTTTACAGAGAAGCCTTTATTATTGTTTGTTCATTGATCAATACATTGAAGAATTCGAAATAGACAAGGCAAGACTAGCAGGTACTTTGAGAAACATATTTTAACTCACAACTCACGGTTTTTCGAAGAAAGAATAAAAATTATCTTCATAAATGAATGAAAATTCTAAAACTGGTGTATCCCTGCAATTGAAAATTTTTGCAAATACTTTTTTTCCGGATTCCCTTCAGTTTTTTAATATTCCTGATTCTATTTCGTGAAAACAGGAATATCCGATATTCATATTCAACAGTTAGTTTTCATCATTTGTATTTCAAAGCAACATACAGTAACAATAAAATTAAACGTGTAATTTCAAAAATATTTTACATAATTTCGGTTAGACACTAACATTCAATTCATACAAAGATTTTGCTTTTCGTATTCGTAGTTGTGTGAAAGGCGTGGATTTTATTTTAGAGCAAAAAGTAAGGTCTTTACAATGAAACAGTTATCCATTAAAAGGTGTTGCCATTCCCCACTACGCTCGTCATTAAAGTCAAAGTTCATGTTCTTTCACGTTTCTTCAAGTAGAATCTTAAGGTCACATGCTTTCAGAGCTATGAAACAGAAGCCTGAACTTTTCTTGCCGTTCTCGGACAAAAAATGTTTTAAAGATGGAATTTCTTTGTATAATGCGGAAAACTATATTCTTTAACCGTTAAATGAATAAAGCAAAACCAGTTCTGTGTTTTTGAGGACAGTAACACCAACTTGGCATTATTAATGTTTCTTATAACTTTTATAATTTCCAGTACATGGGGGTTACCTGTAGTAACTGTTTATATAAATTTAGCATTGAGTTAGAATTAGGTCCTCTACTCTTGATATATTGAGTTGTGGGCGCGTTCAAAAGAAATCTTAATTTTTTATGAGTTGAATATTTATAATGAACAATTACTCTCAATTTCCCTTTACTATCGAAATTATAAACAACTGTAATGCCGAATATTTTTTACAGTCCTAACTTTAGAATGCCGGCACTCGTGAGCAAAAGAACGGTGAGGACATATGATGGATGAATGGCACAGGAAGCATGCACTAACTTCAGTCCCATGTTCAATTCAAATCCTACACTCCAATGACGATATGTCGACCCCCGTTGCCCCCGTCCACTTCACACTTCGAGTGCAATGCTTCCACTTCGCCAAGGAGTTTGATGAAAGGTATAACAACAACAGTACACATGATCTTTGGACTTCGAAATGGACAGCAAAGCGAATACAGTTCAACGCCCGGTTTTGTTGCCAAGGGCTCGAAGTCGTCAACTAGAAGATGCCTCCTGTACGAATGATCGCTAAAGACAGCTGCACAAAAACTTCTGCTGAGAAAAGGTAACTGCTGAAATGTATCTAGAGTGTACCCAACAAATCAGAACCGTCCTCGCTGGGACGTTCACATTGGCCCATGATGAACCCCTCTTCTCCTGTATAGTTTACATAGTGTATGTGCATATACGTGCTTCCCAGCATGGCACCCCAGCACTTGTACTTTATTAGGGGACCAAAGCCCCGGGGTGGGCACCTAGGCGCTAGCCTCTATCCACACCCTCCTTGAGTGCACAAGGACACCCTCAGACTAACATCCGGATTCCGTCGAAACGCAGTTTGCCCTCACGGCAACCTCCCCAAACAATGCCTGGGTCTAGGGCCGCCAGAGTTACTAGCTATCCGGGCTAGTACCGGAGTCAATGTTGTCCTGTGAAAACGCGCCACTCATACGCGCCGGGACACCAAGTCCCTCCTCTGTGCCCAGAGTATTGGGCCACTGCCACGGCGAATCCAAGAGACCAACTGGGGGCCACCCGAACTAAGGTCCGGACGGCTCGGGGCCCCCATCCCGTCTTCCCACTGCCTACACCTTTAAGGCCCATTCACAATGCAGACATAAATATAAGCATAGCGTTAACATAAAAGTTAGGACAACGTTTTTAAGTGGACTCATTCACAATGCACTCGCATAAGCATAACGCATAAGACGTTAACTTAAAAGCTTGCAAGCTTCAAGCTTCTGTGCTTATGCTTATGTCAGAAATAAGAAATGAACCAATCACAGTACGTTTAGCTCAAAATCGAGTATCGAAATCGATAGACCCAAATTGCTTGGTTGATTTTCGACGGTTTTCTGCATTGTTTTGTAGCGTACGATCTTTTTGTAGTTGAGTTTCATTGTTATATTCATAGTAGTACCATTTAGTTCGAATTTTTATGAAAATTAAAATACCTTACCTAACCTAACCCAACTCATGGCCCCAAGGCCGAGACGCCGCTGGTATAGGCCTTGGCTCGTAAAGAGCTGTTGTGCCAGAGTACATACGTTTCACAAAATTTCAATATATATAAAATATAGATTCTCACATCCAACTAATAGTAACTAGAATGACCCACAGAAAATAGAAAATCTTTGATTACGCTTATGTTGTACATTGTGAATGCTTCAGTCTACCACTTATGTTTAAGTTTATGTCTGTGCGTTAAGCTTATGTTTACATCTGCATTGTGAATGGGCCTTTAGGCCACCGACCTGGGTCAGATCGTAACCAAGGCAACCTTACGGTAGGTAACTTCCCGCCGCACTTCTATTCGTGGATTCCAAAGTACCCCGAAGGGTCTCCTTCACCCAAACGTGCCTTAAGATCGACGCGCCAGGGGCCCAACTGGTGGGTTGCCGTGTTTAAACGACAACCAGGAGCTTAGCGTTCTCGTCTACTCACTGTCTACACGTTAATCTAACGACCTGAGTGGGGCCGCGAGACTTAGAGTCCGGGAAATCGTCTACGATTCTTCACCAGAGATCGTGCCCACCTACGCACTTCCCTGCGGGGAGTTTGCATAGTCGCGAAGTAGCGTCTAGCTGGAAGTTGGCAAGAGGCGTGCCGTGCAGGGTGAGTGTGGGTGAAGTGGTGACGCGATCGCCGAGGTCCTCGGGGGGGGGCGTGTCCTCGCGAGGGCGCAGCGTCCTCGCGCGAGGCCGGGGCCGCGCGCCCGCTGGCAATGACCGCCTTTCGGCGTCACCTGAGACAGCCTGCGCGCAGCGGCGGCGGAGGCGGACGCGGAGGTTGCGTGGGGTTCTGCGCGCTAGGATTTGCGAGTTCGCTTCGCCTCGGCATTTATCTGGAATCTTCTTCGATCGTCCGTGTGGGACAACGTCTCTGTAGCAGTTGTGGAAAGACAAAATAGTTGATCTTCGCGCAGGATAATTTAAAATGAAATTATTTAAAGAGTGCCCTTTTTTGCAGTTGATTTTGAATTTCTTGGAAGGCCCATTAATTTTTCAGGCAGACACACAATATAATAACATTTATTTAACAAAAAGAATCATATAATAATAATTTAATAACAATTTATAAAGATTGTTAAATAAATGTTGTTATATTGTGTCTGCCTGAAAAATTAATGGACCTTCCAAAAAATTTTTAAAAAATTGTTGATGGTTACAAACATTTCAATATAAATTTCTCCGCTAAATCGCAAATGCCACGTGGCTTGTCCCAAAATAACCAACTAAACGTGATTTTGGCTTTAAATTCCTGAAATCATTCATAAAACAATTAAACCACGACTTTTTCTTACGTCTCCCATCAGTCTCAAATGTAATTCACAAGGGAAAATGTCATCACGCTTCCCAAGACTAAAGAAACAAGATCTCTACGATATCATAAAATACTAATTTCTTTCTCCTGTAACCTTACCACCATCGATAATCAGAAGTTAGTTAGATCTAAAAAAAGAAAAGTATTGTAGGAGCCCAATTGAGTAAATCTCAAAAGAAAATGGTTAAAAAAATGATTATATTTGTATTATTCTGAAACAAGCTCGTGTAATGTCTTGTAGCTGATCCGTAATATAAAATAAATTTTTAAAAATTGTCAATGAACTAATGCACATTATTCAAACCTTACTCTGTTCAGTAGAGACTCGAGTATTTTCTGATTAAAGACAATCAATGATATTATCAAAAAAGCATAGTTTAAAATCAACAGCACAGCTTTCTTATGAATTGTTCCTTTTATTATGGCACTATATTAGAAGTGAAGATAATTATGAACTTCAAGCAAATATTGCAATATTGGTTCTGTGAAACTATAATCTTTTGCATTCAAGGGTTTACATTATTCACGTTGATAATGCAAGTGTCGCTGATTAGAATAATGTTATAGACGATTTCTGAACTGCTTCGTTTTATACGGATGTGTATATTTTGGTGATAATATAGATAGACCATTAGGCACAACGAAATATGCTAGTATTTTAAAGATTTCAAAGGACCGAATCTGCGGTGCTTCGAATAAGAGTACGCGTGTAACTGTAAATATTACAAATTTAAATTGTACGTATCAAGTTATCAGTTTATATGCCCAGAATGACTTACTTTATAAATGCAAATTTTAAGTAGTCTGACAAAGATTCGTTTTCACAGATGCAATATCCATCAAATATGTTTTAATCCCAGAGTCGGAAGCTCAGAATAATCGAAGATTTTCCTTAGGAATAAAAATAAAATAAAATATTAATTTTTACATGGATTTTTTTGTATCGTGCTACGTCGGTGTTAGTCTACGGCATTGAGAGTGTGACGAAGGCGGTTGACCTCGAGCCGGATCTTCAGAATGATCAGTGTTCTTAGAAATGACTAATGTTTCTACCAATGCAATTCATTGTAGTCCATGTTGCTAACAAAATTCTTGTGGTCGCCTTGAAACAGTTCTGAATCACATGTTCTTTCCTGCACCAATGTTGAAATTGTCACAAGAACTTCCGTATCAGCACTGCGTACGCGATGTAGATATAGTTGTATGAAGTCAAATGATTTCTCTTCTTTTGAAGATTAACCAGTAATTGACGGCTTAATAAATGACAACTGGACGTCAGGGACACAATAGCAATATTTAATTTGGAAGGATATAAAAGTAGTAATATTTCAAACAATATAATTATTTTGAAACGTCCATATTAGAATATAACTATAATATTTAAAACTGTAATTTTTTATTTAAAATCAAGTATTTTAGAGCATCAATAATCTACACCTTAATTAGGACGAGAATTATTTCCTGTTCCCAGTTAATTAGTGTTATATTCTGGGAGATATTCAGAGAATGGTAATTTAAATCAATGTTGTTTAAACTATTCATAGCGATCTCTACTCATTTATCACTATCACTTGTCATTATTCACTAAGATCTGATTATTTGACTTATACATTTTATCACATTCATCAATCTTAACATGAGAACAATTGTATTCAACGTTATCTTCATCAGTGGTTCGCAAAGTTTGTTTACAGTCATGTCATGATAAAAAATCATTACTACACTGAGTCATTACGATTTTAACGACAATAATATAGAAGCGATTAACAATGAAAATTCGCTCTCGACGAGGACCGCGAAAACTGAACTTGGAAGCGCATCTGCGTAGAGGGAGGAAAACATATCTGGGGGTTTTCCGAAACTAACGTGTTAAGAATTAAGATATGTTTGGGGTATACGAAACACGTAAAAGCGTTTGTCAGGAGAGGGTTGCCAAATTCGTTGGAAATTGTATGATGCATGGTGGGGAGCACTGAAAAGTGCACTTCAAAAACAATAATTTAATTTGATGTCAGTTCTGGTGAGTATTTACTTTTCATGCTGCTAGTTGCTTCAGTGACTCTACGAGAAATAAACTTGTCAAAAGGTAATAAGCTATTTGCGAGGGAGAGAGGGAGAAATGCAGAATATAACTTGTAAAGATAGTGATAATTAAAAACAATTCAGGGAAATATTCACGATTGTGTCAAATGTGTTTCATCTTTCTACGAAGCAGTGTCCATCATATAATTAAGTGCATGAAACAATGTAAAATTATTTCGTGAATTGAATTTTCAGTAATATCTATAAAATGTGCCGAAAATAAATAAGTGTAACAATTTATGACAGGGTAGATTCATTTCACAAATAAAACAATTCTTCAAAATTTGTAATAAAAATTAAATATAACCGCTGGGCACCACAGACTAGTGTGTGAAACAAAAATAGGGAGTTTTTTTCCACCTCGAACGTGCAGCACTATCGATCTGCGCCTGCGCAGATGCACTATAGTGATGTGAAACTGCGCGCGAGCAGAAGATCGATAATGCTTGAAGTTCGAGGTGGCAAAATCTCTGTATAGTCCGATTAAAATAAGTTGGTGATTGACAATGGTGCTTCTGAAGCTGTAGCTTCATACAATCTGAGTGTATGATTTGGTTACTTTAATAAGTATTTCAAGTGTTTATTTTCGTGTCCGGGAAGACTTGCTCAGTGGTAAGCAACCTGTCAACGTCGCTCCCTTCCATTCGCAACTGTCAACCACCAACTTCTTTTACTCGGACCAAAATAAGGGCGTCCGTGGAAGGTTAATGCGGAGGCTTCCGCTTGCAAGCGCGGAATGCGAGCGAGGCCGCGCCCCTTCCACGCACCTGGAACTCGGAGGTGGAGGCGAAGGCGTGGAAGTAGAGCGTGCGGTGGTTGTATCGGTTGGCCTTGGACAGGGCCAGGCCGAAGACGCCGTCGGGCCACTGGAAGTGCGTGCCGGCCACGCGGAACTCGCCCTGCAGCGGGTGCGACAGGAAGTAGTTGTGGGTGACGCGCCACGACTCGTTGGCGCCCCACGAGTAGACGAGGAGCGCGTACGACCCCATGTCGGCCAGGTAGGCGTACGTGTCCTCGCAGCCCGCCGGCGACACGTCCACCGCCAGATTCACCAGGAAGCTCGAGTCCATCAGCTGGTCGCGCGGCACTTCGTACCTGCGACACGAGCACGCCTTTACATACCACTTAACTGGTGACGTGCGGTCACAGTGACCGGAGAGGAAAAATAAACTTACTGTCCTCTCGGCCGGTGCAATGCAGGAAGTTTTGGTTTACAGTAATTTTTTATCTCTTTCTAGACAATGTTCGGGCATGGGTTAGCTTATCTAGTTGCAGCCGTTCGCTTCTGAGAATCGGTTGAAGTTAAGTATCGGTCTCGATGACCGCACCTCACCAGCATTACCAAGTTTATACTTGGTAATGCACTTTTATACTTAGTAAATACTTTTCGTTTAACAGCGTATTTTCTTATTAAAATATGGGTTGTTTTATATAATCATTTCAAAGCCCTTCTGTGCGTATTCGAGTACTCAGCTGAAAAGAAAAAATATGGAGCAATATATGACCTGAAATTTTCTCAGTGATACCTTCTTTCTCTGCTAGATGGCGAAAGGAGCTTAGCAAAATCTGCGTGGACAGGTGGAAGAGCAGACCACACGGCCTGAGCCTCACCACGTAAAATAAGGCATAAATTCAATCCAGTTCACTTCAATCACAAATACGAACTTCACCCAAACTCCTGTAACGGGGAAAATCAGCAAGACCTCTCTCCCCGTGGCGGCCCGTGGTAAAACACTCACAAGCAACACACACAATCCTTCGTACGCCTTCCCTCGGAGGGGAAGTAAAGCTGTCTGTCCCACGTAGTAGGTTTACTGCACGTAAAAGATCCTCTAGCCTAAATGAAGCCTCTGAGCTACATTCAAATAGCCATGAAGTCTGAATGACTTGGAAGTTTGAAGAAGAGTGAAGTCTGAATCGAATTCGAGTTAGCACCCACCTGCGCAGCAGCTGGTCGGTGCGCAGGTCGAAGACGAGCAGCGCGGCAGGCGCGAGCTGCTGCGCGTCGCCCAGCACGTCCGCGCGGCCCGTGTCCAGCACCCAGAGGCGGCCGCAGCGGTCGGCGCGCAGCCGGAAGGGCGACACGATGCGCGACGGCAGCTGGCCCCAGTCGGCCGCCGACGTGTTGTGCGACGCCCAGTTCGGGTACGGCGACAGCACGGGCGACTCGGACGACGCTGGAACACACACTTGCACATTAACCCTGGCATTTCTACTAGTGTCTCAGAGTAAATGTTACAAACTTCTATAGACGTTTGCCCTACAGAGCATGTAGGGGGATACAAATGATCACATTTTGCCAATGGACATATAGTGAAATATTTCATTCATGTCATGGGGAATTGGATGGTTTGAATTCCACCAGCCGTTTCAATTTTGGTGAATCCAAATGGAAATTGAGTTGAAAAGAGGTATCCTGCCGAGGTGTTATCATTTTCCCCTCGTCGTTTCATAATAGCATCATTATTTACTGCTTCATCATTTCACTCGAAGTGTAATTGGATTTGATTCAGAAAGACTGAAAACATTTTAAAAACTTAGATCTTAGTTTTGAATTCTTCGTAATAAACGTTTTTAAACAAGAACTTATGAGACACATACTGTTTATACAAAGTAAGTACGCTTATGTTAACGTGCGATACATTAAAGAATAAGTGAAACGATCTTTAAAGCTAGGCGAAATCTGATGACTTGGATATGACTTCAAATCACATGACTGAAGAGAAAAACGAAGAAACAAGTCATCACAGCTATCCCCAATTTTTCGCGAAGTAATATTTCCATATCGGCCTCACGAGCCCGCTCACTCCTTGGTGCTGACGGAATGAGTAGTAGTCGACATTGCTCAAAATTGTTCCTTCGAATTCAATTTCTTCTGGGTAACCATTAAAAATGGGTTTATATGTGCAATTATTGAACTGTACCTATTTATTATTATGGTCAATAATATAAATTATATATTGTGATTATTTTCCATTTGGCAAACATTTAACATTAGGAGTTGAATTCGACTGAGCGGGACGTTCAAGCGATTGAAAAATTGCTATTACACGAGGTTGATTGATTGATTGATTGATTGTTCGTGATTCCAGGCGCGTCAAAAACTGGGGTCATTAGTTCCGTAAGTGTAGTGTGTGTTTTCATCAGGAGGTGGCGGTGACCTTTCCCCGTTGGATGGCGAGATCCAGCGCCGACCTACCGTCGACTAGCGGGGTTTCCCCACAACCAGGTATCTCCCAACAGCGGGCACTGCCCCAGCCGGGACAAGCTCTAAGCCCACGACCGGTCTCCCGGCATGTGTGGTAGTGCAGTGCATGTTACTGTTTGTGTGTGTAAGGGGTGAAGATAGGACAAGGAAGAGGAAGGAAAGATCGCGCGCGGTCCTTGGCCTGCTTGTTAGGATACTGCTCCGGCATTCGCCTGGTATTGACCGGAGAAACCACGGAAAACTACCGAGAGCAGCCGGCCGCTAGACTTCTGTTCGAGACAGCGACTGAATTCGACCTAGCCGACAAGCTAGTGTCGAAAATCCTGCCGCCGTCGGGACGCGAACGTAAGACCTCCAGGTCAGAAGGACTGCAGTGACATCAGTTCATGCACTGAGCCACCTCTGCCGGTATATTATTGCACGAGGTGAAATTGTCAACTCGCTGCTCACCATTCTGAAGTTCATCGTTAATGATAAACTTAAACTATTGCTTTCCTAACGAATACTTTTTGATATCCAGCATTAAGTACTTTCTTAATACATCTATAAACCTCTGAATACTGTATCGCAAAACGAGATCAAGATTTATATTATGGTACACATAAAGACTTAAATCTGAGACTAACAGGAAATAAAAAGTAAACATATTTACGTGTATTAACCTCACTTCTAGTCGGTTATGCGAGTACTGAAAAATAATTAGTGTCCTACCGAGTTGAAAAGCACTATTTTTTTCTAGAAGAGATCACGAAAGTGTAACTAACATGTGAATTCAGGATGGACGAACGGACATTGCGTGCGTTGCAGCTGGTTCTCATGGTTTCATATTTGCGATATTCGTGAGAAATATTCTCACGACCGAAATATCCACTCCGCACTTGTATACTTTTTTCTTCCTTTTATTCTGTCGAGAGGCATACTTCAGGCTACAACACATTGTCGGATACCAAGCAGTAACATAACGATGACAGCCCTCTAGTGACAGACAAGAGCGAATAACTTCTCTACAAAAGTATACAGACAAAAACAAAACAAGCAGATGCATGGAATCTCCGTGACTGCTTCCGAACGTGACCTGATGAACACTTGTACTTAAGTTGTCTAAAAACAAGGAAAAATGACACATGTGTAACTCCATTGAATGAAATATCCCACTATAGGTTCATTGGCAAAAATTGATCATTTTCTAGCCCTGTACTTCTACTGCACATTTTACCCATGGCTCATTTTCAAAGGCGTGTGTTATCAAGTGAAATAATATCCTATTTTTTTAACTTCATGAACAAGAATAAATGGGACGTAAATAACCATGAATAATCATAGTAATGGAAATTTTATTCCATAACAAGAGATTTTTATTATTTCATGTTGCTGGAATCATCAAATTCCTAAAAGACATTTAACACTGCTTTGATCGTATTTTTCGTCTCTGAAACTACAGTTTTCATCTGTTTTATCGTTAAATATGTTGGAATATCCTGATTAGCGAAATCCTTTTCGAATTTCAATCGAATGAATCATGCTTCATTTATTGTTTTTGTTTAATTATTTCATTTTTCATAAAAGGATATTCAAAATATAGTTTGTGCAAAAATATGCATATTACATCGGAAATAAAATTCCAAAACATCTTTCATAAAAATATTTCTAGTAAAATAAATTAATGCACTGGCTATTTTAAACGAAATATTTGCAAAAAAATTCAAACCGCGTTTTGACAACTTCCTTTTCAAATGTCTGCAGTGTACTCGGTTCCTCCTAGGAAAGTAATAAAACAAATTTGTGAGAGACCAATACTACATGATTTTATTTAAGTTATTGCCATAAAGAAATCAAAAACTTAATTGCATAGCGTAGACTACTTTAGAAGACACCGTTCTAAATTCTGATACCGTGTGAAATACGGATATTGTAACTTTCATATTTTGATTCCGTATTCCCATTATCATTCAACATACATGTCTTCATTGGCCGGTACAGCAAAAAAAGAGCTCCGTGATTCTTAGTCCACATTCCGTCAGAGATGACACTAAACTAAAGAAGAAACAGTCAAAACTTAACAGTCGTCAGTCAAACTCATAACTATTGGTTTTGTGGTGAAATGTCGTTGGCATTTAAAATTAAATGATCACAGGTGTTGTCATTGCCAACAATGTTATTTATTTGAAATATTGAAATAAATAACATTGTTGGCAATGACAACACCTATGATCATTAAAACTCATAACTGATTAATTCTCATGAAGTCTCTTCACACACCTTGGCAATCTATCTGCAAGCTCATTTGGCTCCTGCTCTCTCATTCTCTAATGTTATGCTGATTATCATTCAAGGCAGTTTCACCCGAGAAAGCCCCGCGTGCGCGCAATGCCGTTCTGCTCCACGCGTCCCCTATCATTCGATTTCTCGCGGTTATCTAATCCGCTACTTTGCCCGTCATGCGCGATTTCCTCCGAGAGAAACTGATTCCAATGAATGAATAAGATGTCTTGCACATGACTCATGGCGCCAGGAAACGGAGGAAGGACATGAATGGAGTCCACATCATCTGTTTTGCAAACACGGGCTCAATCTGACTAAGGTATTAGACAACCACATCCTCTCGATCTGTCATGTGGACGTTACGTAATACATCTTGTTCACAGCAACGCTGAAAAATTACTTTCCTATTAATTCGAGTTTTGAACAAGTATTTTCCATCTGCATATTGACATATTTTCTTAGTCATTAAACGGGTGTCAAAATTCCCTTTACCGAATTTCCTACACTTAACTCTGAAAATTTCTATACATAATTTTTTGTGTGTGTAACAAAAAACCACGCGAAACTATCTACTTTTTTGTACATTCTGTTATTTCTCAACCGCCATTAGTCATAAGTCATGACTCATGATCACGTTGACAGTAAAATCTCAGCAGTTTCGCAGCTCCTTGATCTTTTGTCGATGCGACAACAACGTCCTGCAGGTCATTAGCGGCATGTTCTCTGTTATTACTCAGTTCAAACCAACCTCTCCCTTTTGAAAACTTGCGTCCTTGAGTACATCTTTTACCCGACTACCCTTCATGTATCATGACAGTGAATGAATGAGACAAGGATTCATTGATTCCAAGGTTCATCCCAAAAAGATAGTCCCCGATTCCATAGTAGAGTTTCTCAAAACAATATGTTAGCATTGTAAACTCAATTTTTGTCACGTTTCTTTACAGAATATCATTGATTTACTTTCATATAAAAAGTACATTTTTTACGGATTTTACGCATACTTCTCTGCCATAAAGAATTACATTTGGGAGAAATCCTTTCAGGAAAAAAACTATAAGTTCTTGCAATTTTAGAAAAATATGCTCTTATGTATAAGGAGTATCAAAACAGCTTCAAAATACTCTATATTCAATTAAAAGTATTTTCTATTCAAAGAATATTGTATTGAAATATAAAAAGGGAATATAAAAACTCAACATTTGAAAAATGTATGACAAATTATTTGTTAAAATGTTAATGAATAAAGTAGGATCTAAACAAGCGCCACGCCACATAATACTGATATTTTTTTATAAAAAATGAATACAACTCGTTTACCAATTTAAATACAATCTCCAGATGTTATTGCGACCTTCATTAATATCCATGGAATCGTCGAAAGGATGCGACGTTTAGTCTGAGAAGGTTTGCTTTAGTGACCAAAACTTAAAAAAATATTCAGATAACACCGCTTACAATGAATAATTGGTATAGAAATTATCGATAGATAAAAGTATTATTTCGGACAAGTGTTATACTTTAAAATAATAATTATTTAGTACTAAAAAGTCGAATGAACACGATATTTTACGACATACTGACGACAGTGAAATAACTAGTGCTGCTACAGAATGGCACAGACTTTCCCGTACTAGTTTTCCATTTCCTTTGGTCTCGGGCAGCTATTCGGACTTGCCACATTCTCTTGCAAGCTGTCATCTATAGCCGCCCAAAGTACATTTCTTTGACATTTTATTGTAATATCGGTTTCTTAATAGTAGAACAGAAATATTATTTTAAGAATATTAAAGAACAGTAAAATCTCGTTCTAAATTGCAATTTTCTTTGAAAAATTTGGAACCGTATTTAAGAAAATGACGTTTAAAGGCTACTGTAAATGCGAAATTTGAAGTTCTTTTTCACTGACAATTTTTGAGTTTTCAAAAAACACCATTAGAGCTCTTTTGAAGTACATCAACTCACAAATACAATAGTGTTTACAATAGTGTTTACAAATTGCTGGAAATGTGCATATTAACGGTGTGAGAGATCTTTCAAAAAAATTAAATTTGTGTAATTTTTGAAAAAATATCCCGAATTGAACTTTGTCATATTAAAGAGTGCAATTAGCACTATCCGTTCCAAAAGTTTGAAGAAAAAATTTGGAGCCATTTTTGACAAAATGGCGTTTGAGCGTTTCTGAAAATGCAGAATTTTGAGCTACTTTTCGACAAACTTTACTTGACATTATTTTAAGCACATATACTCATAAATATAATAATGTGAACAAATCGCCGTTATTGTAAATATTCACGATTTGAGAAACAAGTCAAAAAAATTCATTTTTGTAATTTTTGAAAAATCAAAAGGATAGAGCAATATGGCGTTTATGTCATCCGACAGTTACATAATATCTATGGATCATATCCGTTTTTTCGCTCAGTATTACATAACTTCCCCTATACTACGTATATTACTCCGTATATACGTACGTATATGGGAAAGTAAAAATTAGTCGCGTGATGGTGCGACAAAATTTCGGGCTGAATACTTGAGGCTTTCCCGCGTGGCATTTTCGAGATGCGTTGCGTGGCTGCAAGGAGTGACTCGAACGCAGCGTCCTGCGGACGAGCGGAGGAGGCGGCCGCGCTGGGGAATAGAAAGGCCGTTGGAGGATGGAGGCCTCGCAACGAGGTCAAGGTGGACGCTCGGCGCCGCTCCCCCCACGGACCCCGACGCGACGGACCCCCCGACGGACCCCCGACGGACCCCCGAAGGCCCCCGACGGACCCCCGACGGACCCCCGACGGACCCCCGACGGACCCCCGACGGATCCCTGACGGATCTCTGACAGATACCCGACGGACCCCCGACGGACCCCCGACGGACCCCCAACGGACCCCCGACGGATCCCTGACGGATCTCTGACAGATCCCCGATGGACCCCCAACGGATCCCTGATGGATCCCCGACAGATCCCTGACTGACTCCCAACGGACCCCCGACGGACCCCCGACGGACCCCCGACGGACCCCCGACGGACCCCCGACGGACCCCCGAGCGAGAGCTTAGGCTTCCGGGAGTGCACTCAACTACTACTGCCATTATTCCCGTGAGCGTAGAGCTGTATCTGGGAGCTCTCGTACAGTTTAGTGCCGTGCCGCTCTCGGTAGTGCAGTTAATAAATACTTACGGGTAACATAACGCTTTAGAGCTCTGTACAAGGAAATTAGAGGATTTCAACAGTCATGAAAGGAATGTATTCTCTAGTTGTAACATACAAGTATACATTTAGAGTGGATTTTAATACTGGTTTCAATACGAATTCACTGCTTCCTATTCGAGACATCGTATTTCATATCAATCATTTCACTGGCAGTACCTAATACTCGTACAATATGTTATCATCGTCATTTTAAACAAGGGACCTTCATTACATATCCGGTCCACGTTTTGGAAATCCCTCGAAACAATATTGTAAATTATTACGTCCTCAGTTTGTAGTTTTCATAAACTTTATTAAGTTATTTATGAAAGGAAGAGGAAGTATACGCATGCTATGTTCATTAGAAAAGAGCTCAAAATGAATGAGAGAAATGAGAATTCTCTTATAAAGATATAAATGTAACTTTAGAATTATCTTTCTTAATTTGATATTTTTTGTTTCTACAACAGGTTTGACAGCAATAACCCAATATTATTGGTTGCTAACACCGACAATAGAATAAAAACTTATTTTCGGAAAGAAAACAGAAAATTGTCAATCGAGCTTGCAAGATGAAAAGTCATTACAATTTTACACCTGCAGCTGCACGAAAGCGTCTTAGAGATTGTTCTCTTTTGAAGTCACTGGATCTTTCCGCTATATGCAGAAAGAATCACTTCAAGGCACATTCCTAAGAGAAGTCAGCAAAAAGAGCTACCTTGCAATTCTCGCCGATGGCTACGAGAACATTACGTTCGAGAATGAGAGAAACTGGTTAGATTTTAGTAATTTATGCAGCAGGTACTAATATCCAAAGAGGCAATGAAGGGTTTACATACAAGCTAAATGAGTTGTAGCACAGAGTCCACCCTTTTGGAAGTTTTCAAAAAATTTACAAAATTCAAAAATTACTATTGTTCCTCTATAGTTGTTGTAAAAAAATCAGTCACTGTTTCCAAACGTAGAAATTAAATTCGTCAATACAACCCTAATGATTACATAAACTTGGCCAAATGTTCATATTCAGTTGAAACGAAAACAAAATCCCTTCAAGAGAGATTATATTTTTTAATTGTCCGTAGATTCTTAGGTTTTCCACCGAATATATTTTGATGATTTACTGAAAGTTTTGACATACGAAAATGTAGAAGAAAAGTAATGAAAAAAATACCTTTACATAATTTGATTACTTTAGTTTTGTGGTTTACAGCGATTAAAGTTACTTCGATACTTTACTAATTTAATATTAAATTTTACAATTAATTTAATTGATAATATGACCAAAATTTCAGTATTATTAAAAGACTCCGAATACGGCCTTGTTTCAGTCCCCTTACATTACGAATCCCACCCAGTGAAGAGGTATTTAGCAGACCCAAATATTTACGTATTATTTCAAATATTTAGATGAAATATGAACTTTTTTCTATAATTTATTTGTTGTGCGGTTTGTGAAGGTTCTTTGGGATTGGGAATTTTGATTTCAATGGCTCGTTCTCAGTTTCGAAAAGTGTCAAACATGAAAACAATTGAACTAGTCTGTTTAAAAGCACAAGTATTACATAGCGAACGAGGATTTTGTAGGTAGATGATAAATGTTTAATAGCACACCTCGAAAGCTAGAAAGGTTCGACAGTTCTTTCTGAAATTGTTTCGTTCTTTCCTCTGCCTTCATTACCACAAGAATGTGATTTCTAGCGGTTTCCCTCTCGTTTTCCCCTCCGCTGCGCGCGGTCGGGTGTCACCGCCTGGAATTCGCAGCTCAGACACTCGAGCGCAGGTGCGCAGTGCCCCAGCGGACGATGGCGCAATTCGCGCCAAAGCGCGGGGCGCTCTTGCGTCAAAGAACAACTACGTTTCTATAGATCGGTGTTGTCAAGGTCGATGCCACGAGTGGGAGTCCGTGGCACGAGTGCCACGACGAAATCGCCCCTCTATGCAGATCATCATCCCGCCGCAAGAGACAACGCCATAACTATTGTAAAACGGCGAAGTTACTAATAGTTTCCTCTCCCGACGCTAGTGGCGCAGAGTTTCCTCTCCCGACGCAGTGCCGCGAGGCGTGGCACTGCCACCAGTAGCAGACCTTGACACCACGCTACGGCTACAGATACTCAAGGACTCGGTAAAAATACTCGTATAAAATATCGACATTACTCATTTTCATTGCGCACAGAAATCGGAAGAAAATTCCACCCATGAGAGACGTGCTCATGATTTCGTTAGAGATACACATAAATTCTTTTTTTCTTTTTTTATATTGCGGGCGCGTCAACTTCTAAGGTCATTAATCCCGTAAATGTGCATTTTTTTTCTCTCTCGGGAGGTGGCGGTGATCTTCCCCCGCTGGATGGCGGGATCCGGCGCCGACGTACCGCCGGCTAGAGGTGTTTTCCCAAACCGGGTTTCTCCCACCAGCGGGGCACCGCCCCAGCCGGGACAAGCTCTAAGTTCCCGACCGGCCTCCCGGCAAGTGTGGTAGTGTAGTGCATGTTAGTATGTATGTGTGTGTGTGTGTGTGTGTGTGTGTGTAAAGGATGAGGAGATGACGAGGAAGAGGAAGGAAAGATCGCGCATGGTCTGTGGCCCGTTTGGTAGGATAATTGATCCGGAATTCGCCTGCTGTTCATAGGAGAAACCACGGAACTACCGATCAGAGCAGCAGGCCGCTAGAATTCCCCTCCAGACAGCGACTAAACTCGACGTAGCTATCTAACTAATGTCGAAAATCCTGCTACTCTTGACACTCGAACGTAGGACTTCACGGTCAGAGGCACGGTAGTGACATCAGTTGATGCCCTGAGCCACCTCTCCCGGTACATAAACTTGTAAAAAATGCAAAAATATCATGATTACTAATTTCCAAGGCGCAAACATTTAAAGGAAACGAGTCATGAGACAAGTGTGTCTGGTTTCGTTAGTCACACAGGAACTTTCACAAAATTCTAGAACAATGAAACAGAATCAATTTTGACTGAATTATTCAAATAATTGTGATATAACGCCTATTCACATGCTGCGCTTACCGACTGACTTCTCATAATCGGTACGTCTCTGCTTACGACACAACAGATGTAATGCAGCAAGGGCCCCAGGAAGAGGCCGCTCGCCATTAAATATTTGCTATTCACATGTAGCGTTATGAGTCAGCAACTTTCTTGATATTCATACAGAATTGCAGTACGTTAGTGCAGTATTCGTGAAGTATGGATAAAATATTTAATTTAATAGTGTTAAACAAGAGTATTTTATTTGTCCTTGAGCACTTTTTTTTTTGAAAACCCACTTTGTGTGGGTTTGTTCAGGAGCATATTTGCAGCTCCAAGCCTCTAGTCATAAGTAGACTTGCGCGCTCTGCAACGCTTTATGTTTTAGGCAACGTCTCATGTACGTGTTCTGCAGTTACAGAAGCCAAGGACTCTTCAAGTATCTGCCGAACACCTGTGCCTACCGGGATGCCTAACATTCGGGTAGAAAAGTTACTTGTGTAACAGTCTATGAAATTTCCTTTTACAGGTCCATTAGCAAAACGTTATCATTTTCGAACCATCTTCTCAGCCTAGATTTTTTTAAATTTATTTTGAATATCTATTTCGATTTAAAGAGGAGAATATGACTATAAAAATTTGCCTGAATGAAATCTCTGTAGCTACGACAGTGCTAACGCCACTCGTTCTTGTGCTGAGAGTACAGGGGTGGTTTGTCATCGCTTTTCACTTTGGGTGATCAGATGTTGAATAATGATGAAAGATGATTATTGATGTGAGGTCTGTTCAGGTGACATACCTACTACGTTGTATGAGGAGGTCACCATTCCACAATCTAATTGCGAAAACATTAGCCTCGCGAGAGACTTGAATCTGTCGCATTCCGCTCCGCGTTTTTTCGACATCCCGTTTTCTATATCGAATTCAGCCACTGCCTCAAAACAATACCAGAGACCGATTGCCCTGATCGGTAGTGGACCGATTGCCCTGATCGGTAGTGGACCGATTGCCTTGATCGATTCGGTAGTTTTCCATTGCTTCTGATCACAATGCCAGGCAAATACCAGAGCAGTACCCTAGCAAACAGAGCATGAATCGCGGATCTTTCCATCCTCATCCTTATCTCCACCTCTCTCCTACACAAACACATCCTTACATGCACTACAATCACTTATATCGAGAGACCAGTCGGGAACTTAGAGCATGTCCCGAGTAGTGTCCCATTAATGGGGATATCTGAAAAGAGAAACCCGTAATCCAAAGTACATGTCGAAACCGGATTTCAAGTTCCAGCTAGAAAGGAGCACTGCCATCTCCCGGAATATAATGTGAACTACACTTACAGAACTATTGACAGTACTTGACGCATCTGGAAATTATTAATTCTGATATTCTCCACTGATATTCTTCAGCGATGATAATAAATAAATTACGTGTCTTCCCGTTGAAATGAAAATGAGGCATTTCAATCAAAATTATCTCGTGAAATAACGTTACGTAAAGATATTTCCGTTTGGCTACGCATTGATTGGCTACATCGTTAAGTGAAAAGCGAATTAGCAAGATTGCTATGCCAAAAGCGGTGGTAACGTAAATGTCGACATCTCCTCCACTTTCCACGTAGTTTAATATAATTATCCTCTATTTAGTTTAAGTATTTCCTGTATCATTCACTCTGTACTAATTGCCAATAACTTAAAAATTAAAAAAAAAACTTATCCGTTTTCACGTGTACTTGACGGCGAATATCCTAGAATATCTCCGGGAACATTCTTAGCTCAATAAGATTGTAAGTTTCTTTCAGATTCGTTTTATGTAAATTTAGGGCTCTTCTGCTGCCGCGGCCACAGGCGCCAAGGGATGGGAAGGCGTGTGAAGGCAGACGACTCGTGTCCCGTTGTGCGGAGGGAGTTGTTCCGGCATTCGCCTGCAAGTGGTCAGGAAAATTGGAAGCCACTGACGGGAGTAGCCGACCTGCGAATTCGGTTCCGGCAGCGACCATAAACTCGCTGATGGCACACCCTCATGACACTCACAATCAAGCATATTTTTACCATCTCGAATCAGCGAAAGACCTGACCGTAAGATTGAATTGGCAGCATTGACTGAATTACAGTAGTCAGTGCTTCTTTGATGATTTCTGGTTTGATTTTTGTTGAATGTTTTGTTTGCTAATTCATCGTTTGTTATTTATTTTTACAAACGAAAAGAATCACAGTACAAGTGTCAACGCTATATTTTTATTGAACAAAAAAGAACATTTGTACATTAAGACAAGATAGGTAGAAATTCGAACATTAATGCATGGAGTTTTTTATTTTTATTACATGCCTTTGTACATATAATACGTTATCACTTTGAGAAATACTTGCTAAATAAATAAATACATCTCTGTGATTTTTAACAAAAAAACGTAAATGACATACCGATGATAAGAAGAGGTAAGTTTCTGTCTCATTGGTGTTAGGTTAACGATAGAACAATATTTAATGAACACAGTATCTGTTTTTCTCGATTCAAGATTTATAGCTGAAAGTTGCTCCTCTGAAACTTTTGTTTAAATCTGTAGGAAACACGGTTCAATGCGTTTATTCAAAGTCATTATTGAAACCAGGGCAAGGGAACTAAAGAAAAGTCCAGTACAAATTGAAGAGACTTCAACGGTCGGAGAAAGTACGTCGCTCGTTCCGCTGAGGACAAAAATAGTCTGGGAAACGTCGGCGGTTGAGGAAGAGGAAAAGGGCGCTCCCCCTGAACACACGGAGCAAATCCAAGATCACTTTCGACTGCGAACTCATGTCCTGTTTCCTTATTTCAAAACCTGTGGCAGAAGTACAAATATCACTATACAGTTTTTCTCCATGTTTATTTCGAAAAACAAAAACTACAGAAAAAAGTGTTGTTTCGTGTACTTTTGTTCTATCGGGAAATTCGATGGGTTCAATTGCATTACAAATAACACGTTATCTGATGCACAATAACGAACTAAGATTTAGTCTAACGCGTACAAACTACTTTTACTTTATCGTTCTCTAAGACTAACTTTCTACACTACATGAAATACGATGATGAAATATTAAACTTGTTATCGCTGAAAGAACTCTGAATTACATTTCGCATGCTTTGAACAATATCGACCGAGAATGTGTAATGTGATTCATTAACTTTGAGGAAATTTCATCTTCAAAGAATTTCGCTGTTAGTTTTATGTTCTCGCGACAGTTTTCCTTGAAACAAACTGCAAGGAAATGTGAATATTATCACCCGCATTTACGTGAAGTTTCAACTTAAATTTCAGTAAATTGTGCATTTTAGCACAAGCATTCTTCCTGGGTAAGTGCCTATAAATATTCGCACATTGTTCATTTAATGAATTTATTTAAGCCAACATTTTTAGATGTCTCAATGACAACATTCGCTGGTGGCGGTTTTTTATCTAGGTATACTTAGTTATTTTTTAACTTATTTCATTGTGAATGGATTTACAACGTTCAGGTAAAGGTAAATACACATTTGTAGTTAATTTCTTACAACAGAACTCAATTAAACTTGAAGGTAACTCTAAACTTCATTTGACGAGGATATTCACAGAGCATCTCTACAGCTTTATTCTAAAGTGCTGAATCTGGAATGCTTGTAGTAGATATCTATTTTTGATTCGCGTTTGGCATAATGTATATTTGTGCAGTTCAAGATTTCTGCTTTGATTGATTAGGTAGAGGTTTGAATAAAAGTGATTGGAGAGATTTTTATATTGAGAAAGATTGATTTGATAATTAATCTGGTGCGTAGTTGCTAGTTGCTGATAGTGAATGAAGTAGGATGTTACTACATAGAGTCTCTGAGGCGCACTGCGATCTTTTTGGCGAATTTAATGCCGAGTCGCCATTTTTATACAGTAGAGTGTGTGTGAGCGCGGGCCTCGCTTAATAAAAATGCTCTCACGATGCGTTCTCACGGCCTAAAACAAAATCACACTAAGAAAGAATAGCGAATTGAGACTCTTTGCTTTCATTTGATTTACGTTCGACAAAAAACTATAGGTGACGTAAAGGGGAGAAGAAGAATATGTGCTTGCTTTCTTAAACTCCAGACTCCCTAGCCCACACTTTTACAACATATACGTGAAGGATTAACAAATGTACCTACAAAGCGAGGTAGACAGCATTAGAATGTTAGAATTTTTTTCTTCGAATAAAAGAAAACTTATTTGTATCCGTAAACAAACTACAGACTTGATTTGATAGTATTGCTACCAAAATAGCAACCCACATTCCCCTGGTCTATTTCTATAACATTTAGCAAAAGGAGAGCTAAACAAAACGTGCGCGTAGTCAAGCTACATTTATGTCCAGAAGCAAAACATCTCAGGAAATATAAAAACGCATTGCTTCCTGAACCGGTTATTGTAATGCTAATAAAAATAAAAGATATTGAAATGTCATTGTAATTAGCATCATCCCTACATCAATCTGAGTCTGCCTAGTGAACATTTAATTGAAAAGTAGAAAACAGTTTAATGGAAGGTCTTAAATGAATCACATGTTTATGGTTTCATTACTATTGTGGGTATCGTTTTATGCCGAAAAACCTCAAGACGCTATTTATAAAGTAACTAATATAATGAAAATAAAGTTAAACTAAAAAGATAACATACAAATAGCGCCTGGTGCAAACAAACGCGATCAATATAACAGTTGAGAATGCCGCCAAAAGAATGTTTAGACTGCACTGCCGCCTAGTACAAACAAAACGTTAGGTATAAGAGTTTAGTACGCCGCCAAAAGAATGTTTTGGCTACAGGAAACATGGCTGCCTCGAGTAGTTCTACCGAAAGCGCCCTCACAGAGCGCTGAAACTACAGTCAGTCATTCTGTAATATTATTCTATCTCGATGACCGACAGTTTGTAGGAATTTGTTGTTGTTTTTTTTAACATGTATTTTCTGGAGATTATACTTGGCTCATTTGTCCCTAATGGACTCATATTCAAGAATCTTATTATTGTTTTGTATATGATGATGGCGATGTTTAGTGAGAATTTTAAAGTTTTATTTTTGGCAGTTTCAGTAATAGGATTGTGATTTTGGCTGTATGTTGGTGTCTATGTGAGTTTTCCAGTTAATTAGATAATTCACTCCAACAACTCGTCAGACATGCTTGTATATTCTGGGAGGATAGCTCGAACACAGGTATGGCTCGTTACGTGTACAATATTTTTTACTGCATAAACGCTTACACATTTCACAGTCTATTAGTGCATCTAAACCCGGTTCCTCGTTAGTGGTTACATAGAGTTTGGATTTTATGGTTTGTACCATAGAGGGGAGCAGGATCGTGATTTCTAGGGCTAAGAATAAGTTTAAAACTTCCTGGTGGTCTGTGCGCAGAATCAGGGGAGGATTCAGCCGATCATTTGGGGGGGGGGGATCGTAGATTTTTGTTAAATAATAAACGTATTTGTTATTCTATTGTATATTATTTATGTAGATATGATACTATTCATATTATTGTGTAAACAATTACATAATTCGGGCATAAATGAATATTTAAATGAATTTTGCCAAATAAAGGAAGGTAAACGAAAACTATAGGCCTTTTGAGGAGGCCATGGCCCCCCTCTGACCGGGAGGTCCAAGGTTCGAGTCCCGACGGTGGCAGGATTTTCGACACTAGCTTGTCAGCTAGGTCGAATTCAGTCGCTGTCTGGAGGAGAATTCTAGCGGCCAGCTGCTCTGGTCGGTAGTTTTCCGTGGTTTCTCCGATCAACACCAGGCGAATGCCGGAGCAGTACCCTAACAAACGGGCCACGGACCGCGCGCGATCTTTCCTTCCTCTTCCTTGTCCTATCCTCTCCTCTTACACACGCACTTACACTAACATGCACTGCACTACCACACATGCCGGGAGACCAGTCGGGAGCTTACAGCTTGTCCCGGCTGGAGCGGTGCCCCGCTGGTGGGAGATTCTTGGTTGAGGGGAAAACCCCACTAGTCGACGGTAGGTCGACGCCAGATCTCGCCATCCAGCGGGGAAACGTTCATCGCCACCTCCCGAGGAAAAACACGCACTACACTGACGGGACTAATGACCAAAGTAGTTGACGCGCCCGGAAACACGAATCAATCAATCAGTCAATCAAAGCCATAGCCCCCACGCCCTCCTGGATCCGCCAATGTGCGGAATCCTATTCCGAGCGCTGTGCTCTACGACAGTGCTGTTAAGAGGGCGACCCGCTTGACGCAGGCGTAGCGCCTACGTAGCCCTATACATAGGCCCAGCGCTTATCGGCTGCCCACCGGTGTGGCCTGATACTCGTCGTTTGGTACGGGTTCGTGTTTGTTCGTAACCTGATGGTCTGTGCACGTAATCCTGTTCCGAGCGGATTTCCGGGCGGATCCCGGATACTGGAATTCCAGGTGGATCCCGGATACCCTAAAAAACGGCCAAGGAGATACCTGGTTGAGGAAAATCCTCACAAGCCGACGTAGTTCGGCGCCGGATCCTGCCAGCCATCGAGGGACGATGACCGTCACCTCCCGCGATAAAAAAAACTGCACAACACTTACGAGGCTATTGACCTTTGCAGTTGATGGGCCAGAAATCACTAATTAATCAATCAAACACGGCAAAGGAGTCACTGAAACGTTCGGGATATAACCCTTCGATTGCCGCGATGGTAACCCCAAAGCACATTTCATCATATTTTGTTATTTCCTAATTCGTTTACAATTTTGATGTCTTGTATATTTTTTTCTTAGTTAGCTGCCTGAAACATCTTATTCCAAAAATCTATTTTGGCCTGTAGTCTCATTACGGATTGGTTTTGTTTCGTAAATCGTCGTGATGTGTTTTCATAATATGATTTGAGGCGATGCGTTGATAGTAATTTTAGTATGTGAACGTGCCGTAAACTCATCTTCGAAGTTATATTACAGAATTTATATTGTTAATGTCACCAAAAACTCAAATCAATGTATAATCTGATTACCCCAAACAACATTACAGCATTTGTCGTAAAAAATATTTATACTATATTAAATTGTCCACGGAGAAACCTCGTCAGCTCCCTTGGTACTCTGAGGATGCCAAAGGCCTTGACAGTAAAAGGATTAAGCCACTGTTTGTTTTGTGACCTAAACTCAAATAATTCCCATTCAAAATGCAATGTATAATGACTAGATTACGAATAGGTCACTCCAACTTGACTCATTCTTATATCTTATTCTTATATTAATGTGGGACTACAATCTCAATTTTCCATATTTTAATAGAATGCAAAGATTACCAATGTGACAGAAGTGGATTGCCTAATAACATAAAGAACTATTTAGACAACGTTAACAGTGTGTACAAAGTTATGAACTTTTTAAAAGAAATTGGTGTACTTAATAGTATATAGGATGTAAACTCTGTAAATGTAAAATATAAAACGTAAAATGTAAAACGCAAAATGTAAAATGTACAATGTAAAAGTCGCTAATGGCCTAGCTGTCGATGCGACTATAAATAATTTTTTTTTAAATTCCCACTTCGGGTATAGTACAACCGGTTACAATGTGTGTAACCGGTTAGGGCGTGCTGTGTCCGGCGGCGGGCTGAGTCAGCCTCTTCCTGGCGCAGGGGGCGTGTGGCGTGTGGCGTGGGGCGTGGGCGCGGCCGGGCCACCTGACCACACGCGCGGGAAACCTCTCCGGACGTCCTGGGCGCATAAGGCGCGCGTTTGGCTGGGAGCTGACGCACCGCCGCGGCGCGGCCGCCGAGGCGCCGACAGGACGAACTTTTGTTTGTCAAGGGCAGTCACCGGTTTTTTCACGTTGGGAGTCCCCGAAGCCCTTTTCTCTCTGCGCGCAGTTCTCTCTGAGGATCCACAAAAGTTCTCTCTATATGGCAAATTTTTTAACGAATTTATTTGTTGAAGCCTATCGGATCCCTTGAGGGCTAAGGCCTCCCGCAGAAGCGGGGATGTGGGTCGGTACACCCATCATTTCATATCAAAATTTTTTCACGTTGATTTTTTAAGTTTTTTCCAAACTTGTCTGTCTTTTGCTACTTGCGACCACTTGACACCCACTTCTTTCTTGAATACATCGGACCATCTCTGTTGTCGTCCTTGTTTGCGCCAGCCGCATCTCGGATCCCAAAACGTAGCACCGTGTGACCATTTGGTTGGATCTTGACAGGCTACATGACCGCCCCAGCGCCATTTGAGTTCATGGACACTATCTCCATTGTCTTGCATTTTTGTTTTCTTTCTGATTTCCTCACATGTAATTTTATTTCTTATTGTGCTTTTAGTGGAGTGATAATTTTATCTCTTAGTATGTTTACATTTAAACATTAGTTGTTTCTCGTGTGTTGACTTCAAAGGAAAGGTTTGCAAGTTTGCCAGTATTTTCCAATTCCATTCATTCAATTTCTTCTTGGAAAGTGTAAAATACCGTATGTTAATTTATAAAATTAAAATGTACTTCAATGTAGTTTTTGAAAATTATTACATAAAATACAGACTATATTCACAACGCTTATGATTTTGACAGGCTTCCAAATAATTGCACTCGTAGTCGTATCAATGTTTTTTTAGAGTTCTACGAGAATGCTGATCAAAGAAAAATATGTCCTTAACTCCAATTAACATTCAGAACAACCAATCTGTGAAGGTCCCGATCACTGAACAAAATCATACATTAATGCCGCATAAAACAAAACATGGGAAAATACTTCTTGGATATTTCTCCAAGTATTTAAGACCTAACGCAGGATAAATAAAGTCTGTGCGTAAACAGCTTGGCTTCCCGTCGTGGCCAGGGCCCGGCGATTCGCACTGAAGCAGCCACGCGCCGCCAGCGGGCAGTGGGGTGCGAAACCTGGAGGCGCCGAATTGGCGCGTGACGTCAAAGAGTAAGCACAGAATAATAGCGGATGAACGGAAATAAACACTGAGCGCGGGCGGACTGAACGCAGGTATCGCGGGCGCACTCAGTAAGAGACGACGAGCCTAGGGGTGGCACACACAGAGGTAGTAACGGCCGGTTTCACCGAATACTTTTTAAGTATGGCTTAGGAAAGTCATACTTAATTTTAAGACGTGTTTTAAGTCGCGTTTTGTTGTTTGTCGTCTCACCACCCTCTTTAAAGCAACGCTCAGTGAATTACAACTTAAATGCATTCGGGAGTTGGTTGGCAATGCTGGACCCTGGTGAACCAGCCAACCTTGTTTGATTTCATTCTGCGTTGTACTTTGGTCCAAAGAGGTTATGTTTATTGGTTTTTAGTATTGGAAAAAATAGACAGGATTGCGAAATTTCATCGTCGGAGAAAGAAGCGCTCATCAAATATATGGGAAAGAGCATTTCTATTATAGAAAATAAAGTTACAAATGGAACAACAAACCGACAAAAAAAATGAAGCGTGGGATAACATTTAACACAATTTTAAAGCAACGAACTACAAGATAAAATATAACAAACATTAAATAAAGTTGTGGAGATGGTTAAGTTGGGTGAAAAAGGAAATGCAATAAAAATTACTAAATATGAAACTTCGAAGTTGAGATTTGAAGTTTCAGGATCATGTAAATATCACCTACAAAACCCTAGTTGTTAGACAAAATTGTTACTTGCGAGGCAATTGTGTACAAAATTACTGAAATGCTCATTTTGTTAATAATTAACTAAGAAGTAAACTTCGAAATTCCAAACGGTCTTCAATTATCTCCAAAACATGTAGTGTTGTCATCTTTGATAGGCAAAATCCGTTGCCAAAACCTCTTTCATCGAACTCTTCAAAATATTTTGACTGTTCCCGAATCCATCTCGTCCTATGAGAAGGCTTCTCAAAGCTCTCGTTTTCACAATTGCCGCAGCAATCACTATCAAAAGGACACTCCACGAAACGCTTGATGTTTGGACTGTTCTTGCACCGTAAAGCACGACTTAAAATGTATAAGTGCTGCTGAGAGGTGTTCTTAATTTAAGTCAAACTTATTGTTTAAGTTCGCCTTAAACAGTATGGTGAAACGGAAACGTCTCCTAAGTCTACCTTAAAATTTCTCAAGACGAGTTTAAAATTTTAAGTAAAGGTGGTGAAACCGGCCGTGAGTAGAACTAGAGTGTTTACGAGCTCTATTGTTCCCCCCATAGATTAAAAGGGTACGCCTACACCATTTTGATGGCAATTGTGTGAGCCTACTGGGAGTAAAAGAAGTGATTATTTGGTCGTGAGCGTTTTTCTAGAGTATTGCAATGATTTGTGTATTACGTAATGAAACTCTGTTATTAAAATGGTGATTTCCTGTTCCGCAATAAATTGCAGCAACAGGCATAAGAAAGGAAACACCATTTCCTTCTACCGGTAAGCGTTTGAACATGTGTAATATATTACTGCGTAATACATTTCTTCCGTATTTAACTTTATTTCTGATTCAGTTTCCCTCTTGCAAAGAAGGACCTTTGCTGGGAGTGGGTAATAAATGTCAGAAGATTGGGAGTTAAACCAACACAGCACTATCCCATTTGTTCTGACCATTTGAAGACTGCTGTTTTCTCTCAGGTTATGATAACATAAAAAAATTGAAACCGGACGTTGTACCTACAAAGTTTGATGTACCAACATATTTTATTAAAATATGTACCATTTTTTCGTTTACTATTGGTAACTGAAAGTATATTTGTACACCTGGCCCAGTCTCCAAATTCAGTTGTTGTTTTATCATACAATGTGTTAGAGGTTATGTATGTGGCTCTCTTTCCTCATGTCAGTTCTGTTGTTTTGTTATTAAGAAATATTGTATTGTAAATTCATGTTTTGTTTTATAATGTGAAAACATATTTGACAAGTGTTTATATGTCTGTTTCACACAACTCAATAGTAATCTTCTACTGTTCTTGCAAAAAAATTGCTATTCTTACTTTTCGAAACCATTGTCACTGCTTATGTAACTATATTTTTGGAACGAAAATAAAGAATAGATAAAACTTCCGACACATTTTGATTTTTAACCCATAATACAATAAAGAGGAATGTATTACTCAAGTTCACCCCTTCACACTGCAAAGTGAGGTTTATGTCAGGTCCAAGGTCTATGTTTGGAATTGTCAAAAAGGGCCAATGTCATTAAAAAAAGGTTTAAACAATTCAAATTTAATACAATTGTATTGGCCAAATCAAGGGTAATGATATAGTGTTTTAAAAACTATTACCTTACCAGAAATAGTGAAATATACAGAAGTTGTAACTGAGATGCAATGTTCTGCCAAAGGAGAAAATCATCCATTCTATCAAACATAGAATATAGACATTGACATCCTAGCAGCAAGCCACATGCGGTTCTATGTTAAATCTTAAATACACGAAACGGGAGAATTAGACAAAAAAAAGTTCATTCAAATCCCTACTACAATTCGAATTCCTCCCTTATTTGCCAACAAAATGGCGACTGATGGTATAGATGGTATTCGCCACAGCTTCCTATAGCTACAGTCATGCGCTTAGCAGGGGCCTGGTCGTACACGGCACACCGTAGTGAAAGGGACGCATCGACATTATGAATAATTTGACCGTGTGCAATACACTTGTTTTGTGAAACGTCACACAAAACGTTTTATGTAAAAATTTCATTAAAATTGTTTTATAAAAATCTGACCGAGTGCAAAAGACATAACTGTGGGTGCCCTCTCAGATGCTTTCTCTTAACAGCTGTCTCCGGGATGAGGCACAATAAAAACTATCCATTCTCCACGAATCATATCCGTAGCCAAAATTGACAAGGTTGGTAAATGCAGCGTAGACTTCTGCCCCAACGCACGCTGATACTATTGTGGATGCACTTCGCTTGCTAAACGAGTTGCTTAACTCTGAAGGTCGAGTGGGATAGACAATGGTGAATTATCTATATTTCAACGGCGCACACACATATCTTCACTGATGTAAGGAATGCACTTATATGGCGGCTTTGTGTACGGTTTGTTACATGTAAAATCCTAAATGTGTCTAAAGTTAAGAAGACCCGTACAATCGCACATTAAGCCAACGCCTTGAATAAAACTATATTAAAGTTGATTAACGGATTCTCTGGGACGTCATCTGTCTAATAACATTAGCCACAGGACGATGGATAAAGTAAGGCGAGAGTGTGGCATCTTGTGTGTTCGCGAGAAGTATTTTTTTCATTGCATTGAGCTGCACAGACTCACGACTTTTACGAAAATCGCGAAAGCTGAAGACTGGAACTTCATCGTGCCAACTCGGAAATGCATAACGAAGGAGCGGGAGAGATGGTTCAGTGCATCAACTGATGTCACTGCAGTCCCTCTGACCGGGAGGTCCTCTCCCGACGACGACAGGAGTTTCGGCACTAGTTTGTCAGCTAGGTCGAATTCAGTCGCTGTCTGGAGGAGAATTCTAGCGGCCGAATTCTGCTCTGATCGAATGTTTTCCGTGGTTTCTCAGAACCAAGTGAATGACGGTGCAGTGCCCCAACACTCGGGCCACGGACAGCACGAATTCTTCCATTCTTCATCCTTGTCCTCCTCTCTCCTTTCACACATACGCGCATTCATATACATACCACCATACATATCTTTACGGGAGCTAAGAACTTAGATCCTTGTAGCTAAGGACCCGACTGGAGTGTCCCGCCGCGGGAGATACCAGGTGGAGGAAAACGATGCAAGCCATGTTCATCGGAACCGGATAACACTTTCCAGTGAGGGAGGAATATAGCCCCTCCCGGAATGTAACATGCCCCTACACTTGTTGAACTAAAAACCCCATTAAAATACGCGCCCGAAAAAACTAAACACGCATCCTCCCCATCCCCATGAACGAGCGATGAGCCAATTCCCCATCATCTTCTGTCCCATTCGTCATTTAACAACAAAATCTTCGGCAAACATCTGAGATCCGGGAGCAGTAGAGCCGAGAGTTACTCCATAAACTGTACTACGATCGTGGTGAGATAATCGATGTAGCTATTATTAATTTCATAAAAAAGGATCTCTAATACGTACGAAGAACTGTTGCTCCTCATCTAGATACGGAGCTGTCAAACGGGACCTCGTTCATCCGAATTCAAGAGAAGATGGCCGATCAATACCGAATAACTTAAACACTTGCTAGAACCCAAGACCTGGCGCAGTGCGTCCGAAAAGTTAAACGTCATTGCGTTATAAAGGCAAACACTATCGATGTTCCTAGTCGTCAGAACAGTATCTAATGAACTTAAATTATTTCGGCCGAACTGGGGCATTCAAAATGGACGTAGGCAAACTTACTTGGTTAATTTCTGAACTAGAATCCCTGAGGTAAATTAACGATTCAAGGTGCAACAGAAAAATCCCAAGGAAATTGTGTCAGAAAACGTCAGAAGAAATGTGTGGAATGTATTCTGCTACTTGCTTTTTAAATTTATTGCTCCTCGTTTTCCAAATTTGCTTTTCAAGGATTAGAACGTACGTTTTACAGAGCTTTAGGACGCAGACATTCTTAAGTCAAGTTTTATTTACTTCTCTGAATTAGTACAGTTCTAGGTAGGAAGCTAGGGTAGTATGTGATACGTAATCATTTGAAGACCGATGTCTGTTGCGGTCGACTATAGCGTGACGATTACAGTTCGGCAGAATCAGTCAGCAGTTAACTTTTCTTTGGCTGACCAGGAATCCACTACGACCGTACCCTTATAGGGTACAAAAACAACACGCCCACAACTGTGGTAGGGTACAAAAAAAACACGCCCACAACTGTGAGAGCCAGTGGAGAGGAGATTTCGATCCCAATGGGAAAGGCAAACGCCGTGAGTTAATGGCGTCCAAGGTGAGTCGCAGGGAGCCTTGATAAGACTGGGGCAAACTCTCGCGAGAGGTCGTGCGCCGGAGCTCGCGGACGAGGGGATTATGCGAACCGGATCAGACAGGCTCTGGCACAGCGGAAATTTCCGGCGAAGGGCAGGCGCTTACTCCGCTTAACCTCTTCGTACTTCGTCTCTCCATAACTCGATGCACGACAAAAGTTACACTACATAAAAGCGCCTTTTGAATTAAGCGAAGAAATGTATTTATAAAATAGTTTACTGATAAAAATAGCATATACTAAATAACTTGATATATGCAATTAAACACTGTCTCTGTCAGCGAAGTACACCCAGATTAAAACTGTTCTTCCGCAAAATGAAAATTTTTTTATACGTGTCATTTCTCTTGAGCATCGTCCATTTAAAATTGATTTGATTTATTTCGTGAAAAAGAAAACAGTAAAAACTGTTACGTACGGGGGAAAAGTACAATCTGTACTAGTTTTCTTGAGTTCCAGAATCCCAACTCCAACCATTTACAAAACTTATTTGAATGATAAAAAAAGTACCAACAAATAGATGTTACTAACATTTGAAAACTACTCCATAGTAACATCTTAGCAATACTTATCGGTAAACGAACTATGGTTTACGTGTGAAAGAAAGGGGATAGGGCTTAAGATCGAACCCTTTTGGATCCCATTCTCAATTGGCAAAGAATAGGAAAGATGATAGTTCCATGTGAAGGTAATTAAAACAAACTTTTATGGAAAATGATGTCAAATGGTTTCTAAAGATCTACAAATATTCCAATACGTATTACATTTTGGACCACTAATGAAGCTACATTTTTAAGAAAATATAGCAATTTCCATAAATTTTATTCACCAAAATCCATGCTGAATCTGAAATGGCTTTTTTATTATTCTTTTGTTGTTGTTGTTTTTTGTTTTTTTTTGGTTTTTAGAAAATATTCTCTGAGTTGCTTAATACTTCCATATTTTGTCCCTTTTTTATGATTTGAAAACTCCACAAACTCAATCAGATATTTGTTTGATACTTCAGAATTTACAACACATTCTCCGGACGATACTCATTTGCTTTTAGCTCGTTTGTCAAAAATCAATGTTATCATCCTCATGGAAGAAAATTATTGTATCGTGGACCGAAAATAACCACGGAATAATGGGGTTTAATCAACGCTACCTGCATAGATCTATTTAGGTGGCGTTGGTTTAATTCCCGCCATACAAAGATCGCAGCGCCAAAACACGAAAAAACACGTTTTTGGCAATTTATTGGAATCTTATGGCCGGATCGGAAAACATATTATCAGTTCCCCATCAGGAGACCCAGCCGCGTTCAATGACACCTTATACCTGTATGTCTCGACTGGTGCACGGGAAGTGGTATAGCCGTGAGAGACGGAAATTCACACACACGCACGCTAGAGGAGTTTACTCAAATACTATATAGGGATATGAAGCGGCGGCTTTTTTTTTTTCATTTCGGAAGGAGCTTTAGTCCTTCGCATACCAATGAATCCATCTTTCTCACTTACATGTTTCGGATAATCTCAAATGATTTTGGAATAATCGATGTCACTATCGATGCGTCCCCATCGATATGTAGCTTTCGACGACTCGGGTAAATTGTATGGTTGCGCTCTTCGCCGCGGGGGCGGTGCGATGGAAGTGGGGCAGTGCGGTAACTGCGAGCAGCGCAGCGCTGAGCGGAGACCCGCGGACCCGCTCTACCGCCGCAGCCAGGGCTTTCCCGCGTGTCACTTTCACTGCCCGACCTTGCCCCGGGGCGCGGCGCCGCGCCTCCCCGCCCCGCCCCGCCCTTCCCCACCACGCACAGCGCCGCGCCGCGCCACACGCGTGGCTTCGCGTGAGCGGCCAGCGGGGCTCCGCTAATTGCCCGCGATTTGCTCCGGAGCTCTACCGCGTCCTCTGCAAGACGTGATCTGTGCTTCACCGCACAGCCTCGGTGTGAATCCGCGCTCCTTGCGAAAGAGAGAGAAAAAGAAAAATTCTGAAGTTTACGTCAGTGTTGGGAGTAAATAAAGAGGGGAAGGCGTGAGACTTTTTCAGCCTCTTCATAGAGCATTCTCCAGAGATTAGTATAAATATCCAGAGTGTGAACTGACCAGGGTGTGAATTGACTAGGATGCGCTCCCTGGAAAGATCACTAGTAATTTATCACCAACATCTCATTTACGTCTCACAAACTTCCCATCATTTCTCAATCATTTCAATCATATTATTTAATGACTATATCATCACTCTATAGATATCCACATAGATTACGAGTCTTATATTCTATTCAATGGCATACTGGAAATTGACGGCTGAGTGTTCTTCAAGATTTGCATGGTGTACCAACAGGTTGTACTCAGAAGAGCGTAGTGTACTTTACCGCTCTATCACTAGGACATGTGACGATCTTAAAATACATTCCGAAGATTCCATACGTAAAGTCACGAGTTAAACTTACAGGTCTGGGGTTTATAAAATTTAATTATTTTCTGTTTAATTTAATTCTAGTAAGTAAAATAATCAACCAAACGCAGCAGAAGAACAATTACTACTGTCCTTTCTAATCTCAAAATGATTTTTATATTTTAAAGTATTTCAAGCTCACTTATCATTTTAATTTAGTTTAATTAAACAGCTATACACTATTTAATGAGTGAGAGATTAAGAGAAAACAATGAGCGTCAGTCTGCAATTGAACACGTCAAGCGGCGCCTTTAAGTCTTGTAATCAGAGGCTGTCTCGCTAAATCTCACTATCTAGTTGTAGATCATGATTTATCCTCACTACACTAAAATGTAAAGCTTGAGAACATTGGATCAATTACTTTTTCACGCCAGATTAGACACCGCTTTGAGTTCAATGACTCAGTGGTAATTTCCGAGAGCAATGGCCATTGCCGACACAGCCAATGAACCAGAACACCATTATTTTGGTTTCTTTCCACGCCCAGCAAACACGACGTTTCTACTGTAGACCTTTTCACTAATGATGCAGCAATAAATCAACGAACTGTGAATTCAAATACGTCTACAATGTCTAGTTCACAAGAAAAAAATTCTCAGGTATTTTTTCGACCATTTCATCAAAACAATTTAAATATTAGCATTGAACAAAATAAGTGCAAATCTTCAAGAAAATCACTAAAATAAATACGATGATTTCTCATTGAAGAATAAAGAATTATCTAACTTCCTGTGAACTTCTAGATTTGATTGTGTACATTTCTCAGCCAATTTAACTCTCCAACGTACTGAAACGAAACATTTTGTTAGTACTACACACAATTGTCTGAGTCATGAATGAATGAATGAGAAATTAAAGTTTTCTGCACACTATTATGTTTAAAAGTACAGTCTGTTGCAACTAACATTGACGTTTGTAAGCTGAAGAAGTGAATGCAGGTTAATGATTAATGAAAATTGTTAGTGGAATTTTACTTGAAAAATTTAATTCCAACAAATACTACAATCACAGTATTTAACATCTAGGTTCACTCGCTTCATTTTAATCCAAGGTTTAATGTTGAAAAAAATTATTTATTCATCCAACGTACGTATGAAATATTGGTTTCGCAGTGATTTGGCTTTGGCATTTCAAATAAAACTAGTGGTGCTACTGAATGGCACAGACTTTTCCGTTTTCGTTTTCTATTTTCTTTAGTCTCGGCTAGCTATTCGGACTTCCCACATACTATTGCCAGCTGCCATCTATCGCCGCCCAAAGTACTTTTTTTTTTTACATTTTCTCAATTTTTCGGTCTCCAAATAGTAGAACGGAAATATTATTTTAAAAATATTAAAGAACAGTAAAACTTCGTCCTAAATGGAAATTTCCATTGAAAAATTTGAGCATTTTTTTTTAAAATGAAGATTCAGCTATCTCAGATATTCGACTCAGGCTAGATCAAACCGACAGCGGTTTATTTATTTTGGAAAATATCACAAGCAAAAAATTCATTTATTTTGGAAAAAATCGCACGCATATTTTAGGCGTAAGTGTTGTTCATATACACCCAGACAGACGGACTGAAGGACGTTTTGAAAAAAAAAACACTTTTTCGGTATCAGAAAACCCCAAAACGTGTATTTCCGTTGAAATCTCGAAATCGATTTTCCGCATCATTACATAACTTTCCCTATACTACTCCATATATACGTATGTATACGGGAAAGTAATAATTGGAGGCGTTGTCTTTGCCAACAATATTATTTAATGAAAAAGCAGCTTTCGATGGCTTAGCCATCATCATCATCAGTTTCCTGCCCTTTGGAAGCCTTAAAAGAACGTAGTCGTATTGTTGCTAAAGACAACACCTCTAATTATTTTATGAAAGTATGAAGTTTTTAAATAAGTGTGAAAACAAAGTATATACTTGCACGAAATATTTTTTTGTTTTCTTTAACATCTAGTTGAAGAACTGTTCTTTGTTAAATTAATGACGAAATGAACTTGCAAAAAATGTCGGAGGCAAAATAGAATTCAATTTTCCCGCTGCAACGATCGTCCCATCAATGAGAATCAGGTCACAAATACCGTCATATTTTGCTGATCGTCTTTCAAATAACATCTCTGGACAAACCGAAATACTCGTACTTACTTCATAAATACTTTTCCCAGGAAAATAGATAGTTGGATTTCGAACTACCAATCAAAAAAATGTGAAAGAGAATGTTGGCTTCGTTAAAACCCTTGGAGTCAATATTTATACCTTTGAGATAAAATGTATTTTGTTCTTAAACAATTAAAAAATTACCAAACTGTATTTTCCTTTCATTATTGAAGCTACAATAGCATAACCAAAACAGCTTGCTAATAGCTGGTACAGCCTCCACTACTGTGGGCGGTCGGCTTATCAGTGGCGAAGTTGAGGGGTAATCTGGGAGCCTTAGAATAACCAAATTACTTTTCAACAAAATCTGTCGTTATGTGTGCCATTTTTTCCAATAGCTTTTTTCACTGAAGCGTTAAAGAAAATGAAATGTTTTCGACTCGTTCTCCCCCGCTTAAGCGCGAGGAAATTAGTAGGGCCGTTGCTGTGGGAGGAGCCTGCCAGTGGATAGACACCGGCTGGCTCTGCCGCGCATGCGCACAAGAGGGCGCGTGCTATGTCCTTCTCCCTCGCACTCACTGGGCCAAGAGCGTAAGGCTCACACCTTACATCCTCACCCCTCATCCCTTACATCCTCACTCTAACACACACTCACACTAGCATACACTACACTATCACACATGCCGGGAGACCGGTCGGGAGCTTAGAACTTGTCCCGGCTGGGACTGTGTCTCGCTGGCGGGAGATACCTGGTTGAGGGAAACCGCGCTAGTCGACGGTAGGTCGGCGCCGGATCTCGCCATCCAGCCGGGAAAGATCAACGTCACCTTCCGATGAAAAACACACATTACACTTACGGGACTATGGCCTCTGTAGTTGACGCGCCCGGAATCACAATCAAATAGAACACGTGCCTCGTTTATGGTTTCTACAACCTGACATGTTCGAATGAAGGAATCCTATTGAAGAAAACTGGACGAAAAAATATTCCCGAGAGCATTCTTAAGATTCAATCAGACTGTGTTGCTTAAGGGAAGTCGGTCTTTGTTTCATCATTGATTCGCCCCTCTTGGAGTCTTGAATTCGTATTTGAACAAAATTGCCAATTCGCACCCGTCCAGAAGGGGATGATGCGAAGAAATGATGAGTGAAACTAGGAACATTTCCATTCAGACAACACAAACTGAATGCTTCCTGGTCCAATTTACTTCATTTCGATTCCTTGATTTGAACACGCTAGAGTATGGAAATAATCGAATATTTGACACAGATTAAGCACATCCCTGGCAATGAAAATTTAATACATTTTTTCAGCAGAGTACATCCAACTCTGGAGGCAAGTAGAGGGGGGGGGGGCAATCCTTTTCCCTGATTCGCACCCTGCCTCCAGAAGTTTAAAATGATGCCTCTGAAGCAGGATTATCAACTCTTGTCTAGATGAAATCGGGACTCAGGTCCAACCTCCTGAAAGGGGGTTTGGAAAACTAAGAGCAAAATAAAGCAATTTTAGGAATTTTCTTTGCCTTAAGGTTGGAAGACAAAAAATTTAAAATTATTATAAAAATCAATTTTATAAACAAAAATTAACTTTTTAAATGAAAAGTCTAAAATTTCGAGACATTTGCCGTCCCAACTAGGTTATTGCAAATTCAAAAAATTCAAAAAAATCGGGACTGTCCCGACAGAATCGGGACGGTTAGGAACTCTGCTCTGAAGCTAAACAGTTCGCAGCGTGCCGCGTCGGCAGACTCACCGTTGACGGGGAAGACGGTGAGCGAGGCGGGCACGCCGTTGGCCCAGCGGGGCACGGTGACGAAGACGCGCTGGCCCCACACCTCCAGCCCCACGGGCACGGCGGCCTCGGGGCGGTAGGCGCCCGTGGCCAGCGCGTGCTCCTTCTCGGCGGGCGACGGCCACGCGAAGTCCAGCTGCCGCCACGAGAACGCCTCCCGCAGCGCCGCCCGCGCCCCGCCGCCCCAGCACGCCGCCAGCGCCACCAACAGCACCGCGCCCACCCGCATGGCACACGACGACGACGAGCAGACGAACCGAGCAGGAGAACCGCTCGCGGACAGGTCTGCGAGACGAATGAGCGCAGCGCGGCACCTCCACTCGCAGCTCGCCGCCCCGCCCCCCTCTCCGCACTCCCTCGTGACGCACGCTGCGCAGTGGGCGGGCGGCAGGAAAAGCGAGCGTGGAGAATGGGCTGTGATTTCCAAGCACGTGTTTCGCCCCGGCGTAGGTGGACACATTCGGCACGGCACTCTCGCGCCGGGCGAAGCAGATGCTGAGTTACCCCCATACGAACTTTCCCTATTGCAACTACTTAATCGCATACGCTATTACGTGGCCCAATATACATTTTATACTTGTCATTACTTAGGTTATTTAAGCAATTTTGGAAGAAGTTCTAGTGGTTCACAACATTAAGAAGTAGATTTACCTTCAAGTGTAATAAAAAAACAATCATTATAATTTTTTTTTTATTTCATTAACATTTATATACATATTTTGTAATTAAAATCAATTTTTATGATGAGATATGTTTGAATTTCACTACAGCAACACTTCCTTTACCCAGAATAAAGTCTATTAGAAAAGAATGCATTCATTGTTAACCGTCTTCGAAAGGAGGATGTTTTAAAATTCATCGCACTGTATATTTTGTTTATTTTGTTCAACCAAGGCTTTGGCAAATGAGCTTCGATTTTATAATTTTCATTTGCTTTAGCCTTACGGAAGCACCGCAGTAATTTAATGACATTAAACTAATAGGATCCATTGATAAATAATAAATAAATGAACGATTGAAACACTTCAAAATTTAAGGCGAAACCATTATAGGGGTTTTGCAAAAAAATTGATATTCTTCGAATGAGCTGGCTCAACTGTGAATTTGAAAATATGTTTTCATTTTTGGTGTGTGTTGGGGGCGGGAGAGATAAATTCGAATTTTTAGATCGAATAGAGCAAAATACTCTTATATTTGATAAAAGTTTGGTTAAAATCGCTGAATTTGAGAAAATTGCTAGAGTTAAAGTTTTCCAAACGTTTCCTTAACCTTTATTGTTTAAGCTCGAGATTGTTATGAAATGTCATTTATTCCCCAGTATTAGCACTTTAAATGATTTTATGTGCATTTTTTCACAATACGAGTACTTTTCGTGTAATTTTGAATCAAATCATATTAAATTTACACATTTTCTCGAAAATGGCCCCGCATTTTCTCGATGTCCCTTTTAGGGACTTTCGTTAAAACGTCTGTTTTTTATATTACAGCTTTATCGATGACTTTATCGAAGACTGTCAATCGATAATTCGATGATATCGAAGACTGTCAATCGATGATATCGGTGATTTACTCATCGTCGACGGGAATCGATTGGTTTTTGTACAAAATTACCAAAATATCCATTTAAAAATCCGATCGAATTTTACGCATTTCAAGTCTCTGCGTAAATACCAGTTATACCCCCTAGTTTATTAGCAGCACACATATATTAGACTGCTCGGCACCAGCAATGAACCCAATCCCTAGGAATACGTTGTCATCTCGGTATGACCCCCATCCAACTGTATTAAACTTAGTTTTAAGACAAAACCAGACTACACCCATCTAATCAAAATAAAATTAAAATAAACTAATACTACTAAATACACATTGTTATTTCGTTAAATATGGCGCATGTTCTATATCGTGCTTACGATTATGCCCGCGCACTGGCTGAGATACCTCTGGACAACACTTGTCATTTCCGTGTCGTCTCTGACCGGGAGGTCCTAGGGTTCGAGTCTGGGCGGTGGTGGATTTTGATTCTAACGAGGTTGACATCGGCCGCGGTCTGGAGGAGAATTCTAGCGATCTGAACGGTAGTTTTTCCTCTCAATACCAAGTGAATGCCAAAGAATATCCTAACACACGGGCTACGGACTTCCCGCGAATTTTCTTTCTCATCCTTGTCCCTCTCCTCTCTCCTATAAACACACACACACACACACACACACACACACACACTTACATGCACAACACTACCACATACGTCGGAAGTTTAGATCTTCTCCCGGACGGGGCGCTGCCCCTCTGGCGGAGATATCCGGAGGAGGGCATTCGCAAGCTGACGTTGATTGATTGATTGATTCGTGTTTCCGGGCGCAACTACTTAGGTCATTAGTCCCGTAAGTGTAGTGCGTGTTTTATCGTGTGTGTGTGTGTGTCCCGTAAGTGTAGTGCGTGTGTGTGTGTGTGTGTGTGTGTGTGTGTAAGAGGGAGAGGATGGGACAAGGAAGGGGAAGGAGAGATCGCGCGCGGTCCGTGGCCCGTTTGTTAGGCTACTGCTCTGGCATTCGCCTGGTGTTGATCGGAGAACCACGGAAAAACTAACGATCAGAGCAGCCGGCCGCTAGGATTCTGCTCCAGACAGCGACTGAATTCGACCTAGCTGACAAGCCAGTGTCTCTCCCGGTGCGAGCTGACGTGTAGGTCGGGGCCCGGATCTCACATTTCAGCACAGGAACACCGCCACCTCCCGATATAACACCTTCACTGTCTGCACTAATGGAACTAACGACCATTGCTGTTCACAGGCGCGAAAACCCAAAATAGCGACCGGGAGAGATGAGTCACTGCATCAACCTGATGTCACTGCAGTCTCTCGACCGGGAGGTCCTAGGCAGGATTTTCGACACTAGCTTTTCAGCTAGGTCGAATTCAGTCGCTGTCTGGAGGAGAATTCTAGCGGCCGGCTGCTCTGATCGGTAGTTTTCCGTGGTTTCTCCGATCAACACCAGGCGAATGCCGAACAGTACCATAACAAACGGGCCACGTACCGCGCGCGATCTTTCCCTTCTTCTTCCTTGTCGTATCCTCTCCTCTAACACACACACTTACACTAACATGCACTACACTACCACATATGCCGGGAGACCGGTTGAAAGCTTACAGCTAGTCCCGGCTGGGCGGTGCCCCGCTGGTGGGAGATAATACCTGGTTGAAGGGAAACCCCGCTAGTCGACGGTAGGTCGGCGCCAGATCTCGCCATCCAGTGGGGAAAAGATCATCGCCACCCTCCCGAGAAAAAACACGCACTACACTTACGGGACTAATAACCCAAAGTAGTTGACGCGCCCGGAAACACGAATCAATCAATCAATCAACCAAAACAGCGAATCACTTGTGCGCGCAGTTTGGCCTTCGGGCCCAGTGTGCGCGGGGCGAGGCGAAACGTGGCGCGGCGCGGCGCTCGCGTAGGAAGGCCCGCCCAAGGTGAAGGCGCATTCGGAGCGTCTTTTCCGCCTCTGACGTCACTGCGGCCGGGATCTCCCATGCCGCGCCGGCCCTGAAGCGAAGGACCTGCCCCAAATATTGATGATTTCCTCCCGCGTGACTGTTCTGTGGTGGCACATCGGTCAGCACTTAGCGCCCCAGTGAGTCCTTCCGACAACTCCGATTCTCGGAGGAACGTCACGTAGAGAACACACAAGACAGACTAGTAAAAACATAATTAGCTTAGCGTGGCGTTCTACAGCGGATATTTCCTAGTTAAAAATTTGTATTTTTTTTATTTGATACTTATTTGTATGGAGCGGATTTCTATGATTTTGCATATTTTCGTCCGTTGCTTCAGAACACAGCAAAAGTGAAACGGCTAATATACATGGAAATTGCTGAGGACAAAGCGAGCTCTCGACATGCTTTCTCCGGTATGGACGAACTCCGCAGAAGGTCTCAGGTACAAAGCCAGGTAGTCAAAAAGAAATGGTCGAACTGCGCAGAAGTAGGGGATTAGCGCCCATCAGGGAAAAACTCCGCAGAAAGCTCGCAAGTACAAAGGGGAAATGGTCAAACTGACCAGAAATAAGAGATACCAGAGAAACTTTCGATGTCTACCCGGGGAAACAGAAAAGCAATATTATTTCATATTTCTATATAAAAGAACCATTTACATCATGGTCTTTCCGTAGGATCCTCTCCAGCGCATTGCTCACCGTTTGTCTCGGTATCTTACTGTCGCCGTTTTGATTGTGAGAAATTTCACTTCGAAAAACAGATCACTTAAAAAGATTTTTGCTTTGCAAGATTTGGATACGCATCGCCACCGCACTCCGTTAATCGTCGCCGTATCTCTATAAAATCGATTGTCATCTTGCACGACAAGTTTCTTGCCGCGCAGGCTGTAAATGAATTCCATTTCCTTCTATTCTTCTCGATGCTCACAGGAAGAGAACGAAAGACTGAGTGCCGGTCCTGCTTGCGGTGTCCGAACCATTTACCTTGTATGGAGATTATTTTCTGCGCAGTTCACACTTCGAAAAATGAAAGGACGTGGCGGAATCCACCCCGTTTACCTGAAGAAGAGGATTATTTTCTGTGGAGTTAGACCATGCCCACTTTCTCTGCGAATCCATTTCATTACCTCTCCATTCTCCATCATCAGTCCCCCCATCATTATAATCGCCTTCATCTATTCATTAGATCAAAACGTTCGGACGATTTTAGATGTTGAAGGCCCCTAAAAGTAAATAAGTAAACAAACAAATAAATGATACACGGGATTTGAGGAAGAATTTTTATCCTGGATGTGGTACGGAATATCCAACAAAAACAAACAGTTCCCTTTACATGCAGCAGTTGTAAGTAGATCCCTCGCTTTGTTTTCTGTGATGCGTGAGGAACTCCAAGGAACCCCGATTGGAATTCGCCGGGCGGGGGCGGTGTGACGTTTCGCTGGGGAAGGACGATGTGAAGGAAGCGCCTTCCGCCATTGACGCGAGAGGTGCAAGGCAGCAGGGCGGGCGGCTCCGGCGGGGGCCAAAAGACTCCGGGCGACGTGCAAGGAATAAGAGGATTCTTGAGCAAGAATTGATTGCTTAACCCTCTGAGTACCATGGGGTCGTTGACGACCCCAGTCTCACGGAAATTCATTAAAACCCCGAACAGATTTAATTGTGGCTCAATGAATTTTTATTCAAAGGTATTTGTTATCCTATTTCGTTTACATTTTCATTGAATACATTTATATATGCCTCACATTATGTAATGATTCCTAAAAAATGTCCTTGGGGTCCTTGCGAGACCCCCACGGAATTTTTCTGTAACTGTTTTCAGAATAAAATGCTTGGTTTTTGTTTCAAAATGTTGCGTTTCTAATAAGTGTAATGCAGATGCAGTTTTCAGAAATAATTATCCCTTTGTTCTATAGCTGTAAACTTGAGGTTCCTATAAATTAGGAGCCTAATTCAAAGCCTGTTCTTCTCGTTCAGTATTGCATCGCTTGCAACCAAGTTCAGTTCGAAATGGATTTTGCTATGGTCCAAGAAACAGTGTTATAAAAGTTAACAATTTTTTTGTTCACTGTATAAAAATGTTTATTTGCCAGGGAACATCGCTTAGATCAATCAATATGTTTAATTGTAAGTGATTTAGAGTAAAATTTTGTACTTTTCTACATTTTATACATATCTGAATTTGTTACTTTTCAAATAAATGTTTCACCTAGAAAATTTATTTTTATATTTTTTTTAATTTTATATTTTTCCAATTGATCAAACGATGCCAACTAAAGGGATTTTGAAGTTCCAGTCCGAAAAAAAAATGGTTAAAAAGTGAAACTGGTAATGTGTCTCGAAAGGACCCCTATGGTATTTTACGTTCCAGTGAGACCGTGGTACTCGAGGAGTTAAAATAAGTGGTTACTTGTAGATTGACTGATCATTTTGTGTTTCAGAGCGCGTTAACCGCTGTGGCCACTAGTCCCGTTTGTGTAGTGTAGTTTGTGTAGTACATCCCGGAATGTGGCGGTGTTCTTCCCCGTTAGAACGTGATATCCGGCGCCTACCTATACGCCGGTTCCCTCCTCCAGGTATTCCATCTGATGAACAACCATTTCATAGTAAGAATGATGTCCGCAAATAGAACTTGAAATATTTGGAAGGGAAATAGCCAAGAGAAATTGAAAGACGGGGAGAAATGTGGCACGAAGTATAAACTGTGTCTTATGGAACAAAACCATCACTAACACTACTAAAAGACGTCTTTACTCCACACTAGTTAGGAGTGTTACAACTTACGGTCCAGAAGTTTGGGAGGTTGATAAAAGAACAAGGGGAAGTTGTTGGCCCTTGAAATGGACTAATGGCGTAGAAGTTGCGGTTACAGCAGACGTGTCAGAATCAGAAACGATTACATAAGAAAGAAAATGGATATAAAGAAATCTATCCTCGACTAAATAGAGAAAAAAAATCGTTTGGTACGGTCATGTTATGCGAATGACAGATCCAAGATGGCCAAAACGAGTCCTGCATTGGGTGCCAACAGAAAGACAGAAGAGAGGAAGACCCAGACTTGCATGGCAGCAGGGAGTGCGAGAGGCTATGACGGCAAGAGAAATGCAAGATGATTTATGGTCAAACAGAGAGGCATGGAGACTGAGAGCGGAGAAACGGCGACAGCTGTAGAGCAACTCCGTATTATATAATATTTTTGCGAAATAATAATTTTCCATGGTATAAGTGAGCGCAGCCATAACACAACCTAAACCGTAAAGAAAAGACCGCAAGAGGAATACTTAAGGAAACAAACGACACTCCTTTGAGTGGTCTTTGAGAATATAAACTGTTTGTGAATAACGATCCGCCACTTAAGGAACAATCATTTGAAGCGTCCACCGGCGCGGCGGTTCGAACTTGGATCGTACGGTTGCCCAGCCGTCAAGGTGGCGCCACACATTCGGCATTCGCCGAGCAGCGAGCTACTGCTCGCCCGATCCCCAACAGCTGGTGTGTTCGGCGAATGTTCGCTCCCTTTTGATGTGTACAAAAGACCGACACGCAGTGGGTAGGGCGAGCGCCGAATGTTCGTCGCTCGGCAAATAGCAAGCAACTCATCCATTCTACTGGGGATTCGGCGAGCGGTTGCTCGCTGTTCGCCGAATAGCGAATGTGTGGAGCCGCCTTGAGATAATCATCAACTAGTGGTGCTACAGATGGCACTTTGCCGTATTAGTTTTCTATTTCTTTACGTCTTGGCTAGCTATTCAGATTTGCAACATATTCTAGCCAGCTGCCATCTATCACCGCCCAAAGTACATTTTTTGGACATTTTCTTAGTTTTTTCCCTTACCTAATAGTACAACAAAAATCTGTACATTTAAAAAAATAACGTATTCTGCCGTGGCTTCGTTTGGAGCTTCTAGTGAACCGATTGTTTTTATTTTTCCTTTAAATAGAAGAATGTGATTACTAGATACGTTATCAGATATTGTTTGTGTTTATTCGCCAGTATTTACGGGAAATTTAATTAAAGAAATCATTCTTTAATAGTACGCTTATCAGTAATCAGTTGTTGTTGTTTTTTGTTTTGTTACTTAAGGTCGCATCTAGGTCATTAGCGACCATTATTGGGTTTAACGTCATGGTAACTGTGAAGATGACATGATAGGGTGATGATAGGGAGTGAAGGACGAACACAAGTACAACCATGCCCGAGCGGAACTCGAACCCGCGATCCTTTGGTCCGAGATCGCTACAACACTACTGTTTTAGCGATCTCGGCCACCGGGCATCGGCAGTAGTTGTTTTCTTCCAAAGTCTGTTTCACTATCGATAGATGTAAGACAACACCGCTTGATGTTCTGATTGGTGTGATTTGTTTACAATTCTAAAATGTTTTGTTTCATATAAAAATAATTGCATTTTGGTGTTGACTGGCGGTGTATTTTGTAGAGAACATTCGAGCAGTGGTTCGGTTTATTGAAATAGTGAAGTTGTTCAGAGGTTGTCCCGCATTCCGAATCGTTGCCCGTACGCCCCAAACACATTATCTGTACGTAGGGAAAGGGAAAATTAGCGCAGATGTCGTGATAGTGAAGTGATTCCGTTTTCTATGGGTCTTGTCTACGAAATATGAGTTTTATTCTGCTTTGTACTTCCGTGTGAGAGAAATTCTGCAAACTGCATTAACTGTTTGGAAATATAAGTTTGCATACAAGCAATAGGCCGAAAGACATTAAACAACTGTTTATAGGATATGATGACACGTCAATAATCAATTTCTGTATTTTTTCAAATTGCACATATTGCACGCAATATTGCGCGAAAACTACTAAAATTTTCAAAAAAAAGTAATAAGGTAAATGACCTCAATGAAAGAACTCACTATGGAGAACAAATTTCATTCGAAGGAAATATCTCTATCTTCAATTTTGTAGTTGAAGGAAGATGCCGAAAAAAATTGCAAAAATTGCACTTCCGCAATTTTCGAAAATTCATAGCTAACCGAGAAAATCGGACATATGTTACCTAAATAAGTCTATTTTATTCTATTCTTTAAAGAAATTTAAAGAAAAAAATTGGAGCTGTTTTTGAGAAAATTTTGAGAATGTCCAGGGGCTTCATGTAAAGTACCCCCAATTTTGAAGAATGTTTTCCGAATTCTCAAAGCTTCGACTCAAGTCACATGGATAGGGGTTTCTCAATTTGGAAAAAATCCTACGCATGGTTTAAGTGCTAGTGGTGTTCACAGGACAGATGGGCAGACCGATGTTTTGCTTTCAATTGGTTTTTCGATATCAAGGACCCACAAAACAGGGATTCTGGCTAAACCATGTGTTAGAGGATTTTTTTCTTAATTTAGCAACTGGATTTATCCACTTTTTCGTTATCAGGGCCCGGCAATGAATTTTTTCTGCCGAAAATCCGCCGTTTTTTACTTTCTTGCCTTACGAGTACTTCGTAAGGAGAGAAAGTTATGTAATCGTGCGCCGGAAAACGGCTAATTTTTTCGTGCAGCATAACATCATTTTCCCCATACTACGTATATTTCTCCGTATATACGTATGTATACGGGAAAGTGATAACGTATAACTGTGCTAGGAATATAAATGTCTCTAGTTTAATGTCATGTATCAGTGGAACACCCACGGCATTGGGGCAGGGGGTAAATTGGCCTTCAATGCTCCGTCTCCCGAAGCCAATAATACTTACTATTCAAAAATACAGGTATTTCTAATTTTTTATACTAACGAAAATTATTCAATAGTATATTAGTTGTTAACGTTATAAATATTATTGTAAGTTATAAATAAGTTAATAAATAAAAAGACAATTTATATCAGCATAAATGAAAAATTCTTATGGGATCGATCGAACAATTTAGTATTTCCGGATGCATCAACTGCTATGGTCATTATACCCTTAAGGATAAGGATTCAGAGGCTTGTGGTGAAAGGCTTAGTTTGGGCAAGCCATTCTTAGTTTCAAAAAGTTGGCTATTAGATTTCCTTAAACAGGTTTTCCAAGTAGGTAGTAATGTCCGGCATTGGCGTTCCTGCCTTAATAATGTTTTTCTTATCTTGAAGTTCCGCGAAACAAAACTCTTCATTAATAAAGAGGGTAGCGGAATAAGATATGCAAAACTGCCCCCGGGAGCTAAAATTTTTTTATTTTGAAAATCGTAAATGAAGTGTTAAAAAAATACGTATTTCGCCGAATTAAGTCAATTCACCCGGAGTACTTCACACAAATGAATAAAACGTGTTTTTTTAGCTTCTTATATAAGTTTTAATTTTTTGAACCACTTTGCGCTTACAAATATTGACTTTAATTATGCTTGAGACTTTCTATAGATGATATAGATGTTTCGAGAATTTTTTCAGGCATTTATGTCCGATTTTGACTCTTACAATCAACAATCAAAAATGGAAATCGTAGAAAAAACTTACGTTGTTCCTTTGTTTTTTAAGAATATCTCGTGTTCTAGTACAGATAATAAAAAAGGCTAAATACAAAATGTAGCGCTATAAATTCTCTACAGTTCCCCAAAATTTCAACTTTCTATCTTATAATTTGCATGCGACAACTCAATATGTATAACACAGAAATGCTGTAATTTCTTTCTTATCATTTAAAATGAGTTTTTTTCATTAGTCTTCGTAGTTTTTCAATTTCATTTTTATTTTATGTTTATTACAAAGGTAAATAATGAGAAAAAAGTGTAAGAATTATACTATAAAGAGTAGAAATCACTCCAGCAAGCGCAAAAATGACACCCAGCCGAACTTTGACGTTGACATAGATTCGGCGATTCCATTAATTCCAGTGATTACAGTTCATTATATTTAACCCTTTGACTGATATGAGCGTGCCTCACCTCCGGTGAGATCCGTGTCCCGTGTTCTATGAACGTGTTTGCGCGTCCGGGACTCCCCGTGTCCCCAGTGCTATGGACGTCCCTTCGGGTGTTCGCTTCCTTTCATCAAGATGGCGTATTGTGCTTCTGCGAGTGCGACTTCTGGGGTTGACCTAAGGTTCTAAGACTTTATTTCATTGCAAATAGATTGAGCTGCGATATATTTTCTCGGGCAAGATCAGTAGTGACACTTTATAGTGACCTGTTCTCGGGTCTGGTCAGTTCCCCTCCTGACGGCGCCGCGGAACCACGCGAAGAGATCAGCACCGCGAGCTAACACCCCTAGCCGACGACTCAGCACAGCTGACATGCTGTGCGAGGCGAGCGGTCAAAGGGTTAAATGCTGTCGGAGGTTAACTTTATTAGTTGAATTTTCTGATTGGAATATAATTGTATTAGTTTTTTATCCAATTCATCCACAAAACATGAAATGCTGTAAGTACTTACATACAGAGTATATATTTGTACATAGAGACTTTTTTGTATTTCATTGTTATCATTGTTATGTCATTGTTTTAATTATGTTTGAACTACAGGACGATTTAAATAAGATTAATGATTGGGCAAGAGGTAATAAATGTCTATAAATGGAAAGAAAAGTAAAGCGATCACATTTTGTAGGGCCAGAGCTTTTCATAGGATTCCTTATCAGCTAGGTAATGAAGTAGTTCTGCGAGTATCGAACTGTAAATACCTTGGCATACTCCTGGATAGCAGGTTGGATGGGAAACAAACTACATAGTGGGTAAAGCTTGGAGGTCTTTGCATTTCTTCATGCGAAATCTTAAAAAGATGCAATTAAAAAGCAAGGAAATCGCGTATACTTCGCTTGTTAGACCGGTAAAAGAATACGGAACTAGTTGTTGGGATCCGTAGAAAATAGGACTTAAAAATAGCTTGGAAGGATACAAAATAGGGCGGCAAAATACACATTTCGGAGGAACATACCTGTGCATTGAAATCTTTAGAACACCGGAGAAAGGGGGCACGACTTTGCGCACTATATAAATCTTACATTGATTGCTCTTCATGGAAGGAAATTAGGGGAAGGCTCGATAAATCGGATTACTTTAAGAGATTTGATCACAATTATAAAATTAGAAGAAGAACACATAGAACGAACCTAGGCAAATTATCCGTTGTAAACAGAACAATAGTAGATTGGAGCGATTTGCCTGCGGCAGTTTTAGTGTAAAAAAATCGCATCAAAATTACAAAACTTTCATCATTCAGAAATTATTTTACATCTCGAAAACCCCTATCTACAATAAAGCATCACCCTTTTCAAGAATAGTTCTTAAACTTTCCGAATCTGACAGAACTTATTTCAGAATTTCAGCATCATTCTTTGTACCCAAAAGAGGCCCATATGTGTCAATAATAAACCCGTTCATGGTGCAAACGGTAAAAGGTTTACATAAAGGCACTTTCCTTGCTCTAAAAAAGGTTTCTTTGATAATAATTATTTTAACTTTTCTGGTAACGGAAGTACGAAGCATCACAAATTAACACTAGACGATCTTGAAACTCGTGCAGGTCTTGAACATATGATAAGGTATGCTTATTTATTAAGTCTTCCTAAGAATGAGAATGAGCTCCAAATATCTTTGGCAATATGTATTTCTTGAATGATTTACAAACGGAAGCGCAATAATCAGACACACATTGTTCTTTTACAATAAAAATGACGATACTATGCTATTAGAATTACCAGTTTGTAACTTAAATAAAAATACAAATAAGACTTGATTTATTGAACGATTAGTTGACGCTCGCATTGACTAGAACATTTTTTTATATCGTAACTTGCTCAGCTGTATAGCCAGTTAAAGGTAGAATACGTTCATCAGATAATCCATAATAATTTCCTTTATCCAGAATACTTTCATTGAATTGATTTAACAGAGTATTTAAAAATAATGCTATCTCTTGTTTCTCTACTCACTAGTGCATGAAAATACTTTGAATTTATGCAAATGTTCAAGAACAAACCGTTTTCTAATTGAGTACTGAAACAGCGATTTCCTTTCGGTATAAAGCACGCGTCGCTAGAAAAACTTGAATACGAACTTGGATAGAAACAGTAATTAGATCCGTTTTTGAAAAGCACAAGAAACACTGTTTGTGTATAGCTACGGTTCTTTGAAAAGATTTTAATTAATTGTACTTCCACATCTTGTTGTACTTTATAAGAGGGATCATCCCCAATTGATTGAGATGACGGTCCTGATATTGACAATGATCCTAACACTTCAGATATGCATTTCTGCATCTTACAGATTTCTGCATCTTGCATTATGGAAGTAGATGATAAACATCCCGCGCCCTCAATGTAGAACCACATTATGTTCTGATGTAGATGTGGATGGCATTTTTGCATCTGGTGACGTTAAACCAGAAAGCTCGAGGATCAAATATTGCGCCGCGGAGGTTGATGATAAATGTACACTAACATTTAGATAATTAAACTTACATATTACACACATACATTCATACAATAACAAAGGCTTACATACATACCCGGGCCTAGGTACACTCGCAAACACACAAGTCTGCACTTCTTCACTCATAATGAGATACAATAAATCAGTCATACAAATAAACTTTTTTTTACCTAACACCACAATATAAAAATATACAAAAAATTATAATATTTATTACATTTCTAATACGCAAACACTCGTCACCATAACCCAATAAATATCAACATATTCAGAATAGCCGAAAAAAAGACATTTTAGATTAGCGAAACCAACAGAAAGAAAGAAATGAAATCATTTCACTTCACTGCACCGCAAATAGCTTACCTAAATATTAATTGCTCAATACTTTTTAACTGTAAAATACCCATAATCGCAATTTTCACATCTTTTCACTTTCAGCACACGTTTTCACTCTCTTTTTTTTACATTAAAACTGCCGCAGGCAAATCGCTCCAATCTACTATTGTTCTGTTTACAACGGATACTTTGCCTAGGTTCGTTCTATGTGTTCTTCTTCTAATTTATAATTGTGATCAAATCTCTTAAAGTAATCCGATTTATCGAGCCTTCCCCTAATTTCCTTCCATGAAGAGCAATCAATGTAAGATTTATATAGTGCGCAAAGTCGTGCCCCCTTTCTCCGGTGTTCTAAAGATTTTCAATGCACAGGTATGTTCCTCCGAAATGTGTATTTTGCCGCCCTATTTTGTATCCTTCCAAGCTATTTTTAAGTCCTATTTTCTACGGATCCAACAACTAGTTCCGTATTCTTTTACCGGTCTAACAAGCGAAGTATACGCGATTTCCTTTGCTTTTTAATTGCATCTTTTTAAGATTTCGCATGAAGAAATGCAAAGACCTCCAAGCTTTACCACTATGTAGTTTGTTTCTCCCATCCCAACCTGCTATCCAGGAGTATGCCAAGGTATTTACAGTTCGATACTCGCAGAACTACTTCATTACCTAGTTGATAAGGAATCCTATGAAAGCTCTGGCCCTACAAAATGTGATCGCTTTACTTTTCTTTCCATTATAGACATTTTATTACCTCTTGCCCAATCATTAATCTTATTTAAATCGTCCTGTAGTTCAAACAATTAAAACAATGACATAACAATGATAACAATGAAATACAAAAAAGTCTCTATGTACAAATATAATACTGTATGTAAGTACTTACAGCATTTCATGTTTTGTGGATGAATTGGATAAAAAACTAATACAATTATATTCCAATCAGAAAATTCAACTAATAAAGTTAACCTCCGACAGCATTTAACCCTTTGACCGCTCGCCTCGCACAGCATGTCAGCTGTGCTGAGTCGTCGGCTAGGGGTGTAGCTCGCGGTGCTGATCTCTTCGCGTGGTTCCGCGGCGCCGTCAGGAGGGAACTGACCAGACCCGAGAACAAGGTCACTATAAAGTGTCACTATGATCTTGCCGAGAAAATATATCGCAGCTCAATCTATTTGCAATGAAATAAAGTCTTAGAACCTTAGGTCAACCCCAGAAGTCGCACTCGCAGAAGCACAATACGCCATCTTGATGAAAGGAAGCGAACACCCGAAGGGACGTCCATAGCACTGGGGACACGGGGGAGTCCCGGACGCGCAAACACGTTCATAGAACACGGGACACGGATCTCACCGGAGGTGAGGCACGCTCATATCAGTCAAAGGGTTAAATATAATGAACTGTAATCACTGGAATTAATGGAATCGCGAATCTATGTCAACGTCAAAGTTCGGCTGGGTGTCATTTTTGCGCTTGCTGAGTGATTCTACTCTTTATAGTATAATTCTTACACTTTTTTCTCATTATTTACCTTTGTATAAACATAAAATAAAAATGAAATTGAAAAACTACGAAGACTAATGAAAAAAAACTCATTTAAATGATAAGAAAGAAATTACAGCATTTCTGTGTTATACATATTGAGTTGTCGCATGCAAATTATAAGATAGAAAGTTGAAATTTTGGGGAACTGTAGAGAATTTATAGCGCTACATTTTGTATTTAGCCTTTTTTATTATCTGTACTAGAACACGAGATATTCTTAAAAAACAAAGGAACAACGTAAGTTTTTCTAACGATTTCCATTTTTGATTGTTGATTGTAAG
>JAHLJT010009355.1:12545531-13115052 GCA_031308135.1 Acheta domesticus | reverse complement strand
TCACAAATACCGTCAATTTTGCTGATCGTCTTTCAAATACATCTCTTACAAACCGAAATATCGTACTTACTTCATAAATACTTTTCCCAGGAAATATATAGTTGTATTTCGAACTACCCATCAAAAAATGTGAAAGAGAATGTTGGCTTCGTTAAAACCTTGGAGTCAATATTTATACCTTTGAGATAAAATGTATTTTGTTCTTAAACAATTAAAAAATTACCAAAACGTATTTTCCTTTCATTATTGAAGCTACAATAGCATACCAAAACAGCTTGCTAATAGCTTGTACAGCCTCCACTACTTACTGGCGGTCGGCTTATCAGTGGCGAAGTTGAGGGGTAATCTGGGAGCCTTAGAATAACCAAATTACTTTTCAACAAAATCTGTCGTTATGTGTGCCATTTTTTCCAATAGCTTTTTCACTGAAGCGTTAAAGAAATGAAATGTTTTCGACTCGTTCTCCCCCCTTAAGCGCGAGGAAATTAGTAGGGCCGTTGCTGTGGGAGGAGCCTGCCGTGGATAGACACCGGCTGGCTCTGCCGCGCATGCGCACAAGAGGGCGCGTGCTATGTCCTTCTCCCTCGCACTCACTGGGCCAAGAGCGTAAGGCTCACACCTTACATCCTCACCCTCATCCCTTACATCCTCACTCTAACACACACTCACACTAGCATACACTACACTATCACACATCTGCCCGAGACCGTCGGGAGCTTAGAACTTGTCCCGGCTGGGACTGTGTCTCGCTGGCGGGAGATACCTGGTTGAGGAAACCGCGCTAGTCGACGGTAGGTCGGCGCCGGATCTCGCCATCCAGCCGGGAAAGATCAACGTCACCTTCCGATGAAAACACACATTACACTTACGGGACTATGGCCTCTGTAGTTGACGCGCCCGGAATCACAATCAATAGAACACGTGCCTCGTTTATGGTTTCTACAACCTGACAGTGTTCGAATGAAGGAATCCTATTGAAGAAAACTGGACGAAAAAATATTCCCGAGAGCATTCTAAGATTCAATCAGACTGTGTTGCTTAAGGGAAGTCGGTCTTTGTTTCATCATTGATTCGCCCCTCTTGGAGTCTTGAATTCGTATTTGAACAAAATTGCCAATTCGCACCCGTCCAGAAGGGGATGATGCGAAGAAATGATGAGTGAAACTAGGAACATTTCCATTCAGACAACACAAACTGAATGCTTCCTGGTCCAATTTACTTCATTTCGATTCCTTGATTTGAACACGCTAGAGTATGGAAATAATCGAATATTTGACACAGATTAAGCACATCCCTGGCAATGAAAATTTAATACATTTTTTCAGCAGAGTACATCCAACTCTGGAGGCAAGTAGAGGGGGGGGGCAATCCTTTTCCCTGATTCGCACCCTGCCTCCAGAAGTTTAAAATGATGCCTCTGAAGCAGGATTATCAACTCTTGTCTAGATGAAATCGGGACTCAGGTCCAACCTCCTGAAAGGGGGTTTGGAAAACTAAGAGCAAAATAAAGCAATTTTAGGAATTTCTTTGCCTTAAGGTTGGAAGACAAAAAATTTAAATTATTATAAAATCCAATTTTATAAACAAAAATTAACTTTTTAAATGAAAAGTCTAAAATTTCGAGACATTTGCCGTCCCAACTAGGTTATTGCAAATTCAAAAAATTCAAAAAAATCGGGACTGTCCCGACAGAATCGGGACGGTTAGGAACTCTGCTCTGAAGCTAAACAGTTCGCAGCGTGCCGCGTCGGCAGACTCACCGTTGACGGGGAAGACGGTGAGCGAGGCGGGCACGCCGTTGGCCCAGCGGGGCACGGTGACGAAGACGCGCTGGCCCCACACCTCCAGCCCCACGGGCACGGCGGCCTCGGGGCGGTAGGCGCCCGTGGCCAGCGCGTGCTCCTTCTCGGCGGGCGACGGCCACGCGAAGTCCAGCTGCCGCCACGAGAACGCCTCCCGCAGCGCCGCCCGCGCCCCGCCGCCCCAGCACGCCGCCAGCGCCACCAACAGCACCGCGCCCACCCGCATGGCACACGACGACGACGAGCAGACGAACCGAGCAGAGAACCCGCTCGCGGACAGGTCTGCGAGACGAATGAGCGCAGCGCGGCACCTCCACTCGCAGCTCGCCGCCCCGCCCCCCTCTCCGCACTCCCTCGTGACGCACGCTGCGCAGTGGGCGGGCGGCAGGAAAAGCGAGCGTGGAGAATGGGCTGTGATTTCCAAGCACGTGTTTCGCCCCGGCGTAGGTGGAACACATTCGGCACGGCACTCTCGCGCCGGGCGAAGCAGATGCTGAGTTACCCCCATACGAACTTTCCCTATTGCAACTACTTAATCGCATACGCTATTACGTGGCCCAATATACATTTTATACTTGTCATTACTTAGGTTATTTAAGCAATTTTGGAAGAAGTTCTAGTGGTTCACAACATTAAAGAGTAGATTTACCTTCAAGTGTAATAAAAAAACAATCATTATAATTTTTTTTTTATTTCATTAACATTTATATACATATTTTGTAATTAAAAATCAATTTTTATGATGAGATATGTTTGAATTTCACTACAGCAACACTTCCTTTACCCAGAATAAAGTCTATTAGAAAAGAATGCATTCATTGTTAACCGTCTTCGAAAGGAGGATGTTTTAAAATTCATCGCACTGTATATTTTGTTTATTTTGTTCAACCAAGGCTTTGGCAAATGAGCTTCGATTTTATAATTTTCATTTGCTTTAGCCTTACGGAAGCACCGCAGTAATTTAATGACATTAAACTAATAGGATCCATTGATAAATAATAAATAAATGAACGATTGAAACACTTCAAAATTTAAGGCGAAACCATTTATAGGGGTTTTGCAAAAAATTGATATTCTTCGAATGAGCTGGCTCAACTGTGAATTTGAAAATAATGTTTTCATTTTTGGTGTGTGTTGGGGGCGGGAGAGATAAATTCGAATTTTTTAGATCGAATAGAGCAAAATACTCTTATATTTGATAAAAGTTTGGTTAAAATCGCTGAATTTGAGAAAATTGCTAGAGTTAAAGTTTTCCAAACGTTTCCTTAACCTTTATTGTTTTAGCTCGAGATTGTTATGAAATGTCATTTATTCCCCAGTATTAGCACTTTAAATGATTTTATGTGCATTTTTTCACAATACGAGTACTTTTCGTGTAATTTTGAATCAAATCATATTAAATTTACACATTTTCTCGAAAATGGCCCCGCATTTTCTCGATGTCCCTTTTAGGGACTTTCGTTAAAACGTCTGTTTTTATATTACAGCTTTATCGATGACTTTATCGAAGACTGTCAATCGATAATTCGATGATATCGAAGACTGTCAATCGATGATATCGGTGATTTACTCATCGTCGACGGAATCGATTGTTTTTTGTACAAAATTACCAAAAATCCATTTAAAAATCCGATCGAATTTTACGCATTTCAAGTCTCTGCGTAAATACCAGTTATACCCCCTAGTTTATTAGCAGCACACATATATTAGACTGCTCGGCACCAGCAATGAACCCAATCCCTAGGAATACGTTGTCATCTCGGTATGACCCCCATCCAACTGTATTAAACTTAGTTTTAAGACAAAACCAGACTACACCCATCTAATCAAAATAAAATTAAAATAAACTAATACTACTAAATACACATTGTTATTTCGTTAAATATGGCGCATGTTCTATATCGTGCTTACGATTATGCCCGCGCACTGGCTGAGATACCTCTGGACAACACTTGTCATTTCCGTGTCGTCTCTGACCGGGAGGTCCTAGGGTTCGAGTCTGGGCGGTGGTGGATTTTGATTCTAACGAGGTTGACATCGGCCGCGGTCTGGAGGAGAATTCTAGCGATCTGAACGGTAGTTTTTCCTCTCAATACCAAGTGAATGCCAAAGAATTATCCTAACACACGGGCTACGGACTTCCCGCGAATTTTCTTTCTCATCCTTGTCCCTCTCCTCTCTCCTATAAACACACCACACACACACACACACACACACACACACTTACATGCACAACACTACCACATACGTCGGAAGTTTAGATCTTCTCCCGGACGGGGCGCTGCCCCTCTGGCGGAGATATCCGGAGGAGGGCATTCGCAAAGCTGACGTTTGATTGATTGATTGATTCGTGTTTCCGGGCGCAACTACTTAGGTCATTAGTCCCGTAAGTGTAGTGCGTGTTTTATCGTGTGTGTGTGTGTGTCCCGTAAGTGTAGTGCGTGTGTGTGTGTGTGTGTGTGTGTGTGTGTAAGAGGGAGAGGATGGGACAAGGAAGGGGAAGGAGAGATCGCGCGCGGTCCGTGGCCCGTTTGTTAGGCTACTGCTCTGGCATTCGCCTGGTGTTGATCGGAGAACCACGGAAAACTAACGATCAGAGCAGCCGGCCGCTAGGATTCTGCTCCAGACAGCGACTGAATTCGACCTAGCTGACAAGCCAGTGTCTCTCCCGGTGCGAGCTGACGTGTAGGTCGGGGCCCGGATCTCACATTTCAGCACAGGAACACCGCCACCTCCCGATATAACACCTTCACTGTCTGCACTAATGGAACTAACGACCATTGCTGTTCACAGGCGCGAAAACCCAAAATAGCGACCGGGAGAGATGAGTCACTGCATCAACCTGATGTCACTGCAGTCTCTCGACCGGGAGGTCCTAGGCAGGATTTTCGACACTAGCTTTTCAGCTAGGTCGAATTCAGTCGCTGTCTGGAGGAGAATTCTAGCGGCCGGCTGCTCTGATCGGTAGTTTTCCGTGGTTTCTCCGATCAACACCAGGCGAATGCCGGAACAGTACCATAACAAACGGGCCACGTACCGCGCGCGATCTTTCCTTCTTCTTCCTTGTCGTATCCTCTCCTCTAACACACACACTTACACTAACATGCACTACACTACCACATATGCCGGGAGACCGGTTGAAAGCTTACAGCTAGTCCCGGCTGGCGGTGCCCCGCTGGTGGGAGATACCTGGTTGAAGGGAAACCCCGCTAGTCGACGGTAGGTCGGCGCCAGATCTCGCCATCCAGTGGGGAAAGATCATCGCCACCTCCCGAGAAAAAACACGCACTACACTTACGGGACTAATAACCAAAGTAGTTGACGCGCCCGGAAACACGAATCAATCAATCAATCAACCAAACAGCGAATCACTTGTGCGCGCAGTTTGGCCTTCGGGCCCAGTGTGCGCGGGGCGAGGCGAAACGTGGCGCGGCGCGGCGCTCGCGTAGGAAGGCCCGCCCAAGGTGAGGCGCATTCGGAGCGTCTTCCGCCTCTGACGTCACTGCGGCCGGGATCTCCCATGCCGCGCCGGCCCTGAAGCGAAGGGACCTGCCCAAATATTGATGATTTCCTCCCGCGTGGACTGTTGCGGTGTGCACATCGGTCAGCACTTAGCGCCCCCAGTGAGTCCTTCCGACAACTCCGATTCTCGGAGGAACGTCACGTAGAGAACACACAAGACAGACTAGTAAAAACATAATTAGCTTAGCGTGGCGTCTACAGCGGATATTTCCTAGTTAAAATTTGTATTTTTTTTATTTGATACTTATTTGTATGGAGCGGATTTCTATGATTTTGCATATTTTCGTCCGTTGCTTCAGAACACAGCAAAAGTGAAACGGCTAATATACATGGAAATTGCTGAGGACAAAGCGAGCTCTCGACATGCTTTCTCCGGTATGGACGAACTCCGCAGAAAGGTCTCAGGTACAAAGCCAGGTAGTCAAAAAGAAATGGTCGAACTGCGCAGAAGTAGGGGATTAGCGCCCATCAGGGAAACTCCGCAGGAAAGCTCGCAAGTACAAAGGGGAAATGGTCAAACTGACCAGAAATAAGAGATACCAGAGAGAAACTTTCGATGTCTACCCGGGGAAACAGAAAAGCATATTATTTCATATTTCTATATAAAAGAACCATTTACATCATGGTCTTTCCGTAGGATCCTCTCCAGCGCATTGCTCACCGTTTGTCTCGGTATCTTACTGTCGCCGTTTTGATTGTGAGAAATTTCACTTCGAAAAACAGATCACTTAAAAAGATTTTTGCTTTGCAAGATTTGGATACGCATCGCCACCGCACTCCGTTAATCGTCGCCCGTATCTCTATAAAATCGATTGTCATCTTGCACGACAAGTTTCTTGCCGCGCAGGCTGTAAATGAATTCCATTTCCTTCTATTCTTCTCGATGCTCACAGGAAGAGAACGAAAGACTGAGTGCCGGTCCTGCTTGCGGTGTCCGAACCCATTTACCTTGTATGGAGATTATTTTCTGCGCCGTTCACACTTCGAAAATGAAAGGACGTGGCGGAATCCACCCCGTTTACCTGAAGAAGAGGATTATTTTCTGTGGAGTTAGACCATGCCCACTTTCTCTTGCGAATCCATTTCATTACCTCTCCATTTCTCCATCATCAGTCCCCCCATCATTATAATCGCCTTCATCTATTCATTAGATCAAAACGTTCGGACGATTTTAGATGTTGAAGGCCCCTAAAAGTAAATAATGTAAACAAACAAATAAATGATACACGGGATTTGAGGAAGAATTTTTATCCTGGATGTGGTACGGGAATATCAACAAAAACAAAACAGTTCCCTTTTACATGCAGCAGTTGTAAGTAGATCCCTCGCTTTGTTTTCTGTGAGCGTGAGGAACTCCAAGGAACCCCGATTGGAATTCGCCGGCGGGGCGGTGTGACGTTCGCTGGGGAAGGACGAGTGAAGGAAGCGCCTTCCGCCATTGACGCGAGAGGTGCAAGGCAGCAGGCGGGCGGCTCCGGCGGGGCCAAAAGACTCCGGGGCGACGTGCAAGGAATAAGAGGATTCTTGAGCAAGAATTGATTGCTTAACCCTCTGAGTACCATGGGGTCGTTGACGACCCCAGTCTCACGGAAATTCATTAAAACACCGAACAGATTTAATTGTGGCTCAATGAATTTTTTTATTCAAAGGTATTTGTTATCCTATTTCGTTTACATTTTCATTGAATACATTTATATATGCCTCACATTATGTAATGATTCCTAAAAAATGTCCTTGGGGTCCTTGCGAGACCCCCACGGAATTTTCTGTAACTGTTTTCAGAATAAAATGCTTGGTTTTTGTTTCAAAATGTTGCGTTTCTAATAAGTGTAAATGCAGATGCAGTTTTCAGAAATAATTATCCCTTTGTTCTATAGCTGTAAACTTGAGGTTCCTATAAATTAGGAGCCTAATTCAAAGCCTGTTCTTCTCGTTCAGTATTGCATCGCTTGCAACCAAGTTCAGTTCGAAATGGATTTTGCTATGTCCAAGAAACAGTGTTATAAAAGTTAACAATTTTTTGTTCACTGTATAAATGTTTATTTGCCAGGAACATCGCTTAGATCAATCAATATGTTTAAATTGTAAGTGATTTAGAGTAAAATTTTGTACTTTTCTACATTTATACATATCTGAATTTGTTACTTTTCAAAATAAATGTTTCACCTAGAAAATTTTATTTTTATATTTTTTTTAATTTTATATTTTTCCAATTGATCAAACGATGCCAACTAAAGGGATTTTGAAGTTCCAGTCCGAAAAAAATGGTTAAAAAGTGAAACTGGTAATGTGTCTCGAAAGGACCCCTATGGTATTTTACGTTCCAGTGAGACCGTGGTACTCGAGGAGTTAAAATAAGTGGTTACTTGTAGATTGACTGATCATTTTGTGTTTCAGAGCGCGTTAACCGCTGTGGCCACTAGTCCCGTTTGTGTAGTGTAGTTTGTGTAGTACATCCCGGAATGTGGCGGTGTTCTTCCCCGTTAGAACGTGATATCCGGCGCCTACCTATACGCCGGTTCCCTCCTCCAGGTATTCCATCTGATGAACAACCATTTCATAGTAAGAATGATGTTCCGCAAATAGAACTTGAAATATTTTGGAAGGGAAATAGCCAAGAAGAAATTGAAAGACGGGGAGAAATGTGGCACGAAGTATAAACTGTGTCTTATGGAACAAAACCATCACTAACACTACTAAAAGACGTCTTTACTCCACACTAGTTAGGAGTGTTACAACTTACGGTCCAGAAGTTTGGGAGGTTGATAAAAGAACAAGGGGAAGTTGTTGGCCCTTGAAATGGACTAATGGCGTAGAAGTTGCGGTTACAGCAGACGTGTCAGAATCAGAAACGATTACATAAGAAAGAAAATGGATATAAAGAAATCTATCCTCGACTAAATAGAGAAAAAAAATCGTTTGGTACGGTCATGTTATGCGAATGACAGATCCAAGATGGCCAAAACGAGTCCTGCATTGGGTGCCAACAGAAAGACAGAAGAGAGGAAGACCCAGACTTGCATGGCAGCAGGGAGTGCGAGAGGCTATGACGGCAAGAGAAATGCAAGATGATTTATGGTCAAACAGAGAGGCATGGAGACTGAGAGCGGAGAAACGGCGACAGCTGTAGAGCAACTCCGTATTATATAATATTTTTGCGAAATAATAATTTTCCATGGTATAAGTGAGCGCAGCCATAACACAACCTAAACCGGTAAAGAAAAGACCGCAAGAGGAATACTTAAGGAAACAAACGACACTCCTTTGAGTGGTCTTTGAGAATATAAACTGTTTGTGAATAACGATCCGCCACTTAAGGAACAATCATTTGAAGCGTCCACCGGCGCGGCGGTTCGAACTTGGATCGTACGGTTGCCCAGCCGTCAAGGTGGCGCCACACATTCGGCATTCGCCGAGCAGCGAGCTACTGCTCGCCCGATCCCCAACAGCTGGTGTGTTCGGCGAATGTTCGCTCCCTTTTGATGTGTACAAAAGACCGACACGCAGTGGGTAGGGCGAGCGCCGAATGTTCGTCGCTCGGCAAATAGCAAGCAACTCATCCATTCTACTGGGGATTCGGCGAGCGGTTGCTCGCTGTTCGCCGAATAGCGAATGTGTGGAGCCGCCTTGAGATAATCATCAACTAGTGGTGCTACAGAATGGCACTTTGCCGTATTAGTTTTCTATTTCTTTACGTCTTGGCTAGCTATTCAGATTTGCAACATATTCTAGCCAGCTGCCATCTATCACCGCCCAAAGTACATTTTTTGGACATTTTCTTAGTTTTTTCCCTTACCTAATAGTACAACAAAAATCTGTACATTTAAAAAAATAACGTATTCTGCCGTGGCTTCGTTTGGAGCTTCTAGTGAACCGATTGTTTTTATTTTTCCTTTAAATAGAAGAATGTGATTACTAGATACGTTATCAGATATTGTTTGTGTTTATTCGCCAGTATTTACGGGAAATTTAATTAAAGAAATCATTCTTTAATAGTACGCTTATCAGTAATCAGTTGTTGTTGTTTTTTGTTTTGTTACTTAAGGTCGCATCTAGGTCATTAGCGACCATTATTGGGTTTAACGTCATGGTAACTGTGAAGATGACATGATAGGGTGATGATAGGGAGTGAAGGACGAACACAAGTACAACCATGCCCGAGGCGGAACTCGAACCCGCGATCCTTTGGTCCGAGATCGCTACAACACTACTGTTTTAGCGATCTCGGCCACCGGGCATCGGCAGTAGTTGTTTTCTTCCAAAGTCTGTTTCACTATCGATAGATGTAAGACAACACCGCTTGATGTTCTGATTGGTGTGATTTGTTTACAATTCTAAAATGTTTTGTTTCATATAAAAATAATTGCATTTTGGTGTTGACTGGCGGTGTATTTTGTAGAGAACATTCGAGCAGTGGTTCGGTTTTATTGAAATAGTGAAGTTGTTCAGAGGTTGTCCCGCATTCCGAATCGTTGCCCGTACGCCCCAAACACATTATCTGTACGTAGGGAAAGGGAAAATTAGCGCAGATGTCGTGATAGTGAAGTGATTCCGTTTTCTATTGGGTCTTGTCTACGAAATATGAGTTTTATTCTGCTTTGTACTTCCCGTGTGAGAGAAATTCTGCCAAACTGCATTAACTGTTTGGAAATATAAGTTTGCATACAAGCAATAGGCCGAAAGACATTAAACAACTGTTTATAGGATATGATGACACGTCAATAATCAATTTCTGTATTTTTTCAAATTGCACATATTGCACGCAATATTGCGCGAAAACTACTAAAATTTTCAAAAAAAAGTAATAAGGTAAATGACCTCAATGAAAGAACTCACTATGGAGAACAAATTTCATTCGAAGGAAATATCTCTATCTTCAATTTTGTAGTTGAAGGAAGATGCCGAAAAAAATTGCAAAAATTGCACTTCCGCAATTTTCGAAAATTCATAGCTAACCGAGAAAATCGGACATATGTTACCTAAATAAGTCTATTTTATTCTATTCTTTAAAGAAATTTAAAGAAAAAAATTGGAGCTGTTTTTGAGAAAATTTTGAGAATGTCCAGGGGCTTCATGTAAAGTACCCCCAAATTTTGAAGAATGTTTTCCGAATTCTCAAAGCTTCGACTCAAGTCACATGGATAGGGGTTTCTTCAATTTGGAAAAAATCCTACGCATGGTTTAAGTGCTAGTGGTGTTCACAGGACAGATGGGCAGACCGATGTTTTGCTTTCAATTGGTTTTTCGATATCAAGGACCCACAAAACAGGGATTCTGGCTAAACCATGTGTTAGAGGATTTTTTCTTAATTTAGCAACTGGATTTATCCACTTTTTCGTTATCAGGGCCCGGCAATGAATTTTTTCTGCCGAAAATCCGCCGTTTTTACTTTCTTGCCTTACGAGTACTTCGTAAGGAGAGAAAGTTATGTAATCGTGCGCCGGAAAACGGCTAATTTTTTCGTGCAGCATAACATCATTTTCCCCATACTACGTATATTTCTCCGTATATACGTATGTATACGGGAAAGTGATAACGTATAACTGTGCTAGGAATATAAATGTCTCTAGTTTAATGTCATGTATCAGTGGAACACCCACGGCATTGGGGCAGGGGGTAAATTGGCCTTCAATGCTCCGTCTCCCGAAGCCAATAATACTTACTATTCAAAAATACAGGTATTTCTAATTTTTTATACTAACGAAAATTATTCAATAGTATATTAGTTGTTAACGTTATAAATATTATTGTAAGTTATAAATAAGTTAATAAATAAAAAGACAATTTATATTCAGCATAAATGAAAAATTCTTATGGGATCGATCGAACAATTTAGTATTTCCGGATGCATCAACTGCTATGGTCATTATACCCTTAAGGATAAGGATTCAGAGGCTTGTGGTGAAAGGCTTAGTTTGGGCAAGCCATTCATTAGTTTCAAAAAGTTGGCTATTAGATTTCCTTAAACAGGTTTTCCAAGTAGGTAGTAATGTCCGGCATTGGCGTTCCTGCCTTAATAATGTTTTTCTTATCTTTGAAGTTCCGCGAAACAAAACTCTTCATTAATAAAGAGGGTAGCGGAATAAGATATGCAAAACTGCCCCCGGGAGCTAAAATTTTTTTATTTTGAAAATCGTAAATGAAGTGTTAAAAAAATACGTATTTCGCCGAATTTAAGTCAATTCACCCGGAGTACTTCACACAAATGAATAAAACGTGTTTTTTTAGCTTCTTATATAAGTTTTAATTTTTTGAACCACTTTGCGCTTACAAATATTGACTTTAATTATGCTTGAGACTTTCTATAGATGATATAGATGTTTCGAGAATTTTTTCAGGCATTTATGTCCGATTTTGACTCTTACAATCAACAATCAAAAATGGAAATCGTAGAAAAACTTACGTTGTTCCTTTGTTTTTTAAGAATATCTCGTGTTCTAGTACAGATAATAAAAAAGGCTAAATACAAAATGTAGCGCTATAAATTCTCTACAGTTCCCCAAAATTTCAACTTTCTATCTTATAATTTGCATGCGACAACTCAATATGTATAACACAGAAATGCTGTAATTTCTTTCTTATCATTTAAAATGAGTTTTTTTTTTCATTAGTCTTCGTAGTTTTTCAATTTCATTTTTATTTTATGTTTATTACAAAGGTAAATAATGAGAAAAAAGTGTAAGAATTATACTATAAAGAGTAGAAATCACTCCAGCAAGCGCAAAAATGACACCCAGCCGAACTTTGACGTTGACATAGATTCGGCGATTCCATTAATTCCAGTGATTACAGTTCATTATATTTAACCCTTTGACTGATATGAGCGTGCCTCACCTCCGGTGAGATCCGTGTCCCGTGTTCTATGAACGTGTTTGCGCGTCCGGGACTCCCCGTGTCCCCAGTGCTATGGACGTCCCTTCGGGTGTTCGCTTCCTTTCATCAAGATGGCGTATTGTGCTTCTGCGAGTGCGACTTCTGGGGTTGACCTAAGGTTCTAAGACTTTATTTCATTGCAAATAGATTGAGCTGCGATATATTTTCTCGGGCAAGATCAGTAGTGACACTTTATAGTGACCTTGTTCTCGGGTCTGGTCAGTTCCCCTCCTGACGGCGCCGCGGAACCACGCGAAGAGATCAGCACCGCGAGCTACACCCCTAGCCGACGACTCAGCACAGCTGACATGCTGTGCGAGGCGAGCGGTCAAAGGGTTAAATGCTGTCGGAGGTTAACTTTATTAGTTGAATTTTCTGATTGGAATATAATTGTATTAGTTTTTTATCCAATTCATCCACAAAACATGAAATGCTGTAAGTACTTACATACAGTATTATATTTTGTACATAGAGACTTTTTTGTATTTCATTGTTATCATTGTTATGTCATTGTTTTAATTATGTTTGAACTACAGGACGATTTAAATAAGATTAATGATTGGGCAAGAGGTAATAAAATGTCTATAAATGGAAAGAAAAGTAAAGCGATCACATTTTGTAGGGCCAGAGCTTTTCATAGGATTCCTTATCAGCTAGGTAATGAAGTAGTTCTGCGAGTATCGAACTGTAAATACCTTGGCATACTCCTGGATAGCAGGTTGGGATGGGAGAAACAAACTACATAGTGGGTAAAGCTTGGAGGTCTTTGCATTTCTTCATGCGAAATCTTAAAAAGATGCAATTAAAAAGCAAAGGAAATCGCGTATACTTCGCTTGTTAGACCGGTAAAAGAATACGGAACTAGTTGTTGGGATCCGTAGAAAATAGGACTTAAAAATAGCTTGGAAGGATACAAAATAGGGCGGCAAAATACACATTTCGGAGGAACATACCTGTGCATTGAAAATCTTTAGAACACCGGAGAAAGGGGGCACGACTTTGCGCACTATATAAATCTTACATTGATTGCTCTTCATGGAAGGAAATTAGGGGAAGGCTCGATAAATCGGATTACTTTAAGAGATTTGATCATAATTATAAAATTAGAAGAAGAACACATAGAACGAACCTAGGCAAATTATCCGTTGTAAACAGAACAATAGTAGATTGGAGCGATTTGCCTGCGGCAGTTTTAGTGTAAAAAAATCGCATCAAAATTACAAAACTTTCATCATTCAGAAATTATTTTACATCTCGAAAACCCCTATCTACAATAAAAGCATCACCCTTTTCAAGAATAGTTCTTAAACTTTCCGAATCTGACAGAACTTATTTCAGAATTTCAGCATCATTCTTTGTACCCAAAAGAGGCCCATATGTGTCAATAATAAACCCGTTCATGGTGCAAACGGTAAAAGGTTTACATAAAGGCACTTTCCTTGCTCTAAAAAAGGGTTTCTTTGATAATAATTATTTTAACTTTTCTGGTAACGGAAGTACGAAGCATCACAAATTAACACTAGACGATCTTGAAACTCGTGCAGGTCTTGAACATATGATAAGGTATGCTTATTTATTAAGTCTTCCTAAGAATGAGAATGAGCTCCAAATATCTTTGGCAATATGTATTTCTTGAATGATTTACAAACGGAAGCGCAATAATCAGACACACATTGTTCTTTTACAATAAAAAAATGACGATACTATGCTATTAGAATTACCAGTTTGTAACTTAAATAAAAATACAAATAAGACTTGATTTATTGAACGATTAGTTGACGCTCGCATTGACTAGAACATGTTTTTTATATCGTAACTTGCTCAGCTGTATAGCCAGTTAAAGGTAGAATACGTTCATCAGATAATCCATAATAATTTCCTTTATCCAGAATACTTTCATTGAATTGATTTAACAGAGTATTTAAAAATAATGCTATCTCTTGTTTCTCTACTCACTAGTGCATGAAAATACTTTGAATTTATGCAAATGTTCAAGAACAAACCGTTTTCTAATTGAGTACTGAAACAGCGATTTCCTTTCGGTATAAAGCACGCGTCGCTAGAAAAACTTGAATACGAACTTGGATAGAAACAGTAATTAGATCCGTTTTTGAAAAGCACAAGAAACACTGTTTGTGTATAGCTACGGTTCTTTGAAAAGATTTTAATTAATTGTACTTCCACATCTTGTTGTACTTTATAAGAGGGATCATCCCCAATTGATTGAGATGACGGTCCTGATATTGACAATGATCCTAACACTTCAGATATGCATTTCTGCATCTTACAGATTTCTGCATCTTGCATTATGGAAGTAGATGATAAACATCCCGCGCCCTTCAATGTAGAACCACATTATGTTCTGATGTAGATGTGGATGGCATTTTTGCATCTGGTGACGTTAAACCAGAAAGCTCGAGGATCAAATATTGCGCCGCGGAGGTTGATGATAAATGTACACTAACATTTAGATAATTAAACTTACATATTACACACATACATTCATACAATAACAAAGGCTTACATACATACCCGGGCCTAGGTACACTCGCAAACACACAAGTCTGCACTTCTTCACTCATAATGAGATACAATAAATCAGTCATACAAATAAACTTTTTTTTACCTAACACCACAATATAAAAATATACAAAAATTATAATATTTATTACATTTCTAATACGCAAACACTCGTCACCATAACCCAATAAATATCAACATATTCAGAATAGCCGAAAAAAAGACATTTTAGATTAGCGAAACCAACAGAAAGAAATGAAATCATTTCACTTCACTGCACCGCAAATAGCTTTACCTAAATATTAATTGCTCAATACTTTTTAACTGTAAAATACCCATAATCGCAATTTTCACATCTTTTCACTTTCAGCACACGTTTTCACTCTCTTTTTTTTACATTAAAACTGCCGCAGGCAAATCGCTCCAATCTACTATTGTTCTGTTTACAACGGATACTTTGCCTAGGTTCGTTCTATGTGTTCTTCTTCTAATTTTATAATTGTGATCAAATCTCTTAAAGTAATCCGATTTATCGAGCCTTCCCCTAATTTCCTTCCATGAAGAGCAATCAATGTAAGATTTATATAGTGCGCAAAGTCGTGCCCCCTTTCTCCGGTGTTCTAAAGATTTTCAATGCACAGGTATGTTCCTCCGAAATGTGTATTTTGCCGCCCTATTTTGTATCCTTCCAAGCTATTTTTAAGTCCTATTTTCTACGGATCCCAACAACTAGTTCCGTATTCTTTTACCGGTCTAACAAGCGAAGTATACGCGATTTCCTTTGCTTTTTAATTGCATCTTTTTAAGATTTCGCATGAAGAAATGCAAAGACCTCCAAGCTTTACCCACTATGTAGTTTGTTTCTCCCATCCCAACCTGCTATCCAGGAGTATGCCAAGGTATTTACAGTTCGATACTCGCAGAACTACTTCATTACCTAGTTGATAAGGAATCCTATGAAAAGCTCTGGCCCTACAAAATGTGATCGCTTTACTTTTCTTTCCATTTATAGACATTTTATTACCTCTTGCCCAATCATTAATCTTATTTAAATCGTCCTGTAGTTCAAACATAATTAAAACAATGACATAACAATGATAACAATGAAATACAAAAAGTCTCTATGTACAAAATATAATACTGTATGTAAGTACTTACAGCATTTCATGTTTTGTGGATGAATTGGATAAAAAACTAATACAATTATATTCCAATCAGAAAATTCAACTAATAAAGTTAACCTCCGACAGCATTTAACCCTTTGACCGCTCGCCTCGCACAGCATGTCAGCTGTGCTGAGTCGTCGGCTAGGGGTGTAGCTCGCGGTGCTGATCTCTTCGCGTGGTTCCGCGGCGCCGTCAGGAGGGGAACTGACCAGACCCGAGAACAAGGTCACTATAAAGTGTCACTACTGATCTTGCCCGAGAAAATATATCGCAGCTCAATCTATTTGCAATGAAATAAAGTCTTAGAACCTTAGGTCAACCCCAGAAGTCGCACTCGCAGAAGCACAATACGCCATCTTGATGAAAGGAAGCGAACACCCGAAGGGACGTCCATAGCACTGGGGACACGGGGAGTCCCGGACGCGCAAACACGTTCATAGAACACGGGACACGGATCTCACCGGAGGTGAGGCACGCTCATATCAGTCAAAGGGTTAAATATAATGAACTGTAATCACTGGAATTAATGGAATCGCCGAATCTATGTCAACGTCAAAGTTCGGCTGGGTGTCATTTTTGCGCTTGCTGGAGTGATTTCTACTCTTTATAGTATAATTCTTACACTTTTTTCTCATTATTTACCTTTGTAATAAACATAAAATAAAAATGAAATTGAAAAACTACGAAGACTAATGAAAAAAAACTCATTTTAAATGATAAGAAAGAAATTACAGCATTTCTGTGTTATACATATTGAGTTGTCGCATGCAAATTATAAGATAGAAAGTTGAAATTTTGGGGAACTGTAGAGAATTTATAGCGCTACATTTTGTATTTAGCCTTTTTTATTATCTGTACTAGAACACGAGATATTCTTAAAAAACAAAGGAACAACGTAAGTTTTTCTACGATTTCCATTTTTGATTGTTGATTGTAAGAGTCAAAATCGGACATAAATGCCTGAAAAAATTCTCGAAACATCTATATCATCTATAGAAAGTCTCAAGCATAATTAAAGTCAATATTTGTAAGCGCAAAGTGGTTCAAAAAATTAAAACTTATATAAGAAGCTAAAAAAACACGTTTTATTCATTTGTGTGAAGTACTCCGGGTGAATTGACTTAAATTCGGCGAAATACGTATTTTTTTAACACTTCATTTACGATTTTCAAAATAAAAAAATTTTAGCTCCCGGGGGCAGTTTTGCATATCTTATTCCGCTACCCCTTTTAAATCACGCACGTGTATCCGTCTACGCCGCTGCCTATAATTGAAAGATCTTGTTCATGCTCTTCCTGCCGAAACAGCGAAAGCAAACTTACTGTTTGCGTACCCTAGGGCATAACTCACATGGTAGTGCCACTTATAACGATAAACTAAAATCTGAATTAGCACGTAAAAGCATAAACATATTCTACACTTAGAATTATGCCCTTCAGTGTACATACAGATTTTCGCATTTATCATTAAAAAGCCAAAATTTTCGTTTCAAACACTGCTTTCAAGCGAGGTCCCGCAACTCAGCCGATTGCAGACCCCCACGAAACGCACCGAGCACACCCGATCGCACCCGAGCTTCCTGACGCCCTGCGCGCCTCGCACATACCGATGCTCGGCAAGCGCGGGCATATCACATCTATCAGTGTAAAATGACACCATGCTTTCGATAAATTAGAAGATTTATGTTATAAATAAAATAAGATTTATTTTCTGTTACAAATAAAGTTTTTTTGGAGTAACAGGGCACGCAGTGCGTACCTTGCGTGCATAAAGGACACGCTACTGATATTTTTATACGGAAAGTGGTGGTGTTCGTACCGCGCTGATGACACGATCAGCCATCGACTTACACATCAGCTTGAGGGGTTTTCCACATCCACGTATCTCCTAACAGCGAGGCGACTCCCCAGCCGGTGTTTCAAGCCCTAAGTTCCCGTCTGGTCTCCCGACATGTGTGCTTGATAGTGCAGTGTGTGTAAGTGCATGTAATAGGCGTGGATACAAGTAAGAAAGGAAAGATCGCGCGCGCAGTCCCTGGTCCGTTTGTTAGGATACTGCTGCGACATATGCCTGGAACTGATCGGGAAAAACACGGAAAACTAAAGGGCAATTTTTCTACATCTGCCCCTCAAGTCCCTATGGCCACGATGGAATATCACACGGCATTTCGCGTCTTTCTCCGTCAGGTCGCTAGAAGTCGCATGATCGCAAGCACTGCTTGATACGGTCGCGATCATGCGATATTTGGCGTGACGACTAAGAACGTCGCGAATATTCGTGGCATATTCCATCGTGAAGACGGGCCTCGAGGGGCAAAGTTAGAAGAGTGGAGATCGTAGAAACCACGGAATCAGAGCAGCTGGCCGCCAGGTTTCTCGTCCAGATAGATACTGAATTTGACCTAGCTATATAGTGTCAAAATACCTGCCACCGTCGGGACTCCAACCAGTGGCGTAACTGGGAGGGGGGGCAGGGGGGCGGCGCGCCCCGGGTGACACCATTCTAGGGGGTGACACCAATAAAAATGTTATAGTTGGAATTATATAATTTAAAGAATTTACTTAAAAATTTGATACATGAATAGTTTTCTTAGTTTTAGTATTTTGAAAATTTTATTGTTGGAATTATATAATTTTTTATGGTTTAGTTAAAAATGATTTATATTAATTTAATAAGTATACATTTAAATCATAAGCATAGATTACGATTTAATTGCAATTATTCATAATTACATACATTTTTTAATATATTATTAATAACTATCATGTGCAAATATGTTTGAATTTTTAATAAAATAATGTAGAATCAATGCAGCAATAGATATTTTTATACTTAATTTATGGGGGGGGGGGTGACACCAACTGAAGCTACACCACTGACTCCAGCCCTAGAACTTCCCAGTCAGAGGCTCTGCCACTGCTGTCGTGGGTCATCTCAGGCAGTCTGAATGCAAGGACTAGAATGCTGGCTTCCCCCATTGGACATCACCAATCAGATCCTGATCACGTGAAATATTTGGTGGACAAATTTTTTCCCCTGCCTCTCATTCTGATAAACAACAATTGTATGAAAACTGAAAATTGCTTTAAAGTAGCACCCAACATTGAACACCCATCCCCAAAAAATGTGTTTTACAGCAATATAGGCCCACTACTGTGCCAGAAAAAACATTGCAAAATTGCTGGGTGTTGAGATTAAAAGACACAGAAAATAAAATAGTTCATTTAATTTAATAGTAAAATATAATTTCGGTAGTTTTCTTTCAATTTAATTTGATTGCTTCTGCAAATTTCTGAATTATAAAGCTTTAACAACATGACAATTTGTAAGGGATCAACTATAAATTATGTAACATAAAAGAGAGGAGTGGTGGGGTATGAGGCAGTATTACTCTGTGTAATAGATGTAGGGTAGTATTAATTTCTTGTCAAGTGACATTGATTTTTTTATATATATTTTTCAACATTTGCTGATTTCCTTTTTTAGTCTTATTAAAATATTAACACATTGAAATAACACAATAAAAACATTAACTAATTAATTTGTTTTAAACAGATTAAAGTTATTAGATGTAAATTATTCAATAACAAATGGAAATATTTTTTCATCACTTTTTTACTGAATCTGTAAAATTATGAAGAAAATATTCAAAACTGAAATTTAGTGTATTTTAGAATGCATTTAAATTGGCGCAATTGACTCTTACCCAAGCATCATCCACAAAGGCACATGCATGGCTCGTGATATAAAAAATTTCTCATCTGTGTCCTTCCTTCACTTACAACTTGCCCCCCAATTTTATTGTTAGAGGCTATCAGCATCACCAACTAATTTCAACTGTATCATAAATATTAATAGACAACACAAATAAAATGAATACAAATTGTTTTGAACTGTTTTATAAAACTTGTTTCACAACTAAGACTATAACTGAGTTATAATGTACCTATTCATATGTCAATAATTTTTACGGAACTTTTAACTGTACTATTATTCATTTTCACATGCATTTACAGGGGGAATGTTGTCAGAAGTGGTACGTATTATTTAGGTGGGGTTCAAGTGTGTTGTGGGTCCATGACAGGGGGAGAGAGAGTATTCAAAATACTCCAAATTTGTGATACATAATTTATTAATGGCCCCTAATTACATTCAAAGGTCAAAATGTTTGGTACTACAACAATTTATACAAATGTATAATAAACACTAAAATAAATGCTCAGAACTGTTGCAATCGTTTTCAAAGTGTCTTTAAAGTCAAGGTGATTTAAAGGTGGGAAAATGGTAAAAAATGTTTTTTTATTTTTTAACTACAGGCCAGCAGTCGAAAAAAATCTGAAAAAGAATTCACCTGCTCCAGGGTTCTAAGAGTAAAAATTATTTTGTAATTTTTTTTCAAAGAATATTTTTTTGCATTTGAATTCAGCTCTGAAAAACATCAAAAGATGTTTTTCTGATAATATAAATTACTTTCTTATTTTCCACATTTTATCAATCAGGTAAAAGTGTTTTGAGTTGACAGAAAGAAAAAAAAAAACAGATTTTTGGCTACAGAGGGTTTGAGTGGTGGGACTGGGGCGAAGAAACCTTTCAAAAATCTTATTTTTATGTTACGGTTATAGTGTACCTACTCATATGTCATTTAGTTTTAGGGAACTGTCTACCATCTTATCTGGGGGTTCCCTTTAACAAAAAACAAGTGACGAAAATGAAACAACATTTTGATGAACTTCGTGAGGATCAACGTCTCACTGATGACAAACAAAGATACAAACTTAAGTGTTTACTATGGATGCCTAGATACTGCCATTAACCACTTGGAGCGACGATTTGTTGGATTGAAAAATATCATTGCAGTTTTCACAGTAATTCAGCCACAAGTTTTCATAGCTCTTTTTGATGATAAAATTTATGAAGCACAAAAAATTAAATCTTTTCACAGTAATTCAGCCACAAGTTTTCATAGCTCTTTTTGATGATAAAATTTATGAAGCACAAAAAATTAAATCAAAAACACTCTACAGAAGTTGCAGAAAACGTGTCTCAATTATTGTCTTTGCAGATTTGTTTAATGAGTGAAATTTCAAAATTTAATAATGAACAATGTTCAATTATAATTACATATTATAAATGAACACTTGTACTTCATCTTACAAGCAAGACATTTGATAACTTGCATGTTGATTGAACCACTGAAAAAAAACAAAAGGAAATTTAATTTCTTCCCCTCACGCATCTTCTTTCTCTCCTCATTATTTTCCTTCTTCCACCTCTCTCTTCCTCGTTATTTTCCTTCTTCCTCACTCCTCCCTTTCCCTTCTTTTCCTCCTCTTTGTTAACAATGTACAGTAAAACTCTTTTTTTAATTTCACACATTTTACTGACTTTTATGTAATTTTTCATTGTCCTTATCATAAAGTCTATATTTACAAAGCATTCTCTTCCTGCAATTTACAACTTGATTATTCTTAATACAATTGTGATACGTCTCAATTTGAATTCGACTGATCTCAATTTAAATATTACTGGTCGCAAATCAATGTTGAAAAGGTATAGTAAATTCAGCTGGCCTTGAACACGTACAAGATATTAAGGAGCAATGAGGATAATATATAAAACAGTTTCATTAACACAATACCAGTGCTTTTAATTGCTGAGCTGGTTAATCAAATCAGTCTTAAAGGCTCATCAGTTAATTTTTCAACTGAATTTCAATTTCAATTTTTCAATCTAGCAATTAAAAATTTAACTAGATTTCTTAATTACAATAGTCTATTATGTAACTAGTTTAAAATGTTAAGTTTTATTGCATAAGTATGTTTTGAAAATGAGTAACATTAAGAACATGTTTTCGCATTTGTTTGAATCAAAGGATAGAAATAAAAATTCAAAACATTTATTTCAGCACTTAGTTGCTTCAGTTGTTAGTTTATTGTAAAAGTTGCTATTCACAAAACCCTTCATTATTCCAAAGCTACCATATGTTTTGCTTTGTTAATTTCCTTCCCCTCAGAATAACCTAAACTGTAAATAAACTATCAAGGAATACAAGGAAAAATAAATAAAACACCATTATTCACATCAACATACACATATATTTTACATACATACTCACACACTCAAGAAGTACATTTATTCTAATTGTTTATGAAATGACATTTATGCATATACAAACAACATCCTTTTGTTTGAGAAACTCACAGTAAATGAAATCAGATCTCAATATAAGATTCAATGTACAATAAGAGAAATAGAATTCATGTGTATCACAAAAACAAAATTTCACTAAACTTTAAACAACTACTATTTGCAAAAGCATCATCAAAGCAACTGCCAGGTATGCACTGAGGTATCTTTAAACACAGACATAAATCATCTTAATTTTGTATTTCTTTATAGTATACACAATATTCAAGTATTTTTCAGTATATTTTTCTTAATCTATAAATTCTTAAATATCAATTCATTTTCTTGGAAATAATCACCGAGTCAAAATGAAAACTACTCCACAATAATCATCTACTGTTTTTAGAAACACACATCTATGGGTGTTTAAAACACAGATTTTTTCAAAAGAATCATAAATGACATAAATTACTACAGAGAGATTTATAAAGAGAAAGCTATTTCATGCCATCAATAAATGTGCTGAAATAGATATTTTGAAGCATATTTGTAAGGAATAAGAGGTCATACCTGTGGCAGTGTTTTGTTACTGCGACGTTTGCTATTCAATCTGTCTATTAAAGGAATGTCGCTATCAGAGTCACTTGAGTCTGGAGCAGAGTCTGGAGAGAGCTCCTCATCCGAGTCTGGCTTGCTCGGTTTCTCTGTTCGTATCTTCTTCCTCTGAAATAATACTCGATAATTTCAGAAATTGTCATAATTATTCCATAATTCACATACAAAACACATAAACCATTACACACATTAATCCATTAAATATTCACATAAAAAAAATTACAACAAAACATTTTGCTTATTATACCCAGAAATTTGAAATAAATATTCAAGTGATGTGGAAACAAAGTATTAATAAATCGTCAAAAAATCTCGAATTTGCATATTATTGGGTAAAAGTTGACTACCTTATCATATATTGACGAAAAAATACTCTTTTATCAACACTTACATATTTTTTATGTTCAAATTCATATGTGGTCTACAATAATGAAATAATCACATGCAAATCTTTTTATTCTATTAATATCATTATTAACTTTAATTCATACCTCTAACTCATGAAGACTTACATTTTAATGCTTTTTTCCCATTTAGTTTACCAAATTCTTCAAAGATTCAACCTTTTTTAGACTTAACAACAAGTATATACAAAACATAAAAATCTGTACACCATCCACGCATATATGACAAAGAAAACTGGCAGAATCTTTATAAATCACAGGTAATTTAAATGTCTTAAAGTTTTTTACCAAAGCAAAAAATAAAAGGTTTATAAAAGAAGAAATATCTTCAGTGAAAACGGACATTTCACACCATACTTTTCAACACAGCTAATCACACAAATTAATAATCACACTTTATTAAAATTTTAAATTTCACTGATCCATTATGAAGACATAGAGGAAACTCATCATCAATAATTGAAAATTATACGATGATTTGCGGGCTCGGAATATTTACAACTCTCAGTTATTATTATCAGAGGTCCAATCAACAACCCTACTTTTCTAAAAATTTGTGATCTCACTGTTTTTTTTCTTTTTCTTTTCTTTTTCTTTCTTTCTTTTCTTTCATAATTATTATTATTATTATTATTATACAAAACATCAAATATTATTCGATTAGTGTAAAATGTTATTTAAAACTAATATGGGCTTATATGCAAGTGTACTGTGTTTACAAATTTAAAAACATATTGAATTTTATGAAGTTCAGGTAAAACCCTCATTATCTCAGAATTATGTAGAAGTGGGAGAGCCTCTTGTTCTACTGAGCCCTTCAATTGTGTTCTCATGTTCCTGTATCTTATATTAGTATACATTAATATCTAATACTCCTGGGGAGAGGGATTTTATTTTTTACTATATATTACACATTGAAAACAACTCTAGAAAGCCATATATAAATTACATAAAAACCCAACAATATGAATTAGTGAATGATAGTGAATCAATGAGGCATAATCCTAATATCTATGAGCATATACTTAATAGGTGACTCAAAATTAATCAATAGTCACTATTTCCTCTTTGAAATTTACAAAACTGTGGTTGAATATAAATACAAAAGCAAGCTGCTGAGCACTTTCAAAAACATATAATTAAGATGTTCAGAAAGACATCAGATTGTTTATGAGTTACATATTGGCTCTTCTTATTTTTTAATACCCATATTCCTGTCAGATGTTGGAAAACCAGTAAAAGAGACCCTATATTTGCTTTTCCTACACAATAATAAAATCATAAAAGTTGATTTATTTTATTATACATATTGAGTTTGTCTAAATGCCACAATCACAAAACTTCCATGGGATTCACACTCTTACCACAGAGCTGTTCTCACTACAACTTACTGTACTACTATTTAGGTTGGCATATTAGACTAACAAAAGCTTAAAGGCTAGTAGTACTTGCATAAAAATAAATTGCAAACATCAAAAATAAAAGAACAAAGATTGAATGAAATATTCACTAAATGCCTCATCCAAACAAGCATAACATAGGAAAGATTTCATAAACTTTAATCATGCATTCATTATACAATAAGGTAGCTTTTGAGAAAACAGTGGTTAGAGGTCACATTCACCATATCATTCTAGCCATGACCGTAAGGTTAAATGTCGACTGGCAGTGTTAAAGCTTTCACTTTTAAAACATTATCTATTCTAACTTGTTACAATGAAATTAACCCAATGTAGCTCTCATGACTTCATCACATACACAATACTACTAGCAAGATTATGGCAAAGCTTTTGCACCATTTGTGTAACTCTTGTTATGTGGTTATATGGTTAACATGCTATAGAAGAATAAAGAAAAAAGCATCACACCCAAAAAAAAGTGATTCTCTGTAGCACAAAACTGGGTAAAAATGAAAATAAAAAATCAATTTTTCTCAAACAAACCACATTCTCTGATGTCCTATTTCTAGAGAATGATCACAGATCAATTATTGACTTTAAAGTGGCATCTTCAAATTTTGAGGGTGGGCATCACAGGAAACTCTTACTACAATCTTTTTTTAAAAAATGTTTAAACTAGTAGCAGTTTGCTTTGTATTTTTGGTGTTCAATTGTAGAGTCAAAACCTGATTTCCAAGTTCCATAATTCTGAAAATTAAAAATATTCAAAAAAAATGTTGGCACCTTTCTTGTATATTTGACATAATATTCAGAAATATTTATTTTAATGAATGTTATTCATTTACACTTGAACATCAAATGATATTTCAATTTACCTTTTCCAAGAGTTTTATATGTTTCAAAGAGACAAGAAAGAAAAATTGTGTTACAACTTTTTTACGCACTGTCCTTCTGTTCAATGATCAATGTAATAAACTGGAAATGTTAATCAGAGTTTAATAAAAAATATTACAATATTATAAACTGAAAAGCAAACTTAAAATAATGAACATGCAAACACCCAGTTAACTCCAAAACTTAAGGATACCTTAATATTTACCGAAAGACATTGAAATTCTTCTTATGATTAGTGCTGTCACTTTATATTTAAGTTTTAACATTACATTTACACTTAGCAGCTTTAAACCATAATAAGTATAAAATTCATTTGTATGTTAATGCAAATTATATAACATTTTAATTAAATATAATAATAATAATAATAATAATACATAAAATTATATACAATTTTGATTAAATTAGTATTCCATACTGTTAAACAGGAACATGAAAATTATTAGCACTCTATTTACGCCGGAATTTTTCCAAATGATTGTTAAAATTTATTGTAATATGTTAACTCTGTGATAAAAATAATTAATATTAAAAAAATCTTCAAAAATTAATATTCAAAAAGTAAAATTACAATTTTGAAAAATGTAGGAGGGAGCCCTGTTCTCAAATAAGACGGGGCCAAAATTCTGTCAGATGGCCCTGTTCATATGTTCTTTGTGTGCAGAGGTTCATGGTTTAATCAATTTAAACAATATTTAATTGTACTTCTCCCCCATTCACCATAAGCAGTTTTTTGTCTTTTTTCATTAAATAAATTAATATAAACATGTGCTACATAAATATACTTTTCTTTTTATATTATAAACATTCAAAAAATTAAAAAGTATATTCAATTTACTCAAAGTAAAAGTAAAAAAAAGTTGAGGATTGATAATATTAAAATTTGAAAAGTTATAATAAGCAATTTTGTATATTAATAAAATGCACTGTTCATTGCTTAAATATATTTAAAAAAGTACCTCACCCCTCTCTATAGAAGAATTTATGAAAATTTAACTGTCATTAAAATGATGCAAAAATCTATGAAATAACTTTACAAGTCAGTCTTTGAAAAAGATGTTGTGTAACTGTGACAAAAATCAATACTCATAAGTTTCACATTGTTTCATCACCTTCATCTTTTTATACATCACTGGCTAATTTTAGAGAAGTGCGGAATGCTATTCAATCTTAAATTCACTCAGAAAATGACAAAAAAACAACAACAAAAGTATCTTTATAACACATTTTGATTAGTAGATTAATATCTATAAAGAATGAACTATCCTGTTTGTTTTCAAGAAGTTCTGAAAATTCATAATAACTGTCACAAATTAATGTTTTACTTCATACATTTCCTTAATGACCGACAATACCAATGAGACAGTTAGTTATTTGAAGAATAATTTGTAACATTATTGTGGTAGCTAATGACCTTTTAGTTTATGCAACTTTGATAAATAAACAAAAAAGTTCAATTCAATTTCAGTACAAAACTATAGATAAAATTGCCTTCTGACTTCAAATAAGATAAACTGATAAATACTAACTCAACACCTCTAGATGACTCATTTGAAAGAGCAATTATTATTCTCCGAGACTGCACTGAGAAGAAGCAAGCAAGCAAGCAATGCAGAAATAATAAGCAACATTAACCAACACATGCAACAACTGAAAGCTAGATAATTTTGTATCCAGTAAGTTTATTAAATTTAACAATTAATTCAGGTAGGCAAGTATTGAGTGTGTGCAAAACAATTTTATATCATAAAAAACGTATGCTGTTTTCTAATTCCATTTTGGTTTCAGTAATACAAATGACATTTTATTACAACTAAATAAAATACATGACAAGAACAAATCCAAAAACATTTCACCATGCCCAACTTCATACATGCAAATATAAATGAAAGGACATTCAATCTTTAATGACTAAAAGTTCAAAGCGAGCACTCTTCACAATTATAAGCATTCACATTTGCAATTTGCATGCAACGAATAGAGAAAACAATTCAGATTTAATGATTGTCTCTGTACCTTGAAGAGTTGAAATGAAGAAGAGAATTTCTCCCATGATTTAAACGCTCTTTCAATAATCTTACATATATGAATTTTAACCACACAAAAGATATCCTTATTTGATAAGGATGAAATTAATTAAAAGGAATATGTTCACAAGCGTTAACGAAAAACTACGTATTAGTATTCATGTAACAAGACTTTTTTGTAAAAACCAAACAAAAATGTGCAAGTAAAAACAGCACCAGGAGAACACAAAAATAACAAATAAATAACATAGAATCTCCTAATGCAGAAACATCTCAAATAATATCTTTGAAAGTTAGGAACATTCATTGAGTGTTTCTTTAAGAGTTCTTTATATATTTTTCCACTTCTGATTTCAAAAAAGAAAATCATTAGAATGTACTGAAAGATTTGATGAAGGAAAGTAATCCCAACAAAAAGTATCCCACTGTATTTCAAGCAAGATGAATTCACACCTTCCCAGAGTGGGGTTTAAACAAAATTTTCCTTACCCACTCAATGGATATGCCAGATGTGCTCCCTCAACTCAAAAAATTGAAAACATTTTTGGCAGCTCCACCATTACACTCTTTATTTCAGAAGGCTGTAGCAGCACAAAACAGTTATTTCGTCTGGCAGAGAATATGTGAGGTGAAATGCTTCAGGCATCCTCTGTTTTAACTTCAAATGCCAAAAGCATGGTGGAGCTACCAGATGATCACACAACTGTCCATTCTACTACAGTTAAAAGAAAGTAACATGTCAGTAATTGCTGGTTTCTATTCTACAAATGAATTAAATTTGAAATTTAAAAAAATTAAAAATTAAAAATTTGAAAACAAACATTAATTGAATGCAGTTTGACATTCACATGGTAGAAAAAAGTACCTACTAAACTTCAATGAAAAATAAACTAACCTTCTTAGAAGTTGGAGGACGATGACGAAATATTGGTATGAATTTCTCTGCAGCACTTTGAACGCGACGAATATCAAAGTCTTGATCTACGCGAGTGACAGTCTGAAGCCTGTAAGAGGTAGCAAATAGAATTCAGTGCTAACAAATTCAGTAAGCTTAAATCCAATCAACTGCAAACACCTACCTTTGCTCTTCACTAGTAACATATAAATCATCAGGTTTATGATACATATTATGATTATCATAAGCTTTCTTCCTGTAGAATAATGCATCACAAGTAGTGCATTTAATCAAATCACTGAAAAACAACAAAAATTAGTTGGTACAAACATAAAAGAAACATTCAAAACTATTACAATAAGAATTATTATTTAACATTTAAGAATCCTTACTCTGGGACCCTGTTTCGTTCTTCTTCTGTGTGTTGTCTTTCAAGATGCTTCTGAAGATTAAATTTCACAATATATTCAAAACCACACAAATGGCAATAATATACTGACTGTGCTTCACCTGCATTGTTTAATTTAATCTTCTTACTGGGTGGAGGAGTGGCAACAGGCTTGAACAAAGCAACAATCCTGGAAAATTTTTCAACAGTACTACTAATCATGGAACATTTTGAAAATTATAAACATACAGTCTCTTCATGCATAATTGGAATCCTCTCTTCTTACATACATATGTGATAATAGTTTCAGAATAAGGATGCTTCAATTGCAAACAAGTCATTATAAATCTCACTGATCCACACACATGCACAACATTTAAAAGTTAAAAATCTTGTGAAATCATAGGTGCCCAAATACCTCTTGTGAGTTGATTTTGAATGATATGACTGAGCCTCTTCATTATAAAATACAACTCCACAGTCTGAGCAAGGGAATAATTTACTTGGAGTACTCTTTGGATGTTCTGACAAATGTTTGTCACGATTAATCTTGAGAGGAAATTGCATACCACAATATGGGCAAAAATGTTTTGCTGCACTTTCAGGATGTTTTCTAAATTTATGCTGAATTGCAATAGTGACACTGTCAAATTCTTGACCACACACATCACACACTATATCGCTTGCTTTATCAGAGGTAGTTTTATCATTTTTAGTACTATTATTACTTCCATTGCGTTCTACTGCAATTTCTGGTGGATTACTTTTGGTAGTTGAAGTTGCAGGTTTCCAAGGGCGGCCTTTACTATCTATTTCCTTGTTAGCATGTTTTCTAAATGAATAGAGAAAAGAAAGAAACAATTATTAAAATGAAACTTCTTAATTTAAACAAAACCCTAAGAAGTATATACAATTTTGAAGTTTTGCAATAATGGTTTTTTGCTGTTGTTTTCTTTAAATTTACTTTTTACTATTACTTATACCTGAAATGTTCTTGGAGTGCCTCTTTAGAATCCAACTTAGTGTTGCACAAAACGCACACATGCTTTTCCGCACAGGTCTGCGACATAATAATTTCAATACCTAAAAGCGATAATCTGTGTACTTGCTACACATTAAAACGTACTTTTATGTCAGAAAGCATAATTAATGCGCATAACCGCAAGAAAATGGACTAGCACTCAAGGTGTAGAGAAGAAAGGCTGCAATAAGCCAATTGAGATCTTTGCAAAATATCAGTACAGTTCCACAGTCCCGTATAATTACTGCTGGTGTAAAAAATCATTCACACACTACACGCAAAGCCAAATATCAAGCGTTTATTTACTTCACAAATCAGACATGACGCCATTTTTACACTGTCTGCCCCAAGCCCACCGCAGAATTGAACTTCGCGCTATCTACTGGTAAGTACAAGCCAACAGGCCCACCCCTTCAGGGTTGACCAACCGGTACTTGGAAAGCCAAACGGCGAGCTCCGCTAAAATAAATATCTGTTCAAATTCCGGATCGGAATTCTCTATCCGCCAGTATCAATTTGCATTGTTTTTAGAGGATTAATATGAGCCACAATTGATTTTTTTACCTTTGATCGGCAATTCATCAACAAATTGTTCACTACGGTACAGCATTGATTAAAAGGAGAAGACATACAAAGAGTACGAAACTATTGAAATTCATTGCCTTCTGTATATTTCTAATCAATAAAATGAAGGGCTGTTATCGTATTACAGAATTAATATAACGCCTTTTTTAGTTACATTCAGAATTCATGTTATCTCATTTTACTTGACGAACCTGATCAATAAAACAGAATGTATTCATCTCAGCTTACAAATCCATAAGCTTGGTTCATGGTTGTACTCATGGTTCCGGAGTTGACCGTGTGGCAGGTCTAACCCCATGAAAGGGTCTTTTATGTTCTAACACGAACCGTAAATTTCGTTAGGTTGTTGGAAATCGTTGCCGTCTTATTTTTATAAGTACACCATTTGTCCAAAGTACTGAAATGAAGGTGGTCATGCGGGCATGTCGAAGAACATCTGATACTCATTGATTCGGAACAGTTTGGAAGCACAGGGTGTGCACGCGCGGTGTCCTGGGGGTCCGCTCTTCGGCATTGTAGCTTAACTATTACATTGGGTTTAAACGGAAATAATTAAGAATTTTTTGTGTATATATATAGTGATAATAAGTACGCATTTGCGTTTTTCTTGTGCATGATCTCGTAGTTATTGTTCATCGTTGCTTGAGGATTCCGGCTGCAATGGGCGATGGAAATGAAAATTTTGCTCCAGGCCCGTTGCCTGGTGTGACTTATCCATTGCAAGTTCTGTACTGTGGGAACTGTTCAATGCCAATAGAAGTAAGTGATTGTCCTTAATAAATATAATTTCCTCAATATGGTTAAATATTAATATTGTTCAATTAACACCCAAGGAAACTTATTAAACTTACAAAGTCAAAATAATGTCAATGAAAAGCAAAATTGTAGTATTCCAACATTTTGAGGTTACAGTTGAAGTGTTGCACTAAGTAACTGTGTATGTAAAGATTTATGAATTTTACAAGATATGCAGAAATGCTATGTTACTTGCTGTCATGAATTATACTTGTAGATTGGTAATGATTATGGTAATTGTTTTGGTTATGTGCTGTATGTACACATGCCAGCTTCACAAGGCTGCATGTACCATTATTTCATGAGAAATATGGTTTCTAACACAGTCCATTAATTGGTTCAACAGTTCAATTGATGTTTAGGCATTGCAGAATCAAATGACTTTCTTTCTTAAACATTTTTGTTTTAGTACTGTGAATATTATCCAGAATATGAAAAATGCAAGCAATGGCTGGAACGTAATCTTCCTGAGGAATTTGAAAAACTCATGAAAATTGGTGAGAATATTACTTAAAATGTAATTTGACCACCTTGTGTGTATGCATTAAATGTGCAAAATCAATATTCGTATCTAAAATTTAAGTGTTAAATAAGTTTAATATTTACTTGTTAAAGTGTTCTGGCAAGATATCGTGTCAACTGTAAAGTATTAAAAGCAACAAAAACCCTGCTTCTCATTATGGTCATTTGGTGCTTGCTGTAAAGACAATGCACACAATGAATTAGCAAATGTGTTGCCATTTTGGAAAGACCTAAATCCCAACTGTAAATTATTGAATACGATGTTGAAAACTTAACTTATTGATATGTTTGAATCCTGACACTTTTAATTGAGACTCCTAAAACAGTCATTTTTCACGTTTGATACTTTACAGTTAACATGACTTATTCAATCCAGATCATGTAAAATATTTGAAAAGAACCTTTAAAGCTCTGTTAGAAAGGGCAATTCTTGTTTACTTTGTAGAGTCCATTATACTGGAGATATAAACATACTGTTTTAGGTGAGAAAGAAGAAGATGGGATAGGTGAAGAAGAAAAGAAACGTCAAAAAAGAGGTGGAAAAGGTATAATGAAAGCTAAAAAGAAAGAAGATGTACCCAAACAAGTATGTGTATCAAGAGCTCCACGTGGAAAGAAAAAGTCTGTAACTGTTGTCACAGGTCTTAGCACTTTTGGTAAGTTTTTTAATTATTTGATTACAAACCTGTGTTATTTCAAGGATTCTTACACCAAACCAATGTCCATTTGATTCTTTCCAGATATTGATTTAAAAGTAGCAGCTAAATTTTTTGGCACTAAATTTGCATGTGGCTCTTCAGTTACTGGAGAAGATGAAATAGTTATACAGGGTGATGTGAAAGATGACTTGTTTGATATCATCCCAGAGAAATGGCCTGAGGTAGGTCTTCAATTTCAAACAATTAATTTCCTATTTGTCTTGTAAAACACTATTTTTATTTTATTTTTTGCAGATTGATGAAGACTCTATAGAAGATTTAGGAGACCAAAAGAGGTAGCAATAGACAAAACACTACAATGTTCCTGAGTTATCATCATTGGTCCATTTATTATTTAATCTGAAAAACTGTACAGATTGCTTCATGCTTCTGTGCTTCCACAATAAATAAAGTAAATAGTTCATGCGTTTCCTATTTTATTTCTTCTTCAGGTGGTTGATTTCCTGCTATTGTCAGAATCTCCTGGATTTGATCATCTGTCAAACGCTCTGCACTTTCCTCTACCATCTAAAAAATGTTAAAATAAAATATTGCACAGAGCCAAACTTTCAATTACAAAAACTTTTTAAAAAATCTACTTACTAGATGAACATCTACCTCCTTTTGTGGAGGATCATTAATGAGCATTAATTTTTCTGCTTTTGTCAAGTTGAAAGATTCATAGGCAGAAAGCAATTGTTTAATTTTTTCGGGTGTCTGCTCAGCACAAGGAGAATTCTGCAGATAACGCATTGCCTAGAAATGAAATTCTGAATCAGTGCAGGGAAAAGATACATCTAGTTACCATTGAATGAAAAGAAAGAGTACAAGATTCTAAGTACTGAAATGATATATTGTTGTCTAACAGCTTGTATCCAGACAATTTCTTCAGGATTACAAACCTTCCAAGTTTTCCTTATTCCTCAGTTATAATATGAAATTCATGTCTGAGGTGAGTTCAAAATCAAATACAATAGCATTTGTGGTGGTATCATTCTGTGAATGCACCCTCCTAACAATCATTAAAAAGTTTTTCTTATAAGAAACAATTAATATAAATGTGTTCTGAAAAATATGTTCATCAATCTAGAAAGCCTTTTTAATTAATACCAAATGAAAATCCACAGTGTTTCATTAATGGAAAGTTTGACATCTGGAGTAGTTTTAAGTCCACTCCTGAGCAATAAGTATTATGCACATCCTACAGCTCGTATGGCATATTGGAGGAGCCACGAGAATAATGGCTATTAGTTTATTTCAGTATGTAATGTGACATGTCTTACAACTCTTAAGGCATGTGTCAGATGCCACACCAAAATCTCTAATTTAACTCATAGGGCATGTCACAGATGCTGTGTATTTGCCTGGTATGTAAAATAAAGTTTTCATTGTTGAATCAATCTGGGCTCCTATTCTATTTTTAAACTGTTGATGCAATAATGTGAGAAGTAGCTGGAAAGGGGGAATGTCACATCGGCTTTGAGCTGTGCCGCCATTGTCATGTTAGACATGCCTTACAAGTTGTAGGACTTTGCAGTGTTCAGAAACCTCTGACCGCTGAGTGCTTTCATGGGGTAGCATGTCACACCTGCCCAACGTATGCAAAGGGTTAACAATTATGTGTTCACCATTGGCAAGAAATTAATCACATTGGTTTCAAAAAATTCAAATTATTTTAATGTACTAATTATCTTTCTGATGATATTCCTGTCATATACAGAAGCTAAAAATTAAACTTGGATACCCCCTACAGAAATTAAGTACAAAAGAGATGTATGATACTATCAAATAACAGTAAAGAAAAACCTTATGAGGAAAGTGGGGCTGAGACATTACAAATAAGTAGGAGTCAAGACCACTCAAAATAATTGTACATTAAGATAATTAACAAGGTCCAGCTAGCAATATAACTTGAAATTAACTAAACCATTCCCCAAGAAAATTGAAATTACACATTTCACAAAGTTTAAATAAGAAAGTTGTTATTGCATGGAATGAGCTATTCTTCCTTCAAATATTAAAATCCAACCAGAATAATCAACAAGTTTTAATATATCAGTTCCAAAAATTTACAGGTTAAAAACGTTTACATATAGTTTGTGCTAATAACATACAATTAACCATGTTTTCCTTATCCTAAAAGTTATGGTATTTAACAACAATGTCAAAATAAAAATATGTAGCGAGTAAAAGATTTGACCATCCGCACCCTCAAACCTACAAGAATTCATAAGCAGTCTGGAAGAACTTATACAAAGAGAATCTTCCCACTTACTTCAAACTGCACTGCTGCAACTTGCGACTTTGCTGAGCGCTTCTGCTTACTACGAGTATCTTGCAATAAACTCAATACCTTCAAAATACATTATTAAGATCAGACTATAAAATGTGTGTTATTGGTAAGTAATGTTACATTAGGCCTTCTTACCTCATAATTTGAAAGAATGGCAGCATTTGCATTTATCCTTAAACAAAAATTTTAAAATATCAAATAATGAATAGTAACTACCACATACCATGGTAATACTAACGAAAAATGGAATCAGACACTAACGTTTCCATCTTTTCATTACTTCCTTATTCCTAAATTTGCACACAAACAGGCAACACGTGATTCACACTAATATTCACAGGTTCACTATAACAATTTCGTATGGTGAATGTACGCCTAACAGAACAACATGTTCCATATACGCACACGCTCCGTATACTCTATGCTTTACATTCCTCGTGCTCTTGCTGAATTTGCTGAACTTGCAGAATTCCTTCCAGACTTGGTTGTCAAATTGTCAGGATCGGTGTCTTTACGTCAAAACTCGTACCAACTCCGACCAACTCAAAGAACCTCGCGCTGCGTTGTTTTCATTTGTCATTCTTGACATGTGACGATAGCAAGGCGAGAGCAGTGGCTAATAAATGATAAACTGCTTTGGTGTGATGGTTGTGATTAGTCTATGGTGGCTGTTGTCATTAATACAAATTAAATACTTATACTCACTTCTCTGTCATAAAACGTCAGATTACAGAGTGCGTTAATTTAAGTGATCTGGCTTCCGGGAATTGTTTATTATTCAGTCGATAAGTATTTTGACCGTGCGAATATTGTTTGCTGTGGCACAGTGTTTTAAAAGGTTATTACGTTATGATTTAGTAGGTTTCATGTAATTTAAACTTGGGTCGTGATTTTTTATTCATTCTTTAATATCAGAGCCAAATATAATTTTTGGGGAGCTGATTGCAGAATGTAAGGTGAAGATACACCTAGATGGTAGGTAAAGTGAAAACATTATCATTATTTTACCAAAACGAATTTTAATACTAAAAATCATTCAAAAAATAATTGGTCCATTCTTAACATGAACATTTATTTTCATAAAGGTTTCTACATCACACGCACTCCACATGAAGAGAAATGTCACAGCACTGACAGTTACATTCTAGTATTATATTTTTAACTTAATTATCCATTGTTGAAAGTGTGGTATGAAGGGAGAAACAATTTTTCTATCACAGTGCCAAGTGCGAGGTAATATGATAACTATATTTGTTGACTTAATTTATTACTGATTTTTAAAGTTTAATAAAAATGTTAAAATCAAAATAGTTTTTCCATTGCTAAGTAAGTGTGTAATTTCTATAGTAATAGTATTGATTGTCTGTAATTTAATATAATGTGCTTTTAATGTAAAGTGTGCAATTTTTCTGCATTGCAGATGCAAAGTGTATTGTGCATTAAAATCTTTGGTTTTGATAGTTGTTGGTTCCACAGTGATAACAGAATAGGTATTGCTATGAATGGAACTATCTACCATGAGAGACAGGTTAGTTTGACATGTGATATATTATTTATGAAATGAATTCCTGTTGATTATCATGTTAACAAATCTTAAATCACTGTGACTTAAATTTTTCATTTCCATGTCAATTATTTTAGTTACAGCACTTTATTAATATGAAATGGACTTGTTTTATAATATGTTCAGCACATTTTCATTTCCAGCTTATTTTGACCTTGATTGGAATTTAAAATTGTTTTAGGTGAAGGAATTGTGTGCCCTTCACGCATTAAATAATCTGTTCCAAGAATGCAATGCATTCACAAAATCAGAATTAGATGGAATTTGTTATTCTTTGTCACCAAATGTTTGGATTAATCCTCATAAATCATTTCTTGGACTTGGAAATTATGATATTAATGTCATAATGGCAGCTTTGCAACGCAAAGGCTGTGAAGCAATTTGGTTTGATAAACGAAAGTAGGTATATTGAAGTAACTGTAAGATTGTTTTGATTCATAATTTGCATGAATTTTATTGTTGTGAAGAGAAAGTAAAATAATTGTAACTTTTGGCTTATTCAATTTGTTATATGGATTTTATTTTTCAGAGATCCTAAATGCCTAAATTTAATAAACATCCTGGGTTTCATATTGAATGTTCCAAGTGATTACAAACTAGGCTTTGTGCTGCTGCCTCTTCGTCGCCGTCACTGGATTACAATTCGCCAGATTAACGGAGATTATTACAACCTTGACTCAAAATTGGAATCTCCTCAGCTAATAGGAAAAGTAAGAGAATGGAAAAATAATGTTCTTGCATATTTGATGATTAAATTAGTAATATGTGTTATATTTACAGGCTCCTGATCTTATTGCCTATTTACAAGAACAACTGGAATGCAAAGAAAAAGAACTCTTTGTTGTTGTGTCAACAGAAGTGGAAGAAAATCAAGGCTGGCTTGTGAACTCTGCAACTACCGTTGATGGCCTAAGTGACTGCACCAACCCTGGTGTTAAGGATGATGAACAAGATCCTATTTTTAACCCCTTAATAAAAATGTGTAACATTCCAAATAATGTTGCGGGAGGCTCATCAAGAACTATTGTATCCAGTGCAAAAGAAAACCCTCAAATCACAAACATACAGTTTGGACAGGACAAGACTAGAAGTAACAATTGTGAAATAATCTCACAGCATGCATTTTGTAATTTGAAACCAGTTACTTCCAATTCCATTGAAAACGAGGAAAGATAGTGGTAAATCTTACAAATATGTTAGCTCTACTGTACCAAGTTGACTTAAATTACAGAGAAATGTATGTATTTCTTCAGCCATCTGAAATTGTACATTATGCACTTCTAAATCTTTATTACAATTGGTGCTTGACGTAAATGTATTTCAGAGCCCATGTGCCTCCAATCTAGCTCATATTGGGATTTATTTAGCAGATTTCTATTATGCATCAGATTTAGAAAGAGATTTTCATTTCCCTGGGTGTTAACAATTTAATGTTTTTATTTTTTCTGAAGAGTTGTTTTTTTTTCCACAGATTGAGAAAGATGAGTTTAATGAAACATAACATTTACTTTTTTTTCTGGGAAAATTCTATTAAAATGAAAGGTTGTTAATTCAAAAAACTATTTGCAATTGTTACATACATAGTAATTTTTTTATGTTTTCTTACCGTAATTAAGTACTTCTGAAAGTTGATGTTTTGAGAGAGAAATAAAAACAATAAATTTCAATTTTATGATTGTTTATGTATTAGCATAAATGTTAGTTTAGAAAATACATGCTTTTTGTTTATTGCTGAAAACGTTCCTGATGTCTTAGTACTTATTGCACATAAACTGTAAAGTGAAGAAATCACATTAAATAATTTATGATGTCTGTGCTGTGATGGAAAATGTGTGTCACTTTTCAAAACAAAACAAAACAAAACAAAAAGTTTTTCACATTCCAGGTTATAGTTTGTTAAAGTTTAGAAGGTGACATAATCTGTTTCTCTTGTAATCTATGAGAAAACAATAGTGGCAAATTGTCATAAGACAAAAGCCACAAAGCTTTTCATGACATTTTGAATCTTGAAGTTGATGCCATGTAAAATTAAGGAAGAACATGTTTTACCATCTTAGCACAGAATTATAAATTATTAATGTTAACTGTTTGAAGCATTTAGATATTTAATGCTTGTTTGTAACAAATTCAGACAATTATAATGCATTCAAAATATTCCCTGAAGCAATGAATCTGTGGAATGGCGAATAAGGGCCCCTGCACAAGAGCTTTGTGTTGGTGTGCATTAAATAACGCACATCGTAGAGTAACACTAGCTTATGCGAAACAGCACACAAGTGCTTAAACTGTTCTGCATAAGATACAGTGTTAATCTATGACACGCTGGTCTTATTGCACATCTACATAACGCTTGTGTGACCCAGGCCTAACATTGACAGCAAGAAAGTAGAAATTAACTATATAATATATATATATATATATATATGAATGTGCCAACAATATAAGACTTCTCTTCAATGATGTTTATTTATGAAATGGTGTGAAAATATTAACACTGTGTGTTAGGCAGACACACATCTTTACTAGTTATCACCTCCTAAATACTCTACAGTGTATCATTTTCAATGTTTTGAAATTTTTGTGAATAAAATATCTATACAATACTAATTATTCTAAGAATGTATAATGATCATGATTAAAGATACATAAATATTTTTTTTTACTCACATGTGGTCAAATTTATATCACAGAAGTTGTATTTGAAATATCTGCATGTGAAGCATTTGAATTGTTCCTACTGAAATAAATTAGTTTGTAAGTGGTTTGAATACTTATATGATGGAGATGTTGCACAAACAGTGATGCATCTGTGCAACCGATGTGAAATGTAAGTTTCAGTCACTACTTGTAATGAAATCTTATTTCCATTTTTCTTCTTGTTTATTCACCCAAGGCACTTGAAGGAATTCAAAATTTTTTTTCTTATGAAGTGTGCAAAACATTTTACTGTCAAAAAAGGGAGTAATTCATGCATTGTTTCATTTTTTTAACTGAAATTCATTTTTTTTTCTATTTCCTACACAAGTACAGAAGTGGAAATTATGTTTCAACCAGCACAATATATTTTAGCACATCTAGTTAAAACAATGAAGTTATAGGAGTATAGAATAAATAATAATGTTGATTTTGACCTACTGTCATCTTTAATTTATGTGTAGCAAGCACTATTGTGTACTATTCAGTTCAGTAATCATATGTTGGGTATCAAAAGTGTATTCTTCCGTATCTTTTGTGAAGAAGAATTTGATGTTTTCATTTCCTTACAATTCTCACTTGGTAAAAGTGTTGATTTTGTTTTGATATGATGTGCAAAAAGGCTCACTTTGACATCACACTTTTTGAAGCTGTTGCAAAATACTATGTCATTTTTCATCAAAAGCACATGCTCACTGGTATTTGAAAATGAAAAGTAATATCTTCATCACACTCTCAGGTACATTTCCTTACAATCCACCAACAATGTTCAGTGAAAGTTGAACACTACCAAAAAATTTTAAAACAGAGGACAGTTGTCATGCCTTGAAAGTGTAAGTCTGTCACTGTCAATGTTTAGTTCCGCAAGTTTATTATATACTTGAGCTCTTGCCCAAACTGGCAATTCATGTTTTCTTCCCAGCACCCACAGTAAATCTAGAAAATAAAATTTCAAATTTATAGTGTAATAAAAACTCTTCAAAATTAATTTTAGTAAGATCTCATTTTGCTAGGATATTTCAAAGTAACAGATTACCTGCGTGCATGAGAGCTAAGTCAGAGCAAGACCACAACAAAGCATATTCTTCATAATCTGTGTCAAGGATGGTATACAATCCAACTCCTGGCATTATTCGAGCTACAGCAGCTGGAAGTCTTGTACTCACACGGTAATTGAGAATGGCTGATCCATTGCTGATTGGGTTAGCTGTTCCCAAACTTATGCTAGGACTTCCTGTCCTAGAAAAAGAAGAGAAACTCATGAAGCTACATTTTACTGAAAATTTGTAGTACAGAATAACAATAAACAATTTGTTAAAAACAAATTAATAAATTGAATCTGAAGATTAAGTGAATGAATATCCAGTAGATTCTAGCTCTTGTGTACTCCATGACAATATGTGCACTAGTCAGAAATTTTCTCACCATTGCTTCCTTCCTTCACATAAAATTAATCCTAATCCTAAGATCGTGTACTAATTTTCGAAAATTTCAGTACTTTTCGCATAATTTTGTGTGAAAGTACCTGCTAATTTAGCAACACTTGTTGCATTTAATCTCATTGTTGTGTACACATAGTTTCAAAAACTTTAGGTGCAGTCAGCATCACCAATAAAATCTGACTTTAATTATCATGAATTTTAATATATGACACAATAAAATTAATACAATTTGTTTCCATTGTTATATTTTTTCTTGTGAATGGGATGGTGGTTCACAAGTGTTCCATAATTATTTAGGTGGTTTCAAGTATACGTTACAAGAGAAAGAGGCGATATTCAAAATTCATGTTATGTAATTTATGAACAGGCCCTTAGAGTGTTCATTGTGTGATTTTTAAGTAAAGCGATAGCAAATTAATAAGATAGATAAAATTGAAATTAATTTCAAAAGCATTTTGCTTGTTATGAGACCACTATAATTTTTTAAAGAATTCTCAATAAAATGAAAATCATTCAAGTTAGTGAAATGAATTATTGTACCATTTTTTGTTAAAAGGGTTAATTAAAAATATTTTAAAGTCAGTATATTACAGACCAAAGTAGAGACCATATGAATAAAATCGTACCATTTATTAACTGACTTCACAGCAACCTTAATATTTCCTGATTTCTTGACATTGAAAAATAGGGATGTGCAGCTACTGGCTATCTCATAAAGGTAAAATGAGCGTTCCACTTCATACCATTTGCCTCCAAACTGTGAACAAAACAAAAACTTTTTATTCAGATTCAAAGTTACCCTTTTATATGACAATAAAAATATATAATACTTCTAATTAATCAACACCATGATATTAAACCAAAACTTAAAAATTAATTTTAAATGTTAATTTGAAATTATTTTTAAACAAAATTGTCCAAATACTACCTTGAAAATAGTTCCTTTTCACATTGATAAACAAATGTTTACTACGGACCTCTAATATGTAGCACAATTTTTTGAAAATGACATTCCTATTGCAAAACAAAATTTGTTTTTCTTTTTACCCAAGTGTTTTTAATTATTTGTACTATTATAGACAATTTTAATCAATTAATAAAATTAAATGTTAATTTTACTTTCTCGTTATCGCTTACGCAGTAGAGGGAAAGTTACGTATTGCTGCGCGAAAAAACGGCAAACTCGGCAGAAAAACTACAGGGCCCTGGTAACGAAAAAGTGGGCAAATCCAAATGCTAAACTGAGAAAAAATCCTCTAACACAGTGTAGCCAGAATCCATATTTTGTAGGTCATTGAAACAAAAAATCGAATGACGGCAAGACGTCCGTCCGTCCGTCCGTCCGTCCGTCCGTCCGTCCGTCCGTCCGTCCGTCCGTCCGTCCGTCCGTCCGTCCGTCCGTCCGTCCGTCCGTCCGTCCGTCCGTCCGTCCGTCCGTCCGTCCGTCCGTCCGTCCGTCCGTCCGTCCGTCCGTCCGTCCGTCCGTCCGTCCGTCCGTCCGTCCGTCCGTCCGTCCGTCCGTCCGTCCGTCCGTCCGTCCGTCCGTCCGTCCGTCCGTCCGTCCGTCCGTCCGTCCGTCCGTCCGTCCGTCCGTCCGTCCGTCCGTCCGTCCGTCCGTCCGTCCGTCCGTCCGTCCGTCCGTCCGTCCGTCCGTCCGTCCGTCCGTCCGTCCGTCCGTCCGTCCGTCCGTCCGTCCGTCCGTCCGTCCGTCCGTCCGTCCGTCCGTCCGTCCGTCCGTCCGTCCGTCCGTCCGTCCGTCCGTCCGTCCGTCCGTCCGTCCGTCCGTCCGTCCGTCCGTCCGTCCGTCCGTCCGTCCGTCCGTCCGTCCGTCCGTCCGTCCGTCCGTCCGTCCGTCCGTCCGTCCGTCCGTCCGTCCGTCCGTCCGTCCGTCCGTCCGTCCGTCCGTCCGTCCGTCCGTCCGTCCGTCCGTCCGTCCGTCCGTCCGTCCGTCCGTCCGTCCGTCCGTCCGTCCGTCCGTCCGTCCGTCCGTCCGTCCGTCCGTCCGTCCGTCCGTCCGTCCGTCCGTCCGTCCGTCCGTCCGTCCGTCCGTCCGTCCGTCCGTCCGTCCGTCCGTCCGTCCGTCCGTCCGTCCGTCCGTCCGTCCGTCCGTCCGTCCGTCCGTCCGTCCGTCCGTCCGTCCGTCCGTCCGTCCGTCCGTCCGTCCGTCCGTCCGTCCGTCCGTCCGTCCGTCCGTCCGTCCGTCCGTCCGTCCGTCCGTCCGTCCGTCCGTCCGTCCGTCCGTCCGTCCGTCCGTCCGTCCGTCCGTCCGTCCGTCCGTCCGTCCGTCCGTCCGTCCGTCCGTCCGTCCGTCCGTCCGTCCGTCCGTCCGTCCGTCCGTCCGTCCGTCCGTCCGTCCGTCCGTCCGTCCGTCCGTCCGTCCGTCCGTCCGTCCGTCCGTCCGTCCGTCCGTCCGTCCGTCCGTCCGTCCGTCCGTCCGTCCGTCCGTCCGTCCGTCCGTCCGTCCGTCCGTCCGTCCGTCCGTCCGTCCGTCCGTCCGTCCGTCCGTCCGTCCGTCCGTCCGTCCGTCCGTCCGTCCGTCCGTCCGTCCGTCCGTCCGTCCGTCCGTCCGTCCGTCCGTCCGTCCGTCCGTCCGTCCGTCCGTCCGTCCGTCCGTCCGTCCGTCCGTCCGTCCGTCCGTCCGTCCGTCCGTCCGTCCGTCCGTCCGTCCGTCCGTCCGTCCGTCCGTCCGTCCGTCCGTCCGTCCGTCCGTCCGTCCGTCCGTCCGTCCGTCCGTCCGTCCGTCCGTCCGTCCGTCCGTCCGTCCGTCCGTCCGTCCGTCCGTCCGTCCGTCCGTCCGTCCGTCCGTCCGTCCGTCCGTCCGTCCGTCCGTCCGTCCGTCCGTCCGTCCGTCCGTCCGTCCGTCCGTCCGTCCGTCCGTCCGTCCGTCCGTCCGTCCGTCCGTCCGTCCGTCCGTCCGTCCGTCCGTCCGTCCGTCCGTCCGTCCGTCCGTCCGTCCGTCCGTCCGTCCGTCCGTCCGTCCGTCCGTCCGTCCGTCCGTCCGTCCGTCCGTCCGTCCGTCCGTCCGTCCGTCCGTCCGTCCGTCCGTCCGTCCGTCCGTCCGTCCGTCCGTCCGTCCGTCCGTCCGTCCGTCCGTCCGTCCGTCCGTCCGTCCGTCCGTCCGTCCGTCCGTCCGTCCGTCCGTCCGTCCGTCCGTCCGTCCGTCCGTCCGTCCGTCCGTCCGTCCGTCCGTCCGTCCGTCCGTCCGTCCGTCCGTCCGTCCGTCCGTCCGTCCGTCCGTCCGTCCGTCCGTCCGTCCGTCCGTCCGTCCGTCCGTCCGTCCGTCCGTCCGTCCGTCCGTCCGTCCGTCCGTCCGTCCGTCCGTCCGTCCGTCCGTCCGTCCGTCCGTCCGTCCGTCCGTCCGTCCGTCCGTCCGTCCGTCCGTCCGTCCGTCCGTCCGTCCGTCCGTCCGTCCGTCAGTCTGAGAACAACGCTAGCGGCAAAACCGTTCAGCCTATTTTCTCCAAAATTAATATTCGCCAATTAATCTGGCTGACGTCGTGGCCCCTTGATTTTGAAACCGCTGGAACATTAAAATAAATGGCTTCAACGTTTCTGATTAGGCTATATTTTGTTGTTGGATTGTGTGAAGAACGTTTTAGAGATTGACAGGTGTCATGTTCGTCGAAAACTCTGATTATTTGAAAATTGCAAAATTCAATTTTTTTGTCTTCCTATACAACTAAAATATTAAAGATAGAGATTTTTTTCCCTTAATGGAATCTGTTCATTAATTATAGATTTTGAAATAAGGTCGTGTACAAATTTTCGAAAATTTCAGAACTTTTCGCATAATTTTGCGTGAAAGTACCTGCTAATTTAGCAACACTAGTTACATTTAATCTCATTGTTGTGAACACACAGTTTCAAATACCTTAGCTAGAAATGAAATATAATTTTCAAAACCACACCCATGCTGAAAGATTAATCCCACTTCTTTTGAAGACTTTTATTAATAAAATTTTATTATCAATTGATAATTTAATAATAAGTAACATTGTCAAATGTCTCTCCTGTTGAAGTTGAAACCTTCAATTTCAACAGGAGAGATATAATCTTAAACTAAGGTCACAAATCTGAAATTTACCAATTTATTTTATAATTAGTTATTAAAAAATAATTAGTTACAAAAATTTATTAAGTTGGTGTAATAAAATCTAATAAAAGTAATATCATAATTTTTGAGAATTCTTCTTCCATTTTAAGCATCAATGCAAGCAACTGCTCAAACAAAACCTTGACAAAAAATTAAACTGAAGTTTCATAATTCAAAATTAAAAGTCATCTACAGACTTATCATGTAAGTATAAGAAGTTAGGAGAAGTAACTTATATACCATGGGTCATTGTAATTTAATTTTATGAAAGAGGATTGTGGAGTTTTTTTTTAAATCGTCAGTATATATAGTTATACAAATTTATATAAGCTATTGGAAATAAATATATGTCCAAAAATAGTAAGTGGTCTTTCATCAATTTAGATTCAAAGGAGAAATAAAATCGGCAAAAAATCAAACTATAGTTCAACAAACATTATTCATTCCTTATCCATATCTGTGCTAATTTGTTTATGTCAAATATTATTAAAGGGTCGCCCATTGCATTCCTTATTCATATCTGTGCTAATTTGTTTATGTCAAATATTATTAAAGGGTCGCCCAATACTCGTTGTTGCTTCCTTTCAAGAGAGTAGAACCTCTTCGACCGTTCGGAGGGGAAGTAAAACCGGCTGCCCTGTGTTAGTATATTTACTGTATGTATGGAAAAGATCCTGAAGCAAAATGAAGCCTCTGAGCTAAATTCAAAATCGCCTGTTTCGTCGCCCGAGTCACCCTTCTTTCTCCGCTAGTTGGTGTGAAAGGTGCTAAGCAAAATTTGCGTGGTCGGGCGGAAGAGCAGGCCTCACGGCCTGAGTCTCGCCACGTAAAATAAGGCATCAATTCAATTCAATTCAATTCACTTCAATCACGAATACGAACTTCACCCAACCTCCTGTAATGGGAACATGCGACTTGGATGGAAAATCAGCAATATCTTCTCTCTCCCCGTGGCGGCCCGTGGTAACACACTCAGTTGAGAGCCATGAAGTCTGTAGGACTTCGATGTTTGAAGAAGACAGTGAAGTCTTACAGTTGCTTTGCTGGCTGTGATCCTGCCTTGCGTTTATTGTTTCTGTCAGATCATAGCCTCCTCTAGAAGTCATCGTACTATAGTGCGATTTTTGTAACTTTGGTCCTCGGCTCCAAATTTTTCAACGAAACTTCCCAAGTAGGACGAGGTTTTACTCTTCTATAATATTCCTTAAGTTATACATCAGTTCTACCATTAGGGGTCTGAAAAATTAAGGAAGTGAAAAACTATTTTAGGCGGCGACAGATGGCAGCTGGGAAGAGGGCGAGGCAAAATCGAAAAGCTAGCCCAAACCAAAGAAATTAGACAAGTAACAAGAACGAGAATATCTCTGCCTTTCTGTTACAGTCCTTTGATACACACGATGAGAATTTTTTTTAAAAAGGAGCGGTTTTTAAGAAAATATTTGTTTTTATAAATTGCGTGCACAAATTACGCAAAATCCACTCATTTTTTTCAAAAATGACACATGATTACAATACTTTCTCTTCTTACGAAGTAAGGGTGATAAAGTGAAAAGGGGTAGGTAAAGTAGGCCAGAAATTTATTTGGCCCCCATTTTGTTTTCGGCTACGCCCGCCTAATAGTTATTTTTCATTTCACAGAATACAGAAGAGTCGACATGACTCCGGAGCTAGTGGTGTGGCTTCCTCGTCTGTAGCGTTGAAGTTCACTAAACTGTTTCGAATTATTTCATTTCCTGCTCACCCAGACAATGTTCAGATTGCGCGACACGATGTCCAATCCCGGTGCATCCGCCGCAGCCGCATCTTGTCACTGGGCCACGGCCATCGGGGGCCCGGAGGGTGGAAGCGATCTCCGCAGATCAGGGACGCACTCTCACATTTGCAAAACCGGAACAATTGTTTTTGTGCTACAGCCACTGGCGCACCCAGGGGGGGCTCGGCCAAGCCTCCCTTCCCAGAGGCCACAAAGGCTTCCCAGAATACATATTAAACTTGTAGAGCTAAAATAGCACGTACTATCTCGCCTGTAATTTCACGTTTTTATGTGAACTTACAGGCGAGATAGTACGTGCAAGATAGTAATTTTTTACGCGAAAAGTACTCACATTTTTAAAAAAAGGACCTGAGCTTATTTCAAAATCTATCTTTAAGGAACAGATTTCACTAACGGAAAAAACTCTATCTTCATTTTTGAAGTTGTAGGAAGACGCCGAAAAAATTTTAAACTTTTGCAATTATCGAAAAATCAAAGTTTTCAACGAAAATGAGACCAGCACCATCTCTTAAACATCCTTCCCACTATCCAACGACAAAATTTAATAAGAAACTATGGAACCATGTTTTTGAAAATGTCCCAGAACTTCGTGTAAAGTACGCCCAAAATTAAAATATCGATTTCAAATTCAAGGGGCCGTGAAATCAGTCATATCGATTGTGGAATTTCAATTTTAGAGAAAATCGGCTGAACTGTTTAGCCGCTAGCGCTGTTCACGACAGACATTTGATTTTTTTGGTATCAAGGTCCCATAAAATATGGATTGCGGCTACAACACGTGTTACAGAATCTTTTTTCTAAATTTAGCAACTGAATTTATCCACTTATTTGTTACCAGGGCTCTGTAATAAGAGCTTTTCTACCGAAAATGCGCCAATTGTTCGCGCAGCGTCACATAATTTTCTCTACTGCGAAAGCGGTAGCGAGAAAGTAAAACTACTACTTACTAATTTTCTATACTAAAAGCATTTAACATGTTTACATCAATTATTTACAGTATAATATTAACTATAAGTCAACAAATAAAAATACATTTTATATTCACCGTAAATGAAAAATTCGTTAAGACAAAACTTCAAATGGGTTGGACACCTGTACCCTCCTCCTCCCTTCCAGGAAAATCCTCAGTGCGCCTTTGGTTATAGCAGACCGCAAACTCCTACAAAAAGTACAAGAGTCTCTACACGTAGTATAAAGAACGCTGCCGAAAATTGATTTCGAGATTTTACGGGAAATGCACATTTTGGGGCTCCCTGATACAGAAAAATATTATTTTTTCCTTTCAAAATTCCCCTTCGTCCTTCCGTCCGTTCATCTGTGAATAACACTAGCGCCTAAACTATTCGTAGCATTCTTTTTCCAAAAGAAATATTCCTGTGTCGATCTGGCCCGAATCGAAGCTATGCAATTTTAAAAATAATTCTTTAAATTTTGGAGTTATTTTACATGAACCCCAAGGGACATTTTCAAAATTTTTTCAAAATGGTTCCAATGTTTTTCTTTAAATTTATTGTAAGAATAGAGTGAAATACCCTTGTAAATGTGATATAGATCCAATTGACATGGTTAACTCTGAATTTTAAAAAATTATCAATTTTTCGGCGTCTTCCTAAAACTCCCACAACATTGATGATAAAGATTTTTTTCTTGAAATGAAATTTGTTTTTTATAATTAGTACTTTCTCACTTTTGCAGCAGTCCTAGATGTCATTCTTCGAATTCCTCACAGATTTACGCGACGTCTTATAATTTCCAAATATTTACCAATTTATACTTTCTCGCCTTACTTTGTAACAAGAGAAAGTATTGCAACCGCACGCCGGGAAACGGCAATTTTTCAACAGAAAACGTATTGCCGGACCCTTGTAATGAACTAATGATGCAACAATACATATTTTTCGCATTATTTCTAAGTTTTGGAATTTTCGAAAATTCAGTGAGTTCAACGCAAAAAATACTTGAGCCATATTTTAAGAAAGCTTTACTCTATGCCTGCAAACAATTTAAAGAAAAAAATTGGAGTCGTTTTTGAGAAAATGTGTTTCTTATAAATTGCATTAACTTCAAGCAGAAATTATGGTAAAACAATCGTTTGTTTGTTTGTTTTTTCAAAAAATTGTTCACAACTTTTTTGAAGATCTGCTTTCTTAAAAATCATTTAAAACAATAATCTATTGTCAAAATTGTACTTTTACAATGTTAGGGTTTTCTAATTTTCGAAAATAGAATTCGCCGCAAATGGGCCTAGCACCAACTTTTTTACTGTCCTTTGATTCATGTTAGGAGAAAAACAAAGAAAAAATTGTTTATACATTGCATTAATTTCAAGAAGAAATTACGCCATTTACTACTCTTTGTTTCAAAACATTGTACTTAGCCTTATTTAACGATCTATTTTCTATTTTCAAAATATCTATTTTCAATATTGTACTTTTGCAATTTCCGAAAATACAGAGATCGCCTAAAATGCGACCAGCATCTACTGTTCAAAGAACGGTAAAAAGTGATGCTTGGTTCGTTTCCGGCTAACTGTATTTTCGAAAATTGCAATACATTAACATTGCAGAAGTATAACATTTAAGATTGCGAATTTTGTTTTAAGTAAAATATATTCTAAAAAATTAGATCTTTAATACTGTTCATGTAAAATTTGTTGATAACACTAGTTATTTTCGCATAATTTGGCCTTGTAGTTAACGCAATTTATAAAAAAAACATTTTCTCATCAGAGGGTTTTGTGCAATTTGTTCAATTTAATGTAATTTATAAAAAAACAAGTTTTCTCAAAAAGCCCTCCATTTTTCCCTCACGGATGGAGTAAAGGAGGTTTAAAAATCTGGCGAAGGTCTCCTCGTCGAACCCTCTGAAATGTCGAAAACTGAAAAAGTTGGAAATAATGCAAGAAAGAATGTGCTGTTGTGACACCACATTCCACCACCACTAGTTGATATTTATTTCCTGAAAACATATTATGGCGGCTTTTTATTTTGAAGCAATTTAAATTTTTCAATTCTGGAACTCATTCATGTTCCATTGAATCATAAGGAAAGGGTTGTCTAAAGTTGTATTTATTATTTATGTGAGAAAGGAGATGAAGGCTGAAACTTCTTTGGATAAGTGTATCATTTGTTGGAATGATATGAAACAGTAATGTTATCATAATACGTAACTGAAATAATCAAGATTTGACCATTCATTTATCCTGGCTAGTGCAAATAGCTGACTTTAAATTGATGCATTTGGGGAGATTCCCCGCTGCGGGAGACACCTGGGGGCGAAACATCCGACCTGAAGGTCATCGCTGGATTACACGTTCCAGCGTGGAAGAAATACTACCACCTCCCGGGATTTAACATGTAACACGCTTACAGATTAATGATCATAGTAGTTGCACCCTAAAAAGCTAAATAATCAATCAACTGCTATTGAAATTGAAATTTTTGTTCAATATCGATTTTTAATTGAATGTTAGCATATTGTGGAATTTGTGATTCAGGATACAACAATACGTTCAGGAATATTTTTTTAAAAATTATATCATTATAAAAATGTGGTCCAAGGTACCACACGGATTTGTTTAGTCGGTAGGTTAAACGAGAAATTATGTATGTACGTATGTGTATATACAATATGTGTATATAATACATGTGTGTGTGTTTATACACATACACGTGTGTGTGTGTGTGTGTGCACATACACATGTGTATTACTCATATTCATACGTATACGGCGGGTACACGGAATTTCTTTGCGACCAAACGCGACCTGTCAAACTCCAACGCATGTTTGGTTGCCTATCAGTCAGGGGCATATTACACCGCCTTCTCCCAGCTACTGCACCAACCCTAACATCAGCGGCGTTTTCTTTGGGCGTGCAAATTGTGTGTCAACGCCCAAAGAAATAAAAATATCATTTTCCTTTGAGTTTATTTTGATTTTTTAAATTTATTAATTCGGACTTCCGTGTGATTGGCGTCATAGATCGGCACCAGATGCAACGCAGGCAGTGCGCGAGCGCTGTTCAGACCTTCGGCGAGTGTCTCCAATGTCGGACGTTGAGGACGGAGCGGGTGGCAACAGCGCATGTTAGGAAGAGTTCATGCACGAAGTGTGCGAAGGCCTTTTTAGTTCAATATCGATCTTTATTTGCATGTTAATACATTGCAGAAGTTGTGATTCAAATTCAAGGGCTTGCTAATGAGCGAGAGTCCGTTATTGTGATATTCTCCGTTGCGCGTTGCAGCCTTTAGTGCTACTCATGAAATTAATATTATTTTTTGATACGAATATTGAAAAAGTGGTTCAAAAATTTTTAAATAATTGCTCTTTTTTCTTTTCTTATGTAGAAAAGAAACTAGTAATTGATGATGAGCGACCGTGTCCTAACTTAATAATATTTCAGAATTTAATTTTTAAAACAAGTGAATAATAGGGAAAACGCCGAGCATGTATTTTTAAATACAGTAATCCCTCAACATTCGCGAGAGTTACGTTCTCAAAAAGCATCGCGAATGTCTAATCCGCGAATGTTGGGTCTATCTTTTAATGAAGAAAGGTGGGTTAGGTTCCTCGATATTGAAAAACTGTTTAGAAAAGAAAGAAAAATATCTGAAAAGCAATTGAAGAAGAACTGGCTAAGCGCTACTACTAACAGAATTAACAATTAACATCCCAAAGAGAAGAGAAGAAATAAAACAATATTTGGAAGTTTTCGAAGATGAAAGTGATTGGATACAAGATTCCGTAATTTCTTTGGTTCATCACCCTCCTCGTTGTTCTAAAACCCAAATATTTTGTATGGAAGAGTTGCTGCATCTATTTCTCGATTTCGAAATTATTTCCAAATTCAGAACATGTTCGAAGACTCTTTCCACCAGAGCTTGTTGAAGTTTTAGACCGTCATTAACAGTTTTTACACTGACACAGGACGCAATTTCGCTTCCGTTACTACGTATTTATGTTCGAGGAGTTTTTCTTTGCTGATGGTTTCCCAAAGCTTCTCTTCAGTGATGACATTATAATGAAAGTCGCATAGATCCTGAATGGCTTTTCTGTTCATTTGGCCAAAATCTTACCTCCTATTTGACGGAACTGAAATGAATTATTTTACAATTCTGTTGTTCAATGAGAATTGACATTCCAACTTTGACGTATTCGCAGAATGTGATACTTTGAGCTCCGGTGTCTTCTGAGTTCGATTCCGAGATGACGCTGATAAAGGAAATGAAATGTGCTCTCTTAAAAAAAGTACTAACAACCGCGCAACTTTTCTTGACCTCCTTGCTTCCCCTTCCCTTGAGCAACAAACTGTTAAAGGCAAAAGCTCGCAGTGAGTACTGATGACAACATTCCAAACAGAAACTTCGTTGACGCGAAACAGAAGCTATTCAATGCTAGCTGCTTTCAAAGTCAAGAACTTCTCTTCGGGTTTTTCAATAACATGGAGGAATATAGAATATTATATATTCCTCCGTGCTCGATAATATCTAAAGAAATTATTAAGGCAAGTCCAAGGCCTTCGAGGGAGGCACCTCAAACTCCTAAAAAAGTGAAGAGGATGCATATGTACAAGCGGCGAACGCCAAATTATCGAAAACGTTGCGAATGCTTGTGAAATGGAAAAGGAGAATAAGGCTTTGTTGTGCCCTTTGAGTAATACTTTAGATCGGGCTTCAACGTATACTGGAGCTAGTTTCCACAATACGTCGAATAAAAGACAACAAGAACCAATGATCCTTTACAATCTCGGAAACGTCCGGTAAGGATCACATTCTTAGGAAACTAATTTATCAAACCCTATGTAATTATATTTTTTAGATGTTATTTCCAGTAACTTGAAACAGATCTTCATATGAACGGCTGATTTATAGAATTTTACGACTTTAAAAAATGTTAACGTAGTTAATCTTTAGAATGTCACAATTGATAAGAAGAAATTATTATAATAAGATAAGATTTGTTAATTCAGGCAAATAAACTCAGTACGCTTCCAAGTCAAGAAATTAATCAGTCATGCATTACGAAATATGAGGGTCCATTTTAAATTCAAATCTCAGATAGAACATTTCTATTAAAGATGTACTGAGAGCGAAAATCAAGAAGAAGATGTGAATACATAGTGCGCAAATCTTAGTAATGAATTATTTCCTGAAATTGAATATTCTTTCATTCTTAATCAATGAAAGAATAATTGTCATTGACTTTGATTTTCCAGAGATTGGCATTACTTAAAATACTCTAGTGACGGACTTTGTTCCCCAACTCATCCCCCCACTCCAACCGAATTTCTTCAATCCATCGGTCAAGGAAAGTTGCGCGGTTAATACCAAAAGACGCACTCGCGAATGTTGAAGTCGCGAGTATTGAAATCGGTAGCATTTCTTTAATCGCGAACGTTTGGAACTCGCGAATAGCTAATTCGCGGATGTCGAGGGATTACTACAAATATAATTTAAAATGTATTATTATTATTATTATTATTATTATTATTATTATTATTATTATTATTATTATTATCATTATCATTATCATTATTATATATTCCAATCTTTGCCGTATAATCTACAACACCGTCCCAATAGCATGCCATGCACAGTTTTTAACTTTTTTGTGATGTTAAATAATTAATTTATTAAATAATCAAAATAATTAAAAAATAATCTACACCACCCTCATTATTTTTATAATGCGACTATCTTTCCCTCATTCTTCCAATATTATAATTTTAAAATAAAATAGTATTTTATTTACATAATTTAATTTTTACTCTAAATATGTTTGCCAAAAGAGTTGTGTGGGGGAAAGAGTTTTTTTTTCTCTTTTTTTTTCCTTTACTGCCAAAGCCCTAAGTACAAAGTGAAGAGACACCACTACATAACAAAATGAATATCTATTGTAAAATGAAATTCTTTCTTTTGATCAAGCGCAGTTAGTTTTGGAAAAGTCAAACATTTGAGAGTATGATTGAATGGTAGGATTTGAAAGATACTTTGTTCAGTATTTGTAATGAAATTTTGAGGAAAGTCGCACAAATTATAATGATCTCATGTTATAGGGGGCGCACAAGAATAAATTCAAGTACAAGGAGATCGTTTTAAACTCCTATTGTTTAAAATACATTACAATGAAAATCTATCGTCAATATAATGAATCGTAACCTAACAGTCAAGTAAGCAAAATCTTTTGCGATGAATTTCCTTGCGCTCGATCGTGTGTGGTTTTCGGGCGCCAAATATATACCCAACTAGTAGAGTCACAATAACACACACTTTCTCATTCTGTCTACTGAAGATCCATCATAATATTGCAAACTATCTTGGCCTGGTGTCTCCAACATTTTCTTCGAAGTTTATTTGTGCACTGCAAGTTCATATTAAAAAATAAATTTAAAAAATAGTTCATAGGCTCGTCTATACTTAGCAACAGAGAGTTCCAATGAAAAGTATCGATAGAAGTTTTTTTTTCAAAATTCGCATTTCATTTCATTGGTAGATTTAACTATCTTCAATATATTGAACCATATTTCAGCATAGTAGGTGCTTAAAAACCACGAAAGCGTTTTAACTCAAATTCTTCCACGTTAAAAAAGGTTGGGTTATAAATGTAGCCAATCAATTCGTCTTGAGAACAATTGATGTGATCACCTCCGTAGCTGGCTTTAAAATTCTCCCAAAACGCATTTGGGCTTACCTAACAAATGTTTTTCGACTAGTCCACTTGTGAAATTAAAACCAAAAGGGTTTAACTATACATATAAAAGGCTCCAATCAGGGTGGCGTATCTCAAAACAAGCATTGCTTTTTCTATCCTATTTTCCTTACCATCCCTCTCTACATGTCAATAATGAGATGCGACTCATATATGTTAGGAGGCGGTATGTATCGAGTTGATATGCAATAAACTGCTTATGTACTATAACGTGACCTCTTTGATTTTTACATGCTTTCAGTTATTTTCAGTATTTAGTGCATTTTGGAACTGCATTGGAAGTAATTTCATTCGGCGAATAGTCCCATTAAATACCACTCGTCCTTCGGAAATTCTCGGTCCTGTCGTCGCTCCGCGAGTCTGGGATTTATCGACAATTTCCAAAGCACTCGTATCACCTATAGTAATCCATTACAGAATTGGGTTTGATTGATTGATTGATTAATGCGTGTTTCCTGGCGCGGCAGTGCTATGGTCATTAGTCCCAAAAGTGTATAGCATGTAGCTTCTTCCGTCAGATTTAATGGCATAAAAGGCTTCAATCAAACATCTATCCATTCAATCATAACTCTGGAAGATTAGTGTCATTGAATACCAACTGGCTGTTAGCTAAGCTTAACCTTGAGTTTAAACTATTATTATTCCGTTATCTTATGTATGTTTAGAAAATGAAATTCCGCCATGAGAATATTATTTCCGCGAACCCTCGTCCTAAACTACCGCAGGTTTATACCATAAATTCTGTGAATGACTTATGATATGTGGCGGAATGACTGATTTTTTTTTGTGACAAATTCTCTCAGAGCCCTAGGTTTGAATCGGATTTTGAACTCAAGTAAGTAGTTGGGAGAGACGATGTCAGTGTCTAGATAAGAATTCTTGAGGTCGACAGTAAGGCACTGCTGCAGGCCGATTTCTTTGTTTCATGATGAGCTCATATCTACATCATGCACTAATCAATTCCAAGCGGGTTCTGGATACGTCAGCGGTCAGCCCATGGCATTCCTTCTCTATCCCGACTCAACTTCCGTTCTGGGGCCAGGCGATGAGATGGAATCGACTTCCCCTTAACTCATCGAACGCTTCTGTCCGAACGTTTATGAACTTTCTATTTCTGCTAATGACACCGGAAATTTTAACAGAAGAAAACTTTATTTCTTATCTATCAGTGTGGTGTATCAGACGCGCATAACACCTTTCTTCTAAAACTCTTACATTTTTAAGAAACACTCATCACTGCCACTCATCAAATTCTGGAAGATTCCATTAAAACCGAAATATTCTTGTGGCGCGACACTGCTGTATCTATTATGGACCTATCTATTATTACTTGTCTCTGGGGGTCACGTTTGGCAGCGCATATCGCAGAATCCTCTCATGTGACGACTGCCGAACGGGTTGAACCACGCTCGAGGGGGCCTCTGCAGGGTCTTATCTCGGTTGCAATGACATAAATTATTGAACGTGAACTACATATTTCACCGTTAAATATTAGTAATAATTGATAATTAGAAATGATAAACTATCAACAATTTTCTATCATTTAATTTAATGTTATTTAAAATACGGATGATACGAGAACTCATATCTTTCAATTTGTTTTCGGTTGTCATTTCACTCGTTAAAAAAATAAACATAAGTCTGAAAAATATTCATACATTTTTCTAGGATTCTATCCTCAATTTTACACGTGAATTTTTAAGAAATTTGCCTCTAAAAATATTAGTATTTAAGTCCTTAATGCAAAACTCAATTTTAACTTTTACATTCACATTAAATTTGCAAAGTTTGATGACCCTGAACGTGTACAGTAATAACAGGATAGTCTTAGCAGTCAGTAAAACGTCACTGGTCACACCATTCCACAAACATCTGGTTGTTTCCATGCCATGTTTCGTTGCAAAATAAATAAGCTTAAAAGTGAAAAGCAAGATCATTTGATCATTTCCTCCCCTCCATCTCACTAACGAGGAATTTGTATCTTCATTGGAATAAGCAACGGATGCTGCATTTGAAATACCGTGAGAATCACAGCCTCCAAGGGTTTTTTCGGCCTCACAAGAGACCGAAAAAATATGTAGTATAAAACGTCAAAATATGTAGATAAATATGTAATGAAAATAGTAAGAATATGTAATAAATATGTAAAATAGTATATAATATGTAATATTAAAATTCTCTAATTAAAAACCATTTTCATAGAAAGAAATTACATTTAGAAAAACTGTTCACTTTACATCATACAATTTTCTCGTCAGTAGTAAAAGCTTAATATATTGTAATCCAGGACAGTAGTTTAGCTGCCAGACTATTCGCAATAGAAGCCAATCGCACAAACTGGCGAGATCTACGACCAGCATACATTCACTGCAGCATCTTTATCGAAGTGTTCCACGTCAGTGATCGCAAATTTTTCTCGGAAAATAAGGTTACTATCTGTAACCTTATTTTCCGAGAAAAATTTGCGATCACTGACGTGTAACAAAACGCGGTGTCAATAATGCTTTGGACGCCTAGTTTCCCCAATCATGTAGGAAAAATACTGATTTAAAAAAATACATCTGTTCATAAAAAATATGGAGTTAAATAGAAGAAAATTGATAAAATAAGAAAATATATTGTGAAAACAGCAAAATATGTAAAATATGTAATATAGTACTAAATATGTAAAAATATGTAACGAAAAAATTCGATATTGTGTTAGAAGGTCTGTGATTCGCCCAGATTACTATTTTGAGAACGGTAAGTAGAAAGACAAAAAATATGTAATTACATAAAAATCCGGTCTCTAGTAATAACTTTACTGAGACGTTGAGGAGGAATATCCCTTGCATTTCAAAAAGGTGTGGCATAAATATTTCCGAGGCCATACAGGAATTAGCTCGCTTTTTGAAACTAATTGGGAATATAAATAAAGTTGTGGTCTGAAGCAGGAGAAGATGCTCATCTTTTGGGTGCCACAGTAATAATATTTTAAAAAATCATTTTTTCTGACAACGTTACAACTCTCAGATCAAGCCTAACATCAGCGAGCTCGCTGGAGTATTTCGCGTTAATTATTTCGTATGAAAATTACAACATAATAAGACAATATTGGATTACGTTATGCAATTAGGATCATAGACGATACTAGACAGTATATGTATTACATACAGTAGTTCTATCAGATTGAGAAACAACGCTAAATAACACAGTTCATTTAGTTTCAGAGATAATGCATATGTTTGCAGTCAAAGTTCTATTCGATTGAGTTATAACATTCAAATGAGGAGTGCAATAAGTGTTACATTATATTACAATTTTTCACTTTTACATCAGATGTTAAAACTGCTATTTAGATTTAAGAATTTTCATGACAGATCAATCCGTCATTACAATGGGTTTCAACTTCTGAATAACGGAAAATGGATCACAAAGTATACTGCAATTTTATCAACTCTGCCGCTAACACAAATCAGCTGTCGACGGTTTCATCAAATCGGGAGCTTATATGTCGCTTCAGTAATGTCACTATGGTGACGTTCGAGTTTCCGATCAGCACCCAAGAGCTAATTGTGTCAGCGGCAGAGTTAAGAAAATCGCAGTATAGTATGTTTGCACTGAGTTAGAAACAAAAGAAAAACTGCTAGACAAACCACAAGCTAGAAAGGTCGATATCAGTTTTTCAACCCAAAAAGCAGAACTTCCATAGAGCTTTTTCCCCGAGATCTTGAGATGATCACAAATCGAATGAGGCACATTGCAGTAAGGTAAGTGATGTACAGAATGGCAGCATGGTAGATGATGTTCTCTCCCAGTTTTAACACATTTCCGGAACGTATTCAACCGAAGAAGATAGTGTCACTTTAGTGCTTCAAAAGATACCATTTCAGTACTTTTTCTGAGCAACTGCCACTGCTTTCATTTAAGAAAGTTACCGACGTTTCAGTCATTTTCCAGAAAAGCTTGAAAATGTCACCGGAGCATTATGTAAAGTATCCACAAAAATTAAAATATCTTAATGATCTCCGGAACAGCAAACAACTAGATCTTACACCTCAAGTATTTACCAAACCCAAAAATTTCTAAAATGACCAGAGTTATCTGTGACATAGACTTCCATCCTTCCATCCATTCAGACATTAGGATTTTGGGAGACAAAACTGCACGTATCTATGCGTCACTCGAGACCATCTTGGCTAAACCTTACACTTTCGTATAGGAAGACAAAATATTATTGCGCATAGTATGAACATTTAAGACCAAATGACTCAAGCAATAGTACCCACTGCATACAACCATCCATTTTTTTCGTAAATTCTGAACTGCTATAGACTTATCGCAACCAATTGAAAATTTACGGTTTTTACCGACAGCCATCCCTTCGCAATCGAAACAAAAATGAAAGCAAAGTATGGCACATGCTCCTATTCAAAGCAAGATCGAAGGTCAAGTGCAATCTCTTCTGGAATTCCCAAATAGATAAAGTAATAGCCAAACCAATCACAAAAGATATACTCTCTGCCGTTACCCACCATTCCCTGTCCCCTCGAAGGGAGCTATACAGGAATATCTATTTATTATATAGTAATCCCTCAACATTCGCAAGAGTTAGGTTCCCAAAAACCATTGCGAATGTCAAATCCGCGAATGCTGAGTCTATCTTCTAATGAGGAAAGATGGGTTAGGTTCCTGGATATCGAAAATCTGTTTAAAAAAGAAGGGAAAAATATCCGACAAACTATTGCAGAAGAACTGAGTAAGAGCTACTACAAACAGGATTCACAATCAACATCCTAAAGAGAATAAATAAAAAAATATTTGAAAGTTATTTCAAAGTTGAAAGTCATTGGATGTATGTTTTTTTTATCACCTTCCTCGTTTTCATATCTTAATATGGAAGAGCTGCTGCTTCTATTTCTCCCTTAAATTTCGAAATTATTTCTACGTTTGGATCATAGTCGAATTTCCTTTGAATCAGAGCTTGTTGACATTTTAGAACGTTAATAACCGATTTGAAGTTGCTCCAAGATGGAGTTTCGCTTTCGTGACTTCATCATTACGTTCGAGGAGATTCTCTTCGCTGATGATTTCTTAAAAGCTCCTCTTGAGTTAGGTCATTGTAATGAGAGTTGCATAGATCCGAATGGCTTTTATGTTCATTTGGCCAAAACTCTTACCTCCAATTTGACGCAACTGAATTGAATTATTTTACAATTGTGTTATTCTATAAATGTGAATTGACACTTAATCTTTGAAATTTTTGCAGAACGTCATCCTCTGAGCTCCGGTGTAGTACGACCAAAAGACCCACTCGCGAATGTTAAAACCGGTAACATTTTTTTCATCGCGAATATTCGGAACTCGCGAATAGCGAATCCGTGGATGTCGAGGAATTACTGTATATACACACATCCGCTCAAATCTAACGTATGGCCAGTCCAAATGGTCCAAAACATTTTTTAAAAAATTTACCCATCTTGAAATCCAAATGAGAAGAAGAATTTTCAAAACAACTACATTTATAAGGTTTGTCGTCTCAAAAATTCAAATTCCCCTTATCAACACAATTATCAAGTACCCTTCTCAGAAATCCGAAAGACAACACACGACACAACATTTCAAAACGTTTTAACCAAACACTACACACTCTTCATTAGACCCCCAGAGGAAAAATACCCCTAATAAAATAAGCCTAAATGACGCCTCTGAGCTAAATTCAAATCGCCTGTTTCGTCGCCCAAGGAATACCTTCTTTCTCCGCTAGTGGGTGAAAGGAGCGTAGCGAAATTTGCGTGGTCAGACGGAAGAGCGGGCCTGATGGCCCGAGTCTCGCCACGTAAAGTAAGGCATTAACTAACTAACTGTCCCTGTCCTTCTACACCCCTCCACCAAACCAAGCCAAAGAGTAGGGCAACATACATCACAAATGCGTCAGACAATCCTCCACGTACTTACAGAATGAAATACCAATGAAAGTCTCACACTCCCACCCACAACCGCATTCCTATTCCATATTGACAAATGTCAAAACATAAATAACTTCTACCGCAAAAACTAAAGAACTTCTTCGAGAAGAGATAAGCGAGCTGAAAACAATGCCACAAAGTGATGAATGAACAAAATGAGTGTATGGCGTATATGGCAATTATTAGTTTAAGTATAATGAGTACATATACAGATGTCTCAGATCAAATGTTGCACATTTCTAGAATACGTAGAGGGACCGCTGATTATCAGTTTTTGTCAATGAACGTGCAGTGAGAGATTTCTTCCACATGTGCAATTTGCCCCTGATTATTAGGCAACTTTTTGTGCACTGGTGTTGTGCAGGTCGAGTAAAAGTATTCGTTGACCTTAACACCAGAGCATGATGAATGAAGCAAACAATAATTGGGAAAAATGTATCTTTGATCCCTCTACATACCCTTGAACTTTGTAACATTATTCCGAGACACTGGAAATCTGGTACCTCTCGTGTGTCACCTGCCGTCCATTGCACGCGGTTAGAGCCCTTCCGGCCCACCGCGCGGAACAAGCGACGTCTTTGAACGCGTCTCGCTGTGGTGCAGGGGAATACACTTACACTTTTAACCCTGGAGAGGTGGAGGTTGTCGGAGTTACGTTAGAGGTGGCGCGGGGTCATTTCTGACCCCTTTAAGTTATTTCTTTATAAAATTATATTTAGAAAAAAATAAGTGCGAAATTAGTTATTTTAATAATAATCAATCATATATATGGTCGTATTAACTTAATGCACTACAATAAACAAACATGCAAATGTGAATTGAAACAAATAAAAAGGCAAAATTATAATTTATCTTTCATTTTTTGTAGTGACTCCATAAACATTTTCCTGAATATTTCAACGACAAAGGTATCAGAAAATTCATTAAGTTTCAGTTTTTAACATTGGCTCATATAAAAACAAACAATTTATTGAAAATGCTTTAAAGCCAATCAACACAACATAGAAAAAGTACGAAATTTAAGATGTTTGTATTGGTTTCACAAATATTTATAAATGAATTATTACATATAAAATTTTGAAAATCTTTCAGACAAAAGCTAAAGAATGTGGTGAACGGTATGTGAAACTTAAATCTTCTGACTTGAAAAATTAGGCAACTGCAGCTAAGCAAAGATTCATGGGGTCACAAGAGACCCCGCGCCACCTCTCTCGGGTTAAGGAGACAGATATAACTTAAAACGTTAAAAAATTCTATTTTTGAAAACATTTTTTCTTCACGCACTAATTATTCAGGAATATTTTGACGAAAAAAATATTTCAATATCTGTAATAGTTTTCGAGTTATGATTTAAAAGATATGTCACTGCATCATGCATCTACTAGAGTAGTAAGATAAGGAAAACTCGTGAATCAAACTTCGTCGCTTGTTTTCCAGAATTACAGTTTTATGACCCGTTTCCCTGACAACTCAAAAATTAATCATCGTAAAGATATGAAACTTTTAGGATGCATGTAACCAAGTATTATCTACAAAAATTATGCTAAATTGTACAATTCAGTTCAATAGTTTTTGTGATAAAAATATAAAGCTGAAAAAATATTAATAATCAATATATTCCTTTTTGATTCAAATTAAAAATATTATTTATTCAGAAATCTAAATGAAAAACTATGCTTTTGTACCTGTGAGTATTTACAACAATTCATAAGAGGAAATTGGTAAAAATCTTCAAAATTATTTGAGTTATCAGGGAAATACTAAGTCAGAGCATGAAAAGCAGGTTGAATTTTGATTTAAAAAAATAAAAACAAAAAAATTTTTAAAGTTAAAAGCAAATTTTTCCTTGCAGAAGAAAGATATTTCTGTGTGTCAGTTCATTTTCACTGCTGTGGGGTATGATTTGAATGGAGAAAAAAACGTGGAAAAGTAGTAAAAATTTAACAGCTATAAGCTGTATCTACCCTCTTAAATATCAGAAAGGGGCATGTAGTATCGTGGGGAAAGTGAAGAATAGGAGGAAATTAATACATAAACACTTTCTGGTCGACATTTTGCCGCAAAGGAGGGTGTCATTCGACGTGTCTCGGTCTGCAGGCCATGTTTGCGTACACTTCTAATTAAAAATCTCCATATTCTTTTATAAGGCTGTCACAGACTGATATAAAAGTTCAAAAAGATCCAACAAGATTTCGGACAGTCAAATTTATTACATTAAAAACTTTTATGCCACAAATAAAAGTTTTTAATGTAATAAATTTGACTGACCGAAATCTTTTTGGTTCTTTTTGAACTTTTATAAAAATCTCCAAATTAATAAATATGAAAATTCTTTTAAAACTGTTCAAAGCGCTGGAGACGAGTCGCTAACTCAGTAAAAATAAAATGGGAAAAATTGTTACTGAACGGCTTCGTTCGATTTAACTAGCTGTGCTAAAATAGCATGTAGTACTTTCTCCCTCCTTTTTCACGCAAAAGTACGCGAAAAGTTCTCAAATTTTCGAACAATTGTACAAGACCTTATTTCAAAATCTCTCTTTAAAAATCCGATTTCATTAAGCCAAACAATATCTATTTTTAATATTTTTGTTGTAGGAAGACTCCGAGAAAATTTTGAACTTCAATGAACACGAGACCTGCACCATTCTCTTAAACGTCTTTCGTACTACTCAACAACAAAATTGAATCAATAACGATGGAGCCATTTCTTGAAAATTTTGAAAATGTCCCAAGGGCTTCTTGTAAAGAACACCCCAAAACTGAAATATCGGTTTGAAATTCAAGGGACTACGACATTAGCCAGATCAATTGGAGAATATCAATTTTGGAGAAAATCGGCTGAACGGTTTAGCCGCTAGCGTTGTTCACGGACAGACGGACAGAAGGATGGACGGACAGAGAGACGTTTTGCCGTCATTCGATTTTTAGGCATCAAGGACCCACAAAATATGGGTTCTAGCTACACTACGTGTTGGAGGATTTTTCTCTCTCTAAATTTAGCTACTGGATTCATACACTTTTTCGTTACCAAGGGCCAGTAATAGTTTTTTTCTGTAGAAAATTCGCCGTTTTTCGCGCAGCATTACATAGCTTTCTACTCCGTAGGGAGAAAGTAAAAGAAGCCAAACCTCATACTTTCTACACCTACTGTATTGACAACTTTCTTTGATTAATATCTGATAATCAATGATAATAAGCTGCCCTTCAAGGATTGAGTACGGAAGGTCGCTTCACGTATACTACAGGCTGCCGGAGCTATTTGCTATAATCTGAGAAAATTACAACAAAAATGTCAAGTTTATTTATATTAAAAAATAATTAGAGTATATTAATTCACCAAGTATTCTAGCGCCGCTGCTCTGATCGGTCATTTTCCGTGGTTCCTTTTATCAACACCAGGCGAAAACTGACGCGCTAATGGAACACAGACCACGCACGATGTTTCCTCTACACTATCTTCACTACAATACACTATCAGGATACCAGTAGCGATCTTAGAGTTTGTCTCGTCTGAATCTGAATTAGTGAAATTGTCGCTAATTCAATCAGTGAGAGCCGAAATCACTGATACTTCAGTCGAAATGTGCAGTTTCGCTGGTAATCAGCGAGTATGCGAACCTTTTCATTATGACCGTCAGCATTTCACTGATCGTCAGTGGTAAAAGTTCCGCGCCACCACCGCTTACTGATCGTTTAGTTGTTCGCGTCGTTCACCGTTCAATTAGTTGGCATAGTTGTCACAGATTTCACTGATTCAAACAGTGATGTTTCACTGATTCAAAAAGTGGACCCGATTTTCACTGATTTGTTCAGTTCACTGGTTGTCAGTGGCAGGGTTATAACTGACACCATCAACGAATAGTCACTGTCAATCAGTAGTTTTTCACTGATTCACACTGAGAGAGCGCAGAAGATACCTGGTGGGAGAAACAAGTGGCAACCGACATGTAGGTCGGCGCCGGATCTCATGTCCCAGTGGCGGAGGAACACAGTGACCTCCAAGGACAAACGTACACTACACTTACCGGACTAATAACCTAAGTAGTTGACGCGCCTATAACTAATACTCACTCAATGCATCAAGAATAACAGGCACTTTGACCTGCGGGTTCTCGACATGCGTCTTCTACTATGAATCATACAAATCCCAGGAACACGGAATCAAATAATCTTAATGTTGAAGTTTGAAATTTATCGACCGTTACTCGATAGCCATTATCGAAGTAAGACGTTGTACACACTTTCCCTGCTTTTGTTGACATTAGATAAAAACAACCTTTTTGTTATTGGATTGTTCTTCAAAACAAATATTTTTTAGTGACAGCAAACATTTATGCCAACTATTGTGTTTCACGGTAATTATTAGTCATCAAGCTCTCTGCATGGATATTTTTGAACGTCGTACCTTTGAGCGAAAGTATCCAGTTTCATAGTGGCATGCTACTTGCAAATTCAGTGAAGATTAGACAGGAGAACTTACAGTAGTAAATACTGTTATTTAATTTATAAATACATATATTTATAAATAACATAAATTAAACATTTTCCCTAGAATGTTTCTCATTGTCACCTGATCATTCAAAGTGTTGATATGTACTTCGTAATAGTAATTTGCAGGGCAAGTGTTACAATACTACGTGCAATGGCGGGAACATGAGGGGGGGACAGAGGGTCCTTGCCTGAAAATTTTAAAAGAGGCCCCACAGCCCCAATTTAACAAACATTTTATTTTCGTAAATCTGTTAAATTCCTGATAAAGATGACGTATGAACCGTTAGGATATACTGATTGACAAACGGATTGACGCATTCGCCTCTTCGTATATTCTTACCATATCTAATTTTAAGTATTTTGTTGCCATTGACTAGGGATATTATTTTGGTAAATTTTGACCTTTTTTCTTGCTTGTAGCACTGTAACTATCAACTCCTTGACAAGATATTTTAAAAGAATTAAAAAGAATGGTTGTTATTACGGATTACTCAATACATTTTTTGCAATAAGTATGTATTTGCCACTACCTGCAAATTAATTTCACACTTTAATGTACTATTTTATGTTTTCGATTATATAAATTTCAGTTTGAAAACGGTGTTACTTGAAATTGTATCTGGACATTTTGTAATTTGCGAGTAGAGTCAACAAGTTAATTTCAGCACCACAAAATTTAACAGACTTGTAGCATTGAGCGCTTTCAATGGAATGTCATTTCATAAATTTTATGAAATCATATAAAATGTATTAAATAAAAAAATTAGTAAGTTTAGTTCTGTAAAGAATTCTAAAATTTTCCAAAAACTACGAAAAAATGGAAATTGTACAAAGAGAACTTACAGTGCAACTGATGAATCCGGGGAATAACGTGAAAAAAAACTTTCGGATCTACCTTTAGAGGGTGACTAATTTAAACTGGATTTCCCACAGAAACTCTTACAATGGCTCAAGTTCCCAAATTGTCGAAAATAGCTAAAATTGTCCAAAAAGATACGAAAATCCCCGAATACGCTCCCAAGTTGTAATTGATTCACCCTACAATGGCCAAAAAATAGAGTTCAAACACAGTTCAGTGATTGAAAGTTGGACAAAGTGACTCAGTAATTTAGATCCCCGTCCTCTCTTGTTTTAGGCTGCGTATGTGCATGATTACGAGTGAGATTTCCTGCCGCAGCATCAGTAGAGCCGAGGTTGGAATTTTGAACAATTCTGTCTGCATGGCGTAATACGTTATATTTCATATTAGATTGAATTTGTGTGTTCTCGATTCAAGAACAGGATATCATTAACGATTCATAAGATTTAATTTGGATTGCGTTTTCTTGCACTTCCAGTCATTATCGTTTGATTTCAATGGTACCACTTTCCATTCCGTTTTCGAAGCGGGAAACAACAAAATGATTTTGTATGGATTAATACACTCGTATCGTGCTGGGGAAAATCGATTTCGAGATTTCAACGAAAATACACGTTTCTGGATCCCTTGATGCCGAAAACGCGTGTTTTTTAATGAAATTCCACGGTCGATCTGGCCCGACTGACTTTTTTTTGGCTCTGCGATTTTGAAAAACATTCTTCAAATTTTGAGGGTTAAAAAAATTCTATAAAATTTAGTAGATTTCCCGTAATTTTGAGTAAAATATTCCCAACAATAACACAATATTTTCTCAAAAACAGCTCTAATATTTTTTTCTTTAAACGTTTTGTCCGGACATGGTTAAATGCACGGTGTAAGACGACATAAACCCTGTTTTGCGAGTTATAAATTTCAAAGGGAGAATCCATATTTAATGCTTTGCAAAAGTTTTTTCAAGAGAAAGAAATTTCTATTTCCAATATTTCGCCAGCCGCGCTGAAGGTGCTCCAGCAATGACAGAGCATCATAAATATTTCAACAGCGCATTTGAATCAAGCAGGACCAAATATATTCGCCGTACATTGTATTATTCATCGTCAACATCTGGTTGCCTGCATACGTCACTCCATATGTTATGCGAGCAATCAATAAGATTAGACGCAACTCACTGAATGACCGACTAAGGGTCAGCTTTTAAGTGAAAATGATGATTATAATCGCTTGCAGCAAAACACAGAAGTACGTTGGCTCTCTAAAGTCTTTTGAATAGGTTTGTTTGTTGTTGTTGTTTTTCAATCTATTTGACACAATACTAGACTTTCTTCAAGTAAGACACGAGGAATTGCGCGAAAACCATATTGTATCAAAAAATGGCATTACTTATTTGACAAACCTGTTTAAAATAATCCTAGAGTATATCCAAAGCATAATTACCAACGTATTTTCGGCGGGCCACGGTGTGAGCGGCTGACGCACTATTTGCAGCGGAAAGTGACGCTTCGCCACGCAGTTCCAAGTTGAGAACCAAGCTCGTGACATCGGCCCTCACGTTAAGGCAAAACATCCTCGAGTCTTTCCATCGCATAATTACCAACGCATTTTTTTCGAATACGGCTTAAAAACAATTTGGCGTGCGTAATTTCTTAATGATTTCCAGGAAAGGCTACAAGTTCTTACCTCCTGTTGGCCCCAGAAGTTTATTTCATGTGTACGCACGCGTGAACGAATAGTATCACAAAGTGCACTTCTGCCTATTAGTTAGTGCACTTCTGCCCATCGTTAGCACGAACTCGCTTAACACGAATTTCACCGTAACACGAACCAAACTTCGGTCACGGTAAAGGATTACGGTAAAAGGGACATTTATAGTTCTCGGATAACACGAACTCCGATTTTTTCAGTCCCTTGGAATTCGTGTTAATAAAGGTTTAATGTATTATTATTATTATTATTATTATTATTATTATTATTGACATTAAGAAAACAACTTATGTAAAATGTTTATCTTTGCAAGCCTGCAACCATACAATCAGTGAAGATATTTCTTAACACGCCATTGGTTCAATATATATTGCGATGTGTTTACATTTATTATTAATTTATTAATTTTATACTTATTTAAGTATTATCTTTATACTAATATTAGTGAATTATATGTTTACACACTAATATCACAAAGTTTTTATTTTAATTTTTGATTTTATATTGCCTGAGAGATAGTAAGCTAATGGAGAATTTGCATGATGCCCTGTTCAACGCTCGGCGTCCTTTGCTATAAATTAATTTACATCTGTCTTTTGATTTAAAGGCTGCCCAGCTTTTAAAGTTCGTACGTCCTTATTTATAGATTCAAGAAGATCGATTCCGATAGATTTCGCATGATCGCGACCGTTTCAAGCAGTGCTTGCGATCATGCGACTTCTACCGGCAAGACCGAGAAAGATGCGAAATGCCGTGACATATTCCACCGCGAAGATGGGATTTGAGTGGCCTTGAGGGGCGTAGTTAGAGAAATCGCAGTATACTATACACCGTCTAATGCCCCACACCCGCCGCATAGGAGCGCTCAGCAGCTCGCATTTTCGAACTTCACATCCCAGTAATAACATTAAGCCTGATTTAACACTACCAGATACTACTTCTACACAATCTGATATTATCGCCAATCACTGGAAATGATTCTCCGAAATAAAAGGTTACAATACTTAATCCTAGGATCCAAAAATACTTGCTATTGATGACTGGCGGACCCCAATCATTCATCGTCGTCATAATTTCCTCGTCTTTCGTATGTTTATTTAATTAACGTTACCGTTAGCAATGAAATGGACAATTAAGAAGGACATCACTGCGCTTATGAATACAGTAAGCTACATTTGTCACCAATCACGTCACCAGCAGCAATCTTGAAATGACTTTCTTTATGGCCAGTAATGAAAATACCCTCATAAAGTAGATAAGAAGAAAAACAATTTATAATTTGTCATTATAGACATCGTAAACAAGACTGTGATTAATGAATGAAAAATCAAATTCAATATTTTGCTTAGTTGTCTCGTAAAAATGAAATGATTTAATCCAACAACTCCAAATTTAATCGGGATGATATGTCCAAACTTACACGTACATGTTGCAAAACATTCACGAATAAAAGTCTAGTGAACACCTAGAAACAAAAGTATATGTGAAAATTTGATCCCATTCAAAAATGTATGTCCATAAGAAACATTCCAATAACAAGATATCGCTTGGTTTATCTATTTATCCAACGTCAACAAAAGGGGGATTATAAAACGTATTGAATTTTTATTTTGATAAAGACTATCGAGTAACGGTCGATTAGTTCCAAGCTTCTTCAACATGGAGATTATTTTATTCAACCCAAAACAAATGCTTATGAAACTTGTGCACAGTTTATCACGAAAGAACTTCCGACAAAGCCCGTCATTGTGAAGAAACTAAAATAAAGCTATATTTAACTATTTTTTCTCTGTGTTCATAGACTTATTTCCTTTGCGCGCAAACATACGATTTCTTCCAAAATGAATATTCCCCCGGCGATCTGGTTCCATTCGAGGCGTCGCAATTTTGAAAAACTTTCTTCAGGTACTGTACATGATGCTCCCCGGACATTTTCAAAATTTTCTCAAAAACGGCTTCAAATTATTTCTTTAAATTTCTTGTAGGAGTAGAGTAAAATACACTTATTAAGGAGGCATAGATCCTAATTTCACGGTTGACTCAGAATTTTCGAAAATTGCAAAACTTTGAATTTTCTTCCGCTTCTTCCTACAACTACAAAATTAAAGATAGAGATTTTTCCTTCAAATGAAATTTGTTCTCTATAGTGATTTTATTCATTAAGGTCATGTACATTTTTTTAAAAAAAATTAGTAGTTTTCGTGTAACATTGCGTGAAATATGTGCAATTTTAAAAAATTACAAAAAAATTCTCAAAAACGGCTCCAAATTTTTTTCTTTAAGCTTTTGGTAAGGATAGTGCCTAATATACTCTATGAGATTACATAAACGTCATATTGCTCTATTCTTTTGTTTTTTCAAAAATTACAAAAATGTACTTTTTGACTTGTCTCTCACGTCGTTAATATTTATGTTAGCGGCGATTTGTCCACAACAGTATATTTACTTGTACACGAGTTTTAAACAATGTCCTATAAAGTTCCTCGATTTCCGTTCTATTATTAAGAAACCGAAAAATTAAGAAAATGTCAAAAAATGTACTTTGGGCCGCGGTAGACGGCAACTGGCAAGAGCATGTGTCAAGTCCGAATAGCTAGCCCGAGACCAAAGGAAATAGAAAACTAATAAGGGAAAGTCTGTGCCGTTCTGTAGCACCACTAGTTTCTTTCTTTCTTGCTCGTACATGTAAGTTACTTTCTCGAATATGTAGTGTATTCAGAATCCACTTTTGTTGATCCTTGATGGCGAAAAAGTTGTTTTCGGCAAAATGTGTCTGCTCGTTGTAAACACTAACGCCTACATTACCCATAGGATTTTCACTAAAACATATATTTCGAATTTCAAACGGATATTTTTATTTTAGGAAGTTCTTTACATGAAACCCCAGCGACATTTTAAAATTTTTTTCAAAAATGGCTCTTATTTTTTTTCTCTATAATTTTTGCTCTGATAGAACAACTCTTCCAGTCATGTACTGTTAAACAGACGGCTTACGATTTTCATTAAAACCTCTGGATTTTCGAAAATTGCAAAAACTGTTAAGGCTCTAATAAAGCTACATTCTTGAAGAGATGTTTTTTCTCAATGAAATCTGTTTTTTTAAATCGATCTTTAATTAAAGTCATGTACAAATTTTCAAAAAATGACTACTTTTGCGTAATTTTTAATAAAATTTGGGAAATTAAAAATTGCATATGCACGAGTAAACATACGTAAACTTAAAAAAAGGTTTCATTTGTAATTTTTTGTAGGGATATTGCACTAAATAACATCATAGTGCAATTTTAATCCAAACTTTTGATTTTTCAAAAATTACATATGTAATTTTTCAAATATCTCTCAAGCCCTCCCTTCTTAACTTGTGCTTTTTAATTAATCATATTAATGCATTTGTGAGAACAAATGTTTCAGGTGATTTCCAATTAACTTTCTTGAAATATAAAATGTTTTCGTGTGTATTTAGAGCTCAAAATATCACATTTTAAGAAAAGCTCAAACGACATTGCCTTAAAAACGACCCCGAGGTTTTGGCGAGAGTTTTTACTCTTCTATGATAATCGTTGATATGAGTTTCTACGATATTATCAAATTCTTATTTCAATTAAACTATCAGAGGACCAAAAAGAAAATGTGAAAAGATGGACGTGTTTTTTTATGAAATACAATTGTGTTAATTGAGACTACCTGAAAATAATTTGTTCTGCATTTCCTGTTGTCATTTAATTTTGAGACGTTTTTTATTACTCAAAGAGACTTTGATCGGTTTTAAAGCTACAGAAACTGTGTTTACGTGTTCCTATGTATAGTGCAGTCGATGGGGAGCCAAAAGGGCATCCACCTTGCAAAAGGTGAGGTAGAAGATTTTATTTTTTATAATGTTATTAGTAAGAAAACGTTTCCACCCCGAAATACTTCGGAAACTGTTTTAGTAGCCAAAAAACCAAAAACATTTCGGGCAGTTTTTGTAATCAATTTTAATGGTTCGTCTTAGAGCAAAAATAATTATGTACAATTTTAACGATTGTAAAATTCTTTACAAATTTTCTTTATATATTATTTTTCTCAAGCAAATAGTAACAGAGCTACGAGATTTTAAAAGTTTCCCAAATTTTCCTTCTTGTTCTGAAGTTGCCCAAAATTACTAACAGTCTCTTGAATGCAATATTTTTGAATTCCTAAGGTCGTTATAAATAAAAAGCGATTAAAAACTAATGTTTTTAATACTTACTGAGGTTACGCTCGCGTTTGAAAGTTCTGGTAAGAGTGGCAGTAGGCTTATACGTTCTGTCCAAAAACACGATTTACTTTTTAAAAAGCATTTCAAAAATATAAAATTACTTTAATTATTTTCTTCTTTTAATTATTATGATTATTATTATTATATTAATATTATAATATAAAAACAATATTATAACAACAATTCTCCCTAGGTAGTACACGACCGTGCAGTTGGTGGTAGAGCTTCAGTGCCCCCATGAGCCTGAGAGCTATGCCAGTGGCAGCCTAACTACTGGTAGGGCCTCCCTTGCTGAATAGGTTGAAGGTGAGGGGTCAGACGACGAAGTACTCAATTTTGAAGAGAGTGGGAAGTAAGTAGAGAGGGAAGGGTCATGAACCTTTGGACTTCCTGTTGTCGGCCCATAGAGGGTACAGGAGAGAAACTGGGTTGGCACACCAGGCCACTGATTAGAGTGGAGGCCCGAACCTTGCATTAGCCAGCGAAGGAGGCTGCCTTCAGCAGTCAGTGAAAATCCCGTAGGGTTTAGTAATGCCGGCTGGCGATCGGAGGGACCCCTTGCTGGGCCCTGCGGGGGGATGCCCGGAGGCCACTGTGGGTCGCAGTAACGGATGGCAGGAAACAACCCAAGGGTTAAGTGGGATCTGTGAACTCGAACTTGCGTCCTGCGAATCTTCACTTAAAACCAATGAGCAAAATGGATAGAACAAGAAATGTAATGAATCTTAACGTGCCTTTTTCTACCAATGTCCCATACCTGCTCAGAAACCAAGCTAATGTCACCTTGTCAACATCTGGCCATCCCACAGGGACCCCAGAGTCCGCAGTAGCTCGAAGCCATCGTCAAAGATGCACACGGGATGAATTGAAGGAGGTAATGTTGTGCCTTTACTATGCAAAAGCGAAAAACGGGGCTCGGTAATATACGTTTTCAAGGTACAGAGAGAGCGGAACCCAGATATGACACCTCCCCTAGACTCAAAGAAGCTTGCCAGTCAACGACGATACATACTCAGCGGTGCAAAATTCACAGGAGAACAACTTGCAGACATCCAGAGAAACGCAGAGTATGTTCTTCGCTCGAACTACCCACATGACGAACATGTAGAATTTGAAAACGATAATCCCGTTGAAGGTTCATCTCTTTCCAATGAAACACGCGTCAGTGGTGAAAAATGATCTGGCAATGAATTACACGATAAGGACATGATGCGAACTCTCCTTCGACGCGAGATAGAAGGAGTTCATTTGAATCTCGTGCACCGTTGGTGAAAATATACGAAAATTCCAAAGCTAAGAGAGTGATAGAATTCTGTCTTAAAGAAGGTGATACAGACCTCAGGTAGAGATCTATACATTACTGAAATCAATCACATCATATGCCTCATGGAAGCTCTTGGTCACAGCGAGCTCGCTTTCCAGTACGCAGTCCCGGGTTCGATTCCCGGTCGAGGCAAGACTATAGTGTGCGTTTTCCTTGGAATGTCCCAGTATATGTTGCTGTGTGGCGATGAGAAAATTCACTTCTTAGGTTGAGAAGACCGGAATACGGCGTGGGAATGTCTACGTGCTAACCACACGTACCCCTTTAACCCATTGCCTCGAGGCAGGGACGTCGCCGGTAGGCCTGAGCCCGTTCTCGGATGTTGCGCAAAGTACATACAATCACATCATATACGTAACTGGATAGCTAGTATCTCAGAAATTTTGGGGCCAGCCAAGACGGCCGCCAGCCAGCCAGAGTAAGCGCTGTATCCCCACGGACGAAGAGAATTATGAAACGGATAGCCAACACTCGGCGCGAAATATCACTCTTAGCTGGGGCATCTTCTAAATCAAAGCAAACCTCTAAAGTTCAACGAAAAATATTCAATATTGAACAAAAATACCAAATTGAAAATGACAAGCAGAATAATGGCAGTTGAGAAGCTAAAATAGAAAATTCAAGCATTGGCTCAACGAATTAGACGTTACAAACGTAGAATAGATTTCCGTATGCCGAATTGAAACAGACGCGAAGAGATTCTATCACAATGTGACTCAGAAACCGAATGGTAATGCTGTCACTCCAAAAGATGACGTCGAAGCATTCTAGGCAGGAATCTGGCAGGAGAACAGATCCTATAACAAAGACGCATCTTGGCTGTAATCTGAAGTTGATGCTGCCGATGAACTTGTGGAAACAGTGGAAGATGTTCACGAATTCTCGGAAGAGGACCTCTGCCAAGCAATTAAGACCATGTCAAAATGGAAATCCCCCGGGATTGATAAGATCTAGATTTACTGGATTAAGAAATTAACAGCAAAACACTGTCTAGCAAAGGCTGTTAATAAAATTTTAGAAAACCCAAAGGAACTCCCGGAATGGCTCACACCCGGCATCGTGTATTTGCCACCCAAAGCGGGAGGCAGCTCTGTGGCGAAGAACTACGGGCCAATCACTTGTCTGCCAGTACAAAGTTATAACTGCAGCCATAGCTGACAAAATGTACAGGCACCTAGAGAAGAACCATCTGATGCCAGTTGAACAAAAAGGATGTCGTTAACGTTCTTATGGCTGTAAGGAAATATTACTACTGAATAAAGTCATCTTGGATGATGTAAAGAAACGAAAGCGTAAATTCAGCATGGCTTGGATTGACTACTAAAACGCCTTTGATAGTGTACCACACGATTGGATTTTGAAGACCTTGGAGATCTATCGATTTCATCCTAGACTTATTGAGTTTTGCAAGTTTTGCAAGTCGTGGAGTGCCAGGTTACTAATATACAGCGGAAAGGAAGCAGTAAAACCAGAAATATTCAGATGAGCAGGGGTATTTTGAAGGAGATTCACTATCCCTTCTGCTGTTTGCATTAGTTTGATCCCACTATCGAGACAGTTGTCGCAAGCTGACTTTGGTTACTAGCTCCATGGTAATGGAAGACCAGTGTCACATTTGTTTTAAATTGATCTTAAAGTTTTTGCTAAGAATAAAGCGATCCTCTCCCAAATGCTGTCTGTCATCAATGATTTTAGCAATTACATCTGCATGAATTTTGGTCTTGACAAATGTACAACAATCAATTTAAAAAGATGTAAACTGACGTCAGAGAGCATTGAAGTTTATATGCACACTGTGATTCAAGATCTTGAGCCAGGTTAAACTTACAAATATCCGGGTATTAAAGAATGTGAGATCATCTCGAACGACACAATGAAAGAGAGAATTCGCAAGGAGTATTACAGAAGAGTGGCACTTGTACTGCAGTGTGCTCTGAACTCCAGGAATAAAATATCTGCAATTGGTAGTCTGGCGGTGCCTGTAGTCGAGTACAGTTCCGGACTAGTGGATCGGACTGAGCAAGAAATTCGAATCATGGATCGAAAAACAAGAAAACTGCTAACAATGCATAATGTCGCCCACCCTCGAGCTGATGTACATAGACTTTATGTGTCACGTAAGGAAGGAGGAAGAGGCCTCAGACAAATTTGGCGAATGGCACAATGCAATAGTTGGAATGGGAAAGTATGTAGTCAGTCATCAAGATGACCCTCTAATGAGGCAGATCATGAAATCTGACCGAAGAATAGGAAACAGAGGCAATGCTAGTGTAGCAAGAAGCATTGTGAAGAAAACTATGCAATAGCACACACACTGAACTTCTGAAGCTACTAAACAATGAAATGTGAGACACAAAACATGTTTAAAAATATCGTGGAGACACAAACCACTCCATGGAAAGTATGTGTAAAGAATGGACAAGGTGCAGATCAATAAAGATCAATCATTTATGTGGCTTAAAAGGGGAAGAATGAAGCCAGAATCGGAAGCACTTGTAATAGCTGCCCAAGATCAGGCCTTGAGAACACGACATTATGATAAAGCGGTTCTCAAAATCTCCCAAGATGATAAATGCCGCATTTGCCAGGAGCAAGTAGAAACCATTGATCATGTTGTCTCAGCTTGTCCAATCCTAGCAAAGACCGAATACCTGAAAAGACATGACAGGGTGTGTAGCTACCTCCACTGGCAGATCTGTACCGCCCTCGAAGTTCCAAACACATGCCCCAAGTGGTACGAACACTCAACAAAACCGGTGACGTCTGTTGGATTGTGTACGATATTGTACGACCAACAAATTCAAACTGATCGCACGATAGCGGCAAACAAATCGGATATTGTTATCCGGGATTTGGAAAAAAAATTGTGTCTACTTGTAGATGTTTCTGTGCCTTGTGATCAAAATGTAATCAAGGAAGCAGAGAAACGTCTTAAATACAAGAGTTTGGAAATCGAGGTCAGCCGAATGTGGGGCGTAAAAACACAGGTCGTCCCGACAGTTATCGGAGCTCTGGGATTTGTTCCGAAAAATTTGTGTAAGAACTTGGTTAAACTTCCAGGTCCATCAAAGGACTGGGAAGTGCAAGAAATTGCTTTACTTGGAACAGCTCACATTTTGCGCAAAATATTGTAGAGGCACCGACACTCCCTAGATCTGCTCCTTAGGTAACTGGTTGCAAACTGGAGTATATTCTATATTCAGCCGACTCATAACATCTTTAGTAGTGATGTAGAGTAATAATAATAATAATAATAATAATAATAATAATAATAATAATCCAGAAAGGAAAAACCGTGTTTCTTCTATGACGAGTTTCATAATTATCGAAATATATTAGTTTTAGTGAAAGATCATAACGGTCATTATTATTTACAACAGATTTTGAAATCTTGAATCTCGGCCACGCGATATCCCCTACGATAGCGCTTCTACATGCTGCTACATCGCTCGTTTCCCTCTCGACCCTTTGAGAACGGGAGGTTCGCAATAAACAACGTTACCAATAAATAACGTTTAAGTATGGATATCGGGAGTGTGTATTTTGTACGTGAGGGGAGTTTGGACGAAGGTGAAGTGGTTGTGGCGAAGAAGAAAGGAGTCATGTTAATTCAAAAATTGATCTTGTCGGAGATGTGACTGTATCTAAATCTTGCCCTGCGAAATATATTAATCCAAAATTGGTTTCTGCATCAACTTGAAAGGAATGTGAGCAGTCTTAGCCAGGTAGATAAACAGCTCTTAGATCACATAATAGATAAAATATCAAAACCTATTGTTTCCTATGTGGGAGAGAGTAGGCGGCTGAATTTATAGAATCACAAAAAGGACTATTTTATACACAAACAAATTATGTACACAAAATTATGAATTTTCCTTTACGTAATCAATAATCAATGCAGTTCAAAACCGTCAATATGAATAAAATCAGCAAATAGCACGCATTGCTGACGAGAATTTAGAAGGTCGATTGCAGATTTGGGAATTATTGTCATTATTCCTCCCATGGCATGGAAAGTATTAGACCATCCAATGCGTTCACATTATGATCTGCGTTGTCAAACATGAACTGGCAGAATGCTTCATTAGTTTCAAAGTACGATATCAATAAGGAGCTTTGATCCAAACTTCTTGTATCCATATGCGCTAACCCTGTCAAGAGGGAGGAGAAAAAAAGACTTCGTCTTACTGCCGATATGAAGGCATGTGCTAACGATATACATTGCTTTCTTCCACGAGTCAATTGCATCGTTCTTGAGTTTTAAAATCCCTCACTCAAACAACAAAGTACAGATTCAACATTACGTAAGAAATTTGTGCTACTTATTCCTTTATTTGATGCACCTGTGAATGGGAGGGCAGCCGTTTTTAAGGCTGATAAGTACATTTGGGATATTATATTTCTTGTTTCGATACCAGCAGTCATTTAATATTTTGTACTCAACATTTTGAAAATATACCACAGATGTTCCGTTTGCTTTCTGTTATCAATACGTCTTCTCCATACTTTTGAAGAAGGCTGGATACAATACGCGGTTATCGGGTAGGTAAACTACCTGCATTCGCCCATCAAATTATCACTAAGAAAGTGGTATTCATTAGAGTAGCCTTCAAGGTAAGAATATACGCAGTGCGTCTTATTAACATTAGAAGCTGGGCGAAATACCATTGCTCTCTCTTCTTCTTTTTCTTGTCGGCCTGCTCAATTTCTTTTGCCAGGAAAATTGGTATCGTGCTTCTTCTATGACCAAACCCTCGTTAGAAAATACATGTTATTTTATGACTCCATTTTTATTGACGATTTTCATCCACATTATTGATGGTTTCAAGGAAAATTTCAAACAATTTCTTTGTGAGAAAGGCATCATTTCTTGTGATAATGAATAATATTAAAAGCAATAATAATAATTGCAATTCTGACGGCCATCTGGCGGGCTAAGGTCCTATCAGCCTAAAATCGGCTGCGATTGCACGATCGCGCGTAATAGACGACTGCCGCAATGTGCACCCCAATATTGCCAATTCACAAATTTGTTTTTCTTTGCATATTTTTTTGGCAATAATTAGAATTACCTTCAGAACTTTGACTCTACAAAAAAAATAACCTTCTGGGCATTATAGAAGAGAAAATGTCAAGAAACTGGTGTACAGAAACGAGGCATTTGTCAACAAAATGCCTTAGAACAAATTTGCTCATCTAACTGAAGAGGATCTTATGCGTTTTTATCACCTGAAATTATTCATTCGAACAAACTAAAGATAGATCGCGATTTTTTGTTACAATTTATAAGAAACCATCGACACATTTAAGATAAACAAAATAGAAGTTTAGAGGCAGTATATAGCGAACAGATTACTCAAAAAAAACTTTGAAATCGCGTCTTTACCACCGTGAATAACTCAGAAACGATGTCCAGGGTCCTGAAACCCGAGTTTTCGAGTGAGGGTGGAGTTTGTGGAGACATGACATGACTGTGGGCCGAGGTTACGTTTCTTCAATAATATTCTTCTTCCGACCTCTTTTTACTTTCCCGTATACGTACGTATATATACAGAGTAATATGCGTAGTACAGGAAAAGTTATATAATGCTGCGCGAAAAAACGGCGGATTTTCGGCAGAAAAAAATTCATTGCCGGTTCCTGATAACGAAAAAGTGGATAAAACCAGTTGCTAAATTAAGGGGAAAATCCCCTAACACGTGGTGTAGCCAGAAACCATCTTTTGTGGGTCCTTGATACCAAAAACCCAATTGGAAGCAAAACGTCCGTCCGTCTGTGAACACTACTAGCACCTAAACCATACGTAGGATTTTTTTCAAATTGAAGAAACCCCTGTCGATCTGGCTCGAGTCGAAACTTTGAGATTTTGAAAAAGATTCTAGAAATTTTTGGGAAGCCCCTGGACATTTTCAAAATTGTCTCAAAAACCCAAATTTTTTCTTTAAATTTCTTGTAAGAACAGAGTAAAATACACTTATTAAGGTGGCATAGGTCCGACTTTCACAGATAACTCTGAATTTTCGAAAACTGCGAAAGTTTGAATTTTATTCGGCGTCTTCTTCCAACTACAAAATCCACAATGAAGTTTCCGATGATGTTCGTTCTCCCGCTGTCGGATTTGTTGAGCACCAACTTTGTGCGTAGAACCAACCGCCAACTGATAAGAATTGCTGAAGTTAACAATAATCGTTCTTAGCGCTATTAAAAGGAACGGGTAAAGTTTCTTACGACAACAGCTGTAAGTCATGCTGGGATCAATGAAGCTGCTGCAAACATTTTTTTCAAACTATCTCTGACACTTAGTTCCCATGGGGCTCTAATCTTGTTTGACAGAGTCCCAACCGAGGGACAAGCAAAATTGGTTCATGTTATTCTAGCAGACAAAGATGAAAAAGAAAACAATCAAAGAGATACATTCTGCATCACACTAAGCTTACATTCTCTACAAACATCGAGTTTTCCTCTTTTGTTACTCCTGATTCAAAATCTTTCTTCACTAGATTTTCTATCAGTACAAATTTTCGCGGTGAAGAATGATCCTGTGGAAGATGGATTATAATGGAAAAATGATCCTGTTGGCAAAAGTGAAATTCAAAAATTTGAGAAGACAGTTGTTGTGAATAAGTCGATGAAAGATGTGTTCAATTCATTCGGTATTATAATAACACCCTCACAAAAGATGAAACTGACAATATGTTTTACAAATGGTTGCCGAAGATTATAAAAAATACCTACCTGCAACTAAATCCTCTCTTACGAAAAAATTATGTTGGATGTTGATTCGTTCAAGTCGTGTTTTGATTCTACACAAATGACTGTAGATACTCTGTCAGTTTCTCTTATAGATGCGTGCACTATTTAAAAGCTAATATTTCTTTAATTTTTCATGTTATTCAAGAAATTATTGAATAGACACTTGAGTAATTAATTAGAATATTTTTAAACAATTGCAGGGAATGTGTGAATGAATCATAAAAATTTAGGAAAAAAGAAAATGGTCTCGGTGGATAACATTTTACCATTTTTTTAAATGTAATTATTATTTGCGTGTACTCAGTTCAAACTTTAAGGCGTTTGGGGGTCGCCTAGATATTGTCCGATTGAGCTGAAATTTTACACATGTCATTTTCTTGTCGAGTGAAATCGGAAATTGAAAAGGAAATTACCCAGAGAATTTTTTGACCCTCCTTAAGCAGACTGGAAGAGATTAGCCTTTCCGTATAATATACAATGCTTCTGAAAATGTAACAATCACGAAAAAAGAAAATATCTTGCAAACTTGCCGTATCAAATAAAATCAACTACTTTACCAGTCGTTCACGGCTGCTGAGGGCCTCAGGCCAAGCAAGAATTAAAAAAAAAAAATCGGAGTAGGGGCTGGGAGCAGAAAAAAATTAACGGGGACCTTTGTATGAACAGGACCGAGATTGATGAATGAGTGAGTGAGAGCAGGTGAGCGAGTGTGAACAGGACCGGGCGCGATGTTCGGGGAGTGCGAGGGTGCTCTTCACTGAGAATGACCTCCCTGGGAACACTGTTACCTCGGAAGATTTAGATGGCAGCAGAGACGAGGATGGGGCAAAATCGAAAATCAGTGACTCAAAAGAATGGGTAACCACCTAGTACGAGAAAGACAGTGCCATGTCGTAACACAATTAATTGGGTTAGTGTTTGGAAATAACACAATGAGATAGGTAAGTTTCTAAAAAAAAAGCGCTTGTCGTTTCTTGATGATGTGATTGGGTTTCAAAGATTTATGAAAATAATATTTATGTTTTCAAACGTTCGCGTTAATAAAAAAAATTAGTCTCCAAGTATCCGTAGTCCATGATTGGTTATTTTCTGGTCATTACAAATTGTACTGTAGTTAAATGCCCTGCCTAATTTCCTAAAAATTCCTTCTACGCAGCAATTTTTAATGTTTCCTTAAATTAACAAATTAATCAAAATAGCGGGGAAACGAAAATAAGCACAAGAGAGGTGTTTTTCTATGACCAACTGGTTTAAATATGAAGGGACTCGTAGAAGGAAAAGTGATTGTAAAATGGTCATTGAACCTACCCTAATAAACTAGAGAAATCAATAGTATTTCGTTTCGCTTTTAAATACATTTCTCCAAGTAAGATTATTTCAGATCAAAACGTTAATAGAATGTTCACAATATACAATTCATAGAAGAAAAAAAATACAATTAATATAAAACGATGAGATTGCAAAAATTATTCCGCCGTTTATTTTAATTCGAATTCCGTTAATCTGCGAGAGTGGATAAGTAAATGATGCCATGTGGCGCTATGTTCCACTTGCGATTCGTGTTGCGCAACAGTCGATTTCACAAACATTTCTCGACGTGGAATCCAATTTCCGACCTACGCCAGTGAGTTTCTCTCCAATGGTAGCATAAAATATAGTTACCCCACTACCCTGAACAAGGAACTAAGATATAAACGCGACCATCAAGAGTGTGTGTACAATAACGTGAACACAAACACGCGACCTTACGATGCTGTTTACATTTAAAAACAAAAAACAAAACACACTAGAGAAATGAGATTATCGAAGGGGCAAGACGAACAAGTCGTGACCTTGTCCCAAGCGCAATAACGGATTATAATTGTGAAGAAAATATAAAGACAAAAAGATGCAATCTCTGTAGCGGCTTCCTTTTTAAGTCAAAACTAGATAAAATAGATGGACTTTATTTCACGACCCGACTACGTGTTGGAACAAAGCGTCACGCGCATGCGTGCACAATGCAGCGGGTAATTCAACTGCAATGAGCACTCGACGTCAACAGGAACTGCAGATGCAAGGAAGAGTCCACGACAAGTTGCTCGAGTTCGTGTCGGAAGACGCTTGTTTCTGTAAATGTTTAGAGATTAGGGATATTCGCTGACGCGAACACAAACGTCAAGCGGGTTCAACCGTTTTGATAAGCGGGCACACTATAATTTCAACACTCATTTGATAATGGAGATTGACTACTGCAACACGAATGTTTCATTATCTAAGGCAAAAAACTAGCCGTTGTCAGTTTGTGACAAGTGCATGTTACAGAATATGAGTATAAGAAGCTTTTTCAATGAATTAATTTCGTTCAAGATTGACAGGTGAAAAAAGAAAAGGAAATAAGTCTCTCAGGCAGGCACGGATGTTACAAATTCTTTTGTACCATCGTTCACGAGTCTTGACAGTGTAGAGAAAATAACTTTTAATATTTCCTATTTGTCAGATAAGTTGCGGCGCAGCTCATTTTGTAACGTGTTTAACACCGTGCTAGCCTTAACCCTAATTTCTTTAATAAATAGGCTTACGTACGGAACGGAAGTAATTTATAGCAAAACAAATGTTACACTTACCATTGTCACATTGAAGTTTTCCATCCCACTGTAGGTCGGGCATCTTCCGAAGGCCAGGTGTTGAGAGCCTATTTCACGACAGACCAGAAAAGCGACTGCGCAAAACAGCACGGCTTCAGCCCTTGCCATCACAAATCCCGGTTCCCTCCAACGGCGACGCAGTAATTGAATATCCGCTCCCGCGCTGCAGTGGCGAGGCGCCGGATTGAAGCGCTCCCTTCCGCAGGACACTGCGACGTTGGTGCTCTCCGCGGACAAATCCCGTAACTGCAGCGGAGAGAGAGGGAGGGAGGGAGGGAGACCCACCACCACTTCCTTCTTCGAGCGGCGCTCGGCCTGTCACATTACGTAAACTACTTGTCCCGCCCCGCTGAAGAAATGAGGAAGTGTGCCGTCGCGGCTGACCTGGGGGTCGGGGAGAACTGACTGTGGTCCCGCAGCGGCAGTCCCCGACGGGCAGGTCCCCGAGCCGGCACGCAGCGGAGCGGAGCGTGGCGCGAGAGATCGCAGCAGCCGCAGCGCGCCAAGTGATCTCTCCCGCCGCCCGCATGCACTCGACTGCGGGGGCCCCAGCGATGACGCGAGCCGCCGAGCACAAAGGCGGCGCGATGGAGTGCACGCACGCAATATCCCCCGGACGACCGCCCCCGGCCGCGCCGCGCCGCGCCGCCCCGCGCCGCGCCGTGTCGCAGTGGTCGGTGGGCGCCTCCAGGAAGACGACGGCGGCGTAATCGTAATCGACGAAAACGAAAGTTGCGGATGTCGCGTTGCCGCCGCCGGGTTCGCAGCCGTCTTCGCTCGCGACCTCGCTTCGCGCTCTGCTTCTCTGATCGAGGTGCCCCAGCTCTCCTTTTATCTGCATCTCGCACACGAAACGGCGACGAGGCCTGGGAGAGAGGCGACGCACGTTTTCTGGGGTCCAATTGTTTCAGGTCACGCCACACCGTACCATACAAAAATTTCACCTGCGAGATTCCAACACAGAGGAACGACTGATCTTTCCTCTATGATACTAATAAAGGAAGTGAGTCATTTATACAGGTTAATCCATCGTCATTCATAGAGCTTTCTCCACGACGTCCGACTCGTGTGCAATTCAACCGGGCACTCATAACATCAGCCGTATTTTTGTCTTTACCCATGACATATTCAATTTGTGCATCAAATCAAAATAATTAATTTTCTGATCTTCATTCTTGATTTGAATCGAAGAGAATTCTTGTCCCAACACAAATTACTATTCTGCATGCAAATTTTTCACAAATCTTCCAATTAGTATCGCAATAAATAGAAAGTCTCTTTATGCTGAAAGCAGTGATCCTTCCAAAGCAAACTATTTTATTGACCTTCAGAATTTAATATTCAATTAATATTCTGGGAGACAATTTCAATTTTTTTTAACTACTGCATGTTAATATAAATTTCAGCAACCATATTTAAAGAAAATAAAATTAATGGATACCATGTTGAATCCAAATAGCTTTTAAATGAAATCAAATGCAAATAGTATAATCTAAATAGTCAAATTAGTTGACACAACTATTATGTCAACTCGTAATTCCCTGATACACAAAACAGATCTCACAGTGTACAACTCTAATACAAATTAACTACGTATAAAATTCTATAAAAATCATAAATAAATACAGAAAGCTAATGTTCGCTCTTGATATCAGTACAGAGAAACAATAGCACAGAAAAGCAATTGAAGCATGGTCGTTTCTGACAACACAGAGGGCTAGGTAGGGAACACTCCCTAATACGTTCAAGTACATCCAGTAGTTTTATTCTAATTTCTCTTTTTAACTAAAAGCACTTACAGTATAACAAATGCACTGGGTTATCTTCAATACATCAGTAAAAAATATTTTGACTTAAAGTAAAATTCCAGGGAGAGTTTCTTCAATGACTGTCCTAAATTTTAGATATTAGAGACACTAATGAATTTCAATTCAAGTCAATCATTTCTAAAGAAACTTCAAATGCAAGAGATAAAATAACAATGATGCATGAAACACAGATAGTATTAAAATCGAGCACTGTGCAAATTAATAATGCAGCACATCACAGACTGTCTGAGTTGTTCATCCATTGACAGAGTGTCAGAAATTTTTCAGAACACAGGTTCAGAACTTCTCTGTTTCCGTTCTCAGATGTCATAGTTTCCCGTTCATACAAACAGGCTTTACAATGTTGTCTGGATTGTTACAATGTTGTCCACAATAATCTCAAACTGTGCATGGTGAAGTAACCTGCAGACTAGAGCTTGTAGTACAATTACAACTGAAACAGCTGCATAATATAAATAAAAGAATATTATATCCATGAAAGTACAGTATATTTTAAAATCTTGGTGAACCCATTCATATTTACTATATCAATGTTATCATGGTTGAAGAGTTTACAGGATCTTGAAATCTCAGTAAATCAGTAATTACTGAGATTTGTTTGATAAGTTTCTGGTTAATTTGTTCAATGTAAATGTACTAAAATGCCTAATGATCTAGTGGGGACTCGAAACGTCAGTTGCGAAAGTAACGACAAACAATCTATAGAGCCATGTATCAGTTTGTATAGGAAAATTAAGTCATTATAAATCCTCAAATTGAAGTGTTGGAATATTTGAAACTAATGAGATTCTTGAGTAATTATGATCATATAATGGATGGGGAAAACCCATTCTGGGAGGAAGGATCCTCAAGAATTTGTGTTGAACTCTTTCAAGTCTATTGATGTGTAATTTGAAATGACATGACAAAACACAGAAGCAAAGACTACAAGAGATATAACCAAGGGACAATATAATTTTCAGAGTGTTAATTCTTTTGAATTCTTTAAGAGTCCTTTTAATAACTCCAAGCTGTTGTACAGATTTATTGATGATCATATCAATATGTTAATATTCATCTTAACATCAAAGATGTTACCCTCATCTCTAATTGATAGGGCACATACAAGATTTGTTCCATTTATCAAGTATACGCCTTTGAAAATATTACAACTTTGGGAAAAGATAAAGAACTTACATTTACTAAGCTGACGATCATTTAACAAACACCAAGTTCAAAGAGCAGAAAGGCTCTCCTGAAGTTCAATAGAATCATTAGCCAATTCAATGTATTTAAAGTCAGTTTAAGGTCATCTGCAAAGAGCAAAAATTGTACCTTTATTGAGGACTAAGCAAAGGTCATTAATAAAGACTGGAAACAGCGATTGGCCCAAATGAGCACTATGGAGAAGCCCTAAACACACAGGAATTCTTCCAGATATGAAATTCTTATATTTGACAATCAGGATTCTGTCCTGCAGACAGTCTTCTAACCACTTTAATAAGGACCCTGATCAGGGTCAGCTCCAGCTGATCATTTTGAGGGGGGCCATCGTAGAATTTTGTAAAATAACACTTATTTGTTATTGTATTGTGTATTATTTATGTACTGTAGATAAGATACTGTACATTGTTATTGTTTAAATAATTACATAATTCAAATATAAATAAATATTTAAATCAATTTTGCCAAACAAAGGAAGATAAACAAAAACTCTATGCCTGAGGTGGGGGCCTTTGGATCCGTCGGTGATCCTGATAATCCAAATGATTTAAGTTTAATAATGAGTAGACTGACTGACAGTCAAATGCCTCGCTGAAATCTGTGTAAATGCTATCAACTTGGACCTTCTTCTCTAAAGAATCCATAATATACTGGCTACAGATGATCATATTACAATCAATATTTCACCAAGCTTTTCAACCCTTGCTAGTCTGCAGATATAACAGGGACAATTTTGGGCTTCAGTTTTTCTGTTACAATCATCTCAAAGAATTTATGTATAGTACTAATAAGACTAGAGATTGGTCTGTAATTAGTAATTTCATTTCTGGGGCCAGACTTATGAATCGGTGTGATAAAAGCAATTCCTATTCTGACAGAAAAACACCTTAATTAACAACCTCATAAATAGAATATGTAATGTAGACGAAAGAATAAACATACATTTCGACAAAAATACAGGAGTGAATTGCCCTTTTGCTACTATATGTTACAAATCTTACGAAAAACATAATTTACTGAGATAACAAGGGAAGATAGATTGCAAAGTGTTTGGTCCCTGAACTTAAAATTAGTGGTATCCACACTGCCGAGTTGCCTGTAAAATGTGGTTAAATATTCAGCAAAGGCAATGACCACTGGTCTTGATTAAGTTATTAAATTATGTTAATTAATTTTGATTAACACTGACATTTACAGTAATTAATAACACCTACAAAGTTAACAATCAAGTTAAAACAAGTAATATATATATACACAAGGAAGGAGGAACAAAACTACCACATAAATTATTTTTAAAGATCACTCAAATGTCAAATTTAAAAACTGATCAATAATTTTCTCCGTAGAAATAAAATTGTATTGTAATTAAATTAAACAACTATTTCTGGACTTTAAAAATTTTTCATTATTTCTTTTAAACAATCAAACACTTTTTAAAACAAAATTACATCAAATTAAATGTTTAAAATTTACATACTTTAACTTCCTCAATTGTCTGTTTGTTTTTTCTTGTTCCCAATATCACTTTCTAAATGACATCAACTATCAAGATCCAAGCATAATATGGAATTACTTTGATTTTCTTACTAATATTTCAACTGTAGTACACACATTTTATTAAAAGAAGTTTACAATTGACATTTGCACAAAAACTTGACACTATCAAATCCCAAGGCTGAAACAGTTGGCTAGAGGACAAAGGTAGCTCTGAGGTTAGTAATTACTGTGAAAACTTCAGCTTCTTAAAAGTGTCTATCACAAATTTGTTTTAATTCAAGTATACACAATTTTTCATGAGAACATATTCTAACATCCATTCTATCAGTCATCCACTACCAAATATTTGAATAGAATTTCTTCCAAAACAATCCATTACAATGAAAAAAAATATATATTTATAAATAATGAAACAGATTAAAAACATAGTTATCTTGTCATTTAAATAAAATTATATTGCAACCAAAGTGCATTCTGTACAAATATATTTACAACACTACAGCTGCCTTACCATTTAATATTCAATGCAGTATTCATTTTCTCAACTGCATGATAATCTGTGTAAAGCATGGCAGTCTTTTTGTCACTGGTAGAACCACCCAACCAGTTGTTATACAGCTCCTTTACCATGGTGTTTTCTTCAGGATTGTGGACTGGAAGATCTGCATACATGGATTCTAGCTTAGCTATAAGCTCTTTTGGTGCACTGGCATTTTCTGGTCGCAACTGTGCTCCACCATTAATACACCCTATCATCAAAAGGGACAAATTTTTGTACAAATTTGTTTTTCCACATACAGCTTACACAGAAGAAGATAATACGATTAGCCAAGGACATAACATAAAATATTTAAATTAGAATTATGTCGAGTAAGTTCCGTAAAATCAATCTATATCATGTGCTTTTCAAAGTAAAAACCAATATGATTAATTCCATTGAATGCTTTTACCACAAAACACACAATGCACTTTTAAATTTTTAAAATCAATGACGTAGTTGACGTATTAAAATTGGAAAGTATTAATTCTTGAAATGGTATGTTCATGTTAATACAATGAAAAGAATTTCAAAACTGATAGTTGTAAAATTAAAAGTGATGTATTAAACAAAATTAATTACTTCTCAGTGACTTAGTTTTGCACGGTAATCAACACATATGAGAATACAATTCAGAACTTTACAAGAGAATTCTCATCATTAAATAATCTTTCAGAAAAATTAAATTTAGATATGCATTCACCTGAAAATTAACTCGGTAATTTCACTTGAAAATAAAGTAATATTTCCAACAACAATTTTGTAAATGATTGAATAATTAAAAATACTCTCTCACTAACAACTCTCATACACTAGATTTCACTGTGTTAATTCTATTTTCTTCACTAATTATTATGTCTAACACATGAGAAATGAAATACAAAATTTGCGAAGAATTTAACCAATGATCCATGGAAACATTAGAAAACTTATTCCCCATATTCTACCTGGATATAACATTACAATACTCTCAAACATTAACCAACTGAAGGGGATGTTTTAGTGAACACAACAAAGACTTAACTTTTAAGCATCTTCAAATGATAATACTTATTTGAATTCATTAGATATTTGACTTCCTTGTTACAAAACAAAATCCGCAAACAAACACATCAACAAACTCTAATGATAAAAACTGCATCATATTGACAGATATAAATAGTAAATAACTACAATAATTTATTAATAAAAATAGAGTAATATTTTCATTTTAAATTAATACCTGAAGGGCATGCCATAACTTCAACAAAGTGATAATCACACTTTTTCCGCTTTATTTTCTGAACCAAATTCTGGATATTGCGAAAACCATTGGCAATGGCAAATCTAAGAACAACATTTCCATCTTTCTCAAGAATCACTTCCTTGAAATCTGGATTTCTGCAAATAAAATACAAAATTTGATTAAAAAGAAAAAAGAAAAGGAAAAAAACGAAAGAGGAGACAATTACAGGCCATTAAGATGTGTAAATCTCATTTACCTCAGTGTTCGGTAATGCACATCAGATAAGTCTTGCCCCATTAATTCCTTAGCAGCATGCAAGAAAACATGATCTGCATATCCTCCAGAAGCTGAACCCTGGTGGCCCCAAATTTCTTTCTCTGAAGGTTTTTTATCAGACCAGGGCCAATCAATTGATGCTGGGACTACTTCAGATAGTTTGAGCCCGCTAGACTCCAGCATACTTTGTAATTCAACTGAAATTTAATAAAAATTAATAATACGGTAAAAAAATTCAACACATTCTTCAAATTTAATGCACAAAATGTTGCATCAATAAATCACAATGACAAAAATGGATCATTAAATACAAAATTGATGACACGGAATTCTATAAAATAAAACTTCTTACTTCCTGTGATGACACAATCCACATCATGTGATTGTAATTTTTCATTGAAAAAGTCTTGTCTAGAAGCTTCTAATTTCTTATCATAACACGGCATTACTGTCACATGGTAAATATCATTAGGTGATCTTTTCAATTGAGAGGAAAGATAAGTTTTTATTAGCGATCCCATAATTTGTTGGGGAGATTTTGTTTTTGCGATGTATGGTAAAATAAACTGACCATGTGTCTTTTCAGCATAGCAAACCCATCCTATTGAAAAGATAACAACAAAAATAGATTAGTATTCATCACAATTCAATTTTAGTAATCACTCATTTCCAATCATAACTTTTATGAAGATCAAAAGAATGCTTGGTAACTAAACCTGGGCAAGACGATGTCAACATAGGTAATTTTCCACTTTCTCTATTTTCAGCAGCCCGAAAACGTTCAATAAATTCCACCTGATTTTCCAGAAGAGCAAAATCATCTGCTATGTTCATATTTACAACCATATTTGCTCCTAGTTGCTTAAAGTATCCTGGAATTTTAATCAACCATACACTAAACCTAAGCACAAAAGAAACAGGTAATAACTTAACAATTGTAAGATCATGTACTACCTGTCAATCTTTGTGCTGCTTCGTCAACAGGTAGTTGATAATATGACGCAAGAGACAAAATAGGTTGGACTGATAAAGATACTATAATTAATTTTGCCTTGTCTCCTTGCCCTGCCTGAAGTAAAAGAAAACAATGAAACAAAACAAAAAGATGTACATATCTAACCAAATAAACGTAGAAAATATAATTATATTCATAAATTTACCTCGTGCAATGATTTTGTCTCTTGAAATATTCGAGTAAGTTCAGTTTGACTTTGCTGAGAAATAAGAACAGATTCAGCAGATGTAATGCAACCACTGCATGCTAGACAGTCTGCCAGTGAAATTTCTACCTTTTTAAGTTGTCTTTCCCTACCACCCTGGAAACACCAATAGTAAATATTACTCCTGAAATTATTTCCACATCTCTATTCATTACTAAAATGTCCTAAACTTTGTTGAGCGAGTATGAATAAATAAGAAAACTAATTCACCCAGATTATTTTCAATTTTTTTCCAATATATTTTCACCCAAAATAAAAACAAATATTTTCTGTGAAATGGTAAATGTAAGGATTTCTGTTTAAAAAGCACAAAACAATATTTGAACCCATAATAAAGTAGATGAATCATTAAAATACTAAAGAATCGACTTAATTTTTATAGTAATCATTAATTTAAAAATTAAATCATGTCACTTAAATGTCATTACCTGCAGATACATTAAATGAAACAAGAAACACAAAATCAAGTATTAGTTCTTACCTCTTCAACTTGAACATATCCACCGTCTTCTTGAATTTTTATCTTTGCGCCAGTTCCAACTTGGGTTTTTTCAATTTTCACAGGTTTAATGCACTCCTACCAGCACAAAATAGCATTTAAGACTGTTGATATAACTTGATTCTTTATTACAATACAAAATCAATTCATGACAGAAAATGTACCTGTGAAGGCGTAATAAAATCATCCAAATCTGTTAGCTGCAAGACACTGCTAAAATGCGAAGACATCTCGAAATTTGCTTGTGCAATAATATTTTTTAAATAAAATAGAAAAAAAATGCAATACGTAAGATTTTACGAAAAAGGATTAAACATAAATTCGCATCTGCCTACAGCACGATACGTGACAAGCACAGTGCCAGATGCGAGCATATCCAAGATTCCATTAATTCCTATCAGATTCCATTCAACGGAGCCACGCGCTTTGCGCAGAGCAAAGCGAAGTATACTTTTTAGTGCCAGTGAGTTTATAATATTGTCAACACTGATCTCTGTGAACAAACAACACCTTGGAATGTTCGAAGCAGGAAGTTCCAAGCAAATTTGATTATTCTGTGATCCAGTTGAAGTTTGTTCATAGAGATTGAAATTGCAATTCATTCGTGAGCAGTGTTTGTTAGCTCGCTGTTAGCTCGTGAGAGTGGTGAATTGTGCATTTGAACTGTTTACGTTTTCGAAAAATAATTTAGCGAGAGATCCGGTGCTTAACTAGAAAGGAAAAGTACCTGAAATCTCACAATGTCGTCTGTTGCGGATCCTTTTAACAAGTTTTCCTACATGGAATCGGGCAGTCAGAGGCAACATTTCTCTCCTTATGCGGACAACGGAGGTAGTGTTGTGGCTATAGCAGGAGAAGATTACGCTATTATAGCAGCAGATACTCGTTTGAGTTCAGGATTTTCTATTTATACCCGAGAGCAGTCGAAATTATTTCAACTTTCAGAAAAAACAATTCTTGGCTGTTCTGGCTGCTGGTGTGACACATTGACACTGACAAGAGTATTGGATGCTAGAATGCAAATGTATTATCATGAACATCAGAAGCTTATGGAAACACCTGCAGTTGCACAAATGTTGTCCACCATGTTGTATTATAAGCGATTTTTCCCTTATTATGTTTCCAATATTTTGGCTGGCTTGGATGGTGAAGGAAAAGGTTGTGTGTACAGCTACGATCCAATTGGACATTGTGAGAAGTCTTACTTCAGAGCTGGAGGAAGTGCAGGGGCTTTGCTGCAGCCTTTACTTGATAACCAGATTGGATTCCACAACATGGAGAAGGTGACTGTTGCTCCTGTTCCAGTGGAGAAAGCATTAGCGATTTTGAAGGATGGTTTTATTTCTGCAGCTGAACGTGATATCTACACTGGTGATAGTATTTTGATTAAGATCATTACAAAAGATGGCATTAAAGATGAATCATTCCAGTTGAGGAAGGATTAATTGGGCAGGAATTATATTTTTTTCTTGTACCATTTTAACTACTATTTTTGCTTTTTAAAATAAGAATTGTTCTCGGGTACATGCCATGTCTGTGTGTTATTAATAAAACATTATGTATGAAATTCTTAAATATTTATTTCAATTATCTACATGGAAATTATTTCTAGTTCTGCGAAAACTCAATTGTCACTGTATCTTCAAAAGAATGTCAAATATACAAAAATAGGGTTCAAAGCATTAAGAAAGAAAAGACAAAAATTGTATCTCTTGGTCAACTGAGTTCTCGCTGTCTAGTCACAATATACCCTAGAATTTTTCCTTATTCTCACAACCAATGATATTTAAGTAACAGGTTAATAATATATAGAGATCCTGCTGCAGTAGTGATCATTGTGCACACCAGAACAGTGGAGTATTGGTGCAAGCTTCCTACGGGAACTTTAAGATTGATTGATGTTATTTCCTAGAACACATCAATATCAAAGCTGTGAAGAATGGAATGTTAATTCAAGCATTATGCTAATTCCTAAATAATAGACAAGTTATTAATTAATGCAGAAAAATTCTAAATTTTACTTTACTGGTAAGAAATGTTTTACCCTTGCCCTTTTTGTAATGGGATTGATTTGAATTAATCACATGAATGCAAATATCAACTTGAGTCTAATATTACCGGTAATGTTTGGTAATAAGCTGAAACTGTCTAATTGAATACTGTTGCTTTCATTAAAAAAAAAAAGAAACTGAAAAATACGCTCACAGTTTTGTATGAAATGTTTGTCCACTTGCACTTTTCTGGGCTGCATGGAATGCATGGAGCTAGCATATTCTGCTTACTGTTCATGCAACTGGGCATTGGGTTGCATTTCAAGAGAATGGCTGGTGCTTCTAAAACAACTTCCGCTTCACCCCCAGTGGGCAGAGGCTTATGGTACCTCAGGTGAAATGGCAAAACAAAGTTTCCTGTGAGTTTGCTCCCTAACTGCTTTAAGGTGTAATAGATAAACACTTCATGAGGCTGGGCTGTTTCCTTCGCAGCTTCTGTGTCAACTTCTGAACTCACACATCCTGAAACCTACCGAACATCACAAATGATATTACTAAATATCAGTAAATCACGGATCAATAACTCATAATTAAAACGTGCAGAATTATTGTTTGTATTTTGCTATAACAAATTTTTTTCCCCATTATCATTCAACTAAACTTAAATAAAACTAAACTTAAATAAAAAAAATTCAGATTGACAATTATTAAAAAATATCATGCTACCTGGATTCAGTACCTAATGTTTATTAATTTTCAGTGTCATTGAGAAGGATTTTTTAAGTTGTGCCTATTAAAAGGCATTCGAAATATTCATAAAACCTGAAGAAAATTGTATTAGAGTAACCATAACGTGTCAACAAGTACAAACTTCAACAGCCTACATGTTGTTTCAATATGTTAAAATAATGTTATGCTGTTTAAATATGTCACTGGGATAAGAAAATGCACTTCATACGTAACAAAAAGATGATTATAATACGTGAGATATCTTAATAGTGATGTGTTCTGCCCTAGTAATATTTTTACACTGAAAAGAAATAAATAAAATATCCTAAAGAAATGTCTTGGGGCTGCAGCACACAATGGCTAATAAATCCCCAAATTAAACCCTTAAAGATATTTCGACACACTGTGGAAAACTTCCTTATGTAGAATTCTTTTTAGCATATTCTTAATAAACAAATGACTATGTAAACTGACTAGTTTATATGGAGGCAGTCAATACATAGCAGCACATCTTTTGGAGGCAGACAGTAGCTACCAACAACACTTAAGAATATAGCTGCTGAAAGTGCTACAACATTGTATTATCAAGATCACAGAGTACTTTACAAAAATTAGTTTTTTACAAAGACAAGGATAGAATTGAAGAAACATAATCCATTAACAAAATTATAGACCCAGCTATCAAAGTTGAAAAGTATGTGATCATTTAAAATAACCAGAATTTTTATTTAATTGTCAGATTCACAAAAAAAAATTTCTTTGGTCTCCCTTCTATAGCCATGGATATTTAAAGTAGTTTCCTAGACAAAACAAATGTTTCTAAAACATTTTTATTGATATTTCCTTACTTGCCTTCACTTGCATGTACTTGGTTTTACCCACAAGTCATCCATTCAGCAAATAAATGCTAACTTTTGCTCCTAGTTAGTATTACAATCAAATGACTATAACTGGCACTTAATCTTATTTTGCCATAAGGAAGAATGTTTTGCAAGTTACTACAAATGCTCCAGCATCCATATTATTAAGATTCAAACATACAACTATTTTCATTATTCTCAACACTAGCTAAATAATGGCTGTATATAATATATAATCAGTGTAAAATAATTAGTAGGGAGGGACAGGATACAAAGGAAACAGAATCCAAAAATAAAGACAATTATTAAACACACTTGGAAGTGTGTTGCCTACAGTCAGTCGTCAACAAGTTTGGACATTATCAACCTGTTAATAACAGGATAGTTTTGTACTTATACAGATATATATAGATAGATGGATATATATATAAAGTCTTTATATAGATAAGTGATTATAAGTCATTGGATCCTAACCTGTCCAGTGCGCTGCAAATCAGCAAGTTCATCAGGGTTAACATATAATCCTGATGGCATTAACTCTCTTTGAACTATCACACAATCAGAAAAAAATGATTGATTGGTAGCTATCTCCACTGACGAGTGTAATTCTCTGTCAAGAAAAAATCATATCTGAGCAGACTACAGCATTTTTATCCAATTACAAACATGCATCACTTGTGAATTTGGATATTTTACCTATGGAACCCTTCATTTCCTACATGGCGAGTTAATACTACATCAATTCCACACTCGTCACCTTTCACATTTACTATGGAGTTACTAGTATAAAAAATGAGAATGAATAAATAACTAAATGTTTGCCACATTTTTAACTCCTTTTTCTCTAGTACTCCTCTTAGGAGTTATATTAATACAATTTTAAAATAAATCAATTTTCAAATATTGTTGTATGTTTCACTATCTTTGAAGTAATGGCATATCCTTATTATAAATACATAACTCATCAGACTTTTATTCTTCAATTTTATCAAGTTACTTAAAAAAATCGTGCACTTGCTCAGGAACGTCAATCATTATTTTAGTCCGTACTCATCATTAACAAATAATAAATTGCAATGTTCATTACTGACAAACACCAATATACTATTGCTATTGATATTTGCTTGATATAATGGTAGAACAGTGAATCAGTTACTGATTACGCTCATGAAATTATATAATCATTTAAAAACCATGTATTATTTCTCAAAACTTGTATTACTCGTTGGTCAATCAATCGTAGACCGCGTCATACATAACCTAACCATATCAGTACATGACATTTCAAACAAAATGACAACACGAAAGAGACCAGAGAAAACATTAAAAACAAAATCAACACGCTCACTAGCGGTACCTAGTGTTTTCACTCGAAAATAGGTGGCTCACACGTTACTCTCAGTGACCGACAGATGGCAGAGTTCTGAGTTAGTACTTTTTCGAGCTCCGTGTGTATTACAGGGCAATATAAACTAAATGTTTAAGCCAATAAAATTTACATTCATTTATTTTGGAGCTCCCTGAACTACAAGTTCATGTAATTTCTTCTCATATATCAAATCCATTTTGCGCTAAATTAATCGCTGGCAAATTCCAGTCAACAGCAAGAGTGATGCTACAATATCAGATGATAATGTATTAACTAATTTGAAATGCTAAGGAAGATTAATGAAATTATTAGGATTATTCTTGAAGTGATAAAATATTACACTAATATTCAGAACACAAAATTATGCACATCACTTATAGAAATATAAATAAAATGTCAATAATATTTATAAATCAAATAATTTGTAATTCAATTGTATGAATCCAAACATTCATTTGGATGGAGTATGTACTCGTATGAATATTCATTGTTCTTTAATTAATTAAACGATTTCTACTTCGTCGCACAGACTTCGTAAGAAGAGAAAGTTATGTAATGGTACGCCGGAAAACAACAAATTTTCGGAAGAAAAACTCTTATTGCCGGAACGTGGTAACCGAAAAGTGGATAAATCCAATTGGTGTATGTAGAAAAATTACTCCTAACACGTGATATAGCCAGAATCCATGTTTTGTGAGTCCTTGATACTGTAAAATCGAATGACGGCAAAACGTGTCTCTCCGTCTGGTCAACGTTGACGCTTACGCCTAAACCATTCAGTCGAGTTTAACAAAAATTGATTCTCCCCAATCGATCTGAACGAACTCCAGACTTTTGGAGTTTCAAACGGACATTTTTATTTTTGAGGGCAATTTACATAAAATCTCAAAACATTTTTTTAAATTATAATAGCGGCTCCAAATATTTTTATTTAACTTTGTCCTCTGATAGCGTCACGGACGCTTAAGAGTATGGTGCATTTCTCATGTTCGTTGAAATCCCAGATTTTTTTGAAAATTAAAAAAGTGCAATTTCTTTGGGTGTCTTCGTACAATCACAAAATTCCAGATACATGCCTCTTCCTCCACAGAATCAGTTAATAAAAGATTTTAAAACAAGGTAATGTTAAATTTCTCGAAAATATGAGTAGTTTTCTTGCAATTTTGCGCCCAATTTCAGCAATTTTTAAACATTTTTCTCAAAAACAGCTCCTTCTTTATTTCTTTAAATTTTCTCATCGTATGTATCTAGAGACGGTAAAAAAATATGGTGCTAGTCCAACTTTCGGCAAACTCTCCGTTTTTTCGGAAATTACGAAAAGTTAACATTTCGTAAATACAAAATTGACGATATAGGTTATAGTCACCGGATCTGCTCCTTAGGTAGCTGGTTGCAACCTGGAGTAGATTTTATATTCAGCCGACTCATAACATCTTTAGTCGTGATGTAATGGAATAATAATAATAATAATAATAATAATAATAATAATAATAATAATAATAATAATAATAATAATATGTAGTCAGTAATCAAGATCACAAAAAATGTTAAATAATAGACAAACCACTCCATGGACAATATCTAAAAAGAATGGACAAGGTGCATATCAATAAAGATGGGGGCCCCATTTATGTGGCTTAAACGGGGAAGAATGAAGCCAGAATCGGAAGCAGTTCTAATAGCTGCCCACGATCAGGCATTGACAACACGACATCATGATAAAGCGGTCCTCAAATTTTCCCAAGATGATAAATGCGGTATTTGTCAGGAACAAGTAGAAACCATTGATCATATCGTCTCAGATTGTCCCATTCTAGCAAAGATCGAATACTTGAAAAGACGACAGGGTAAGTAGTTACCTCCACTGGCAGATCTGCACCGCCCTCGAAGTTCCAAACAAATGCTGCAAATGGTACAAACTCTCACCGAAACCGGTGACGTCTGTTGGACTGTGTACGACCAACAAATTCAAATTGATCGCACGATAGCGGCAAACAAACCGGATATTGTTATCAGCAATTTGGAGAAAAAAAACAGTCTACTTGTAAATGTTGCTGTGCCGTGCGATCAAAACGTAACCACGGGGGCAGAGAAACGTCTTAAATACAGGACAAGAGTTTGGAAATCGAGGTCAGCCGAATACGGGACGTAAAAGCACAGGTCGTCCCGATAGTTAACGGAGCCCTGAGATTTGTTTCTCAAACTTTGTGTAAGAGCTTGGTTAAATTCCCAGGTCATTCAAAAGAATGGGAAGTGCAAGACATTGCTTTATTGGGAACAGCCCACATTTTGCGCGAAGTATTGTACAGGCACCGACAATCCCCTGATCTGCTCCTTATAGGAAGCTGGTTGCAACCCGGAGTAGACTTGATAATCTACTCAGTCATAACATCTTTAGTCAAGAATTAAAGGAATAATAATAATAATAATAATAATAACAACAACAACAACAACAGACACTGAACTTCTGATGCAGCAAAACATGAAGTGTGAGACACAAAAAATGTTAAAGAAATCGTGGAGAGACAAACCACTCCACGGACAATACCTAAAAAGAATGGACAAGGTGCAGATCAATAAAGATCAATCATTTATGTGGCTTAAAAGGAGAAGAATGAAGCCAGAATCTGAAGCAGTTCTAGTTGCTGCTCAAGATCAGGCGTTGAGAACACGACAGTATGATAAAGCGGTTCTCAAAATTTCCCAAGATGAGAAATGCCGCATTTGCCAATGGCCAGTAGAAACCATTGATCATATTGTCTCAGCTTGTCTAATCCTAGCAAAGACCGAATACCTGAAAAGACATGACAGGGTGTGTAGCTACCTCCACTGGCAGATCTGTACCGCCCTCGAAGTTCCGAACACATGCCCCAAGTTGTACGAACACTCACCAAAACCGGTGACGTCTGTTGGATTGTGTACGATATTGTACGACCAACAAATTGAAACGGATCGCACGATAGCAGCAAACAAACCGGATATAGTTATCCGGGATTTGGCGAAAAAATCGTGTTTTCTTGTCGATGTTGCTGTACCTTGCGATCAAAACGTCGTTACCAAGGAGGCAGAGAAACGTCTTAAATACAAGAGTTTGGAAATCGAGATCTGCCGAATGTAGGGCGTAAAAGTACAGGTCGTCCCGATAGTTATCGGAGCTCTGGGATTTGTTCCGCAAAATTTGAGTAAGAACTTGTCTAGACTTCCTGGTAATTCAAAAGACTGGGAAGTGCAAGAAATTGCTTTATTTGGAACAGCCCACATTTTGCGTAAAGTATTGTAGAGGCACTGATAGTCACTGGACCTGCTCCTTAGGTAGCTGGTTGCAACCTGGAGTAGATTTTATATTCAGCCGACTCATAACATCTTTAGTCGTGATGTAAAGGAAAAATAATAATAATAATAATAATAATAATAATAATAATAATAATAATAATAATTTTAAAGTCTATCACAATTATTGTCACGGATATCGTTTATTGTGAGGGAAATTTGAGACACAATTTATGTTTCATTTTTAATATCTCCTCAATCATTTAAAGAAAATTCACGCAGGAAAGGTAACATGAATTCCATACTTTTTACCAAATTATATGTGTTCCCAAAATAGTACACTCCCTCCAACAGCATTCCCCTACTAATGTCCAGAAATTTGTTGACATTTTACAGTTCGACAAATTTTTTCGGAAAACAAATGGAGCCGTTTGTTAGAAAATGGCGTTTATACGTTTCTCAAAACGCAGAAATTTGAGCACATTTTCACAGAAAAATTTTCAGTTTTCTTGAAGCTTTATAAGACATCATTCAAAGCACATGTATTCATAAATCTAATAATCTGTACTTATCACCGTTAATATAAATATTAACGACACGAGAGAAAATTAAAAAACATTCACTTTTGTAATTTAAAAAAAACAAAAGAATAGAGCAATGTAGAGAGCGTGTATGTCATCTTATATTTTAGCAAGATCCCTACCAGAAGTTAAAAGAAAATAGTGGTGCTAAAGAATGGCATAGTCTCGTACTAAGTTCCCTAATTTCTTTGGCCGAGTGTAGCTTTCCGGGCGTGCTCCATACTCTTGCCAGCTACTATCTATCGTCACCAAAAAATCATTTTTTCACATTTGCTCAAATTTTCGGTTTCCTAATGACACAAACGAAAAATTGCTTTAAGAATATAATAGAAGAGTTAAAACTCGTCCTACATGGAATTTTTTCTTGAGATGGATGTTTGGTAGTAGTTCCGCAGGTCGCGAACGACCTCTGGTGATCCGTGTTGATGTTCTCAGTAATTATGGTTGCCATTCATCAAATGTTTGTTCTAGCTGCTCTTTCTACAATTTATGCTACTAAGCTCCTCCAATTGCCACCGTCAGCTGTTGCTGATTGCTTCAGTCCATTTTAATTTTAATGCTCTCTTGATTTCGTCTGTCCATCTTGTTCTCCTCCTGCCTCTGCATTTGCTGCCTTCAGTATCCATAACATTAACTCTTTTTTCCTTTTCGTTAGGATGTTTCCCTTCTCATTACGTGTTCGAAATATTTTAATTTGTCCTGTGGCTACAGCTACAAGTGAAGGGAAGACTTGATTTATTCCAAAATTGATGCGTTTGTACGTTTGGTAGTCCAAGGGATCCTTAATAACTTTCTGTCCATAGTTCGAAGACATCTAATTTTCTTGTCTTCTTTCTTCAGAGTCCAACTTTCACACCCATAGAGTACAATCATAGTATTAAAATGGGGGGGACAACCATAGTATTAATAATGTTGATTTTGGTGTTCTCAAATATGTCCGCACTCTTCTTCGTTAGTTCGGACATTGCTATCTTACCCAGGCCTATTCTTCTTTTAATTTCGTGTCTTGAGTTTCCATCTTGGTAATGTAAGATCCTAAGAAGTTATATACCTCAGATGTTTTGATATTTTGCCCGAGTATTGATATATTAGCTTCTTCATCAAATCACATGGTTGTAGTCGTGCTGATGTTAAGGTGCAGTCCAAATTCTTCACCTATGCTCTTAATAAAATTTATCAGGGTTTCTAGATGTTATTCTTTTTCTACGAGAAGTGTGGTATAGTCCGCATATCTCAGATGATTGACAATTCGACCCGTTATTCTCACCCGAGTCTGCATCTGGTCCAGTCCTGCTAGATTCACGATGTTCTCTATAGTATAGATGTTAAATAGACTTGGAGATAGCCTAGAATGCAACGTTGTCGCACGCTATTACAAATACTGAGCCATTCAGTTTCGCCTTGCTCTACCCTTACTTTGGCGATCTGCTTCGAATTCCTTATTACCGGTTACGTAAACATATACCGATCGAATCAGATCGGTATATGTTATATGTTTACGTAAAAAATAATGACGGGAAATGCTGTGCTGTTTTAGTACCAGTAGATAACGGTGGCTGGCCATGTGGTCTACAGTTTGATTACAAGCATACGTGAGGGCAAACGGTAAGAAAGCAAGTACCAACGATGTTTCCCTGCATTCCTTTAGAAGATTGAGTTCACTCTAGGGTCTAGGCAACTCTTCGTATTTAGATCACAAATGGAATTCGATGCGTACGTTTTATTGAGCTTTCTTTTTGCTCGTTGCGCGAAGAATATGATGGAGAAGGGGCGTTATTTTATCGTAAACAGTGGCGTCCAGAAGGGGGGGGTCAGCTGGGGCAATTTGCCCCAGGCCCCCAACTTAATTGGAGCCCAGAATCTTTTTTCTTTCGAAAGAAATGAATAATGTAATTATTTCTAATCTAAATGTAACGCTATAAGTTATGTATGATGCATGGAGAAATGAAATATGTTTTTAAACTATGGCGGAAGAAACTTTTTGTTTGAAATAAGGGGCCCCTTCGATCAACTGCCCCAAACCTCTGGTTTTCTTTGGGCGCCCCTGGTCATAAATATTATCAAATAAAATCTGCATTTCGTTTGCGATGCAAACGTCACAGTTCCCTCTATTCATTTTCTTGTCGTAGCAACTGATCTTCAAAACAGATCTATTGAGCTTAACTACTTTTCTTATCTTTTCACTCTGCGCCCGTATGCAAGAGGATCAAGTTGTGCAAACTTATGGGTTATATAACAGATAGGCAACTGTTTGAATTGAGTACTCATGACTCCATTTCTATACATATGTTTATTGATCAGTTTTGCAACTACATTACAGGTCATCAAATGTATGAGTATCCTCTGAATTCACTATGGATATCGAGTCAACATTGAGATGGAAAGCTTCCTTGCCAATGACAAACAATACTTTATCACCAACAATTGGGACGTCCTTTTGAAGCCGAAACCAACTATACAGAAACCTGCTTAAACAGCCACTTCCACGATGCGGTCACCTCCATTAACGGTGATTTTTTGTGAAACATTGATTTTTCCATAAGAGAGTGTAAATATTCCTTGTTTTACTTTAAGCGGCCATCTGAAACCAACGCCAGTGGCCAGGCACATTTCGCAGATTGGACTGCATTAAGTCGTTACTACTAGCGATTTTGAACTGAAATAGAATAAGGCGAAAAGCGGTTGATTCTGTATATTCCTGCAACACAATTCAATGACAGAATACATTGAAATCTAGAGTCGCTTAGTATGTCGCTGGGGGTCGAACAAGCGTTGCCAGATGATTAAATGTGTAACCCAGTACCAACCTTCAAAAATCCTGGTACTTCCTCTAATATTCCTGGCATCAATGACAATTGATTCTAAATATTGTTGATTTCATATTATAAAAATATTATGTTTTTAACGCGCACACGAAGTTCCTTAAATTTAACTCGATATCGAGTCATTTTACATCAATAAACTGAATGGAAACATGGCGGAAAGAAAAAAATCTTTTCACCATAAATGGAAGATTATGACATTAAGATCCTTTTCTCCTAAAGCATGTGCTGGAAAAATACCATCCTGTGTCACGCTTAATGTTTTTACGGGAGTGTTTACACCAATATTGCAGTTATTTGTAATAGGTGTTCGTGTTAAATTATTGAATAAAGAAGTATTATAGGAATCTTAAATCGTACATCAATTACCGCAGATTTAAAATCCTGGTAATTAAGCGTACCAGGATGGCTTCATCTTTGTACATGGTACCTTCATTAAAACCCTCGTAAAAATACCAGGATCCTGGTACGTCTGGCAAAACTGGACTGAACTTGTTGCAGGTAACGTCGGAAAAATTTAATGAAAGCGAATTTATGAAATAAGAAATAGTTCGCTTCGTCCTTTTTGAAGCATTTTCGTGGAGTTCCTGCCCTGCATCCCCTCCATGGGATCGTGTCCTTGTGATCCGTGGAGCACGCCACGTACGCGAACTCGGAGGGTCATTCGTCCCTTCGTTAGGCGATCGTGCTCTAGTTTCTGCAGGTTGTGAAATACATCTTCTAGTTTAGTTTACTTGAGAGGTCGGTTCGGTGAGGGAGTTCATTTAACTCGTTAAAGAATTTCTCGAGCAAGAGCAAGAGTGACAATTTGGCTTTACCGGTAGAAGGCAATCTTAGATCAGAGGCGTATCTAGGTGTTCAGGCGCCCCTGTCAGGTTACTTCAAAGTATTTGTTTTAGCGCGTATACTATAAATAGCGTCCCTGGTGAATGGCACGTACCATGTCTGCCATACCGTAGATACGCCTCTGCTTAGATCCCTTGTTTAACTATATTTTGTTGTCTAACGTAATTAAAACTAGCTGAACCCGTGCGATTACATCGCACTGAAGGGAAACCTGTAGGACGTTAAATGCACAATAGGGATGCTTTCCGCTTCCAGCCACATGTAGAAATACACGTTGGCCACGTGGGTAATACCGCGTGCAAAGGCTTCTTGCCAGCTGGCGTATGCTAGACGAATTACATAAATCCGTAGATATCACATAAAAGATATATAAGAACATACACAAAATTTTACATTGAACACTTACAACACAATTGATAAATAGTCGCACACATGTTTGTCTTAACGGAACGCACAACAGATTTCCGCTTCCCGCCGCTTCGATTCACATGCGACAACCACGTGAGTTCTCCTGTGGCGGATGGTGTGCGCATAACCGCCATCTTGACAGGCAGCGCGCGGAGGGCACGCTAACTATCCCAGCCGCAAAGTTCAAACAACAAAAGTTTCCTAGCATTTTATTAATAACGAAAAGCTTCGTGATTTGCAATATTTAGTGACCTCCATTCCTGATTTTTTTATCTTTTTTTTGGTACCTCATTTGTTAAAATCCGTTCACTATGAGCCGAGTAGGAGGGACAACAAATTCACGGTTTTAACGAAAATAATATATATGATGGTTTTCTGGAAATCATTTCCTTTCATAGCAATTAACACAGTTATCCCAAATGTACGTAGGCCTCCTGTAATCATATTGCTTTGAGTAAACGTCCAATTCTCCGCCGAAGCATTAGTGGCCGCAATGTAAGGTTTTACTGTCTTGAGCGTCTGCGTTGCTCTCACAGTTCCTCGTCCGGTATCTGGTGTGGCCAAGACTGTTGGACCAAGAGCCTCTCTCTCCCTCTCTCTTTCTCTCGCTCTCCCTCTCTCTTTCTCTCTCTTCCCCCCTCTTTCCACGGCTACTGAATCTACACTTCCCAGCTAGAGCACTACTGCTCCCCAGTTCCAGGTGGGATGAGGTGAGGTGAACGGTTTCAGAATTTTCCCCTCACGCTCACGCGAAACACACACAGGTACCAGACTTTGCAGCCGGCTTCATCAGTTCTTTTACATGGGACGGATTAGAGTTCATCGCCGAAAATATTAACATACTTTATATTCTTCCAAATTATGTCTTGAGACTTCAATAAGTTTCCTATTATTCTTGAGCAATAATTTATAGTTTTGAAATGTCAGCTACACTCATTGGTACCTTTCATACTTATAATAAAAGAGAGTGCAAGGATTCTAGGGCTCAAGAAATTGTGTGCAGAATTTATTTTCCCTCCAAATGTCATGTAGTTTGTAATTTTTTTCTTTTTACTAAAAATAATAACTCTGAGCAGATTATGATTATGCAAAGTTGCTAAATTGTAAAATGCAAAATCCATATTACTGTTTAGTGCATTCATTTCCAACATCCACGGTGGATTTTGTTTTATCACTGATTACCCACAGTGCTGAGGTGAAGTTGAAAGGCACTAGTATTGAGATATCTGCACATTTAACATGGTTTACCTGAAATATATTATTCACGTTTTCAGTCATAATTTTGCCAAACTGTATCAGGATATACATGCCATCATCAATATATAATTTCAAGTAGTGTTAAATTCTTCAGCTTTCAGACACCTTGACTTTGTGCATACATTCATAGTACTAGATAAGATTGCACATCATTAGGGTCCTTTCAGCTTCTTGTGATTTCTCTAATTACCTCCCCCCTTCAAATATTTATGATTTTCATGTTTATCAGTGATCTTATTACCAGTGAAACTTAATACATTTGTTTTTATTGGCATTAATTCAATTAATAATTCTCAATATGTTTATTATAAAATTTGTAGTTACTAAGAAAAAGGTTGTTCATTCTCAATACTTCGATTTTTAATCTCACTCAAAACAAACTAGACTTCCCTCTAAAAAACTTTTTAGAAAATTAAATGTAATCATCAAAAAGTAGTTTTTAAAACTTGTGATCCAAACTTTGTTACAGAGTACTAACGAGTGAATGTGGAAAATAAGAGGAGAAATTAAAAACATGTCACTATTTTATTGGTGTATTGATACAAAGCAAATATTAAATAAATAGTATAAACATGCCACAGCATGTGTTCTTAAATACTAATTTTAGTGCATGCACAAAGAACATCTTAGATTTGGCAGAGGAAAAGCTGATTTATTGTAATTCTATATTATAAAAATGCTTGTTCCAATATTCTCTAACATTGAAATCCTTCAGGACTAGAAACATCAAAACCCAGAGGGTCTACAATATGTAACAAAAGACATTATTCATCAGAAATTTTCTTCATTTGATACATTATCACATAATAGCACCAGGAAAGTAATTGTACATATTCTTTCAGATTAGAAAGTGATTATCACCAACACATTTGGAAAGCGATCGCTTGACACAAGTCACTGCCCAAATAGATGGAGAATGTAATTCTTGGTGCTTGGTCTGTAAATCTCTCTCATTTTCTGTGATTTGACAACACGTGCAAGTCTCTGAGTGGCAAGTGCTTGCTTTGAATTTCAGTCTTGAAGCCCTAGAGTATTGCGTTGAACATTTCTCATGATTTCAAAGGCACTGCAGACGCTTTGTGTGTTTCAGGTTTTGAGGATGGTGAGGGCAACTGCTTCAAGTTAACTTCTTCCATTGCCTGAAGACAGAATATGAAAACAGTTAGTCATTGGCCAGACAGTAGAAAAGACAATGAAGTAAATTTAAAATTCTTCATTTCATTCCTTAGATTTTCACAAGAAATACTTACACTTATGAGAGAGTCTAATCCAAACAGGAAGCCTTCCTCATGGTTGCCCTGAACCCATGGCTGCCTATGATTTACAGTGGAACCTTCTGGCACAGGTAAAGTCTTGGCAAAATCTATCATCCAGGCTCCAACTTTTGTATCGTCGTAAATCATGAAGATACTGCTGCCAACAACCTATATCAGAAAAAAAATAATGCTTTACTTTTCACTGAAGCATGGAACAAATCCAGTGTCAATAGAAAGATGAACAGAGATGAAGAAACAAAAATAAAAAGAATAACTAGTTACCTCATGTTTTTGGAAATATTCCGACTGTTCAAATTTGCTGCGAATTTCTCTCAGTCTTTCTAGAAGACGCTGACGTACATCTTCCCTCCCTCCAAGAAATAATGCCATTGTAGTCAATACTTCATCTCGTGACTTTACTTTCTTCAAATCCTTCATTGGAGGTGAACCACGGAACTGGAAAAGCAAAGAAGACGTGTGATTAAAACAATCAATATCAAAAGAAATGTATGTTTATATTATTAATTTATGACAACAAAGAAGAGTGAATTCAATTGCTTTTTGTAGCAGATATATTATCAGTTGCTTACCTTCATGGCTTCTATTCTAAATCCTTGGCTGCAAGTTGAACTCTGCTGCTCTCTGAACTGCATGTATCGGAGCTTGGTCACAGCTTGCTGTGAATGTTCTTCTGCAGTGGGTGCAGTAGGGTCAACTTGAACCATCTGCAAAAGGAACAACTCTTAGATCTCATACACATACACATGGCTTAGAACTGGGTACACATTGTGAAGCAACATGGAAAACATAAGTTTAGTCGATTGCAATTTACCTTGAGGTAAAGGTCATGGCGTGCTGCCGTTTTCTCCACTTCCGATTCCAGGAAAGTGCGAGTGCCCATCTTCACATCCATTACGTGGGGATCACTGAAGCCATGCAAAAGATCTTGCAATTCAATGAACTTCTCCCCTTTGTAGTCCACTTCTCTGAAGTAACGAGGAACAATATTCTGCATGGAAGGGTCAGATCCAAGTTCTTCGTAAACTTCCCTCTCAGCGTTTTCAGGACCACCGCTTCGCTTCTTCCAAATAGTGCCAGGCCCTGCGGGGGCGAAGCAGTCTGGATGGCCTGAGAGTTGGAACCAATTATTCTGACGGTTCTTCAGCAATATATCACTGGCAGGCGCTGTCAAGTCCAGAGCATTCTGAAATAAGAAAAACACTAATTTAATTTTATGAACATTTCACACTAAACCGACACATTGAAATTGTTTGATGTTTTAAATATTTATATACTGCGATTTTTGTATCTTTGCCCCTCCAGACCAGTCTTTACGATGGAGTATGTCACGGTATTTCCCGACGTTCTCAGACGTGCCGGCAGGTAACGCTTGATCGCGACCGCATCAAGCAGTGCTTGCGATCATGCGACGGAGAAAGACGCGAAATGCCGTGTGATATTCAACCTTTGCCATACGGACTTGAGGGGCAGAGTAAGAAAAATCGCAGTATAAATAAATATAAAAGTGTTCAAAAATTATCGAGGGTCCCTATCTAGAGAGGACGAGCTAGCCCGGGCTTAGCTTGCTTCTGTATTCATCCACCCCTCGTTTCTCCGCTCTGCTCTTTCTTCCCGTGGAATCCGAGCACGCCTGTTGTTTTCCTGTGCGGTGGCGCCGCCGCTGCCGGTGGTCGCGGCAGGGCCTTGGGCGGCAAGGCTCCGGCGACACGCGTGCCGCATCTCGCGCCGAGTGACAAGGCCGCTCCGCCCCCCCCCCCCCGGGCGCTCACCAGACCCGCGCCTGGCGGAAACGCGTTGTGGATGCGAGGCTCGTGTTTTCCGAGCGACGACACGCGGCTGCTCGGGTCCTTGCCACACGGAAACACGCGGACAGCAAATCCCCCACAAAACGCGCAGCTCGGAACACTGTCCGGAAGAACATCGACAATTACCCTCGTGAAGACCGCACTAAAAAAAGTGAGCTTGATAAAGCAGTGAAAATTGGAAGCTGTAATATTTATTACTATAGACAGATCGAACATCGTATTTTGCGAAATAGGATTATACTCATTACACTTTCGGGAAATCCTTTTATTGTGCAGAGAAACCGTTCCCTTCCCCTAAGCTCTATCTTTTCAGGCACAAAGTTTCTTCTCCATGGAACGCTCCCCCTCGAGGTCTTGTCATTGCCCGGTGCGCTTCCGTTCCTTATGAGAGACGTCTGTTAAAACAAAACCTGCCGGGTTGAGGTTATTCCGTTTTCACTGACGATTCAATCGGGAGTTTATAATTGCCCAAACAAATGGATTATTGAAAGAACTATTTTTTGCAGGAAAAAATTGTGTGCGTGTTTGACTATAATAAACGAAACTGTGTCTATGGTCGAATGGCAAGGTCTTTACTTTACAGCATTTCCAATCTGTTTTCAAAAACCAGTTTTGCAAAGTTATTAAAATTTTATTTTTTAAAAAAAAACTTGTTAACGTGACAAACGAAAACAAATCGGCAAACCACAACAAAACACGGGTTGTGGTTATAACCGGTGCGTTATCCCACAGCAACTCCGAATCTCGGAAGGAGCGGCGGCGAGCACGTTCTCGGCTCGTGGCCGGGCGACGCCTCTGAGGGGGCGGGGCGGGGCGGGGCGGGGCGGGGCGGGCTAGCCGCTCGAGTGGCGTTGACGGACAGCGGGCGCCGGCCGATGGCACGGAATCAAGCCGCACTCGCTCATCGCCGCAGAGAGGACGAATGGACGTTCCGCGTTCATAAAGCAAACGAAAACAATGGAGCGCCCGAGAGGGGATATTCACTTAATTTGAATGTCAAGTGAATGTGATCCATTTAATATGGCTGCCTCATCTCTACGTCTGGCCCTTGTAAAGCAAGTAGAGAACAACAAATGCAGCTTAATTTCGATAAGGGATTGTGGTTTTTTATTTGGATATTGCGTCTCCGCTTTCTTCTTTCCCCGAATACAATATTGTTTTCGACGCAATAAAATTCAAATTTCTCAATTTTCAACGAAATTACGATTTTGAACTAAATCCTCCAAAGAAAACGCGAGGAGTAGAGAAGGAGCCGGGACATCAAAAGCAAGACTTCACAATTCAAAAGTAATGTCAGTTTTATCAATTCGATATTAATTGTTATCGCCTGAGGACCATAAAGATCACGTGAGCGATAGTAATGAAGTGGAATGAAGTAGGCCATGCGTTCAAGGCAGTGTCAATCGCCCCGAACTTTGTAAGATCCCGCAAGCGACTGCACGAGAGAAAGAACAATAGTAGAGACTACTTGGGCGGGTCGCTTTCCCTCTCTGCAATCTTCTCTTCGTCCAAACAGGTACGCTGTCTTTTGCTATCCATCATCCCATAACTGCACGTACAATTCACTTTATCAGGAACTACAGTAGTTCAACCTAACATTTCCCCGTTTTCATCAAACACGTTCTACGGTAACGTCGGGAGTTTCATATTCCATTTCAGTGTATACTGCGATTTTTCTTTGCCCCTCAAGGCCCGTCTTCACAATGGAATATGTCACGGTGTTTCGCGACATTCTCAGCCGTGCCGCCAGGTATCGCATGATTGCGTTCGTAACAAGCAGTGCTTGTGATCATGCGACTCCTAGCGGCTCGACGGAGAAAGTAGTGAAATGCCGTGTGACATTCCATCGTGGCCAAAAGTCAGTGGTGTCAAGATCTTATACTGGTGGCTGTAGCATGCCACGAGCTTCTCTGCGGAACTATCGTCGGAAAAGGGAACAATTAGTAACCCCGCCGTTTTACAATGGGGACGGCATTGTCTTTGGTGGTGGGGTGATGAACTGTGTGGAGGGGCGATTTCGTCGCGGCACTCGTGCCACGGACTCCCGCTCGTGGCATCGACCTTGACAACACTGCCATAGGGGCTTGAGGGATAGTTTTAGCAAAATGGCACTCTAGGCAAAAGCCGTGGACAACTCACCAGCGCGAGGAACTTGAGCAGCGAGCGGTCCTTCTCCTTGGCGGCGGAGGCGCCGTCGCCCGACGCGGAGGGCGCCGCGGCGCTCGGGGAGGCGGAGGCGGAGGCGACGCGGCCGCCCGCGGCCACCGCCGCCGCGTGCCCGCCCCCGCCGCCGCCGCCCCCGCGCCGCCAGCGCTTGAAGCCGCTGACGGCGGCGGCGGGCGCCGACGCCACGCAGGCGCCGGCGCCGGGCGCCGAGGCGGCGTCGGAGCGCGCCCGCCACAGCTCCCCCAGGTCCAGGCCCTTCTCGCCAGTCTGCAAGCACAAAGAACACAACCGTTAGCTCTACGAAAGGACAACCAAACAGGCACTCACGCACTCAAACACCCTTTAGGCCAATCACCAACAGTCGTTCTCTCCATTCAAGCCATTCCTTACATACAGAAGCAATACGTCATGTGCAGTACTCGTCTCAAGAGTACATATCACAGTATAGGCTTTGGAATACTAAACGATATTCCGACCTACGGAGAAAGACGGGCACAAACACAACTGGTGGCAACAGGGGGTGGGAGAATTTCCCCTCGTCTAAGCGAGCATTTTAAAACATTTTTTACAATCAATACGAAACGATTGCGGTCATAAGCCACACTGACCGCTTAGAGAAGTATTTCGCCCAAAGGAATTTGTTTGAAAATTCGAAGCAAACTAATTTTTTTGGGGGGAGGGGTCCCCAACCTTTCTGAATCCACCCTGACACAATCTCGCCCACGGGATTCCCGTGAAAGCAGCGCAAGACAGCTTGGGGCCGACAGTCTCCGCCGTCCGCCGGCGCTTCCGCGCCTTCCCGGGAGCGCTTGCGAAACGGCCGATTTTCCCGACCGCGTCACGGCCCTTGAGTCACGGCCACGGCGCGCTTTCCGGCTCGGCGGCGCCTCCGCGTGTGTGTGACCGCGCTTTAGAGAACATACCCTCGTCCGCGACCGCAACTTGGGGCTAAAACGCCGCGCCCGCGCGCTTCATCACGTTTTCCGCGGAGCGTCGCTGAGTAACCCCCGCAGCCTCCCGCACACTCATCGGCGGCGGCGCTTTGCGGTGGCACGTGCGGCCAGCGCGACACCTCATAGTGCGGGGGAGGGGAGGGTAATTAGAGACATCACAATATCTAGCTGCAAGGGACCCTACGATGTCCAATCTTATCTAGTACTATCAATGTATGCACAAAGTGAAGGTGTCTGAAATATTTGACACTACTTGAACTTATATGTCGATGGTGACATGTATATCCTGATTTGGCGAATTCATGACTGAAAATGTGAATAATATATTTCGGGTAAATCACGTTCGGCCTCGCGCTCAGGTGCTCCGAACTCGCGAGAGCGCCTGGGAACGGCGGGCGTGTCCCTGGACAGGAGCGCAGATTCTTGGATTGAAGTTGAGCTGGCACAATGGAGCAGATGAAAATTTCGAGCAGGATGAGTAGATGAAAATTTCGCAAGGTGACTCAAGACCACGGGAGTTCATCAGCATCTTTCAGCAGTCTCAGTAAAAGGGTTTCGAACAGTTTCATTGATATGAAATAGAACATGCTGGAATTTCAATCACTGCTTGTTTTTTCATTGCAGACACGTTTCTCACATTCTCCAAATTGGTCGATTTTTTACCACCTTTGTTCCATCGACCATAAACTTTCACTCGCAGCTCCTCTGAAGATTGCTCGGCGAACCCCGTCCACCGCACACCTGCTCGACCACATTCTTGTTTTAGAAAGGTCATTCCGTGGAAGCCAATTAATAAACTTGGAGAAGTCCAAGTCTGTGGTTTATTTATCGGAACGTCTCGATATACTTTATAGTAGCCTTTGAACATCTCTTTTGAAATGACTTTTGCGTTAAACAGCATGCCATTAGAGAAGAAGCACGTACATTCACCTAGTTCGATAGTACTCGCACATTCCCGTCGAGCAGATTAGTCACTAGAAATAAAACGACACACTACTCAATGCCACCAATGCAAAGCTTCTTACAGCGCAAGAGTACAAAAGCGACCGCTAACGCTCAATCCTCACAGAGTGGGAAAATATGAAGCGCAAGGCTAATTACGCTACCGCCACTCGCACGACTAAGGCATTAGGTGAGTACCGGGCGTCAACTTGACGAATCCCGAGGATACTGGAGTTTTTATTTCTTGGCGCGTGAGGGCGTGTCATCACAATAGAATATCTCACGACATTTCGCGTCTTTCTCGGCCATGCCGCTAGATCTCGCACGATGGCCAACCCTGCTCGATACGGTCGCGATCACGCGAGACCTAGCGGCACGGCTAAAACGCGAAATCCCGTGAGACATTCCATTTTGAAGACAGGCCCCCACGCGCCAAGAAATAAAAATACTAAGTGTAGTGAAGTGTGGTTTCCACATCGCCAAGAGCCAATCTTACAGTACACCCTCAGGGGAGTCTGTCTTTTGTTCCAGGCCAATGGCATTATTATACTGCGATTTTTGTAGGAAGAGCTCTCAAGATAACTCAAATCCCATCTTCGCGATGGAATATGTCACGGCATTTGGCGTCTTTTCTCGGTCTTGCCGGTAGAAGTCGCATGATCACAAGCACTGCTTCATACGGTCGCGATCGTGCGAAATCTAGCGGAACGACTGTGAATGATACGAAATGCCGTGACATATTCCATCGCGAAGATGGGATTTGAGTTATCTTGAGAGCTCTTCCTACAAAAATCGCAGTATAATTGCCGAACACGTGGGTTACTCGGGTTTGGCCGAGCAGTCGCCCGCTACTCACCGCCTGTCCCGTTTAGATCACCGACCTCCCACGCCAAAATCAAGTTGGTTCGAACGCTTACCGCGAGCCGCGCGCGGAGCCCGGCCAACGGAGCGAGCGCGGCGGCGACGTGGCCCGCGGTGGCCGCGGCCGCCGCCACGGCGCCCGACCCCACGCGCAGGAGCGCCGCCACGCTCGCCGCCTCGCCGCCGCCGCCCACGCCGTGGTGGCGCCACGCCGCGGCGAAGCACGGGGGCGGGAAGGGCGTGGCCACCATGGTGCCCCCTTCCGCCAGGCGCATCACCCGAAGCCTTCGTCGTCCACCGCGGTGCGTGCAGCGCCCGACGCCGCGAACCCTCCTGCTTCTGCACCGGGTCGCGCCTGCCCGCCGCGCCAGCTGATGAAACTTCCAACTTTCCCGGCACCCATTGACGTCAATGGCTGCGGCGACGGCGGCGGCGGCGGCGGTGGAAGCGCGAGTTTGCCTGCCCGTCCGCCTCTTTCACAGCGGCCCCGTTTCCCGCTGCGGGCGCTAGCCTCGCCTCCAGTGGCGATGCACTGGCGGGAAAGTTACGAACTCGCAGTCTCCTCCGAAGAACTTCACATCAGCGCGAGAGATTTCCATAAATAAATCGCTCGCAACTCTAGCACGAAGCGCCGCTCGTTACTCGGGATTCGCTTCATGGCATCTCGACACTTTCTTCAGTCGCATCCTTAATATTCTCTTTGTTCATTCCTTCACGGTTGACATGCTTTATTATTCTGTTTTCCACGCAGTATAACACGGCGATGCAAAAGAATGAACACGTCGGGCGGAGCGTCGATCGAAATTATCACCGGCGTCGCGGCGGCGGCGGCCGGAAGTCCGCAGGCCGCACTCCACTTCCGCTGCGGGCCGGGAGGAAACCGCAGTGCGCACGCGCCGCGAGCCACGCGCCCCGCCCCTTCCCAGCACTTCCGCTCAACCTTGGTCGCCGCGCCGCCCGACGGGGCGACGAGCTCCCCCCGGGACTCGAGGCGCGGTCCGAAGGACCACGCTGCTGCACACGCACGTGGCCATCACACTATCATTTTTCTCTCTTCTTTCATTTCATCAATCTATTGCGTCCGAAAGATGGCTCCATGTGATGTTGGTACACAAAGCGCCTGAACCATTCAGATGAAAAATCACTTGATCTGTAAATGTATATTTCCCCGAAAAAGATTACGAAGAAATAAACTTTTGTATCTCCTATGTTTTATTGATTACTAAACGAAGGCAACGGGATTACCTTCAATAACAAATATTACATAATTGGTTATTAAAACCTAGTTACCTTGGTTCTATAATGTAGCAGAAACAATTCCTTCAATGCAAAATCAATTCATAGCCCCTGCTGCGAGTCTTTGCTCTCTAGTCTCGTTGTATACAATTTCCCAGCTTTATGAGATTCAAATGCGGACAATCCGGACGTGGAAATCGCTTTATCAGAATAATTAAACTACCTGGTGCGCTCAATACTAATGAAAAGATGGCGCTCTTTCTATCTGAAGTTTGAACGAAAAGGTCTTCTATGCTGAAATAAAAACGTTCACGGAAAGCCTTGCAAATGCTTCTGAATAGATACTGCACCGATACGTAAACATATATTTGCCTCCCAATAATAAAAAAAAAAACATCGGATAAAAATTACTCAAAACTTACTTCATAGAAGCGCCAATCCGAAGTCCAATGAGCAGCTCCGCGGGCTTGCAAATACCGCAGGTGCGCGAACCACGACTGCAGTTTCCTGAACATGTCGCCTTCCGTTCGCAACCAGCCGTTAATCTCGCAAAAAGCGTAACCCCTTCAGCACTTCCCGTCAGACACGGCGCGTAAAGGTCGAATTCCCGTTGCCCCGAGTGCAGCGAGAACCCCGACGGTCGTCATTTCTGTGCAGAGAGCTGGGCGCGACTCGCTCAAGCGACGGCAGGGGTGGCTGCCCACCTCCGCAGGCCTGCCACTTCGATGCGAGGAAATGCGTCAATAACTACTTAAACGCGATTGACGTCAAGGAGGCCGCCAAGTCAAGTGTATGAGACTTACAATGCTGTGGAAACCGTCCCAGGGACACGATGTTTTCGCCAACGCCGGATGTTTTTCCTCGCCGACATTAGTTTTGCTCAAATACAGAAATGAATACTATAATTAAAAGTGCCTAATATTATGATAACAGAAGTGTAGACAACAAAAAACAAGTTTTCCTGAAGGTCACCATTTGCACACATACCATTTTAATTACTAAGCGTTACCGCATTAGTAGCGAACGGAACGATTCGATAACGTGTAGACGTTGAAAGTGTGGAAAGTGAATTGTATGAACTCCAGAATACGAATCCCCTGAGTTTAAGTTTCGAATATTCAGCTCACCGGTCAATAGAGCGTGGACGTCAATGACACATTAACTGCCATGTGAACATACACCGCCCATTGAATTGTAAACAATCGGCTGCCCTCGACTTGTCACCAAGAGCGAAAATTATTCACGCTTCTACCCGACTTCATTCACAAAACCGAAGTAACATCTCTAATGAAACGGACCTTCCCGGAAGAACTGACATTTTCTTCTTGACAAGAAAGTGGTGGCGGTGAAAATGCAAGCCTGGGAAGATAATTAATAGGCAATTTGACACGCCATCTTTGTATTTTATATACCCCTCGAGGTAACTGTTTTCTTCAGTGACATTCAGTCAACTTCATCACTCCTTATTAGTTTTTGCACCCTCGAACGCGAAGCACTATCGATCTTCTGCGCATGCGCAGATACACTAAAGTGATGCGAAACTTGCACTGCACATGAGCAGAAGATCGATGGTACTTAATCTCCCCATTTAAAGCTCAGCTCAAAAAAGCTCTGTTCCCCGTTACCGCTCTCAAAGTGATCGGTTACCAAGCGCCCAGCCACTCGACTCCATTGTAGAGCCACGCGTCGCCCCGAAGGCAATCAATCAAAATACTCCGTCCTCCGACGCGGACCACGGGGATAGTTAAGGCAGCCGGAGACGCGGGCAGGCCGTTCATGCATTCGCGCGTCGCGTATAACGACGGTCTCGATGACGCAGTCGCCCGGGCGAGCGGTTACGCCGCATGGCAAAAGCCCTTGCACGCTGCAGCTGCGAATGACGAGACCGTCCATGCATAAAGAATCCGCCGCCAGGAATTCGCGCAAGAATTAAACCTCCTCGGACTGGAATTAACACAAAAGACGACGGTTTCGCCGGATCGCTATTACCGCTCGCCGGCGACTTAATAGGAGCAACATCGCCATTACGAGGGCTGGCGTATAAGAGCGCGCGTAATCTTACAGTTAATATAACACGCAGCCGTCGTGATGCTCGGGGCCATTACATCACACACTCGTAACCGCGGGTCGCGCTTCACTGGCCGCTGTCAGCCGCTCGCATTCGGCAGTTTGTCTTCTCGGTGGCTGAATAGGCGTGGGTTGCCACGGCTCGGCTCAAGAAGGATGGCCGACGGGCGATGCTTATTCCAATAACGTCCATCGCTTGCAGCCCGCTTGGCTCTCTGGAGAGCATTTGCGAGAGTGCGTTGTTTGGCGCTGTTGAGGCACTGCGATCGGCGTAAGGGTATGCGGTTTTATAAATTCCCTGCTATCCGGATTTGAGAGCGGAGAAAGAAGCTCTTGTGAACGGAATGCTGTCTGCGGCTAATGTTCTATTTTCTAATGCTTCAACACTTTAAACCCTGAGTGTCCCGTTACGTCACACGTCCAACACCAGAAGCTCCGATTACACGCGGTCGTATTGTGGGAAATTAGATGGCATTTTCAATTTTCTTCTGTAGAATATTGTCAGAGGGCAATCTTTAATGTCATTGTCTTATTTAATTATTTGCCTTATACTTGAATACATACAAACTGAGCAAAAATTTAATTTTTATGAAGTCTTCTGCAGTCAACAAAATGTTTGATGTATTACTGACAATGAGTTTTTTGCTTCCATTTCCGTTGCTATTCGCCAGAAGAAACTTGAAACAACGCGTAGAGCAGAGCCTTTCGCTGGTAACGATCGGGTTGGCAGCGCGTCTGTCAACATGGCGGAGGGAGGGGGCGGGGCGGATGACCCTTGGCCCGGCGGGGGCGGCGAGCGGTGGGCGGGGAGGGGGGGGCGATGTGGCAAGCGGCGGCGGCGGCGGGCCCTTTATCGAGGCCTCGCGAACACACCCCCTCGGGCCGGCTATCGCCCGCGCGTCACCGCTCCCGCGCCACCGGACGCCGCCGCCGATAACGCCCCTCGGCCGCGGACCCCTTCCTCGCCGGCGGGCGCGCAAAGGGGGACACGCGTCAACGCGCGAGGCGGCGCGAGGCGAAGCATTTCTGTGTGCAAACGACGCCCAACGTCTTCGGCTATAGTGCGATTTCTTTAACTCTGCCCCTCAAGCCCCGAATGGCCACGACGGAGTATCACACGGCATTTCGCGTCTTTCTCCGTCGCTCCGCTAGAAGTCGCAAGAACGTAAGCACTGCTTCATACGGTCGCGATCATGCAATACCTGGCGATACGATTGAGAACGTCGCGAAATACCGTGACATATTTCATCGTGAAGACGGGCCTTTAGGGGCAAAGTTGTAAAAATCGCAATAAAAACTGTTCACTGCTACCCAATCCCGAAAAAATCTATTCTTGAAGCATGAATCGACGTCGTAATGCAACAGGTTGGATTGCTTTAGAGTCGACTAAGACTTGTGGAATACACTGTACATGCCAAGAGACAAAACCGATTCTAGAGCATGATGCTAAAATTAGACACCTCGTTTGAAGTGTCATCTAACTAGTACGAACACTAATCCTCAACGTCACGACTACAATCGTGGCATTTGGCCGAGGCTGCGGACTCATTCCGACGAGCCCATGGCCTGATTAAAATTTATGAGACGCCACTCAGCAAAAACTGTAATCTTCGGAAGAAAAACGAAAAAGAAAAAACAACAACATCGAAATACGCCTTAGAATTCAAAAATTAACTCAATTGGTAATGCTAGGCTGGATACAACAAAACCAGTAAAGAAGACTTATTGCAACACACTTGTGTTTTACAACGCAAAACACTTCAGTTGCAAGATACCAAATTACGCGTTTTCAAATCACGCCAGCACGCGGTACAAAAATACAGCATGCGTAGTGGCGATATCACGCGCCCTTGGAAAAACAGATTTCCTCGAACGATCTCTGACGAAAGAACCTTTTATCGCCACCCGCTCATTCGGTCTTCGGGGAGAGGCGAGGCAACCATCCCCGGGCCACGTCCCACTTCGCTTAGATAGCGCGGCCCACATCACCTGGCGAGTCACTGCGATCGCCGACAGCTGTCGCAAGAATCACGAAACGAGATCAGCCCCAGTGACAAATCGACATAACGGAAATGCTTAGGCAACGCCAGATTGATGTCTGCGGAAGCCCATCCAACGTGACGGATATTTTACCAGCAAAACAAGTCACACGAGTTTCCGCACGAATAGCATTTAATAACGCACTCACGGCAAAAGTACGTCCTAGGGCATATTTCTTCAGCATACTCAACGGACGCCTTTATAGTGGACACTTTTCTAGGACCGAGACGGGAAATTTTGCTTTCTCCGAACCTCTCCATGACTTATTTTTTTTGATGCCGTGAGAGTCCGTTCCACAGATATTTCACTGCGTATAGAATTTCTTTAGAATATAAAATTATCAAGAATTAGAAGTATATAGAATTTAATCGTTCCATTTCCAAGTCGTAGTCAGCAGATGCCATCGCCGCCACGGGGGGGGGGGGGAGGCGTCGAGCCCCCGGAGACAGAAGGCGCGGATTAAGGGCAAGCCCCGAGCACACACACGGCGCAAGCGCGAGCGAGCGAGCACACGTGTCGCGGAGATAAGGGGGCGGCGCCACGGCGAGCCCCCGCTCACGCCCCGCCCCGCCTCCGGGCTTAACGCGCGCTCGCCGCCTCAAAGCTCCCACTCTGGCGAACAGCAACAACAGGTTGCAGCGGAAAGAGAAGAGGTGCCTCGGGTCGGCGGTTCTAAGCTGCGACCAAAGCCCTTTTGGATTGTTGACACTACACAAGAGATTTGTTCCGAAAACGAATTGGTATTTGGAATTGGAATTGGTAGGGGGGAGTGTGCGAATATTTGATGAAGACCTTTTCCAGTTCGCATCGCAATTGAAATTAATCCGAAGAATGGTGAAGGAAATGTTTCCTTGCCCAATTTACTCTGGCAAGAGGACATGAATACTTTTCCAACAGTCGTCATCAAACACTAGAGAGGGAAGGAGCACTCTATATCTCATTTCGCATCCTGGTTTTGTGTCGCAGCAAGGGAGGATTGCAAAGTTCACGAAGAAAACGAACACAGTATACGGGTACTGAAAACATGATTTATTTAGAGAATGTGACGCCAACAAATGACATCTCGCACCCAAGTGTGTTATACATCAATACATCGGGGCAGGAAGATCTCTTTTATTCAGTGATTTAGCGCGTCATACGGGAGCGTGTGGAACCGAATGCGGACAAATCGATCACGTTCACGGCACGGCACGCCACGGCGCACATGGCTCGGAACTGGCAGCGACACGTGAGAGCGGCGAATCGCGACCATTTGTTCCGCCACCTGCCCGTCCGATCACACGCTCCACATCCGGCTCGCCAGGAGCGCGGCTGCATAACGAACGCTGAATGACGCGGACGGAGAAACGGGGCTCGGCGTTGCGCTGTCCGCCCTCCCACAAGCGCCATGTGGCACCTTAAGGCGGCTCCACACATTCGCTATTCGGCGAACAGCGAGCAACCGCTCGCCGAAACCCGAGTAGTGAGGATGGGTCGCTTGTTATTTGCCCAGTGACGAACATTTGGCGCTCGTCCTACCCATCGCGTATCCGTCTTTTGGACACATCAAAGGGAGCGAAAATTCGTCGAACACATCAGCTGGTCGGGATCGGGCGAGCAGTAGCTCGCTGCTCGGCGAATGCCGAATGTGTGGAGACACTTTGAGGGCGCAGTCAGAGTGGATCCGTTTTCGGCCGAAGAAAAGTTCGCGCGCAAACGGCGGACTGATTCTGCCGACCTGAATGGTCACACTGCATCCGACTGCAATAGCCATCTGTGAATTACTGGGTATTAGTGACATCTAATGGAAGCGAGTTTACAATTGCTTGCTGAGAGCTCTGCTTTCTTTTGCTTGAAAATCAAAAAGGTCCAATTTTAGAAGAGGCATTACTACAGAAGAACGACTGTTCATAACCATATGTGAGGAAATGTCACATGTTTACAATACGTTTTGTACTAGTTTCTCCCATTTCTTTTGCGATTTCATTCCGTAATTTCATGCTTTTGTCCCTGTTGTCATAACTGGAAATCGATGTCTTGCACAGAGCATCTCGTTCGTGTACATTTGAAACCAGCTTTTCAACATCCATCTCTGATAGCACAGATCGGCCGAATAAATCAAATTCATTTGATATCGGTCTGCCCACTTCGAAGTTCGGCCCGTGTTCGCCAGAACTTGTCGGACGCAATGTGACCGTGCTTGCGCTCTAGTGAGGGTTTGAAATATTCGGATGTAAGCGGCCGTATTCGGCCGAACGCTAATTCGGCCGAATACGGATCCACTCTGACCGCAGCCTTACGAGCACAAGGCGCACACCTCTGCGAGGCGTCAAATTGCCCTCATCCCCGGGCGCACCATCGCTCTGGAGCCGATTCGTCAGCTTCGTTCAGTAGCGAAACCACAGCAACCCAAGATGTGAAATACATCGCAATGAATTAGGACCTATTAAGATAAAGCTTATTTACTTTCCGAACACAAAACACGGCGCTCTATTTCCAGCACGATCTTCAACGTCAATCCTAACTGCAGATATGCACTTTTCAAGGAGAACACAACGGCGGTTCTGTGGACCAAAATAGCCCCCCTCCCTCCCCCGCCGCCAGCGTAGCCACAACAAGCGACGGAGGGGGGGGCGGGGGGACGTGGGGGGGGGGCGCGGACGCAACGCATCGCATGATGATACGCGGGCAAAAAAGGGCCGCCCGCGAGAAAAGCCCGATTAGGCCGTCCGTTTGACGTCAGCAGCGGCGGCGCCGCAGGCCTGCCAACGCGCCCGCTCCCACAGCCGCGGCCTCTCGCAGCGCGCGTTGAACTCTCCGGGGGCCGTTTCGCAAGGCAATGCGCTTATCGAGCCGCATTTCTTCACGAAACTGACTTGAGTTAGACGATACATGTATACACGACAATGAAGCTATTTTAGTAAATTATTAAGAGTTAAAATGATGTTATAAATGAAATCTATATATAATTTCATTATATCATTTGTGCTTAATAAAAGCGTCGTGTCTCCCAGGTTTTAATCAATAAATCTCAAGATTACTCTTATTAACGTCCTCGATCTACGAAGTGTTCAATTTCAGAATTTAATGACACTGCGGATAATCTTATATGGATAATCTTAAATGGAGTCCTCGTTCTTGTATCTACTAATCATATAATGAGGGGTCTACGTGATTGTGCGTTATCTGACATTCACTTCCATTTGGCAAATTACCTCGTTGCTAACCGCTACATAGATAATATATAGTACACGAACGTTCAATTCATCGCCCCCAATCCCCGATTCATCTAAGACACGATTACACGCATGTTACACCCAAGAGAGAAAATGGCCAGTTTATAAAACCGCATGTCGTTGGCACAAGCTCTCGCTCCTCCTTCGCAACCGCCCCTCCCACCGCGAGTGCCGCGTCTGCGCTAATCTTTGTGGAACAGTGCGCGCGTCAGGCGCCGACGCCAGCGCCAACGCCGCTCCTTGAAGCTTCCTGCGCACTCCTCTCGGCACGTTACTCCGCCGCCGCCGCCGCCGTTATGCAGGAATTTCAATACATAAGTACTATACTTACTAACACAATAATAGGTGTTCGGTACCTTCTGTAAAATTACTGATTAATGGAAACAAAATGATACCCAATAAAATGTAATAATCACAACATACTAAATTATGAAATACCTAATAACTTCAGTATTTCTTTCATTGAAATTATTTAAAATTTGCATCACCTACAAGCACATTAACTTCCTGCTTATAATTTGCTCCCCCCTCTACAACTTAATTCAACGAGGCAGCGGTCCTGCGCAACGCCGCGGCAGGATAAGCGGTGCGGGCGCGACGGGGCAACGGCGGCGGCGGTGGCGGTGGCAGGGTCCGGCCGCGTGCCGACACGCGTTCAACTCTCCGCGAGCGGCGGCGGCGGCGGCGGCACGTGCGAGGGGGCAGCCCGTCATTGGCTAATTGGCGTTAATGGGACTCGCCAATTGGCGGGCGCGAACGCGAGCGGCCGCTCAATTAGGAAACGGCGCCCTCGCCGCGTGGGAACGAGCCTCAATTGGCGGCGGCTCCCCTCGGCCCGGGCGACGGCTTTATGAATTAAAAACCCGCCCCCGCCCGCGGCGCGGCGCGGCAGAGCGGCCAGGCCCCAGCGGCGTCCGCGAGCCCTCGCCCAGACGACCACTTCCCGGTGGCCGCTTCGCGCCGCGCCGCCCTGCCTCACGTTACGTGATCTATCTCGCGGCCTCCCCTCACGCGCTGTCGCTTGCCCTGCCGCGGCACCAGTGAATGGATGCATGCATGAATGAAGGCGACTTCCCCTCGACAGCGCGCGCTGGATTCCGCGAATGGGACAGCGAGCCTGTGCAGCATCATTCATTAGCACGATTACGTGATAATCGGACGTGTCTCGTTCTTTGAAACGAGAATTAAGAATGAAAGTATCTTTCGCTGAAATGTTGCGCCTGTCTTCGGGTGGAAATACAATTCTACGAACAGTTTCATTGAACTTCATTATTAGCTCACGAAACGTAATTTCAAAATTTAAACTTCCGGACTTTTGTAATGGTACCATCTGACTACGTAATCCCTCTATTTAAAATAAATCTGTCCACTTACACAATGAAAGGAGGCAACCCACATGACATCTAAGTATTAAACACCACCACAATTACGCAACCTGCAGGCGCAATTCTCACCTGACGTCCCCTTTCCGAAGTTTTCTGCAAACAATTCCCACGCGTGACTTTACATTACCGTCCGGCCAGCGCAACAAATCCTGGTACACTATCCCACTTTCGCGGAGAACGCGAAGACTTTCTAAGGAGCGCATCGGGAACGGACACGACGCGAGGGAGCGGAGATCCGGCATGTCGCGCGCCAGACGAAGGGGGCGGGGCGAAAGGGGGCGGGTCGCCCGCATTCCGGGGCGTGACGGCCCGCGGGCGGTGGAGGCCGCGGGCGGCGCGGTGGGGCGGGGCGGGGTCGTCTCCGCAAGCATCTGCCGACCGCCAGCATCGCCGAGGGCCACGAGGGCGCAGTCCCCGACCCCGCCCCGCCAAACTCTGCCCTGCCCCGCCCCGCCACGCCTCGGCAGCTGCTCGCAGGCCCGCAGGTCACACCCGCCTATTTGGGGACACACTTGCCCAAAACGCTTTCCCAATGGTTGGCAACGGTGTTGAGAAACAATCACCTGACCCGTTACCAGCAGACATAGTTATACGTCAGTCCTCATAAGACACCTTAGAGAGGGACGTAGGAGGGGTTAAAATCCGAATTTACCCAACTATATGCAAATAGACGAGTCTTTTAATCCTGAACAAACATTTAATTTTTTTTACAGGTTTACATATTTTTCTCTATTTACAGGTTAATTTGATGTTTTCTGCTTAACAATAAAGGAAGTGTTTTGTACACTGTACCAAAATATCCTCAAGAATTTCTGTAATTACCGCAAAGGATCTACCAACTGATAGCCCCACTTCAAGAATATTTTCTGTCAGCATTCTGCTGCACTCAGCCCCAACTGGACGCTACCTCTTCGTAGGTAACTGCGAGCCCGACCGGTCGGCGAGGGTGCTTGCGCCCTACACACTTTTGTAAGAATGCGAACGGCGTTGCCAGATCCACATCCAAGAGACACACACCAGACTTAAAAATCCTACAAATCCCGTGAAATGCTAGGGTTAAGGAGCCAAGTCAACAGCGAATTCTAAACACGGGTCTGAATTCCACAATGGGCACTTTCCCCCCGCAAGTCGAAGCATTTTTATTTCCCGACCAAAAGGCATCCCTGAACGGGAAGGGGTGCGGGGCGGGCGGAGCAGGGCCGGAGGACGCCACACAAAGGAGGCGGGCGGCGGCGGAGGCGGCGGCGGCCTTGGGGTGGGCGGCGGAGGAGATTCGGGCGCGGCGCCGGATGCCGCCCTCGCCCGCCCCCACATCCGGCGCCGCCGCCGCCGTTGCCGCCTGGCTGCTGCTGCTGCGCGGATGCGGGGACTCGTCGCCGACCATTGCCGCGGCCGACGACGCCGCGGATTGTAAAAAACAGGCGCAAAAAGACGGCGCGCGTCCTTCTGCGCCGGATCCGCAGCTGGCAGACAAGAGGGCCGCGCGCGGGCCGCTGTTTCCGCACGGCGCTCGCGGCTTTGTGCAGGCGACAGACACGAAAACCGCTCTTTTACGCAATGTTTAGGTAATAGTTGTCTGTTGTCTAATGACGATGCTGTTCACCTGAATTTAATTGTTTGAAGCAATAATAAACGATGGTTAGAAGAAATAAAAGGACACGTCCGTTTTCAGAAGAAATAAAAACAATCAAAAGATTTCTCGTCTATAAGACAAACTTATACTTCGAAATACAGTGATAAGATTAGAAATACAATGCTTCAATGCATATAAAAAATATGTGCCCGATTCGAAGGCTATTATTATAATTATTATTATTATTATTATTATTATTATTATTATTATTAAAGCTATAACATCCCTATCCAGGGCAAACGCCTGCCACTCTTTGGTGGGGTAGCTCACAAATAAGAACTTACCAAGTGAGATAAAATCTGGCAAAGTAGAATTGTTTTCCTATTAAATCATTTACCATTCTGTTAGTCCACAAGTTCTTAACAATACCTGTGATTTTCCGATTAGTCTAGTTCTAAAATGGCTAAAATTTTACGAAGTGTTCCACTACCCTTCAGAAGCAATTGTACATTCGTTGGGAAACGTCCTTTCGACCCTCGCTCTGGGCTGGCGAAACAGCAGCGTGGGCGAGAGCGCGAAATGGACAGGATGCTCGCGTAATCAAAGCCCCCGCCGAGTCGCCATTACGCGAAACTTGGCAACTTTGCAGCGCCTCGGCACTCGGCGCTCCCACGGGCTCCGCTCTCGCGCGGCGCCGCAAATCTCGGCCGCTCCGCCACGGCGCGCCGGCCTTCTGGAAGCTTCCAGGAGAGCGCTGCGAAAGGGAGAACAGACGCCGCGGCGCCGCGCCGCGAGCTGAGATCATCACAGCTGATGCCGCGCAGACCGCACACTGTTGCAATATGTTTATACTGCGATTTTTTTTAACTCTGCCCCTCGAGGTCCGTCTTCACGATGAAATATGTCACGGTATTTCGCCACGTTCTCAGACGTGCCGCAAGGTATCGCATGATCGCGACCGTATCAAGCAGTGCTTGCGGTCATGCGACTTCTAGCGGTACGACGGAGAAGGACGCGAAATGCCGTGTGATATTCCATCGTGGCCATAGGGGCTCGAGGAGCTAAGTTAGCAAAATCGCACTATATTCTTCTGAATCGACCAACATAAACAGTTAACTACAAAATGAGAAACATGCGTACAAACAGTACCGCCCTTCCGAAACACAGAATCTTTCACGGAATCGTTTCTGTAAACGGAATGACTTCTTTGATTGAAAGCGTGTTCACATTTGGGCCACAATAAAAATGGCGAAGCGAAGACAAAACTACGCTAAAAAGACGCTGCCTTCTCGGGGGGCCGCGCTCCGATTATCGCTCGAAGGGACGAGTGGGGGGGGGAGGTGTCGTGATCGCGCACCTATTTCACGCGCGTCGCGTCGGGCGGCCCTCGCCTCGCGAGCCATTGTCTCCGAGGGTCACTGAGCGGCGGCGTGGGCGGCGGCGACGCGACGCGCATGGGCTCGCGGGCCGGCGCCGGCCGCCAGGGCGCGTGCCTCCGCGGCGCGGAAGCGCGAACAGGGCCTTGCAGCTCTGCATCACTACGGGAGACAAAGCTGGAGGATGCTAGTACAGCTGCAGGTTACGCTCGTCAACTTCCGGACATAAAAATTGGCTGATTTCTCAGAAATACCGAAAGTGTCTTCTAAATGCTCAGTTATCGATAATATACACGTATAAGAAACCGCTGAAGAAAGCGCCAACATCGACGCTATCTTTTGTAACATTACGCGCCTGCTTGCGTCTGCAGTCACGCACGATTGAAGTAAATCGTTGGAGTTATTCGTATATTTGAGTTCCTGTAAGAAGGTGATGGAGGAGAGCGCACCACTGTAATGGTCCCCAGCACGTTGATTGGGAGTTAAAGGACCCTGGCGGCGACACCCGGCCGCGACGTGACAAGCGTCAACGCCGGCGCCACGGTCGCGCCGACGGCCTCGGACGCGGACACCCGCGCCTGTTTACAAATACGCCTCTCGCCCCGCCCCGCCCCGCCCCCTCGAGTCCCGCGCACTGCATTTCCGGAGTCGACACAACGGATGAGCATGTGAATGCGCAATTTTCTCTAGGGGATGATCAAAAGTACAGCGAGGGCGGGGGGGGGGGGATCGAAGACCTGATGACAAACCAAGACCGTCTTCGCCGACGCAACAGTCTGAATGAATCCTAAGAACACTCTTTGATGTGATACTTTCATAGTGTGGTATTCTTATAGCATAAAGCACCTAATTAGCAGTAACATTGTCCCAGCAGGGGTCATCTAACGGGGAGGGGGTGTGGCAGATCCCTGGCAACCCCTTTCCCCGGCAATTCACACACTGGGGCGAGGCCGCTTGACGGGTCAATCGCACCGCACGAAACTCAGCCAAGCACATGCCGAATGCTTTAAGCAATCATTTCCAAAAACAAAAACAATCCATTTACTCAATTTACAGACAAAATGACCCGTTATAATGAACTCTATTGCTTAATTTTCACTTAACTGTAAGCAACGGCGTAAACCCGGAGTCCTAGGTGCAATTTCCGGCCGGAGTGATTTATACTGAAGACCACTTCAGTTATTATAAAATAAATACCGCTTTACAATTTCGTAGACATTCACAAGACCTACATGCTCACAAGGAAGTAAACAGATTTCTCTAAAATACTGTTCAACTCCAAGAGAGAAATCCACTTCAGAAACCTCTCGGGAGCAGATAAACCAATACGGCAGAATTTTTTTGCGAGGCTGTCGCGAAGCAATCGGAGGTTCGCGGGAGCTGAGGGTACGCTTTCGCGTCGGAACCATCGCGGGTGTAGTCATCCACGCTTTCCCGTCCCGCAGCACTCCGTTCTGGTTTTCACCCGCGTAACCCGAGAGAAAACGGCAGAAAAATGCGGGAGTATTGGCCGGCGACATTAGCAACATTCCTGAAGTCCTTTGCGCTGAACACGTGCTTTGGAGTTCCAGCACAAGACACACAAACACACATGTGCGTGGCACGCACACGGTACACACCCACTCACTCCCAACACACTTGACACCCACACGTAAAACTGTTACAGAAACGCGCTGCGCTTCGAGAGTCTTCGGGACGTTATTTGACACATCACGGAAACTAAAAATACACGGGCATCACGACTACAAAATTTGGACGAAAGTCAAAATATTTTGGCTTCATATTAACAACATATTTATTTTTTCTAGCATCATCATGCGACAGTCTATTTTTAAATCGTCCGCATACTTTCCAGAGGCGAGTATAAATATGCGGAAACGCCCACCGAACGTCAAAGAAACACCACGAATGGTGTCCAGGAACGGACCCGACAGAATCACCCTCGGCCAGGCGGGCGCCGCTCGCTCACCGCAAGCGCGCCAAGAATGCGCGGAACCCGGATCCGTCCCGAAAACCTCTCGCGCGGCGTCGCGGCGCCCGGTCAGTCGGTCGGGCGTGCGCGCTCGCGCCCGGCGGAGCGCGTCCCGGGCCGCGGCGGTGGCGGCGGACTACTTACTTTCTTGCTGACGCGGTTGAACTCCAAGAGGCGGTCGTACTGCTCGGCGGCGCGCATGCACAGGCGCATGGTGATCGCCTCCATCCTAGCGGGCAGCGGCGTCAGGCAGCAGGTGCTGCTCGTCATGAGCTCGACTCCGAAACTCCTCGCGGGCACACACGATCGCTCGACTGGTCGCGGGGTCAGCTCACGCGCGTATGGCGGCGGTAGCAGCAACTCGGAGCCAGCTTGCGAACGCTCGCGCCACGGCGGCCGGTGCCACACTGGAGTGGTGGCGCGCCGCGCCGCGGGCCCTTGTACTGCGGGCCACGTGACCGCGCGTGCGCATGCGCCGCGCCGCTCCCCTCCCCTCCGGCCGTGAGCTTCGCCCCTCCCCCGCGCGACGCCCGACGGCCGAGCGGCGCGCGCGCGTCACTGCAGGGAAGGCACAGCCCGAAGCGCGACGCGCCGACCGCCAGGTGAGGGCCCGCCGCGACGGCCTCGCCTGACGCCCGGCCGCGGCGCCGGGAGCGCGCGGATTAGCGGAATTCGAGGCGCGCGCGTCGTTCGCCGCCCGCGCCTGCGTTCGCGTCTGCGTCTGCAGACGGAGGGTTTCCCGCGGGCCGGGTGCTTCCCGCGCTTGCTTTTGGCCGGGATTACACTGTAAACGAACTTTCATCAAAGAAATATGACAGTGTAATAGCTAACATTTTATAAAAGATTTTTTTTTATAAAATTTCTTTGATAAATTGTAGCCTGAGACGTGCACGTTTTATCATATATTTGGTAACATGTCGTCAACATACGTGGGGCATTGCTTCAACCAATTAGATTGCAGAGTAATGAGTTTCATTGCAGAGTATGAGCAATGAGAATGTTTATATAACACTGTCCACCCGGACCACAAAAATAAAGCTATTCGGATTGAAGTGTATGACATGAAGGAATATAGTATATTCCTATTCCTCCATGCATATGACATGTTTTCCCGATAAGTGGAAAATATCACATATGGAAAACGCCCAATTCATGAAGTTAATGTTTTTAATTTCGAAATCATAGGTCCCAATTTCGAAAGAAGGAAGAAGAACGACAAAGAAAATTGAATGTTTCCTCGTTCATCTTCAAATAATCATTTCGAAAATCTTTAATTAAATAATGCTTCACGTGCGACCCATGGCCTCACCACGGATGAATACCATGGCGTTGTTCTATGGCCTCACCCTCAAACATTTCCTCTTTACCTTTTAATTCTCCATTAAACATAGATTAGTTATTACGATAGATAAACATAGATTAGTTAGTTCGTTTATTAGGCAAAAAGTACTACAAACAGCTATTTGTGTGTCATCTCTCTTGAATCGCGTGCAAAACTTGATAATATATTGGACGAATACGTATACGAGCGAATTGTAATACGTTTCGTTTATCAAAGTTTCTTTCGTCAAAGTTCAAAGAACTTGCACAAAGTTTTTCATCAAATATATTTGTCAAATATCTTTTACAGTGTAATACCGACCTTTCCCTTGTTGCCGAATTCCCTAACAAAACATCTCTCCGCAGGTGACAAACGGACTGCGGAATCTTACAACTGTTTTTCAAAACAAGCAGTTCCGTTTATTTTCCTTTCTACATTTCGCAAACGAACGTGCTTTAAACACATCCAATATGCATACGTCAGAGAAGCTACGATAAGGAACACGGCATCGTCGTCACACAGTTCGTGGTAATACCTGTTTACCCCCAAACACACGATTCAGACGAATCCACATTAGCAAGCCCCTCGTAAAAAGGCATTCACAATGCAGCAATTCGAACAAGTGCAATTTTCATGTACATACGCAGAAGTTCCAATGCTGCACATTCACGCACCCACACAATATTGACGCGCGCGTGTTTAGTACAACACGTTCACGTTTCCATTATAAAGTTGACCCCGTCTTCATGGGAAGTTGCTACCTATTCACTGGAAGTTATTTGCTCATTCATATTCAGTAACTCCAATGGTCATTGGTGATATATTTTCTTTACGAACATGCTCTCTAAAACCTAAAGCGAATATAAAACCAACAAAATGGGGGGAAAATATTTTAGATTCGAAGACATTTTCACAATTTAAGAATATCAATTAGAAATGCAAAGTTCAAAAGAACGCTGAATACTAAGAGCTCCGTATTTTAGCACTTCGCATTTCTGAGTTGGCAGGAGGTACAACGTACTGCAGAGCATGTCCATTCTCTGTCTCTTCTTGGTCGCAGATGGAATGTACGGGCGTGCTCTGCACAGGAGGCATTCGGCCACTTTCGCTGCTCGCCCTCCCCGCAGCGCGGCATCCCTTGCGGCGCGCACAGGAAGCGCCGAACAACTGGGCTACTCGCCATTCGGCGACGCTGGCTCGGTTTTGATTGATTGATTGATTGATTCGTGTTTCCGGGCGCGTCACTACTTAGGTCATTAGTCCCGTAAGTGTAGTGCGTGTTTTTTTTCCTCGGGAGGTGGCGATGATCTTTTCCCCGCTGGATGGCGAGATCTGGCGCCGACCTACCGTCGACTAGCGGGGTTTTCCCCTCAACCGGGTATCTCCCTCCAGCGGGGCACCGCCCCAGCCGGGACAAGCTGTAAGCTCCCGACCGGTCTCCCGGTATGTGTGGTAGGGTAGTGCATGTGAGTGTAAGTGTATGTGTATGAGGAGAGGATAGGACAAGGAAGAGGAAGGAAAGATCGAGCGCTGTCCGTGGCCCATTTGTTAGGTTACTGCTCCGGCATTCGCCTGGTGTTGATCGGAGAAACCATGGAAAACTACCGATCAGAGCAGCCGGCCACCAGAATTCTCTTCCAGAGAGTCACTGAATTCGAACTAGCTGACAAGCGAGTGTCGAAAATCCTGCCGTGCCGTCGGGACTCGAACTTTAGGAATTTCAAAGCCCGCTTCGTTTACTTTCATTGCGCCTTCAGCAAAACTTGCAATTTAAAATTTTAACCAAAGAAATTGTATGTAATTAATATTTCTTAAAAACAAAGTTCTGGAGTATTCTTTTCTTGCATACAAGCTGCATGAACACACTGATTTCAAACGAATATTCTCCAGTTGGCGGAATGGCAAAAAATAATACTAGGCATACAGAACAAGTTAGCCAACGTTTGTGAAATGAATGAGAATCACTTCCACGTTTTACTCACCCAAAACGCCCCCCCTCCCCTAATTTGGTTTGGAGTGAACGAGTATCAAAACAAAACCGCCCACATGACGGAACAGACCATCTAGTGCTTCACACTGTTCACAAGCCGCTCGTTTCTTGGCTCGGGAGGCGCCGTGTCGGTCGGAAGCCAGCGGGCACACACCTCCGGCCGCGCGCCTGCCTGGTTGGCTGGCTGGCTGGCGGCGGAAGACGGCGCGGCGCTGCGCGGCGCTGCCGTGCCCATTATAAACACGCGGCGCGCGGCGCCGTAAATATTTAAAGACAACGACCCTCTCCCGGCGGCGCGCAGGCCGGCCCCCAGCAGCGGGAGACGCCCGCGCACAGGAGCAGGCAGTCCCTCGATACACAGAGTAGCGCAACCTAAACCGCCGCCAGGGACTATTCACAAGTTGAGATATGATAACAACTCAAATAATAATAATAATAATAATAATAATAATAATAATAATAATAATAATAATAATAATTATAATAAAACTTGGCTAAACTTCACGGTCATTCAAAGGACTGGGAAGTGCAAGAAATTGCTTTATTTGGCACAGCTCACATTTTGCGCAAAGTATTATAGAGGCACCGACAGTCCCTAGATCTGCTCCTTAGGTAGCTGGTTGCAACCTGGAGTAGATTTTATACTCAGCCGACTCATAACATCTTTAGTCGTCATATAGAGTAATAATAATAATAATAATAATAATAATAATAATAATAATAATAATAATAATAACAACAGTAATGCCGATCCGGATAGCTGAGATCGCTAAGCCAGTAAGGCAGTAGCGCCTTGACGATCTCAAACGGAAGGATCGCGGTTTCGAGTTTCAGCTCGGACATGAGTGCATTTGGGTATCGTCCGTTCACCCGTCATTATCATCATTCCATCTTCCATGCCCCAAGACTAACAACCCTGGGGGATAAAAATCGGATTCAGCTTAATGCCGATCCCAAGATGAGTCACAGGCACCTGCCACCAAGATTAAATGATACTGAGCCCCGGTAAGTGCACGTGCATGTCTGCTAGACGTGCACGTGCATGTCTGGTTCTAGACGGCGTATTCGCGAAAAAATAAATAATAATAATAATAGGAATAATAATAGTAATAATAATAGTAATAATAACAATAATAATAATAGTAATAATAATAATGATAATAATAATAATAATAATAATAATAATAATAATAATAATAATAATAATAATAATAATACGAATAATGACTTGATTTATATGGCAGCGTCATGACCATCAAGCCCGCTCTTCCCCCTAACCCCAGAACCATGGAGATGACCGAGCATGACGGAGAGTTTCAAGTATTAGCATTTGACGCATCCTGTGAGGGAGCTAACCCACGAAATTCAAAACATCGATTTATTGACATATTCAATGTGATCATAATCGATTAATAGGTATTTTGAATTTTGTGGGTTAGCTCCCTCTCTCACTAGACGCCTCATTTGTTTCGGGTAGATCGTTGGTTCGCACGCTTCAACTGAATATAAAATGGCGGAATGCGCTGAAGTCCGCATCCAGGGGCTCCAGCGCCGACGGAAGAGGCGCGCGCTCCGACAAAGCTCATGCGGGGGCGGCTCGGGCTCGCGGCGCGCCCACCCCTTGGCCACGCCCGGCGACGGCGGTGACTGCCGGCGTTCTCACCCATTTACAGTTTGAGAAGAGGTTAAGGCCGTTTCGACCCTAAGGCCGCTAAGGTCCGATTAAATTAAGAAGGTGATTGACAGTTCTGTGTGACGTCAGGACGCCTCTCCAGTTTCCATGGCAGCTGCCAACCAGAGAGACAAAACGTGACGTGTCAGGTCGCTCAGTTCCCACTGCCGAACACGGGGAACATTTGAGCATCGCACAGCGACTTCCCTGCCGCCGCGCCGCCCGCGTTTCTGCCTGTGCTGCGCGCGCAATGTGTACTGTGTTGTGATGAGTTGCGTTGAGGTTAGGCTTTTGTCGTATTTTTTACACTTTTACACGTATTTTTTGAAGTGTTTGTTTTCGTGTCCCGGTAACACGTGCTCAGTGGTTTGCGACCTGGTAACGTCGCTCCCCTCCACTCACAAATGTCAATCACCTTCTTAATTTAATCGGACCTTAGTCGTTCGCTTTACCGAATGAGATTAATCGTGTTGGGGATGCTGCTTTGTTATTATCAATTGCTTGAATAATAGGGTATGGTAGTTGAAATTGTTTATATGTTCATAGTTTTGATATTTTGGATGGGGAGATAATATATTTGGTTATTTTAGCAGCTATAACTGGAAGAACTCAAATTTCTTTTTCTTCGCGGCGTCAGCAGACGCCAATGCGCGAAGTAAACTACCGGAAAGAAATAATGATATACACAACATTGTGAAAACGCTACCATTGTTACACTTGTTGGAATGAATATTCAATTATTAAACGACTGTTGAAACAACATAGCTTTTCCTGTTTTGTTTTTGCTCGTCTACTAACAGACGAATCGAGGAGAGATGGAAAAAGAATGTTAAAAATGTTTTCTTTCGTTAATTATCTTGAATGAACTGAATGGATTTTACTTTTCATTATTTCTTTTTGTAACATAATTAATTAATTATTGTAAGTTTAACTCAATCAGCAATAATTAGGATTACGGAAAATATGCATGATTTTATTAAGTACATCAAAGAATTTCGTCTCATTACTTAATTTTTTCACTCTAGTTTAGCGATCAGTGTTGGGAACCACCATGATGAAAACTCACTAAATTGTAACTACGCACCACGGAGACATATATTTCATGACCCCATTAAACAAACGTTTGATTTTTCCGCTGAAGATTCCCATTAAAAACAAATAGAGTAGAACAGAATATAACAATTTTTAACTTTTGTACTTCAGATATGTCCCCGGTTTAACAATAATGATCAATTTTAAATCATTATAGATTTGGAGGAGCACAGGTAGAGTCAAGAGATTAGTTTGAGATAAACGACCATCCCATATCGAAACTAATCAAAGCCAGTACAATGAACATTCTTATTTGCGAGTGTCGAGAGTCACAATGGATCTTGCACAGATCTTGCACTTCAAGAGGCGTCTTATGGTGATATGTTTGGTTACCGACCGCACAATGTCCACTCTCCGTTAAGTTACGTCAGCAAATGCAGCAATAAAAAGAAAGATCACGATGCAACGTCTACGGTCAGTGCAGTGGATTTATAAAACATGCCTATCATACAAAATGCATTTAAAAAGCGCAGTTGTCTAGATGAAGTGCTAATTATAACTTCATGCATAAAAGAAAATATTAACGAGAGGACATAAAAGACATTTTTCTGCTTCTCGGACAATCAATTAGAGAGAAATGATAACATATTGAGTAACTCAGTCATTGACACACTTCGCAACAACGAAATACCATTTAGAATAGTCGAGTGACAGTTCTTGCAATGTTTTGCTAAATAAATATTTGAAAGGCCAGAAAAATTTGCGTAATACTATATTATAAGAATATTATAAGCTAATAATAAAATAAAATAAATAAAATAAGAAATTACAAGCAATAATAAGGAAATCAGAACGTAATCTGTTAATGATAGAACATTAACTAGTGGTGCTACAGAATGGCACAGACTTTCCCGTATTAGTTTTCTATTTCATTGAGTTGTCGCTAGGTATTCGGAATTGCCACATACTCTTTATTGCCAGCTACCATCTATCACCGCCAAAAGTACATTTTTTTGTCATTTTCTTAATTTTTCGGTTTCCTATTGGTAGAACAGAAACATTAATTTTAGAATATTAAAGAACACAAAAACCTAGCCGTAAATGGCAATTTACTTTTAAAAATTATGTGCCGTTTAAGAGAAAATGGCGTTTTAGCACTACTAAAAATGCAAAATTTGAAGCTCATTTTCACAGAAAGTTTTTGAGTTTTCAAAACACTTTATTTGAAGTTATTTGAAGCACTTACACTAACAAATATAATAATCTTTACAAATTGCGGATAATGTGCATATTAAAGATGTGAGAGATCTTTCAAAAAATTTACATTTATATATTTTTTGAAAAAAAAAAAAAACCAACAAAAAAAAAGAAACTTAAAATAAACTTTACGCTATATTAAAGAGTGTAATTAGCACTATCCGTTACAAAAGTTTCAAGAAAAAAATTGCAGCCTTATACGAGAAAACGGCGTTTGAGCGTTTCTGAAAATGCCGAAATTTGAGCTACTTTTCACAGAAAACGGTAGTGTTTTCGAGAAACTTTACTTGACATTACTTAAAGCACATGTACTCGTAAATATAATAATGTGAAAAAATCGCCGATAATGTAAATATTAACGACGTGAGAGACAAGTAAAAAAATTTACATTTTTGTAATTTTTGAAAAAACCAACCGATAGACCAAAATGGCTTTTATGTCATTGATAGAGTACAATTACCACTATCCCTACCAAAAGTTTAAAGAAAAAATTTGGAGCCGTTTTTGAGAAAATCTTGTTTCTGTAATTTTTTAAAATTGCACATATTGCACGTAATATTGCACGAAAACTACCAACATTTTGAAAAAACATTTACATGACCTTTATTAAAGAACTCAATATGTAGAACAAATTTTATTTGAAGAAAAAATCTCTATCTTCAATTTTGTAGTTGGAGAAAGACGCCGAAAAAAATTGAAACTTTCAAAATTTTCGAAAATTCAGAGCTGTACGTGAAAATCGGACCTATGCCATGTTAAAAAGTGTATTTTACTCTATTCATACAAGAAATTTAAAGAAAAAAGTTTGAGCCGTTTTTGAGAAAATTTTGAAAATCCCCGGGGGGCGTCATATAAAGTACCCCCAAATTTTGAAGAACCTTTTTCAAAATCTCAAAGCTTCGACTAGAATCAGTTCGACCGGGGAATATCCATTTTGGAAGAAATCGTACGTATGGTTTAGGCGCTAGCAGTGTTCACAGACGGACGGACGGACGGACGTTTTCCTTTCAATTGGGTTTTCGGTATCAAGGACCTAGAAAACAGGGTTTCTGGCTACACCACGTGTTAGGGGATTTTTTTTTCTTAATTTAGCAACTGGCTTTATCCACTTATTCGTTTTCACGGTCTGTCAATGAATTTTTTTCCGCCGAAAATTGGCCATTTTTTCGCGCAGCATTACATAACTTTCCCTATACTACGTATATCACTCCGTGCATACGTACGTATACGGGAAAGTAAAAGTGAATGCTTATTCATCCTTGCCGCCTCCCGGTAAATTTCGCATTTCTTCATTATCTATTTTGTATGGTAAAGATATGTTTGTAACTCAGGTACAATTCGTAGTTATTTTAAAATGATACTGGATTTTCTTTAAATATTCGTTCCCACGGATAGTGAGATGAGTTCCGTAACATAATTGCATGTTCATAAGATTAAGATAAATAAAAAAAATATCTTCGAATATGCTTGTATGGAATATTTGAACTTGTATTTGTAAGGCTTGAATGTATTTTTTAAGTTATGTTAGACTTAAAAGGGTCAAAAGGCGTGCCTCACATTACAGAAACAAGTTGGAATAAGTTTCTCGCAGAGATATCTCATTCACTAGCTCTGTATTCAATAGAAACTTTGTGGATTAAAATATTTTAATGAATAAAAGTTGAATAAAAGCAAACCATTCTGGAATTTGTGTTGGTCACTGGGTTGCAGATAAGCGTTACCTTGAAAGTGTTTCACAAAGTATTCAAGACTTAACAAATTTCAGTCACATGCGTAAGATAAATAAAAATAATGCTAATTTATGGAGAAACATGTTCGTTCTTCACTGTGCAAGTTGAGGATCACATTGTTCGAGATATGTGTTTGCTCGGCTTGCGCACTTGTAAAGAGGTCACGGAAAAGAAGGCCATTTCCAATCTGAATTTACTATTTTTTGTAGTTATGCATGAACACATCACAAATCTTAAGAAACGCTTAAATACCCACATCCGTGGGTTAATATTATACCATTGCTGTTTTCCTATTACGCGTAAATATCCCTCCGGAGAGCCCTTTAAACATCAACGGTCTCTAATGTAACAAGATGAAATAAAAATAAGAAATGAGAACCGAGATCATATCCATTTCAAAATGCCTTTAACTCTAGCATTTTTGCTAAGGTGATTTCTGTTCTGAATTCAGGCAGGAAAGATGATGCATCCATGTCCAATTATTTTTGTTATAAATAATATTAATTCAACCTTGTTCGACTTGATAATATTTCACGTGATTTCTAAATAAATAATTTATATACTTAAAACTCTAACAATACGAATACAACAGGATTTGTCAAGCATTTCTAAATATAAATAATATTATAATACAATTGTTTCTGAGGCAATTCCATTAAGGGACCTTCAAATAATGATTAAAATTTGTTGAAAAACACACAAATTCAAACTTATTATACATTTATATAGGAAAATAGTTGTTCTAAAACGTACTTCCCCATTTTATTTGAAACAATTATGTAATATTATAATACTACTTGAACTTGTGTATGCGTGTGCGTTTTTCCAACACGCAAAAATGAGTTGTCCACGCTCGGATTCGAACCCAGGCACTTAGCTTTCGCAAGCCCTTCACGTATCTCCCACACGAAACGCCTGAATTGCCACACGAACGGTCATGGCGCTTCAAAATGGAAGCGTAACAGTGCGAGTAGTAAGCGAGGGAACAAAAAGAAAATATTTCAAACAACAACGCGACGAGCAACGCGTGGCTATTGCAAGAGCCGCCTGGAAAAGCGAGATTTAACGCTTCCCTTCGGCCGGTGGCGCGGCCTCGCAGGCCGGCGAGCGCTAAACGGGGAAACCTGAGAAGAGCAGCGAGAAGCCTCAGTCGGTGCCTCGTACGTCTTCGCTACAACATTCCGGAGTCCTGATTTAGAACGGCAAAAAGTAAACGCGCCGGCTCTTCACTTACCAAATTAGAACGAACGCATTTTTCTCTCGCCTTGACGCAATGCTGAGTTCTCTGGCGTGAAAAATTCCGAGTTATGCAAGCAGGGGCGTGTTTTGGAGTGTACGTTTTAGGGGCAGAGCTCATTGGAATCACTTAAGGAATAAGGGGACCTGTAAATCAGTGTTGTCAAAGTTGTTTGCCACGAGCAGGAGTCCGCAGCACCAGATCCACGACGAAACTGTCCCTCCACGCAGTTCATCACCCCGCCACCAGAGACAACGCCATCCCTATTGGAAAACGGCGGGGACACTAATAGTTCCCTCTCCCAACGCTAGTGGCGCAGAGAAGCTCGTGGCGTACTACGGTGACATGACTCGTGCCACTGCCACCAGTAGAAGACCTTGACACCACTTCTGTAAACAATAAGTGATTGCTTACAGAGGTCTATATTTCATAGACGTTCTTCGTGAATACGGATTTAGTTCTAATATAATCGGAAACATGGTAACGTGTCATTCACATACACTTTCGTGGCCACGGAATGTACACACTCCATATGTTTCGTACAAAGAGCGTCTAATTTGATTTGAGCGCGTTCGAGGTTGTTTCTGCTGTGTTTTCCTAGTGCCAATATAGTTAATTTTGGAACTCAAACTCCTGTTCTGCGAAATCATCGCCAAAGATTTCCAACGTTTTGATTTACTGATTACCGGGCCCGTAAACGGCTAAGACAATTGGTCCCGTAAGTGTACTGCACGTTTGTTTTTTGTTTTTTGCACATGAACTGGCGATGATCTTCCCCTGCTGGATGGTGAGATTCAGCGCCGAAATATTGTCGACTAGTAGAGTTTGCCCCAAACATATCTCCCACCAGCGGAGCTCCAAACATATCTCCCACCGCCCCAGCCAGGACAAGTTCTAAGCTCCCAATCTGGTTTCCTGGCGTGAGTTGTAGTCAATGCGTGTATGCATAGGACAAGGAAGAGGAAGGAAAGATCGCGCGCCGTCGGTGCCCGTTTGTTAGGGTACTGCTCCGGCACTCGCCTGGAGTTGATGGGAGAAACCACGAAAAACTACCCATCAGAGCAGCCGGCCGCTAGAATTCACCTCCAAACAGCGACAGGACTCTGCCGCCGTCGGGACTCGAATCTATCTGGAGGAGGGTAGAAAACCCTGCCACCGTCGGGACTCGAACCTACGACCTCCAGACCGGAGGCACTGCAATGACATCAGTTGATGCCCTGAGCCACCTCTCCCGGTGTTTTCCACAGTAGAAGTGAGCGCCGAGTAAGAACGTACTAACTTAAATCGACGAAGAGAAGGCCAAAAGATGGACGCTTAAGGGAGCGGGTGACCTCGCCTGAACGAATGAGTGGGTCATTCATTGCTCCCCCATTTGAGAAGAAGGCCCGTTGTTAATAAGAATCGGCCACTTAAGGAACACGCATTTTGTGTATCTTCTGAGAAATTGGGTTTCACTCCTATTCCTTAACTCAAATAAATATTGAAGGGAATAACGAAAACGAACAGATATTAGTTAAGAAATCTGTAACTCATGAGATTTAATTTAAAAATTGAGATTGTGACTCGATCGACAGGGTGGAGCGACCTATCTTCCTAGATCTGGAAGACCATGAACAGCTGTTAACGCAAACACAATGCGAAGGCACAGAAATGCCCATGTATACATTGACATAACGACCATTAGATGATATTCGACTCAGAGCATGTGAAATGTGAGCGTCAGTCCTACTGAACGAAACCACCCAAAATCCTTTCCCAAAAAGTAGCATGCATACCGCTCACGAACAACAAATAAAGTAGTTTCATATAACACTTCAATGAATTAAATATTTTGACAAATGTAAGTCTTCACAAATACTGCAGTAATATGATACATTTATCTATGGTACAACAGTTCTTTACAAAACAAGAAAATAAAAAAAGCTACTGCTCCATAACGCAACACGTGAGTAGCAAATATTTGACGGCAGAAGGTCTCTCCCCTGAAGCCTTGCTGTCGCATGACATCAGCTGTGACGTAAGCAGTGACGCAATGAGTAGGAAAATACGCGCAGTATAAAATAGATGGAATAAACAAATCAAATATTTGCAGTTTTTCAATGAAAATCGAAACTGTTTTATTATTTTTGTATTTCCGAGTTTCTGGGTATCTAACCGAACAATAAACACCTCGTCCTCTTCCATGGCCGGATCTGCAAAGTTTTGTTTCAATTTCTGGGCGCATTTAAATTAGTAATACAGAATCTCTTAAGTTTCATGCAGTGTTGTCAAGGTCGATGCACGAGCGGGAGTCCGTGGCACGAGTGCCACGACGAGATCGCCCCTCCACACAGTTCATCACTCCCCCACCAAAGACAACTCCATCCCTATTGTAAAACCGCGGGGTTATTAATATTTGTAGTTCCCTTTCCCGACACTAGTGGCGCAGAGAAGCTCGAGACATACTACGGTGCCACGACGCGTGCCACTGCCACCAGAGGAAGACCTTGACATCATTGGTTTAATGGAAAAAAGGGCCTAGAAATAGGGAGTTTTTGCCACCTCGAATGTTACGCACTATCGATCTTCTGCGCATGCGCTGATGTACTAGTGATACAAAACTTGCACTGCGCATGAACAGATGATCGATAATACTTAACGTTCGGGGGTGCAAAAACTCCCAAATGTGTGGCACCGTTGGTTTTAACTCGCCTCTGCCAACGATGACACATCGACCAATGATGACAGTCGACGTTCGACACAAAAATTCTTGGGCAGATTCCTATACAGATCTTCAGAATTAGTGTCAATGACCAGTTAACTAAATATTTTGGATGTGGACTAATGAATTGTGAAAAAAGCGATAACCTGCGTATACACGTAATACTAAACGAATTAATGTTGTTAGCAGATGCAAACGTACACGCATGCGAAGTGTGAGTCAGAGTACGGATAACTCTTACTGTCTGCAAAAAAATGCGTCAGATGCGAGCGGCAAGGCACGGCACACGGGTGGCGCCGAGTCGGAACGCTCTCTGCCAAGAACTCGACGGCGTGCGCGGGGTGTCCTCAGCTGCGCCACGCGCCTTCTCGAAGGCAGCAGAAGACGAAGGCGGTTACATAACGCGCGCGCCGTGCCGCAATCTGCAGGTTCCTCTTTTGGCGATCGCCGAGCGGGCTTCCAGCAGGCTTCGTTGCCGCCGTTGCTACGGGACACGCGACCAATGGCGGGCGCGGAGAGCAGAGCGACCGCATCTGGTCGGCGCTTTTCTCGTTTGCAGTTCCAGGAATTGTAGAAATAGTCACATTTTCAGCGAGGAAAGAAAGGGCTTGAAACAAGTTACAGTAGGCACGTTAAATTATAAGTTCTAGAGATTTTTAGTAATTAAATCCCTCCTGTTTCCAGAAGTTACTGTTTATACGCCAATAACAAAAGATGACGTTTATTTCTTGAGCGAAATTGTTATTTTTGCGATTTGTCTACATGCGTTTAATCATTCGGTGTTCTCAGCGGTTAGTCAGACCTAAAGAGGCAGACAATTTTTTGCAGACAGTAAGAGTTATCCGTACTCTGACTCATACTTCGCACGTCTGCATCTGGTAACAACATTCATTCCTTTAGTATTACGTGTACACGCAGGTTATCGCTTTTTTTCACGATCCATTAGTTCACATCCAAAACATTTAGTAACTAGTCATTGAAACTAATTCTGAAGAAACTATATCATAGGAATCTCCCAAAGAGTTTAGGGAGGACGCTAGATTTGACAGGTCAGTGACTTCCCTCAGTATCGCGCAGAGAGAGAGAGAGAGAGAGAGAGAGGGAGAGAGAGACAGACAGACAGACAGAGAGGAGAGAAAAACCTGAAAGTGGGAGTCACAACAAAAAAAAAAGACGAGAGAGAAGAAAAGGGAGATGAGAGAGACAAGAAAAGGGAGGTGTGTGTGTGTGAGAGATAGAGTGTGAGTGTGTGTGTATGTGTGTGTGTGAGAGAGAGAGGGGGAGGGGGAGGCGGGGAGCAAAAGAGAAGAGAGGTAAGAGGAGAATGACAGAGCTGTCATTCTGGTTTCATCCTTAGGGGTTTGGCCGCGTGCGAGGCGCCGCGGCGGCCGCCGCCACGCAGCCTGGGCGCGGGTGGCGCAAGTGCCCTCCGCTCGCCTTACAGGGAGCGCGACAGCTGCTCGCCCGAGGAGTCACCGCTCACGCAACGCCCCCGCACGGAGCGAGACACCGCCGCCGCGCACCCGCGCACAGACCGAGCAACCGCCCGTGCGCACAGTGCGAATTGGCGAATTCCGAGGATGTCCCTTCTCTTTATCGTGTAAGCGGTATCGCATGTATCGTGTACGCGCTACGTAATATGCGAACACTCGACTATAAGTGCGATTTTTCTAACTCTGCCCCTCAAGCCCCTACGACCACGATGGAATATCACACGACATTTCCTGTCTTTCTCCGTCGTACCGCTAGAAGTCGCATGATCGCAAGCACTTCTTGATATGTTCGCGATCATGCGACACCTGGCGTCACGATTGAGAATGTAGCGAAATACCGTGACATATTCCATCGTGAAGACTGGCCCTGAGGGGCAAAATTGGAAAAATCGCAGTATACAGTGTTTTATGTGCCTTGCTCGAAAAGGATTAATTTCATGGTAAGGACTGAAATGTAAACGGAGGAAGAGGAAACGAAGAGGATATAATAATCTGTAGTGAGGAAAAGCGAATAGTTTGGAGGGAAAAGATACTAGATACAGGAGGGAAGGCAATAGAGACAACAGGCACGGTAACAATGTATGAACTACAGAGAGGAGAGAACTGGAATAATGGGGCCAAGTGATTGGAAGTTAAAATAGGTGAAGAAAGAAGTTGTAAAATTAGCTGCAATTAGAAAACAGTAAATTGTATGCAGTAATGAAACCACACTGCATATTTATAAGTTGAAGAGGTAGACATTTTACAAGGAAACATTTTTTCAATGGCCTCCAACGTAAATTATTGCAATTAAAACTGACTATATTCCATCACAATGAACAGATCCATTTCTTACAAACATACTATCTCAATTCACTTTAAAAAAGTCTTTGAATTTTAGGTTTCCGATATTGCTTGTTAATATTTTATCTGTTGTTCAATGACGGGTGCAGCGCGGGCGAGCCGTTCGCGCAGTCGGTGACGGCCGCGGGCCCTCCCTTCACGTCAGACGGCTCTGCGCGATCGAGATGACGTGCGCATCATCACAGAGGCAACTCGACAACCACGTGCGCGTCCGATACTCGGCCTAGAGACGTTCAATTCCTGTAAAACAATCGATTCTGGAATCGATCCCAGCATCGAAACGTTGGAATCGATTCTCGAATCGAATCGAAAGAAAAGAATCGATTCTCTAAGCAATCGAATCAAATGAGAACACCATTTAATGAAGGTATCGATAACGGAATCGAGCAATTACTAGTTAAAACACAACCAGGTGTTAATTCCTTTTCAATAACAACAATATGTCACTATGTGACCGAAAAATATTATAGATGAAATAATACATGTGAAAAAAGTAACAGAATGTATCAATGAAAAATGTACTTAACAGAACATAAATGAAAAATATAATAGATTATAACATCAACAATAGAATGAACTAATCATCGAAACTGTAACTGATTCAATGAAACATAACTTCACACAGCGCGATGCAGACAGGAAACACTTTTTTTTGTTTTTTCTTTGTTTTTTTTTTATCGAGATGCTAAAAATGTAATTTGAACCAAGAGGCTTGGTTTGACCTCTTGAACGAAGCGGAAGGTGGAGGCATGATGGGGTAGAATTCAAACACCTTATGGACTTCTCTAAAATTAATAATAAACAAAAAACTACATTAATAATAAAAACAAACGACAAAACCCCTGAAAAATACAACAAAAGCGCAGGAATACGCACATTTTTAAGTATTCATTTCATTCGATTCTGGCATTTGGAATCGATTCTACCAAGAATCGGTAACAAAGGAATCGAATACCCGATTCCACACGAATCGAAAGCAAATAATCGATTCCGGAATCGAATCGGAGAATCGGAACGTCCCTACTCGGGCCCGCGCCGCGAACCGAAGCTGCTACGAGGCACTCGCAGTAAATCGAAGCGAGTAACACGAAGCCTTCAGGAAGACTCGAAGATGACGCTACGCTGATGTTGCGCGAGACTCTTACAACGAAATGAAGAGCGGTGAGTAAACAGCGGGCGGTGAAAAACAACAACCTGACACGCCGATTCATTAGCTCGCGCAGATGTTCGCACAATACGAATTACGCGCGTAGTTTAGCAACCGAAAAACACATTTATAACGATCACGTGTGTAATCGAATGGCCTTTTTAAAAGCAGCTTGGAATGACTTGATGATAACAAACTGTGAAACACGATATTACAATGTTTTCCCCCTAGAAATGTGATACCTGGATGCAAGAGGATAACGTTCGAAAGTCAGAGACAGTCAAACCAAATTTAACAACCGAGTACTGGACTCCAGAGTCTCTCTGAGTGAAATTTCCAACGTCTTTTCAAGACGTCTTCCTTTCATATGCTGTTTGGGGTATCCGATGAAGGAGTCTGGCACGGCTCCAGGATTACGTTCGGTAACACATGGTTCACTGGAATACATCAGATTTGTGGCCACCACGTCAAAGTAATAATTATCATATCTTAAAACTCTAATTGGTTTCAAATACGGAAGTATTTTAAGAAAAAGGTGGGTAAATCGACAATGTACACGAATAAAAAGACGCAAAGGTACAAAACAAACTATACAGGCAATCGTCCTTCGTCGCCTCCACTTTTTGAATAGGGGTTCTAGGCAATGTAGTGCCAACCCTCATTTCGCTTATTCCAAATAAATATCTTAGAATTTCAACAACAAAAAAATCAAATGATGACCTAACGAGTCTATAGAAATACGTGTTTAGAAAGCAGCAGAACGTGTGTTCGTCACAAAGAAGTTCAAAATATGACAAATGTTAGGGCTCGTTATTTCACAGTCAGACGATGTGGAAAAAGCTGTATAAAATACTATTCACGATTACTATGGAGTTAAAACGGTTAATTTTGGTAGTAGCCACCGGGCAGTGGTTAAGGTAAAGTGATTTACAGTGAGAGGTGATATGCGTTTTCCAGAAGCATTCTGGTACAAAATGCGTTGAAAACTGTGCATTGGGAAGACTGAAGGTCGTATTATGTTAAGCGCGAAAATGGAAAACTGGACGCTCGTTGCCAACTCGAAAATGTGTAGCGAAACGTCAAACGAGGTTGAGTTTGGTGTTTAAGTGTAAATAGAAATTTACGACTGACCAGTGAAAGTCGAAACTACGCACCTTTACTCTCATCCGCCTTTAGAAACTTTTCACCCGCAGTCTGATTCCATCACATTGCCATCACATTCGTGCTATTCCTGACCGTAATGTGCTTTACCTATATTTGCCACATCGGGGAAGCTAATGTGCACATCATGCGGCTGAAGTTCGAAGTATGCTGCAAAGCTGTTCCTACGTCAGACTTTATCTACCCATTTTGGATAATGTGAACATTAACGGCTAATTTAGGAATTTGTCCGATTCAAACTTCAACCGAAAAATAGTGTATACACCAACTGAATCATCTGATTTGACACTGAATGACTGAATTTTGAAGAAAACTTTGTTTATATTCTTGCTTACAAATATGATATAACTGAGCTTTAGCGAGCGAACTCAGATTGTCAAGATTAAATATGAGATTAAAATTTTCAAGGGAATTTACGAGAGAGCATTTTGATGCGTTTAAAAATTAAACTCAATTTAAATTACAAGTCAATTTGTTCTTAGAAGGTTTTTTATAAGTCTTATTTGAAAACCGTTTTAAGTATGTTGTAGAACTGAAAATAGAATGTTCGAACAGACCTCTTCATTCGATGACCTCTGTGCATGCGAGGTAATCAGGTGAAGGGAGTGTCGCAGACGAATGGCCAAACGTTCGCCCACGCGTGGATGGCTACGGCCGCAATCACTCGCGACCAGTTTGACTGATCAGTTCTTATCGGCTGTTTCCCGGCACGTCGACTGCTCCGGTCATTAGTCCCGTTAGTGGTTTATGTTTTTATGTATGAAGGTGCAGGTGTACGTCGCCTGCTATATGAGACTAACCTACAAGTCGGCTTGCGGGGCAATTCCCCCTCAGGAATCTCCCTCAGCCGGGTGCCGCCCCAAACCCTAAGCTTTCGATACGTGTGATAATGTAGGGCATTAAAAAAGTGTACGTGTGCGACAGTAAGGGGAGAGGAGATGACAAGAGGAAGGGAAGGTCGACAGCGGTCCGTGGTCCGTTTGTAAGGGTAGTGCTCCGGCATCCGGTCGCTCAGAGCAGCCAGCCGTTACAGTTCTTCAAACAGCAGCTGAATTCAATGTGACTTTCTAGCTAAACTGCGATTTTCTTAACTGTGCCCATGACAAGAATCACCTGTTTCGCTGCCATCCAATCGGGAGCTTATCTTTCGCGACAGTGACGTCATTATGGTGACGTTCAAGCTCCCGATTGGATGAAACCGTCTACAACTGATTCCTGTCAGAGGCAAAGTTAAGAAAATCGCAGTGTAGTTAAGGACTCGACTTCGTGGTCTCATGATTTGAATTTGCACTAGATTTGTAAATGATGCTTTTTTAGAGCTCTCTGATTGCTCAGTGATCGCGGCGCCGGAAAAACCCTAGTTTCAGCTGATTAATCGTCTCGAAAAAAAAATTCCAACCTCTTGTGACGCTGCACTTGTGAGAACGTGCACGTTTGTGTAGTTTGTCAAGGTTTATTGACGTACAAATGAGTTTCGAGCTGAATTTTGCCGTTTTATAAACATAAATATACATTAGGCAAAGGTTACATATGAATCGTCTGATTATAACATGCAGTTATTTCAATTATTGTAATTTTACAGATTTTTTTCTCAAAATTAATATTTTGAGTGACAGAATCTGCTATTTTCTTACCAAAGCGAGGCGAATTCTAAAGAAGCTTCTCTCACAAGTCTAGTGCAAATTCAAATCACGCGTCCCGGTCAGAGTCGCTGCGGCGAGCGTCAACGCATCTGAGCAAAACTCGGGCCGGTCCCGCGCCTCGTGGAACCCGCTCACGACCACGCCGCGCGGGCTGATAGCGCGCGGAGAACTTTCGCCCGCGTCGCCTGGACTCTCGCTTCCTGCCCCCGCCGCGATAAACGCGCCGCCGCCGCCGCCGTCGTCGTCTGGCGCCAGCGCGACCCGCGACCGCCCCGCGGTCGAGGACGCGCGCCGCGGAGCCGGACAGATCCAGCCGCCGCGCCGCGCCGCGCCGCGCCGCGCCGCGCCGCGCCGCGCCGCGCGTCTCGAGATGGGAGGGGTGACGACCGACGCGACGGCGCGTTCCGAAGATGCACAAAAACCGCAGACCCGGAAACGCGAACTGGCTACAGGTGATTCAAAACTGACTTTCGACGCGCGAGCGGGGCTTTGGTTATTCATGACGATGCCATTTCTGCGAAAAGAAATGGCATCATCGTCATCTTGAAGTAATCAAAGATACATTATATTGGTAATATGAAGAGGCAAAACGCTAATGAAACGCTGCTTTACGATATATACTGCGAGTTTTTTAACTCTGACAGGAATCAGCTGTTGACGATTTTATCCAATCGGGAGCTCTAACGTCACCTTAGTGACGTCGTCACTATAGCGAAATATAAGCTTCTAATATATTGGATGGCAGCGAAACAGCTGATTCCTGTCAGGGGCAAAGCTTAAGAAAATCTCAGTATAATGCATTGCTCACTTTAAAATATGATGCTTTCGACGGCAAGCGCATGATAAGGAAGACGGAGTGAAGCAGTGAGTGCCACGCACTCAACACTAAAGTCGTCAAATTCGCCGCTTCCGCCAGGGTCGATTGTCAATCGCTTTTGTAAGGAAAAGATTCCCCCTTCCAAGTGCCGAACTGGTAGCCTCTGGTCAAGAATTCACGAAGTTTTGTCCCAAGGTGGGAAAGGGGCTTTTCTTCGTTGGCGGCAGAGAGCGCTTACGATTCGGAAGAACAGAATATCACACACGACTCATATTTCCTGATTTCTAGAGATACGAAGACAATTTTGAATCATTTGTGTATCGTTCATGTGGTGCTACAGTGATATAACTTGAAAAATATGAGTTTTGAGTTATGAAAGTTCAGTTATTTTATTTCATTTTATAATAATAATTATTAACAGAACTCCTATGAACTATTTTATAAACCATTACTTCATAATACATCACTAGCCCTAACGACCTCATTTCAAACATTTTTCAATCTCGTATTGTAATCAGATACCTTACGATACGTATTTTGCACATCACGTTTAGCAAGTAGCTCTTTTGAGGGGGAATCGTGACCGGCGTGGATCTGCTGAGAACGAAATGGTGGCAGGCAACCAGGATAAGCAGGAATGCGGAGCAGGATTAGCAGACTAAAGATGTGCTTAAGGTCCCTGGGATAGGTGTTTAAAATGTTTTTGAAACAAAATTTTATATTAGCTCATAAATATGTAAAACTATTGTTAAACAATTACATCAACGGCACAAAGAAAAAATTAATTCACAGTTTAAAAAATAAGGAATGCAATTTAAAAAACTTTTTTGCTTTAAAAATAAGTCGACGAAAACTATTTTAAACTATATTTAAATGCAGATAATGCATTTATTATTTTAATATTAAATAAGTAAATGTCGAAGATCATAATTTTACTTTCCTCGTAATTTTATTTGATTATTTTTTACTGGTATTTAGTATATCAACATTATTCAAGGGGCCCCAGGTCGGGTCATGCTTATGGCTCCTTGAAATATTAATCCGCCCGGGAGACGGGATGCAATAATGAGTTACGGGGTCGGGGCGGAAGAGAGATGGCTCTGGTCGCAGGCCTCATGCCAATGCGCGTGCCGGTTGCATCATCCCGTCGTCCAACATCGCTTCTCAGAGCTGTCAGGCGGCCATCCAATAGAGAGGTTTTCTGGGTCGCCGACTTCAGATTAACGATACGCCTCGACGTCATAATCATTTCCCCAACTGTAATATTCCCCGGTTTAATTCCCAGGTTGGATCTAACTATGTTGACTGATTGATCGACGCCTGCATTGACGGACTCGAAAGTGAAATTTTTCCAAGTTGGAGAAGGAAATCGGGAGAACCTGCTGTGCTGGTGCCTGGAATCGCAGGAGAGCAAGAAGAACAGGCATGGAAGCAGGGAAAGTCTAACCTGACGTGCAATGAAGCGTAAGATGTATCAAGCTCACCAGAAGTGGAAAGCGGAAACCCACAGAATAACGCGATGTATTGCCTGCAGAATGCGTGGATAATTCTTTCACAAAGTTTCTCTCTCTGTTGCAGTAGAAGAAATTTTAGTTCGAGAATCGAGAGAAGACAATCTATATTTTGCATTGATCCGACACTTGGCGGCAGCATGTTATGCACTTTCCTCAGAACAAATAATTGATTAATCTAATTCAATAATTGTCTGAATGTAATAATTAAATTCGCGATTTATTTTCAAAACGAATTTTCTCGTTACTTTTTTTTCGTACCATTGCATAATTTTCCTTTCCTTAATTATTTACAAAACCAAACAAAATAAAAGAATATTAATTTAACAGAAAAATATGTTTACTTTCTCCGTACAGAATAGAGAGCAAGTTACGTAATGCTGTGAGAAAAACTGCGAATTTTCGGCCGACAAACTCTTTTTACAGGGCCCTGGTCACGAAAAAGAAAAGAAATTTAGCAACTGGATTTATCCAATCACGTGGTGTAGCCAGATTCCGCATTTTGTGGGTCCTTGATGTCGACAAATCGAATGACGACGAAACGTTTATCTGTCCGTCCGTCTGTGAATAACGCCAGTAGCTAAACCATTCAGCCATTTTTCTCCAAAATTAATATTCCCCAGTGAATGTGGCTGGTGTCGCGGTCACTTAAATTTGAAACCGACATTTTAATTTAGGAGGGGGGGATTTACATGAATACCCTGGAATATTTTCCAAATTAAAAAAAGGCCTCTATCGTTTTGATTAAATTTTGTTATTGGGTAGTGTGAAGGACGTTTAAGAGAATCGTGCAGGTCTTATGTTCGTTAAAAACCCTTAGTTTTCGAAAATTACAAAAGTTCGAAATTTTTTCGGAGTCTCCAACTAAAATGTTAAAGATAGAGATTTCTTCCCTTGATGATCTTTCTTAAATATATACTTTGAAATAGTCATGTACAATTTTTCGAAAATTTGACTAGTTTTCGCGTAATTTTGCGTGAAAGTACGGTCGACATAGTGTGTGCTGTTGTAGCACAAGTTTCACTAGAGAAAATACTGCACGATTCAAAATTTCTTCTTCAAATTGCGGAAAGATGTTTAATGTAACGGCAACTTTATGGGTCCGATGTGCCTCCATACAGTTTGCGCATGGGTGAATGTCAGGAAGACGGCAGAAGGTGCGGGGGAGGGGGAGGGGGAGCGTGGGCGAGAGCGGGCGCGGGCGCGGGCGAGGCCAGCCGGTAGCCGCCGCCGCCGCCGCCCAGGGCCGCGAGGAATCGCCAGTCAGCGCGGACGTCAGTGGTGCAGGCAGGAGCGCCCGCCCGCAGCTCCCTCCGAGGGCCACGCCCCCCGCCGGCCAGCAGGGATAACGGGCGGCCGTTCTCGGCGGCCTTTCTGCACCTGTGACGCAGGTGGCCGGCGCGCTGCTCGTTTCGGAGGCCACGAGGGGCGGAATTCGGGAACTGCGCTCTCCCGGCGTTGCGCACATGCACGCAGCAACGGCATTCGTATACCTCTCGTTTGTTTTTCTTCTTCGAGACATTCATCCGATAATGGGGCATTTAGCGTTTTGAAACGAAGTATTCGCGTTGCACGCCTAGTGACAAGTTAAACTCAATACCTCGCGATGTATTCTCTCCAAATTATTAAAGCCGAAATGTTTACTTAAAATATATTGTCCATCACGGTTGTCCAACTGGCGGCTCGCAGTGCCATTTATAATGGCCCGTGAAAGGTTAGTCAAAAGTGAAAGACCCTTTCCTCCATGTTGGGCGAGAATATTGCACGCCTAGCGCATGCGGCCTGTCGGAATCAACACTCCCTTTGATAGAAAAATAGGTTCAGTTAGATTTAAGGATTTTTTTAATCAATTCAGAAATTCAAAATCATCCCAATGTGTTTACCCGCGTTGTGCATTGTTATTACGCGTAGTTCCATTCCCCCCATTTCGTTTCAGTGCACAGAGCATCAGGACAAACTGTCGATATCAACAATGCGGGGTCACACGTGAGGCCCGAGTAATTAAAATATGGCCCGCAATCACATCAAAGATTTTAGTTGTGGATGTGAATTCTTGGAAGTTAGACATCACTGTTCTAAATATGTATAACGGATACATTTTCCTATTGTTTTTCTATAGAGCTTGACCAAGTAACCCGATTAATGCCTTCGAAGAATCAATGATTATTCTATAAAGCGAAACATTTCACTCTCTTTTCCAGTCAACGCCCACCGATAAGAACTCGTTCGTTCCTTCTTATCGTGCGTTTTGGTTCCGGATGGCGTATCCATTGCTTCATGAATGAACTTGGTCCCACGCTCAGTCTCTGCAGTGAGATCCTCTCGCGGGCGCATTCCCGGTTTCACACGGTGGCCAGTGCGCGTCGTGCATGAAGCGGACGTGGTTTGCATTGCACTCGGCGGCGCGGCGGCGGGGCAGCCTGAGCTCGCAGCCATTGAGCGCGTTAGTGCATCCTCATCAGCGCCAGCGCAGCGCAGTGGGTGGAAGGGGGAGAGGGAGGGGGTGGGGGAGGGGAGGGGAGGGCACTTCGCGCAATCAGACGCTCTTCACTTAGAGCAGCCCAAGGGGAACTCAGGCTGCGGAGATTGCCAGCGAACGGAAGCGGCTCATTTGGACACTCGCGCAACGCGTTTCGTTTCACACTGCCAAGCAGGAAGGCTGTAATAAAGAATGGCGACATTTTCAAATGTTACTCCGGCATGTGTTCCGAAGTAACTCCAGAATATGTACATTTAATTTAAAAAACACTTCGAAAACAACGAACTCGTTTTAGAAAATGCTGCTTATTACATAAAAGTCATATAAGCTATGCACGTGTATTTGCGTTTAATATTCTATTAGTATTAAATGAAGCAATATTACGACTTAAATGCCATTGTCCCAATACTTCAAATTTATACACACTTCATTTTTTCTTGCTATCTTTTCTTATACTATCTGATTTTAACTTCACCTACATCAACACGGGATTTTCTCAATTTGAAATCAATAGAAAAACGAAAATTTCCACAGGTTTCAACCTCGGGAAGCCAACGCAGCTTGCTCTTCAGGATTCTGCGAAAATACGAGGCGTCTTTGTGAAGTTAACTCTAAGTGGCGGTTTAGATACGGTAACCACATCCTGCTTTACCGCAGACAAAGGCAATGAGGGAGCGGCATTCTCCAACGGAGAAAAGGGGAATTCAGAGATAGCTTTCACGTTCAGTTCTGGTAAACTTCGGCAGAGAACATAGAAATCCAATAGGCAATTGACTTAGAGTTTCTATCGGAAGCTTGGCACATCTCATCTGCCACTTATGTGGCTGGTTCCATAAAAATGATTCTAGAATTACTTCAATCAGTTTGCTTCACGTTGAAGCCTGAAATCTGAAGTCATTTCTTTAATTTGTTTTCCACTTCGAACTGAAATAATCCATTTTATAAAATTACAAAACATCATCCAGATCTTTTCTTTTTTTCAAAAATAACAGTTATTTAGTAAACTTTATTTTACAACTAATTTAAAAATTGCGATATTAGAAATCAAGTTAATAAGCTTGTCGAATCTCAACAGATGTGTCGTAATAATTAATGTCACTTCAACAACGACATTGCGCTGTAGTGCTATTCGCCTATAATACGGTACAAGTAGATAACGAACCACAAAAAGAAAGCTGTCATATGTCGAGTTAATTGGCGTTCACATATCAAATTTATATTGCAATAATTTAAAACTGTAACTCTCTTTCCCCCTCTCTGCTTAGAGAGTAAGTTTCCATACAGCATCTCACATTTGATAGGTAGTTGCAAGACATGATTTCATAAGAAGAAAAAAACCCTTAGTCACTCACAAACATGTAGGCGTTTTTGTAAATGAATCAGAGGGAAAGAGAAGAAAAGGTGTAGGTGTCACGATTTACCTTCTGATAAAAGAGTAAGTGGGCACAACCACGTATCAAATTCAGTGGACACACAAACACACTCCATCAATGAACTGTGGCGTGTGGCGAAGATTACGAAGCACCGTACCGACGGCAAAACAGACAACACATGTTTCGTTTACTATCGGAAAGATCCGGCAACATATTCGGTGTTCTGTTTACAAATGTCGTTTAGCAAAATCCTTAACGCGTGGGAGATGAATAGAATTTTGTTAGCAAGTATAACGAGAATACAAAGTAACGAACAGAACAAATATATGACGTGACAAATGGAAGAGAACCTCATAAATTCAAACAAATAACTCACGTTTACACGCGAAAATTAAGTTACGAACTGTTACAAAACATATGCACAAAAAATTCTTATGGAGAACGAACCCAGCGGCTCGTTCGGCAATTCTGCCTTATCACTCCCGACACTCCATATCTCATAAGTTAGTTCGAGCTGCAACTTTTGAACATTCTTTGAGAATAATGTTCCCACATTATTCGGCATGAGTTCGCTCGAAAATTCTGACCGTTTTACAAACGCCAACTCACCTGATCTTTGCACATCTGCGAGGAGACCGGTTTGCGACTAAACAGTCCTGGATTCGTCCCAGCAATACTGCAACGAGCCTCCACTTGCCAACCTGCTGGAGCGGCAACCTAAGCCATGGCCAGCTTTAAGAGTAGGGGCAGTCAAACCTAATGGGTGAGAATTGGATTTGTATGTCCGTCATGTTCCCCCGATGGCGCAGGTGGCCCCTATTAAATCGTCTGCTTTCGGACTCGATTCATCCACTACCCACGCAAACTCCACTGAAGGGTACTTACTCCGTCCGGGCAGTGGCCCTATACTGCGATTTTTGTAGGAAGAGCTCTCAAGGCCACTCAAATCCCATCTTCGCGATGGAATATGTCACGGCATTTCGTGTCATTCACAGTCGTTCCGCTAGATTTCGCACGATCGCGACCGTATGAAGCAGTGCTTGCGATCATGCGACTTCTACCGGCAAGACCGAGAAAAGACGCCAAATGCCGTGACATATTCCATCGCGAAGATGGGATTTGAGTTATCTTGAGAGCTCTTCCTACAAAAATCGCAGTATAGTCGCGCCGTGTGCGCCCTGTCCACACAAAATCACGCCGTCGCGACGTGATGGTGCCCCGGAGGTGCAGGCACGAGAATGTGTGCTCGCACGAGCATTCGCCAAACGAAAAGTAATAGGTGACAATTGAGTCTTTTGGCAAGGGGTACCTGGGCAAGTAACGCTAAAGAGCGAATGCGAGGTGTTTAGTAAACGAGCAAACATATGTTTAACTCCGACGCATTTTTGAGCCTGAAGACAGGGAGAGGTCGAGTGAGGAGACAATACATGCCCGCCCATTTCATGATCATTTAATGCACACGGACTGGGGATGATCCTCTTTTTCATTCGAGTCTCAGACGAATTAAGGTATCACCCCAAAGAACTTAACAAAATATCATTCCGAATAAGAATCTTACAACCCAGACACAAATGTAGAACGGATTAATTTGCTATATAATGTTTCACTCATTATTATTGACAACATACATAATTCTTCTTTATTATAGTTGTTATTTTACAAATACACAAAAATATTATTCAAGCAACGTTTCGGAGTACAATTTACTCCATCTTCAGGCTAATTGTCCATCTTCAGGTAAATTGTACTCCGAAACGATGTTTCAATAAAATGTTGATGTATTTGTAAAATAACAGAAATAATAAAGAAGAATTATGTATGTTGTCTATAATAATGAGTGAAGCTTCATATAGCAAATAAATTTGTGAGAAGACAACAGTTACAAATCAGTTTTATAGAACGGATTACACTTTTCCGGACTAAATGTTGCATAATAACGATTGCATTTCCAACTCATATTCCTGATATAAAAAAAAACAGCATTGGACAAATATGATCTACGAGTAGGATTTTCCAACGAGTACCCCAAGTGACATAACCCAATTACGTCGTAGGTACGTCATCGATCCAACGAAGAGACAAAGGTCCTCCTGCTATCGGCGACGCGCGCACCCAGGAACCGGGGCCAGTTACTCACTGGACGTCACTCCTTCCGTCCGGCCGCCCGCGACGTAACCACACGGCGGGCGTGCACAGCGCCTGGTGATGCACGGCACGAAGCAATTACAAACAAGGAGCTGGCGCGGGACAGTGATGCAGTAACGCAATGACGATGCGGATTCTTACGTGCCTCACTTATATTTTACTCTACTCCCTTAAGGTGACTTAAGCGCTATAAATTTGTTTGATACATTGATGGTTGTGAAGATTGGGGTTGTGAAACGAAGGCTGGTTTGCGTCTCAGTTGAAGCTCCCGTTTGTTTAATTGAAATGTTCTGGTCAAGTCATGACTGTCAATGATTACTACAAATACATGCTTTATTATATTTTAATTTTTATTTGCAGAGCATTATTATAGAGTAATTACCTTATTGAATTAATATCAAGATAACAACAAAAAAACTCGTAAATTTGTGTAATAGTCTATTCATACAAATAACATCCTAGGTAATTATTTGGAAATCTTGGGGATCACCGTGAGATGCATGTAGCAGCTAAGTGTTGATTAAACCTTTCCCACAGTGGGAGCATTCGGTGAAGAGAGTTCGTCTCTGGATCGTGAGAAATTATTCACGCCAGCACCATTTCTTGTTAACAATATCAAGTCCAAGAACTTCTGTATTAGCCTATTCTCGCACTGGTCAACATAGAAAATGTGTCTCGCAATCCAGGAATGAAATTTACAAATGAAATGGTAGAACTTCCTTCAGGAAGTGTATGAAATGAGATGAATGAATCTATGGATGTCTATGAAATGGAATTTTTCCCATCACGCGGAAATTGCAGATAACGTTAATTTCCATGACGGTGTGGTATTACAATTCACAACACGGAAAGTCGGCGAAGGCTAATGCCACGATCGATAGTTATCAACATCATTGAGGCTTTCCATGTGGAGTCTTATCGGCGAAACGAACCGGATGGCGCATTTCCTTAGCGATGCCGATTTGACAGGAAGTGAAGCCTCATACCCGCAGATGGCTCTCCGTCAAGAACGCGCCGGCCCGGCGAAAGGAAGCAATAAAAAATGCTGCAGGAAATCACGAAGCATTTGGCAGCAGCCGAGCCATCCCGCCAGCGGCAGCGGGAAGCGCATCTATTATACTTCGGTTTTTTTTCTTGGCGCACGTGTGTGTGTGTGTGTGTGTGTGTCAAAAATGGAATATCTTACGGTTTTTTTCCGGCGTTCTCCATTGAGCCGCTAGAAGTCGCATAATTGCGACTGCATCGAACAGTGCTGGCGATCATGCGACTACTGGCGGCACAACGGAGAACGACGCGAAGTACCTTGAGATATTCCATTTTATTGACACACCCCCATGCGCCAAGAAAGCGTACCACCTCCGTCCGCCCCGCCCCCCGGGTCCTTCGCTCGCCATGTAACCCACCCCGTGCCGTGACGTACGGAGGCCAACACTTTCCGGCAGGCGGCCGCGTTTTCGGGGAGGAAGCGAAATACAAGACAGCGCCTACGTCACGCGCGGGGCGGCCTTGGAAGGGCCCCTGACGCACGCACGCCCGAATGTGGAGGAAAAGCGGAGGCGTGCCTGTTGGCATTAGGGCTCTGGGGCGCGTCTTTCCTTTCCTTCACTCTAAAAAACCAGCGGAAGCAGCAGAACCATGAATGTGTATGTAGTATCTATGATATGTGCATATATGAATGTAATGCGCCTGTGAATGTAGTATGCATGTAAATGTACAGCAATATAAAGTGAAAGAAATGTGTGAATGAAATATGTACTTGTGCGTGTGTGTGGGTGTATGTATGTGTTGGTGTATGAATTGAAAGTAGTGCCGATCGGTGAAAAAGGATTGCCATTTTCTTCATTCCCCAAAATACGCCGCGTGGGTATCACGCGTCTATCGATGTTCCCTAAGCTACGTCAGAGGAGAAGAAGGAGGGGTGTCGAGTTTCAGGCTGCTTCTTGCAACTCCTTGGTAATCCCTCGTATCTTACACGTTAGGGCCAGCCTGCTCCCAAGAATAATGCGAGATTGGGAAACATTTCGATTAAAGTTAAGTAAGGTGCATCATAACATTGTGCACGCGTCATGTAGCATTTCCAATAAGGCCTTATCTTCGATTCTAATTTATATTCAATACTGATATTGTAATAAATTATTATTAGTAATACTTTCCTCAAAATTGTTTCCAAATACTTTACCCAACCTGTGTCTCTTACGTACTATGGCAGAAATAACATAAGTTAAATTCAACTTGCTTTTAATATAAGCTTAAAGAACACATTATATACTTTATAGAATAATATATATATATATATTGATTTTATATATGTATATATATAATGAACGTTCTACTAATTAATTATATCAACACGGAAGTCCTTTAACAGAATACATAAGTTTGTTTTACAGCAAAATAAATAAAGATGAAACGTCGAAGAAAAGCAAAATAATAATAAGTTAGAGTTAAATATTCGATGTATATGGAGGAAAAAAACTCATGTTTTGATTTCCTCGTCACTATTAAACTGAAATGAAAGCATCAAACTTTGGTACGATAGAAAACGTCCATTAGATATTTGTTTAAACACTTTGAGGGAAGAAAATTCAACGAAAAAGAACAAAGATCCTGAATAGTTATAAAAGTATTTTTCTATAACCTTTTAGAAGTATTAACGAAACAAATTCTGCCAAAAACACTTGTTTTCCTGCGAGAACAACGGCAACCTTTACGAATTCCGGGTGACGCAGCTCGGAAAACTCTCTCGGCAGCCCGACGACGCACTTTCCCGATCGCGTCCCCAGAAAACGGCAGCGAGCGGCCGGGAATGCCCGCGCAGTTCCACGCACGCAGGCGCGCGTACGCGCGAAGGCGAGCGCCCAGAGCAGCGCTTCGTTCGCCCAGCGTCACCCGCACCTGAGCGCTGACTCAGCGCCGGCGCGATTCCCGGGAAACGCGCTCTCGATGAGCAGAATCGATTGGCAAAAACGACGCTTGCGGACGAAGCTTGCGCCAACGGGCGCGCGCGAGAGAGACGGAGCGAATGGTTTGTGTATACGCACTGGTGACTCAGCGTGGAGAGGCGCCTGGGCCGGCCGGCCGGCCGGTCGCTCGTTACGTCACGACTATCTGGCGGCGCGGCACGGGGACGTACACAACGCAATGACGCCGCGGCACAACGCCAGATGCCGGACAGTTGGGCGGAACGGGCGGCGAGGGATGTCCCGCCGGCTGGCGATCGATTTCCGCCCGCCGGCTGTCTAACTCAGTCCACAAACGAGGAGGCTGAGAAACGTCATCCTTATCCCAATGAGAGAGAACGCGTTATCATCTCTATATTTGGATTCAACAGAATCATTCACGATTAACATTTACCGGGTTTCTTCTACGAGTTAAGTTGTTTTTTAAAGAAAAATAACGACATAAAACTATTTATTAAATAATATACGTATTATTTATTAATATAAATACTAATACATTGTAATTTAAAAAAATTAAAATATACCTATTTGTACTGCGTTGTGGATTTATAAATGGCTTATACCTACAAACAATGATACGTAAAGAATATGTTCTGTATAATAATAGATACGAATTAAATAGAAATGTTTATATTGTTTTTAAAGTCAGATACTAGCATTATTTTTCAATTTAAATGCTTTCCGAAATTTTATTGCAATAATGAAAGATAAAAACAAACACACATTATACTGAATCTGCAATTGAAAATAAACTTCAATCATTGAGCAGTCATACATTATGAGTTAATATTTGTATGCATTCTTCTACGATCACTTGGGAATGAAGTCGATTTGAAAATGGATTTCCTGGAATACCTTAGTGATCTAGTGCATGAAGGGACTTTAAATACAATAAAGCATATCGCGTACATCGCTAAGATGAGCGACCAACTAACAGTTTAAAACTGAATCGATGGCAGTGGTACCATGTTCAAAAAGAAAAAAAGGAAAAAAATTAACAAAAACATTTTCTGCGAATATATAATGCGTTTCATGAACAAGATAGTCAGTACTACTGACTCAGTAATCGCATTCGCGGAATGTTCTGGCCCTTGATCGCAAACAACGGCCACAGGTGTAAAAATAATAAAACTTGATACCTTCCTAATGGCGGTATTATTCACGGTAGCTTCCGTGAAAATGACGAAAATGCCAACAAACACGCTGCGGTAGCACCCTTCTCACCCTTGTGTGCAGAGTAGAACATTCAGCGAACAGAACGACTTCCTCGAATCAAGAGTTAGCACTGTCAGCAGGGGGTGACTGAATAAAACTTACGCAACTAAAAACGTGACTTGGACTTGCCTTCTCTGGATAGGGAACCTCAATACTATTTTAAACAATTTTTATTAATTCATAAATATAAGATTGTTTAATATTGTGACGACGTCATGAGATGAGGAAGAACACAGACACGGAGTTTACTGTACATATTTATTTACAATAGTTTATTACACTATGTACACTCCTAAGGAACCCTCCGAAGGAACGCTGCTCTCCACAGCACTCCGACTCCTGAGACGAACCGCCTCAGTATTTGCCAAGAGAACCCCAGCTCGCTACACTAGCGCCGCCCCTGGTCTCTTGTCCCGTGGCGAAAAGCCACGCCTCGCAAAACGCTGCTCGCGATCACCTCCGCACATCGCTACGGTCAAACTCGAATCCCAAGGAAGCTTATTCCACCCGGCCCCCTTGCGAGGCATCACGTGACCGACCTCCGACGGACAAAGCGTCATTTCCTCTCGAGAATTGGGCCGACTGCAGATGGAGCCTGCCGTCCATCTGCAGACGATTTCTGTCGTCACACATCACTTGTGCGAACGGACAGCCGCCTTCTCAGACACGCCCACGCCCCCAGCGGAGAGACCCGAGAGAGACCCCGGGGGTCCATCCGCCCCTGCGCGGCAAGAGAGGACCAACCCCTCCCCCTTGCACAACTTGTGCGGTCGGTCGCGCCCAGTGCTATGCCGCTACAATCTTATTTCTGCGGTCACGGGTCAAAAGTTCTTAAGTCAATTTTGGCAAAATTGGGTTAAGTACTGAAACTACAAGTTAAGTATGTATATTTTATTTTAGTAAAATGCCCGAATTCAAATGTTGTCTCCTTAACGAGGGAAAAAAAACATTAAGGAACAGCGTTTAGGGTAGGAAGAAGAGGTGGCTCAAAAATAACCCTTCTCCAAACTAAGATTTTTGACTTAAGAACTTTTACCCTGCGACCACAGATTTATTAATTGCAAATATTGTGGTTTATTTGTCTGTAGTCCCTTGTCATGACCCAGGCATAGAAATCGGCTCTTCGGAATCGAGCTTTGAGGTATGTTTAAGGATTCCCGTTTATTCTCATATTCATTTTCAAAACACATGTTCAACATTAGAATACCATTACGGAAGCCATATATTTGTGAAGCTGAGGAATCCGTAAGATATTCACGAGGCCTTGGGCAAACGGCGGCAGATGCTGCGGGGGTGGGGGCGGGGTGGGGTGCGTTCGATCCTGGCGACTGCGCCGCGGTCCAGGCGCCGCGAGGCCGCGCCGCCCTCCCGAGCACTCGCGCCGCCCCCGCCGCGAGCACCGGAGCGCCGCGCGTCACCGCCGCAACCTCGAGCGCCTCGCGCCGCCGGGAGAGCGACCGCGCGCGGACACGGAGGAGGATGAGCGACGAGGAATGCACGCGGTGCAAGGACTGCGGTAGCAGTATACTTCGGGTTTTCTTTCTTTCTTTCTTGGCGCATGGGAGGGGTCAATAAAATGGAATATCTAACGGTACTTCGCGTCGTTCTTCGTTGTGCCGCCAGGAGTCGCATGATCGCCAGCACTGCTCGATACAGTCGCGATCATTCGACTCCTAGCGGCACAACCAAGAACGACGCGAAATACCGTGAGATATTTCATTTTATTGACTCCCCCCCCGTGCGCCGAGAAAGAAAAACCGAAGTGTATCAGCGTATCGCTGGGTTTGAAACTGCACAAGGCAGACGATAAATCAATCCCTCGGCCGAATTCCTTCTCTTCTTTCATAGAGCATCGACGGTGGCCGCTGGGTGGATCATGAACTCGGATGTTTTATCGGGCCTGTGAGAGGAGGTTCGGTACACCATCATTTGAAACTGGTGGGTGCCGGGCCGGCGACCCGGCGGCAACGATATATCGAAGAGTTAATGTCTCAAGACCGTCCTCCATCGTTTAGCTTGCTCCTATACGCTCGCGTCGCGTCTGGCGGCCGGGCGGGTGCCCGCGTGGGGGAAATCAACGCGCCGGTCCGTTCTTCGGAGCTGGTCGGCGCGGGACACGACTGTCTCTGTTTCACTGAGAATGCAGTGCTAAGTGCGAATTATACCGGAGAGGAAAGATGGATGCGAGTTGAATTGCGTACTTCGTTAGATAGCTCTTCGTTAGAACTCCCCCTTCATACTCACATTTTCGGCATGTGGCGTACACGGATGTATTCACAGCTTACACCGTCCATGAATTGGGACGTCATACTTAGAAAAACGCGAATTTAGAGTTACGATCGTAGTAATGTGACTTTTTATGATGCTTATTAATAACAGAAGTCTTGGGAAGTCTTTCTGTAATACTTACTCCATAATTAATCAATTGTTAAGCCTAGGGTATCTGCATTTGAACAGCCACCGAATACTTTAAACACATTTATCTCAAAACTCCATTCTTCCAGTTATGCCAATATTAAAGTCCGTGAATTATGTATTACAATGTTATTTATTTGAAACACGAATGAATTTGAAACACGAAATGGAACAAATGAAGCACAAGTGTCACGAAACCCTCAACAGTAAATACATTCAATCAAAGTGAAAGAGGTTGGCATGCATCATTTACGAGGAGATTGAATGCCCACAAAAATGAAGGCCAGAGAACCCAAGTCGAAACGTTACCTGCTCGTTGCAAAATCTGAGATAGGAACGCGGGAGAGTAAAAAAGGAATAAAAACTCTGTCCAATTAAAACTACTTCCAAGAGCAAATCAAATAGTGACTGAGAGACTACGCGGACCAAGGATTTTTAGGCAATCGGAAAAGGCGCACATTTACGGTGGACCAAGACCAGAGGCGTACCTACGGTATGGCAGACATGGCACGTGCCATGTGCACCACTCACAAAGGGCGCTGTTTAGAGTATACCCGCTAAAACAAATAACAACCACCCTAATTTGAACTATCCTGGCAGGGGCGCAAATTTTATGCTTGCCATGGGCGCCTGAATACCTAGATACGCCTCTGACCAAGACCCGATTTGGACGCTCCCTCTCGACGAACGATTTCGTAGTTTTAGGGAAGGTGCGCATGCGCAGATTTCCGAACACGTGAACAGAGACCTCACTGCGCAAGCGCTCAAACAACGGAATCGTTCGTCGAAAGAAAGCATGAGAATTCGATCAATGGGACTTTCCGAGAATCTGAGTTATCTGATCTGTAACCTACTGCCGTTCAATCTCCAGTTAAAATAATTTCTTTCTACCTCATAAATAGAAGCGGGACGTGCCATACATATTATTATTAGCCTCCAACATCCCATAAAGGGCAAAGGCCTCCTGCTTTAGCAGGGTTACAGTAGGATGATATTTGTAAAGTCAAACACTCATTGTGCCGGAGAGCATCATCTGTTTGCTGTTCGTATCCCAGTTGTCTCCATGTTATCCTCTTCTGTGCCAGTTTCGTCCAAGTGGGACCAGCTACCTCGCTTAGCTCGTCAGCCCATCTTCGTCTCCCTTAGTTCGTCCAGCCATAACGAGGGTCCCAGGTTGTTGAAATGTACGCCCATCGCCTTTGGTCTTGTCTAATGATGTGTCCTCCCCAATGCCATTTACTCACTTTGGCTTGATGTACTGCATCTTTGATTTTGATCTTTTTCCTCATTTCCGTAGATGGTATTTTCCCTAAGAGCGAAATGTTTAACATTTTTCGTTCCATACGTATTACCGAGTGAGAACAATATCGTTTCGGAGACCCAGACTAGGACGAAACCCCGTGCTGCCCAGTAAAGTACTGCGCCATTGGGCAAGGCGTCTTCCTTCTTCGGGGCAGAGCCTGCTCATAGCCTCGCGAACTGCCCCCGCTGCGCATCGCAGAGCGGCGCCGCCAGGCGAAAAGCAGGGCAGGGTCGCGCGCCGCGCCAGCCCACGGCGGCCTCCCGGGGACGCCCGACAACCAGAGATTTAGAAATCAGCAAGCAATCTAGAATGGGGTAATCTAACTTAACTACCTTAACGCGTACAATTTATCCAATGGCTTCGTCTGTTTGCCAAAAAAACATACTACAACTACAGAGGACCGCACCGGCGCAGATCCTAAGCCACACCGCGCAGCCCGAGAGTCCACTCCTTCAAATGCACGATTACCTGGTGAGCTTCACTCTTAGACATGGAGTGTGCATAGCACCACTATCAACCGAGAAACATATTCTCTAAACTTAGATATATTTGAATATTTCTCGAATTCAAGCTATCAGCTTCCACTTCATTTGTGAGACTGGCGACTAAAACAAATTTTCTTCAGTATTTACGTGGTACACGAGTAAATTGCTTCTGTTGAGTGTTACATTTACTGAAAGTATCTGAAAAATTCTAAGCAATTTAATAAAATGCCTGAACTTTTGAGACTTATTTCTGCAATATGATGTCTACATTGGAATCAGTGCTTTCTAAAATTTGACATCTTTATTTTAGCAATCTGTCATAAAAAATACACTGGTTTAGCTTCAGCTGAAGTACCCAAATAAGTGACGTTCAATAGAAATAAAATACCTGTACGAATTTCGATACGAATTTCGTATCCGCACGACATCCCTTTTGATAATTTTAAAGCAACGGCAACAAACTGACACATTTACAAATAAGTTTTTTGGCAGGTGGCCACTAGCCAAACTTAATGAAGCATTATTTATATTACTAAAATTTAATATGTAATTATCAATCTAATGAAATCCACCAACCACAACGATCAATCTTAATTTTCATTTAATTTGATAATTATTTACGACGAAACATAAACAACATACTTAATTTTAACATAAAGCAAAGAATTGTTAAATGTATTGTATTCCAAAGATTACATGGGGTTTATTGGAAAATAAATTAATTACAAACTCATATAGCACAATAATTAATGTTAACTAAAAAAAGATAAATTACAGTAAGCGAGGTCGAAAGTAATTTATACTTGCTCATATACAAGTATGTGTAAATTCAATAAATAAAAACATTGTGTAAGTTACATTGTTAATGAAAATGGTGCCACTAATATGACATTAATATTTGTTTGAATTTGAATTTTTTGCATGCAATTTGTTCCATTAAACAATTATTTATTTTGAATTTACTGTATTAATTCAGAAAGTCAAATAATGTGTCTTTAATTGAAAACTATGTGAATGTGTAATTAAAATGTCAAATGATATTAATTACATTCAATAATTAAAACGTTCCCAATTACTTTCACGGTAAAGTTAATAACGGTTATTACATTAATAATGTCTTCCAAATTCAATCAATACACAAATTTTCATTCGCGTCGCTTGCTTGCGAAGATGAGTGACGAAATTCCTAGAGGTCCCATTGACGTCACTGCCAACCCCAGTGGTGGATTACGGGGACCCTTCCGGCTTTGTTCGCAGGACGGGTAATGAGGGGATTCCTGGAAAACCCAAATCCTCCCTGAATTTCTAAAATATTCTGCCACAGTACCGCTACCCCTCAAACGGTTCGTAGTGGGGCGAAGGTTACTGCACGCCTGAATGGGAGACCGAAACTAATTTCACTTGGTATTTTAAAAACTCAAAGGTCTTCTTACGCTCGACGAGTGTTTATCGATTTTATCTGTGCTTGCTATGTTTTAGCTAATAGATTGTAACTTTCCAGAAGTTAATTAAAAAGTTAATATCTCTTATCATTTTCACGTATAGCTGAAAGCAACATTCATTCCGAATGATAAATCCCAACATAATGTCAGTACTGCTTTAACGGAAATAACCACTCTGATAAAATGTTTAAGTGTTTTACTCGCATGAGATCATTTGGATATTTCAGCAGTATTGAAAAATACCTACTATATAACAACACTGTTTTGGAATTTTCATTGACTTCCTTGATTGAAGAGAAAATGTTCTGATGAAAATCGGCAAACATTTTTAGATACCGTAAAAGTGTAAATGGCTTAATTTACACTTTAAATGTATTTCATCATTTAATAAACATTAGTGTGGACGTTATTTTCATATAGTCTATTTTCACTTCCCCAAATCCTTATTTAAATTCAAAATAAACTAGGAACCCTCAAAAGGGAAATTATAATACATTAACGTCTGACGGTAAACAAGCTGAATTATAATTGACCATTACAAGTTTTGCGCGTTTACTTCTTGTTTCCTAATACTTAACGTAAAATTTGAAACTCTTGTGTTTAAGGGTGTAGCACAAACAATGCTAAGAACTAATATACTGGCCAAAGCGTTCCTAGATACACACTGTACTTTTATTTCCTAGAAAACTGAGGCGCGGGTGGCAGTACTGGCGCCGCCGGCCCAGGGTCTATTCGTCCTGCAGCAGGGCTGTCCAACTTAGAAGGGCTTTGGGACACATATCAAATTCTAGTTTCCCCGCAGGGCCGCACCGTTATTTAAGGTGGTTTTTACCCTAAATACTGACAATATACTGAAACAAATATATATTAGATAAGATTCAACATACTTAATGATTAATGTACATACAAGGAGAAAATTAATATATCATTCAATAAAAATAAGATGAATTGTGGAATTGTATTGTATCTGGTTGATATAATAATTTTTTCCAAAGCAGTCGCGGGCCGCACAAATAGATCGGGCCTGTTGGAAAGCCCTGTTCTAGAGCGTTTTGGCGACCACACGGCGGCGAGCTATGCCGTGTACTTAGTGCACTAGCTCAGCACACCGCCGAGTTAGATATTTTCATCTGAAATATTGCAAATTTTCATACGTAACATTCCAATTTCGGGGGGGGGTCCAGATTTTTTGTAGTATTTTACTCAAGATTATTAGGCGAAGAAAAATACAGAGTTCGCCAAAAGAGAGACTTTTTGCATAGCGTGGCGAAATGCAGTCGGGTGACCAACGATTAAATCGTGAATCATGAAAGAGTTTTTGGACATGGTTTAGGTAGAAATGGAACAAGTTCCGAACTGTGCCGACACTGTGTGCACTTAATTCCGTTATGTCACATCCTCTGATTTGCATTTGTTCGACTAGAGCTGCCCATCAGCCACTGATCTGTACACACGCACATCATATATACCCGTTTTGATTATACAATTAAATATAACTAATTTCATGTAAACAGATAATTATATCTGGAGAATATCAAGAACATGTCACCAACATGATCTTGCATCATGGGAATATAGGAGTTAGGAACTCACCCTACCGCCACAGTTGAGAACAAATTCCATATAGCACGACCGAGTGATCAATTGGCATTCGATATAAGTCGCCCGCTAAATCCGGTGGAATACCGGGCTCCGCTATCACTTTCAATTAGAGTTGGCACATGCAAGAGCTGAAAAGTGGTACTCGTTAAGGTGCTTCACGCTGTGCAAAACTCTCTATTCACGGAACGCATTTATGTTACTTCCGAACAATTTTGTTTAAGAAAGCCGAAAAGCTTTCTCAAAAGTTGGCACCACATATTCGGCTTTTGGTAGGTCCCGAGCGGCCCTCACCGAATCCCGAATGGATGAGTTCCGTGTTCATTGACGAGCGCCAAATATTCAGTGCTCGACTTCCCCACAGCCTATTGGTCTGTGGTGCATGAAAGAAAGAGCATTCGTCGTGTGCCCAGGATTCGGCGAGCAGTAGCTAAGGTCCGATTAAATTAAGAAGGTGATTGACAGTTCTGTGTGACGTCAGGACGCCTCTCCCTTTTCCATGGCGGCTGCCAACCAGAGAGACAAAACGTGACGTGTAAGGTCGCTCAGTTGCCACTGCCGAACACGGGGAACATTTGAGCATCGCACAGCGACTTCCCTGCCGTCACGCCGCCCGCGTTTCTGCCTGTGCTGCGCGCGCAATGTGTACTGTGTTGTGATGAGTTGCGTTGAGGTTAGGCTTTTGTCGTATTTTTTTTACACTTTTACACGTATTTTTTTGAAGTGTTTGTTTTCGTGTCCCGGTAACACGTGCTCAGTGGTTTGCGACCTGGCAACGTCGTTCCCCTCCACTCACAAATGCCAATCACCTTCTTAATTTAATCGGACCTTAGGTGCCTACTATCCGAGCAGACCGTAGTGGCGCATGAGTGTGCAACACTTTCCGGACACTGTATCTTGATTCTTAATTGTAACACCTTAGTTCAGTACAACCTTGGATTGCGAATAACTTGATTTGCGAGTGTTTTGCAAGACGAGCAAATATGTTGTAAATATTTTAACTCTATACTCGTACGAGCTTGCTGCTTTACAATAGAAGTAGAACTGGTTAGCGTTCTCTTCTCTCTCCCCCTGCAGGGAATGTGGCACCGACTTAAAGCGATTTTCTCACATTCAGAGATTTTCTCACAGTTTTATAGTTCGATAAACTTTGCACTACGCATGCAAGAAAAATAAGGAGGAAAAATTTCTCCCATCAGTTTTGTGTGAGAAATTGTTTTTCCTTCACACTGTTGTCTGGAAAGGGAGGAGACGTTGTTGATGCGCAAGTTAAAGCCTCTCACAACCAAAGGCCAACCTCACCTTCTTGGGGTGGGCCCTGTTAACACAAACGAGGAAATGGCGAACGAGTGTTGGCGGGTTAACCATATTCACATGCGATTAGCAACGGGAGGAAATGCGTACGCTAGTGCTCCTAAGTAATCTAAACGAGCTAGGCTGTGTCCAGGCCGAATGATGGCAGCCTCACAATGGACACTCGGAGGTATTGGCTAATAATCAGTATTTCTCTTAAATCCACATATTAAAGAAACCAAAGCAAAGAATGACCGGATTACTTTGTTGAAGACTTTTGGCATGAAAAGGACAACACAAATTGGATGCTGAAATGTCCGTACTTTGTTAGGACAAGGAAAATTGAGGGAAGCAGTAAAGAACATGGTGGACTAACTGTCGTCTGGAAAGGGAGGAGAGGTTGTCTTAATCAACACTACACGCCTTAAATTTCCTCGGGTGTTGAAGGTTACGGATTTGAGAGGACTGCAGTCGCGTTCCTTGAGGGAACTACCGCTGCCCGAACAGTAGAGTGGGGCAACTCCGTGACGCCTTCTGTCGCAAGTCTTGCCCTCATGGCTGTGGATATTTTCAAAATTGTTCACTTTTAGTTGAAGTGGCATGAAGCTATTCCAGTGAGCCAATAGGTGCTGCTATACATTAAACACTTCTTTTCATCTAAACTGTATCATCTGCCACAACGCAAAGTACAGGTAGGCATTTTTTCTGCAAAAGGCCCAGAGAATTTTATAGTCATCATTCAATATGAATTAACAGTTTTATATTGTGAACGAATTATCGGCATTTCAATTGTTTATGGGAAAATTTACTTCGATACAAGAGAGTTTTCGATTACGAGCACATTTCTGGAACGGATTACTCTCGCAATTCAAGGATCGACTGCATATGTAAAAGTGCAGGGTGCGATCACTGTTGGGGTCGGGTATTGACACGCCATTAAAGATGGCGGAAAACATAATAAAGAGAAAAAAGGTGTTCAAGAGAGTTCAGTTTCATTTGCTTAGCAATAACGGAGAAGGAAACTGTTTCCTAAAGTTACGAAAATCGAATGGTCGTAGAGCACAACGACGATGCACGGAGTCAAACGTTGTATCAAAAAAAAAAAATCTATTTCACATATGGAGCTACAACTTTACAAAAGTTTCTTTTGAGACATGTAGAATTCGTCATACAAAATGGAATTAAAATTGTTATACCTCCAGAGCAACGTTTTTCTTTACCGTTTGTAAAGACAACAGTTTAAGACCTTTTATTAAAGAACATATTATCTTTCATTTAAAACAAAAAGTAAAAAGATTGATGTAGAGATTACAGACAAAAATAGAGAGCAAAATCATGTCATTTACCGCCATCTTTAATGGCGACTGAAGATAACCCCGACCACATCTGATGGCACCCTGCACTTTTACAGATCATACAGTGTCATAATTAAGAATTAAAAGAGAAACCGCGTCCGAAAGCTTTTGCAATTTTCGTGCGCTACTACAGCCTCGTCTAGATGCCGAATGTTTGGCGTCAGGTAAGGATTTAGCGAGTTATTTCTTGACAAAGTTGACGGCTCGCGTTCTTAAAGCTAACTATTAAAAACTTCGAAGGAATAAACAATTCCAATATTCAAAATGTACGTCCATTAATAGTGAGCATATACTTTCTCAATAAATCATAAGAAGATACTCAATATGAACAACATAATCGATATGGAAAACATTAACTGCAGTGAAAGGTTTTGAGAAACTTTTAAATGAATGCGCACGCATGACGCTTACTGTGAGTAAGAGAAAGAAATAGCAAGAAGCACTCTACTTGAAGTACGGTACGTCACAATCATAACTACTCACACCATCTCACACCAACCAACACCACGTTTTCCGATGACGTCATTCGCCGGATTTGAGGGTTGACCACTTCATTTTTATGCAAATGATGATTACTTAAGAAATACAGCAAGTCGAGTGGTTTCCTCCAAATTTATACCTAAAATGATACACCTAGGTCAAAGATAATCTATAAAATTACGCCATTTTAAACTGGCCTGCAGTTTTCGTCGCCACTTCGTCTAGGCGCAGTGAGAATGCAGAGAGAGGGACACCTTTCGATATAAAAGTACGAGGACAAGAAAAAAACAACTGAAAAAGAATAAATATAGTGACCTTGACAAAACTTGCCCAGCTCCTGGTAGAAAGACACACTGTAACGTGGAGACGAACTCAATTCAGCAGCAGTAATTCAAGAAAACAACAAAGGGCGATTTTTTGCAGATCGTTTTAAACGATCAATTGCTTACACTAAAGATTACATAACACATCTGATTTTATAGTAATTTCACTAAAAATGTTTTATTTAATAAATGTGAATCAATAAATGTATCAAAATATAAATACTAAATAGAGAAATTAAATTATTAAACGGACAAAAAATACAGAAATTATTTTACGGAAAATTTATGAAATAAACGTAGGTTAGGGTGCATGTTCTTACAGCTTTTAATTCAATTTTAAACAACAGACTATTAATAACTTCGTAGGCAAAAATGTACAGCCGTCTTTCGGTTTGTGCAATACTATTTCGTAACGCTTACCATCAGATACTGCAATTCCTTCGTGGCGTCGCGTCCCGAACGTTGATAGACACTGCAGCGAAGCAATTCGCTTTCTCTCCCCCGGCATGTCAATATCCTGCCCAATAAGGAATGGGCTCTACGAATTTCCAACACGCATTAAAGAGCCGGTTGCGACACGGGCGCTATTTTTATCGCAACAATGTCACACAAACATCCCACCGGGCGGCATTGAATGAGTTTGACGTCAAGCGAACAAGAACTTCTGCGTATTTGTTGCGGGCGCCAGACCGCGCCGTGCGGTGTGTCCTTGTTGCGCGCGGCGGTTGCAAGTCGCCACGCAACCAAGCGACGCTAACCGCCCATTACACGCCGACGCCGCGATGGTTGCTGCCATCGAGCGCGTGCCCCGGGAGGTTGACGAGGTTTGGCTGACTCTTCGCGATTCCGGGCGCGTCAACTACCGAGGTCATTAGTCCCGTAAGTGTGGTGCGTGATTTTTCATCGAGAGGTGGCGGTGATCTTTCCCCGCTGGATGGCGACCTACCGTCGACTAGCGGGGTTTTCCGGGGCAGGGCGGCGTGCAACACCTAAATGACACGACAATGCTTCGTGGGACGTCTTCGCATCCACGCATGCAGCCGCAGGAGGAGCCAAAAGATGGCTCGCTTCTGAACAAGGGCTAAGATATATCCATGTGTTAACAAGCAGCCTTTGGCGCAAATTTTCTGAAGCCAGTTTGAGGCTAGTTTCTCGCTTGTCCGTACGGTGCGCAAGATCGGTTTGGGTCACAGTGTAAGATATACATCTTAAACTGTGGCTATTACACAGTTTTACAAAACATTTTCTACCCATTCGTAACTGTTCGCTCTAGACTTAACCAATTCTACCGCGAAGCGACAAATCACTGGCTTGAAATTAGAAATCAGCTGGTCACAGAGCTGTCGAATGGATCACGACCAATTACGACCTTGCCAAATGAGACCCAAAGATCGCAGCGCTTATATGTGAGAACTAGCCTCACATAAGCTTCAGTTTTAGTCTGGGAGTGAACACACCTATATATCTTACACCGTGCTTCAGAAGAAGCAGCGAAAGAAAAACAAAAGCATTTTTGTGCTGAAACTCCAGAAGATAGTTTCGTACCGTTAACACACGCCTTTCTGAACTGAGGGGATGTGAAAATAACATCTTCTCTAAAACATTGTTTTCTCTTCACACGCCTAATTAAAAGTAAGCGCATAACTATCCACAGAATGTTACGCACGTTTATCACAATCTTTTCGATGATTCATTGTTGACACTATAAATAAGATCTTTAACTTCCATGTGTTTTTTTATATTATTATGAAACCAGAGGTTAAAGATCCAACATAACTATACTCAACATCGTATGCTGGCATTACGCGGAAATTTCCGATATCCAGAAACAGAACGGGAAATGAGCATTGATGGAATAGCTTGTGAAACAAAAAACAATGAAAACAAAAAGGAAGCGAAAGTAGGATAATAATGCAAAGAGTTATGAGAAATACAGTTTGCTTACTAAATGAACAGATGATAAAACTAATTACACTTCTAAGTTTTCGGAACATGAATTAACATATTTCCTTGCATCCTTCGAAACGATGAAAGAAAACGCATGAAGATTTCTTGCAAATATAACGGTTATGCTTTCACAGCTTCACAACGCGAGTGGCCAATAAACGTGCAACGAATAACCAGGTGATGCCTATCGGCTTCTTCCGTGCATTGCTCAAACAACCATCACTCACCGAGGCTAGCTGATGCGTCATTCATAACAAATGAAGATAACGAACATGCGGGCCTCGTTTAAGTAAATTCACCGCTGGTGCATTGATACTTATTGGTCCTATTAATGGACATTGGACTTTAGATAACCTGGAGTGTTATTTCATAAGTCGATACGAGAGTGTTACAAAAAAAATCTTCCGAACATGTGGGAAAATGCAATAGTATCCAGTATGTTCGTTTAAAAACCTGTGCCACACTCTACTGAATACCGTCAATACATGGCATCGGTGTTCATCGATGATCAAGATTAGTTGATGCAAACGAAGCCTTCTATTAGTGATTAGTTAAAAACATGCGATCCTCATATTGCCCCCCCGAGGAAATAAAATAAAGAACCAGAAGAGCATAACAGGCTATGAATAGCTTTCCCTTGATGCTAACTAAGTTAAACGTTGCGAACATCGTTAAAGCGGTGAAACAAAACGTAATTCAAATCTTGATCTTCATTCTTAAGACAATAGTGGTATTACAAAATACTTCCGAACGGGTGACATAGGAAAAAAACCTAAAAAGAAAGCGAAGATAGCAAGATCACATACTTCATGTTTTACTGTATGAGAATTAATTTTAAACGACTACCAATAAAAAGTGTCTTTTAGATAAGAGTACAAAATGTTCCGCATAAATGATCCGATTGGTATAGTTCTGTCTCTTATTACATTTGTTCGTTACTTCACATTGAATATGAAGTTCTGATACGTGTGTATTCAGTGAATGAAGAAGCAAGCAACATCTTTCAAAAAAATTCACGTTGTCTCCGTCAGAGATATTTGAATGGTATTCATTAAAAATCAATACTAAGTTAGGAATTTTTCATTTGTCGATTCGCAATTCAATTGACAGAGCCATTTGCAATGGAATTCGGGTCGCGGCATGAGAAGCGCTGAGCCATGCTTTGCGTTTTAAACACGACGCAAATGACCTTGGCACGAGGAACATTTTTGTAACCGCTCCTTTTCCAATTAAAGGCCAGCTGAGGTGGCTGAGGGCTTTAATTGATGTCACTGCAGTGCCTCTGACCAGAATGGCCTGGGGTTCCACTACCGTCACAGGCAGGATTTTCGACTCTAGCTTGTGCAGCCGCTGACTGGAGGAGAATTCTAGCGGCCGGCTGCTCTGATCGGTAGTATTCCGTGGTTTCTCCGATCAACACCAGGCGAATGCCGGAATAGTACGCTAACAAACGGGCCACGAACTTCACGCGATCTGCCGCGGGGAAAGATCATATACACCTCTCGAGTTACACTTACGAGACTAATGACATTAGCAGTTGACGCGTCTTGACACCAATCAATGTAATTCAAGAATATTCCCTCCAAAAAGGCTTCAGAAGACGTTTGATATTCCAAAATCGGAATTCCGGTTTTGGAATTTGCAAAGATTATATCCAAAGGACAAAGGAAGACGACGATTATGATTATCCGGATACTTACATTCCAATTTTACATTCTGCAGCTAAAATACTAGAAGTACTATACTAAGAGATCTATCATATTGTCTGTTAAACCTATTGGTTTAACAGAACGGCGATAGTGATTTAAATAATTTCAAACATAATATCATTCAGTTCATTCATAAAGATGGTTGAGAATTGATAATGTAGCTACATGACAGAGAACATAAATACATCAACTTCAGATAATAGTCAAATTATATATCAGTTTTAAAAACTGCCAACTTAACCGACAAAAATAGGATTCGGAACGGCAAAATGAAAGTTTTCGTGTTCACATACACGCCTGAATAGCATAGATGTATCGAAAATCCCTGAACACCGACATGGGTGTGCCAGAGCTGATCCGAGCGTAACGGGGCCACAGGCAATCATCATGAGGTTGCCGTCCTGCCAGCAGCTAGTCTGAGTCAAACGGCGGCCAGCTGTTACTAGAACGGCTTCCACGCGAGATGTGGGCGGGGGACGCAAGGCCGCTAGCGTCCTCTATCTCACGGAAAGAGGTGGCTTTCGTTACGCCGCCGCGACGCGACGGTCCGCCCGCATCAAACGTCAGGCAACGTTTGCGTTGCTCCCACGCTAGCCGCCTGCTATCACCCGCCTGCTATTTTTAGCTCCGCCGCGCTGCTGGTCAGAATACGTGCCCGCCTATCAGCCAACAGCCAGGTGTCGAAACTTCATGTTTTCACTCGTCGATTCGTATCTACCAAACACGCTGTTCCTCGACAAAAGCCTCGATGCTACGTGTACGATTTCCACGAATATGTTTCCACACGAAAAAATTAATGGTATTGGTTAAGTTTTGGTAAATTTCCGTTGCCGACTTCAAAAGTGTTGATTATGGCGTATTTCCATTTCAGGGAAATACGTCATTGCAATCTGATGAAAGGACTGTTCGCACTGAATTATCAAAGGATCACACTGAAATATCAAGTTCCGACAACGTCCTTACATTCTACGGATGTAGAAAAGGAGATGCATTAAATCTACTTGCAGAACTACATTCACTCAACCGCTTTTGCGATTATAAAAAAAGATTCAATCTATTCCTTACCACTTTACCTCCACCCACTTCAGAATTTCTCTATTTCTACTTACATTGGTTATCGTTGTCATTATTTTCAGCGAGACTCAATTTAAAATGATTTTAAGAAAATCCTTGATATCTGTTTATATTTCAACTGTACTCTTAGAAAAACACTGAAACAGATTTTGAAACACGTCTGGTTAAACCCTTGCGAATTTTTTTTCTACACTGAGGTATAGAAGAATTCACGTAAGAACAAGCGAAAGTGACAGTTCTCTAAACAAGTGAACATCACATGTAATTCAGAGAAGTATCCCTCCGCCGCGGCAGCTGTTCAGAAACACGTGCACTAGTACGCACCTTACATTCAAGACTCGGTTTTAAAATAAACATAATACTTATCACGCAAAAAGTAAATTCCATATAATGTGTAAGAAAGAAATACATTTTTACAGAAGAGCACATAGCACTGCACTTCCTAATTTCAATTATTTCTCGTGGCGCACTATATTTTCGTCGGACGAGGACATCACAAAAGGAAGCGTCGAAACCATTTACAAGTTAGCCAACTGCAAACGAACGAATCGAGGAAGGAGAGTTCAATGGGATCAAGGACTCAACGACCACAGAACCTTCGGTTATGATGCCAGCACTAGCTGTCAAAATTGCTTGTTCTTACATGAATCTCTCTTTAGATGATTTCTGTCTCTATCCCTTCATCATGAAATTCCACAAATTTCCGCCATAACCATCCAAATAAAACGTGATAGTGCCACATGTGCTACTCGCATACCACTCTATAAATTGAAGCAATTAAATACCGTACAAAAGCGACGAAATAGGTATCTTGGAAAGAATACTGTAAATATCTATCGGAACGTGCATGGCGCGACCAAGAGGTCCTGATTACGGGGTATCCCCCGACTGTTCAAACCTAGGATGCATGGACCCGGCAAACTACAAATGCATATGCAGAGTCTCTGAGGTTCTGCGCAATACGTTGTCGAAAAATGCACATAAAATTGTGTTTTATTCTTAATAACTTCAATAAAAGTCAACCCTTAATGTTAAACAAATGATTATTCATTTAAATGAATATTAAAGCCAAGGATCCCTAAAGGAGAGGCAGATTTTAAATCAAGCTAGACTGTCAAGATCTTTCTTATTTCTCGATTCTTCCTATGAACCGCATACTTACTGGTTCCAAAAGATGCAGGTATCTTTTAGATACAACCCTTTTGTGTAAAATTCCGTATATTTATTTGCAAATCTCTAATTAACACTTTAACGTACAATTTGTACAGACTTACGACTGTCAACAAAGGACTGCATTGTACGTCTATTCTGACAACTAATGAATAGAATGTCTAATTTCAAAGATCCCCAAAACAGACAATATAGACTTCAAGAAATACGAGAGTCGTTCTGAGGTTTTAGTCACTTTCAAGGTTCATGATTCATCCCCATGTACTGCCAGAGTAACCCATCATCCCATTCTGAATAGTATTTGGATGAACGTTCTTGATTTTTTCCCCTTATATTTGAAAAATCTACTATTTAATTCACGCTAAGCATGCAAAGTAAATGTTTAGGAAGTACCTTAAATTCGTTTCGATGTCAGCGGAAGGATTGAATTATATGCATACGATTTTGACTGAGTTATTTGTTAGGAATTTCCTACATCGGGTCATTATTATCCGACCTGGATATAATTCTTAAAGATATAATTTTATATTTTCCTCACAAGTTAAAGTAATTTAAATGATTAAATAGTTAAAATATTTAACTCAGGGCCTCGACCATTGGTAACATTCAACAACTCAGATCTGTTTTTTCAATTAAAGATTAACTTAAACATGTTTTAGTGCTTAAAAAGCTGTCAACACTGTCACAATAAAAAAATAATTTAAGAACTCGTAAATTTCTCTCGGACTTCAAACAATGGCTGAAATATTTCCTTTTTCTGTTTTTGAACGAAAATTACCGCGAAAAACGACCTTTCCCATTTGTCTCCACTTTGAGAGGCGGAATTCGAAAGACCAAACCGAACTTCCAGGAGTAAAAATTGCAACTATTTTGCCCAAAACTTTGCACCAGCGATCTTAAACTAACAACTTCCTGTGGCCAACGTAAGTATAATTTTGGCCTGCAGGGACCAAACTTTCCGTTTTGATGAAGGTCTTCAGAACACAATCAGAAGAGATGGCATCAGTACATAGATGAATGCTAACTTCATTTCGTCCGTTCAGAATTAACCAAGGTCTAAGATGACTTTAGCATCTCTACTCTATTCACCACACTGTTTCGTGGTGTTCAAAAATAGAAACAGATCAACGTAACCTCCACGAAAGAAGGAAAAATCCAAGGCCCTAATCCAAAAAATCGTTACCAAATTTCCTACATACCTTTTGTTCACGAACCACATATTTCTCAGCGAATCTTTTCAAAGAAAAAAGTAAATTATTTTCTTTCCAGAACAAATTCTCTGCACAACTTACGTATGCAATTAATAGCAAGCAGTTCATACATCCTGGAAGCAATGATTTAAATCCTTGCAACATTCGATCAGGTAAATGAATTTATCTCAAGATTCCGTATAAGCAGAATCTGTCGCGTGCTGAGGAATCTTCGACGAATCGAGATGACAAGCCGCACGCGGCGTGTGTTCTGACGTCACGCCGCCAGCGGAAGTGTGCGCGGGCGCGCACACGCGGAGCAGCTGCGCGCTCAGCTGCGAACCCTTGACGCAGGCGCCGCCCCGCCCATCCCCGGGCCTTGCAGCTCTCCGTCAAAACCGGAGACAAAGCTCCAGGGTGCTACTATAGGAGGCGCTGGGGACAGCTGCGGGTTAGGCTCGCCAACTTTCCGCACATAAAACTTGGCTCATTTGTGGGAAATATGAAAAGTGGCTACCAAATGTTCAATTATTTGTAATATTCACATATAAGAAACTGCCGAAGCAACCGTGAACGTCGGCGCTATATTTTATAACATTACGCGCCTGCTTGCGCCTCGCGAACCTACGCAACAGCCACGCACGTTTGAAGTATCGTTGGCGACAGTTCGTATTTTAGTTCCTGTAAGAAGGTGATAAAAGAGAGCGAGCCATTGTAATGGTCTCCATCAGGACCTTGCAACTCTCCGTCGAAACCGGAGACAAAGCTCGAAGGTTCTACTGTAGGAGGCGCTAGTGGCGCCGAGTACAGCTGCAGGTTAGGCTCGGCAACTTCCTGCATGTAAAAATTTTCTAATTCTGAATACCAAAGGTGGCTTCTAAATGTTCAATTATTAGCAATTTAAGAAATCGCTGAAGAAAGCGCGAACATCGACGCTATTTTTTGTAACATTACGCGCCTACTTGCGTCTCGCGAACCCACGCAGCAGCCACGCACGTTTTGAAGCATCTTTGGCAGCAGTTCGTATTTTAGTTCCTGTAAGAAGGTGACAGAGGAGAGCGGCCATTGTAATGGTCTCCACCACGTTATACGGGAGTTAAAAGGCCCTGGTCGCCGCCCCAGAAGTCGCGGCAGGGCAGTGAAGTGCTAGAAGAGGTCGCCCATGACGTTCAGCCGCGCGAATCCCCAGAGTACACCCACCGGCAAACAAAGTTCACTTCCATGTGCGTCGCGCCGTCTCTCAACATTTACCGTTCGCGACGAGGAATCAATAATTTTGACACAAGCGGTATTTCAAGCAGGCGAGCGTCAGCTTAAAAGATCTAGTACTTATCGTCTGCCATGCTTTTCGGTGAAGGCTCAGAGAAGGGGAGTCCCTGACTACAATGCGAGAATTCAATTTGTACGGGTAGCAGTAGCTATTCAAACTCGACGAGAGTAAAATTTAAGTACAAAACGAAATACAGCTGCGAATTGCATTCATAGTAGGTTCCGATTCAAACGACTGCCCATAATTGCTGACGCGATACTTACGCATCCAAGCAAAATACACGCTGATATCAAGTTAGTTCAGAATCTAAATACAATATGTCAAACGTACCTTAGAACTAAAAGAGATCCCAGTCAATAGCATGATCTATCTGTAGGATACGCTCATAGTAAGAATATTTCAAGATCCCTTACTCTGCAAACCGGCGGTCACTGAACACTAACTTCCAGCACTGCAACGCGTTCGGGTGTCTCGCACGAATAACACTAGTAGCCGCATTTGCACCGGCCGGGGAAGCCCAAGGGACGGCCGCCAGGAGCGCTCCCCACACCCCTGGATTAGAAGGGGCGCGGCGCGGCAAGGTAAGGTAAGAGGCCCTTTTCGAACCCTCTGGGAGAAAGCCACCTCGCAGGAGACCGTGCTGATACAAAGAGCGGACAGTCACCAAGATCGTCTCCTTCAAAGGTATTGACTACTCTACTGCGTGACGATGTCAATTTTGGTGAGTGCCGTACGAACTAGCTCTTCGTCGATCGGGTAAATAATTTTCGAAAACGAAGACTGGAAAATATTTCCTGTTTATATAATTGTCACCATTCCCGTCACCTTGTTGTAACAATTATATATACATATAAGGAGCGATAGTGCGCTCGTGAAACACTGTTCAAAGGGTTGGTTGACTCGGTAGCTTAGTGGTTAGAGCAGCTGGGCGTAAACCAGAAGGCCCGGGTTCGAATCCCGGTCGGGCCGACCAATTCATTGAACAAATTTAATTATTTCCTGTTTATTAAACTAGAAAGAATGGATTTCATATTCTAATGCGTCCGAGTACACAATAAAAAAATCTACACCAGTACTCAAGCATTTCAATTCTCGATGGTGCAGAGGAAAGTTCCAAATCAATGAAACTCATTTGACCTTACATGTCCGATCGATGGTGCGGCCTAAGTCTTGTCGTTTGAATCAATGCTATTATCAACAGTTTTATTAATTTGATAAGCAGTTTTCGACGGCTTATGAAAGAAACAAAAGCGCTGGCAAAAACAATACCATTTATTGAAACGTTTGAAATTGCAACAACCTCACCAATAGAATCATTTTGTTGGCAATCGTTTCTGCGATATGCTCCTGGTGTTCTTTAGATGAACATCAAAGAGCGACCGACGCATTGCCTGTGACGCTTATTACGCGGTGCGGCGAGCACAAACCACGGGGAGAGACCGGTCGTGCGACTCAAACTCGTGGTTCGGCCGCAGAAGGCCACACAAATAAATGAAGATAAAATATATTTAACTAGAACTGAGAACAACTTGACAGTGATTATCAAACAAGCACACAGAGATAATAAGACACACACACACTTTCTGTCTGATACAGAGACCAGAGAGAGAGAGACAGAGAGACAGAGACACAGAGAGAGAGAGAGAGAGAGAGAGAGAGAGAGAGAACGTACAAAGAAAACTGCAATGGTATAGTATCTACTGAGAAAGGAGACAACATGCGAGAAAAAGCCAAAAGAACTGTGCAATTTAATAATAACTGTAAACAACTATATTATTTATTATTATTATTATTATTATTATTATTATTATTATTATTGTAAACCATCGGTTTCAGATCGAAAATCCTTTAATTTCTCTCATCCTATTTTGACGAGTGTAGTACATTAGAATTGAACAAAACAGCAGTACGCTCCAAGATGCATTCCATGCCTGCATGGGCCCAGTGCCTTCCGAGCCAGCGCACCTACCCGTTTGATCCCGCGCCGCACGGCCATGGAGGCGCCGACGGCGGCGGTGGCGGCAGCACAGTAGCTGCCACTGCCTCGCAACGCTAAGGCCACGCGCCTGCTCCCTTTCGCAAAGCAACGACGCGGTCGCCGAGCCGAGCCGGGCCGGGCTGCCGAGCTGAGCTGAGCTAAGCCGAGTCGCGGGGGCCGAATTTCGTGGCGTCACGGCGGCAGGGCACGGCGGCTGGCGACGGCACCGGAGGGGAACGCGCGCTTAACCCCGCCGCAACGACCCACCCACGCATGCCCCTCGAGGCTGCTGCCGCCGCCGCCGTGCCTGCGTTCAGCTGCGAAAGCAGCGTGCCGGAGATCGCGAATTGTTTTTAACGCTGCTAGACAATGAACCTGAGCGCGTTTTCAACACGTGTAACGACGTGTGTTCTGACACGTTCCTCGACACGCTCCGACTAACATTTTATAATGCACCTTCCATCAGAAATAACACTGCGACAGGGCGAATACAGAATTATCTCTAAGCAATTTAACTACGTTGTATTACGCTGTACCTCAGTTCCTTACAATATTGTGCCCTTCAATACTTTTATAAATGGGGGATGTCATATTTCTCTCCATCGCGCTGGCTTGGCGAAGACAGTTTCAATTGTTTTAGTAAAACAGCCATGATTTTCTGTCCCCCAAAAACCGCTAACTGACCCTCTTCCCCATCACAGTAGAGGTGGTTGCTCCCGGAGGTTCTCTCGACATTTTAGTTCTTCAAAGCCATGACACGCATGCGGGGAATCCATGTAGCAGAGCGGAGGTGCCTTCGGCTTATGTACTGATCGGCTTACATACCGATACAGAACAATGCACGACCCAAAATGGGATGAAATGTTAAAAATTATATAACATAAGACGTTTTATCTGCCTTAAAATATTTTGTGTTCAACTCGAAAAAAGTTCTCTGCTAGAATCCAGAAAACTGCTGGGAGATTTCACATCACTGTTTACCATTTAAAGTGTTGTCTTGAAGTGAAGTTCTAATCGTTCAAGTTTCCCCCTCCCAACAATCTTCCTCCTAAAAGCAATTGAAGATCTAGAGCCTCTCGAGCGCTGTTTACAGAAGTGACGCGTCACGTTTCGGTTGGAACTAAAGATCACGACACAATAGAACAGAAAACAAAAACGCGCAGGAAAAAGAGCAATCGAAGACCGTGACGCTGCTTCTGCGACTCGACAGCGTCCATTCCGCATGGACAACGCAAGCAAACGCGATGCAAGCAGGCGCACTTCGCTTCTTACTCTATTTTAGTCTGCCCAGAGCCTGCTATTTTCAGGGCAGAGCCACAAGGTGCACATGTTGTTTCTGGCCGAGTGACTGCCATTTAACGACCGCTTGCTCATGTATTTCCAGCTTCGACGTTATACAACGTGTCTCCTGCGAACTAAGACGAAAACAATGCCTCGGCGATGATACGCTGAGCGCATGATCCAGTGTGCGCCGCTGTTAATGAGTCTGGGGGTGGGGGGAGCGGCTTGCTACCAAGGCTGCTGCGATAGTCAGTGAGCCACAAGGAAAACGCGATTCACTGTCGACTATTCAAAGGCGTTACGAGGAACAAAACTGTTACACTAAAGAAAAAAACGCATAAAACTCCTTCTCTGCTCGTTGATTAATCATTGTGTAGGAGGAATTGAAACCTCCCGAAGTCAAAAAATCATACAATTTCTTTGCATTTGTTGGATACATTCACTGGCATCCTCGAACTGTAACGAAGCAAAACAACCAAACGATTCGAGCACAGAGTATCTCGCGTTTATTCTTAAATAATCAAAGTGGGACTACTAAAGAATTTGGAGATAAAATGAAAAGAAGAAAAAATAAAACGGGTTACATAAAGAAAATTTCTTCCTGTAAAGATCTCAAATACGACAAATTACAAGGACACAAAAGGGTGAATTATAGTTTCACTTTAACAATTCTGTAATGAAATTGTCAATTATTTGAATATGGCATAAATGCATGACTGGCCTGAAAATATAACTTTACGTTTGACAAACATCATCAAGAACTATTTTTTAAAATCTACTATTCAAATAATTTCAGCAAGGTTACTGTTCAAATGTATAGCAAAATCCCTACTGTCTAGATTAAATGCAAATTTGCCAATAAGCGTTGGACCCATCAACACCTTGAGAGACTCCGCCATATTGAATAGTTTCAGATTACGACTTTCGCACGCTGAAAGCAGATCGGTTGACTCTACGATCATAAAAATTCGTTGATTGCTTCAAAAGTAGAAAGGGCGAAACAAATGTTACAAAGCTCGTAAGTATCATAACCTATTTGCCCTGTGTGAAACTAGTTTCCTTTCTTAATTATGAGTCGTATCGCAAAAAATGATATATTCTGTACGAGATATACGATGATATAAACTCTGTTCGAGAAGAAATATCTTGAGATGTGTATGTTACATCATAATGTATATAGACACTATTCGTTTGCAAACAGATATAATATTCAACATTGTACAATAAATTTGATGTTAAAAAAAGAAGAAAACGATTGTGATGTATAAAGAAAAGAAATAACTATTAAAATATTTATTTCCTCAACAACTTCATTCCTTCGGTAAAATGCAATTGCAACTTCAAGGCATTAAAATAATTGCAGAATATTCTATTATAAAAATCTAATTCCATTAACAGTGGGACTCGTTAATATAATATTCGTTACCGCGTATCCAACACAACTCTTACATTTAACATATTTTGGAAATACATAAACCACAGTTCATTACACTGGGGCCATCCATATTATAGTGATCAGAGTGTTTGCTTAGGCTCTCGTCATTCCACTTAGAAACTGTAGGTAAATGGGGTTCGGCGCAGGTCTCAATGAGATTCTCAACTTCTCACTCCACAGTTACTTGACAGTAATTTACCCGTTACCGTAATCACGTACTTCACCGTACCGTACGTACTTCATCATTTCGCCTCTCCAATCTCAAATGTAGAGAATCATTCACGGCACATTAAATACGTTTATTAACAATAGAGGGGAAATACATTAAAAATCATGAATACATACAAAAAAATCATTAAAATTAAAACGATATATTCACGAAAGAAAAGGTACTCCCTAATAACATTAACGGTTAAGTAATAAATGAAACAAACACACACATTAACTTCAGAGAATGAGAAACAAAAATATCAAGTAGCTACATATAAAAATGATATAAGTATCCGAAAGACGAGCCAACGTCTTAACGGCTAAAAATGTCTCAATTCGTCATATCTATATTTAAACAATTACGTACACCCTGAAAGATGCAATTTGGAGTGTAGTAAGAGCTTACGCACACGCAGTGGAGGGTGGGTAGCCGCCCCATGTCGTGCGCGCGCCACAGAGCCTGGCGTTAATGCAAACACGCTGGCGCACGCGCTCATTCATCGAACGGCCACGCGCCGCCTGCGAGCGACACGCGCGAGAACACCTTCTGCCCGCCTCCACGTGCGCGCGGGCGGGCGGGCGCCTGCCGCCGAGCGAGCCGCAACCCGCACAACGGCGCAGCCGCGCGACTCGGCGGAAAAGCGCCCAGACCGCACCTCGCGAGACGGAGAGCAGTACGGGCCATTCACTACCCAAGAGTTAATAGTCGCGAGGACGTCGACGCGTACTTTTAACTTAAATAAGAGCGTTCCAATCGGAATGACCGCACTCGTAAACACATCGATTTCGACACAATAAACACTTGGCACTGATTCACACACATACACACACACACGCGCACACACACACACACACACACACACACACACACACACACACACACGCACACACACACACGCACGCACACACACACACGCACACAAATTGTATTGTGTATACGTACACATTATGCATACACAAATTTTCTAAAGCGATTTTTCTAAAGCGATATTAGGTAAAATATACGCAATCATTTTAAGACGATAATTACTACTTCGTATACATCGTCCGAAATCTCACGCTTCTTACTGTGAGAGGATCGAGCCGTCAATCGTCTGGGCGCGTCCCGCGCGCTGCCCTGGCCCGCCGGAGGGGGCTGTTCCCGCGGGACCGTTTTCTTGTTGTTTCTTCGACTCGGAAAAATCCAAATTTTCTTTTAAGGTCAATTATCAGCATTTTCTCTTCCCCCGTTGTAGTTAACAAGGAACGAAAAGGATATGTTCAAATTGAAACCACAATGGGAAGATAGTACACGGCATAACATTGAAAAGTGTATCACTTCGACACAAAGTTTTTTTTTTTCTTTCGTCAAAAATGTTGTTTGAGAATTCGGAGATTTAAGAGAGGATAGTAATGGTGGCCGGCGAGATCTCCCGATGTGATGTCGCCCTCTGATGTTTCTTGTGGGATGAGCTGAAGTAAAGTGTACAGCACACAAAAACGCACCCAAAATGACGGCGTTTGAAAACCTGTATTAAAAGAAATTTCTAACATATGTAGGACGACGATTTTACGTAGGTTATTTTTTCAATAAGGTCCGATTGTGAATGAGAGTGAGATTGACGCGCGATCGCCGTAGTGTGCATGAGTTTCTGAATACAACATACTTTTCCCGTGTTTTGACGCCTTTACTAGCCGTATGGTATGTCTGTGAGCCGAGCTGTAGAACTTTAAAATGTTTAAGATAATAGCCGATGTTCCCATGTGTCTGCACAAACACAAAGGCTAAACAGGTCTTTGTATGAAAACAACTGGTTCACCACTTTACAGTACAGATCCTGCATCTACTGACTATCACATGTTTAGATGTTTAAAGGATTTTCTTGGTTGTCAACGGTTCAGCGACAACAAAGAAATGAGAACTGTAGTCAGGGATTGGACTTCTTCACTAGCGGCAGATTTCATTGACGCGAGAGTTCAAAAACTTGATGCACGGTGTAACAATTTTTTGAACAAAAATGAAAATATATAGAAATGAAGATAAAAGTATGTAGATTATCGAAAAAAATTATGATACGTTCAATATTTTCCTTCTTATTAACAAACGGAACTTATTTAAAAAATAACCCTCGAAATAAATGATTCTGCAGGTGTTTTATAGGAGCCAGAATAGTGGGCGCAGGCAGCGAGCGTTTTCCACATTTCCTACGAGGCACGTTCTGTGGAAGCGCACGACAAGCAGGGGCGGTCGCAAGGGCAGTTCCCGCAGAATCTAGGACCATCACCCGGGAGCCCCAAGTGCCGTGTCCGCACAGTTCTTGAGTCGATATCTGTATTATTGCAGAGCTAACGAAGCGAGTATACCGGGTATTCCAAAAATCTGCAAACGACGGAATATTTTGGGAAGTACATTGCGGTTTAAAAAACGGCTAAACAGTGTTCAATGTTTTTGAAAAATCGATCAAATGATAGCAATCTCGTCCTCCCCCAAGGGTGGGGCGAAGAAAAATTTTCAAATTTTACATTAAAAAATATTGCATTTATTATTAATTATTACGTAACTTTTGTGGCAAATACTGGGGGAGGGATTCGTGACAGATGGCGCAGAAATATCAGAAATTAAAATTATTCGTGATTTTTTTCAATATGTTTTGGATTTAAAAATGGTAAAATACGTACTTAGGATTTTTAAAAAGCTATCAAGTGTTACCCATTTCGACCACTGCACCCAATCCTTAAAGGACAGGCGGCAACATTGAAATTTTAAATGTAAATCCCTAACTTTTTATGGTAGTTTCGACTTCTACGACAAAAAGACACGTAACTCTTATTAAAAATCATTTCCTTTTGGATTCGTAACTATTTATCAAAATATGCGTTTTAGATTGGAAAATGTTACAATACATGTTTAATTCTTAAAGATATGAACCTACTCATAGCGTTACCCAGGAACAACGACATAGACGAAATAGACTTCTGTTTCTTCAGAGTTCCCTTGCCTCTCACCTCCGTATGCAGCTAATGATGTCAAATTCCTCTATTTATTTAGATTTTCGAATTGTTGTTTTGGAAATAGGTGAACTTTTAGGATGATTATTATTACTTATCTGAACAACGTCTTCGAATGATCTTCTTTCGCTCCATGCTCGCATATGAGAATATCTCCCTTTTCTTTCTTTCTCTCTCCGAAAATGATTTTAATTTTACATATTCACGTTTAAACTTCCCAATTTATAAACAAGGTAACTCGAAATGAAAATATTAAAAAAAGATGAAAAACTATTTACAGTAAACAAATGGAAACAAGAAACAATGAAGTCCCTAAACAAGTATCGTAAATTTTATTTTACTTAAATTTCACTTTAATTTATGATATATCAAATTCGGCGAAAATAAATAACAGGCACTGATTAATAAAAAAATAATTAAAAAATAAAACAGTATAAAAGGCTTTACTTTATTATGCAAAATAAGGGATTTGAAAATAAGTGATTATAATGAAAATTACAAATTTATGTCTTACCCCATTCTATGAGTATAGTGAAAAGGTATAACGTTTTTAAAAATACTGAGGAGGCCGGACTGGGTTCCTCATCCACGAGGGTGCGGCGGGACTGGATTGGGGATGAGGTTGCTATTATTGGATGAGATTGCTATTATTGGATACCGTCGACGAAAAACCAGTGTTCGATGAATAAATATCGTGGTAGTACTTAAATTTTGTTAATTTTCAACCCCTGTGATATATATTTACTTCATTTTTTTAATCATTTCTACATCATTTCCATAGTTAAACGATGGTTGTATTATTTTGATAATTTACTATTTGACATATTTTTCGAAAACTATGAGAGGTTTGTTTTTGTTCTCTTAGGCTTTCGTACTCATTTCTCGTTCCACCGAATAAAATTACAAATTGCATTTAATATATAAACCAGAAAGGGCTAGACAAATCAAAAGTTTCAAGTGTACAAATTACTTATTCCAAGAGGTGAAGGTCAACCTTGCTCTTTGAAATCACAGCGCTAGCAGCTCGTGCACCCACAGCAGCAGCAATTACCAGACAATTAGAGGCTGTCACGGAAGGAGCTGCGATAGTTGCATCAACGGGTTGCGTCGAGCGCGATCAACAGAGCCGCTGTCTCTGTGTTGGGTTCGCAGTATTCGGCCACTTCCAAGGACAGCGATCACTTGCGCTCCTCTTGACGTCAAGATAAAATTTAGGAGTTAGCACTTCTATTGTGCTGATTGTGAATAACACCATCTTTTTCCGTGAATGTAAATTACGTGTGAAAATCGAATTTGAGGATTCTGAAGGTATCCAAATTCAAACATGAAATAAGTTTATTTAGTTTATCGCTAATTCAAGCGAAACTAGTAACCACTTCACTACTAAGAAATCCACGTCGGATCATTTGTACAATAAATACAATACACGTAACGTTGCAGAATCAACTGAATACGAGGATCTTGGCGAGACAGTCTCGCAACAATCGTGCGTGCCCAGAGCAGCACGAGATCCCTTGCTGCATCGACGCATGGTGAGACTGTATAAGCTCAAGGCAATGACTTTTTAGTAGGGCGAAGAGCCACCTGAGGGGAAAAAATCTAAATGGGTTTTCACTCTCCACTGCATTGCATTTAATTCTCCAAAATAGTACAAATAATCGATGCTCTACTGCGGCTTTTAAATTTTGGTCCCCTACAACTTTCTTTAATATTCTGTTCTACTGACGTAGGTATCCCCCTGAGAAAATGTAAATTAGATGGGATACTCTAGCCACATCCACCAACAAGACTCATACGTCGTAACATATTTTCATGATAAAAAATAAATGTATGTTGGCAAAGCATACATAATTTAACAGAACTTGTTCTACAAATTGTGATTGATACTGTTACTGAAAAGGTGTGATGAATCACTTCCTATCCACTGAACAATTTATTAACAAAGGAACAGAAAGATAACAAACACGTATTCACGTGAAGCAACTCATGTGGAAGGGGCTTTTATATTTTGGTAATCGAATATTACGAAACAAGCAACGCTTATTAAAGAGAATCTAATCAGCAGACACGTATAAAATGATATTTCGCGTAACTGACCCCTAATAAAAGGAGTCCGCGTACATTTGTACGACTAGTTTTCGCACGCACGGAGCGGTAGAGATGGATCAGTGCATCATCTGATGCCACTACACTCCCTCTGACCGGGAGGTCCTCGGACTCCACTCTCCACGGCGGCAGGATTTTCGACACTAGCGTGTCAGCTAGGTCGAACTCATCTGTTGTCGGGAAGAGAATTCTAGCGGACGGCTGCTCAGAGCCATAGTTTCCCGTGGTTTCTCCCATCAACACGAAGCGAATGCCGGAGCAGTACCTTAACAAACGGGCGATCTTCCCTTCCTCTTCTTTGTCCTATTCTCACCCTTTGCACACACACACACACACACACACACACACACACACACACACACACACTAAAATGCACAACACTACCACACATGCCAGGAGACCGGTCGGGAGCTTACAGCTTGTCCCGGCTAGAGCGGTGCCCCGCTGGTGGGAGGTTTGGTTCAGGGGAAAACCCCGCCCGTCGACGGTAGGTCGGCGCCGGATCTCGCCATCCAGCAGGGAAAAGATCACCGCCACCTCCCGATAAAAACACACACTGCACTTACGGGACTAATGATCTCTGTGGTTGACGTGTCCGGAAAGGCATGCACGGAACTAAGGATCGTGTCGTTACGGCGTTCCTCGTAGGCGTGTGGGTTCCGCGAACGGAGGCACCGTCACGGGCGCAGGTGGCGGTGCCGGGGCGCGCGTGGCACAGCGGCGCCCGGGGGAGGAACCTGCGCGCTCACACGGAAAACGACTCGGGCCTGCGTTGCGCCGAGGCATGGCTCGAGGCAACGAGCGCGTGGATACGAGGAAAGGTGATCGCGAAAGCAGGGGACGGCCAGGAGTTTAAAACGCGTTCTGGGAAGGGCTCTATTCTTAACTAGTCAATTTTCACACCACGCGAGATATTTTTGTTTGGGAAAAATATGGTCTTACTACTTATAAATATAATAATTGCAACTGATTACTAGCTTAGCGTGACACCTTTGGCGGTAACTTACAAGCTGAAGTACTTTTGTGCGATGCAAGGTCATAATGAAAAGTTCCTTTGCTCGCCTGACCTGGGGCACCCCGCGGGGGAAGAAGGTCGCAAGCCCTGAGGCCCTTTGCGGAGGAGGTGACGTCCTTTCGAACCCGAGTTACTCGGCGGCACTCACGTCGTCAGCTTCAAGGTGGAGGCACAGAGGTGTCTCGCCACCCACCTTGGCGCAGGATTGGGCATGGGGGTTGTTAGTCGTCAATTCGGCGGCGGATTCCAAACACACATGTAAAAGAGCGACGGGGGCATGCCTCGCCTAGGTTCTAGCGGCACTCACATCCATAGCTTCAGGGTGGAGGCAGTGGAAAGACGAGTTGGGAGCCCCGCGCCACCCCGGCCTCGGTCCGGGCGGCTCCTGGTTGAGCACATGGCTTCGACGTGGCTGTGGCCCAATACTTGGGGCAAAGTGAGGACTTGACCCGGCGCATTGTGAGTAGCGCTTAATTTGACTCTGGTGCTAGCCTGGAGAGCTCCCGCAGAGCTGCCAGATTGACACGACCCAGGCTTAATTGGCAAGGTTCCCGTTAACGGTAATTGCGTTCCGCGGGGATACGGATGTCAGCCCAAAGGTGTACTTTTGCGCCTGCGGGAGGTGCAGATAGGGGCTAACGCCTAGGTGCCCACTCTGGGAACAAATCGTCCTGGTAGAGCAAGAAAATGTTGGTACAGACGCACGACGATACATTCGCGAACTATCCTTGGGCAAAGGGAGTATAGTAATATACAGTTTTTGACCACTGAAGATGTGTTGACCACCCCCTGAAGAATTGTTGTTTTTTCTCATAATTCTTGGTGAATCTCCGTCTAAAAATTCCAACCGATTCGTCTTATGGAAAGGAATCGAATGAATTACTCATCACCACTGTATGTGTCATAAAATTCCCCCAAGCGCTAAAAATCTCCCCAAAGCTATTTTTTTGTGATAATCATCTCAAAATATTTTGATGGATCCAGAAAAAGTTGACAGTTCTCACCAGTAGACGAGACGCGTCGAATGACACTGCATTTACCTCGAATGGAGCGCTGAAAGAGGTGGATCTGCGTCACGGACAGACGGCTACAGGTTTCCCCGATTACTACTTACTCTCGTAAACGAGGATGTACACGCAATTATATTCTCAATATTACGCTTTCTGCTACAAACGTACTGTCATCTCTCCGGTAATTTCTCAAAATGAATAAATGCTAGTGAATTTCCAACATTTGTAATTGTACAAACATTTTCATCATTGCGTTCTGTTCGGCCATGGCCTGTCGGCTCCCCATCCCCCCGACCTGGGCCACAGCCACGCCGCTTCCCGGCCTCACGATCCTTTCAGCGAAGAAACTTCCCACTTTTCTTAACGATCATCTGTTTTCCTGGAGCTATCAAGGAGCTAAAAGGGTCTTCTTTGAAGAACTGGGGTATAATTTTGACTTCTGACTTTTGAAGGTGACAGGCGTGGTGGATATTCACTTTAAAATGGTGATAGACTTTTAAAAATGTTCTGTTAAATTTCGAAGCACAGGAAAGTGAAAACACTATGAGAAAACTCAGCGAAGCTACACATAAAAGTCATTTTCCATACGATGATATATTTAATGACGAAGGAGTGCGGAAAAGCGTTTTCATAAATCCTATGCGTAAACGATTTTGTACTGAAAAAAAATTCTTATACAAGAAAAAATTGGTATCATCCTCCTTGAAAATCGCCGTCATAATTGAATCAGAAAATTCACAAAACCTTTCAGGATGGTCGCTACCAAAAAAAGTGAATCACTGCAATACAAAACGAATTACGGGAGTCCTGAACCACACTGGTGAGAATTTCCAATATGCACTATACTGTATTAAATGTTAGTAAAAGCATATCTCGCCGACGACGAATTTAAGAAGAAGAGAGTGGAGATCGTTTGCAACGTGTCCTTTCCTACATGGGCGCGTTCAAGTCAGACCGCTGCTTCCCAAGAGACGGGACCAACGCTAACAGACTTCGCATCAGTCACACAACAGGAATCATATATACCCCAAGAACTATACACTCATGAACCATCATTTTTTAATCTTTTGGCATAATTAGAATTTATATTCAGTATTTAGTTTTTACAACAGTATATTTCCAATTCTTATAGAGTTAATTTTCAAACATTAAAACTCACGGTCCACAAAAATCAATATAGTATTTGTTTTCCTTTATTTGATATGGGATGTGGGCTAAAATTTTGTAATCGGTCTTCGACGACATAAATAACACTGACTTGAAACCATCATAGAAAAAAAACATGATTTGAAAATTGGACGAGTTGAATAATTGCAAGAATGAATCAAACAAGACAGATAGGACAGTTCTGTAAAAAGTTGTATTGTCTTCCATTAATTGTTTTTGAAAATGTTAATTTTTAAAGTATGTTTGGCATAATCACAGACCAGATATAGAGAAGACAGACGGCGAAAACCTTCGATGGACCACACGCGGCGAGCGTGTCTTTTGAACGGTAAAACTGGGTCAGAAGCGATAGCTCGAGTGTGTTGAGCGATGTGGGTGGCACGGATGGCTGGAGGCACTGGGCGGGGAAGAGGGGCAGGGGTAGGGGCAGGGACGAGAAAAAAAAGTGGTCGGGTGCTATAGTGCGATTTTTCTAACTCCGCCTCTGAAGCCCCTATGGTCACGGTGGAATATCACACGGCATTTCGCGCCTTTCTCCGCCGAGCCGCCAGATGTCGCATGATCGCAAGCACTGCTTGTCGCGATCATACGATACCTGACGGCACGACCGAGAACGTCGCGAAATACCGCAACATATTCCATCACGAAGACGGAACTTGAGTGACAAAGAAAAATCGCAGTATGGAGGTGGGCCTAAGGCGGGGAGGCGGTGGGGCAGGGAGGTTCAGGTGGGGCTGGCGGCGAAGGTGGAGAGGGTGACAGCGGGGAAGGGAAGAGCGAGACCAAAAGCGAGGGCGGGAACGGGAGCAACTGGAGCAGATCAGGGTCGAAGTGGGAAGGGCAGCACAACGCTTGACAGGGATGGAAGATGGTGGGAGAGCGCGGGCTGTGGCGTGGGATGGCAATTGTGAACGAGTTCGCCCATGGGCGAAGCGTGTGAGTGGGGGCTGGGCGGAGGTGGGTGCGGACGTGGGGAAGAGCAAGAGTCGGGGACGAGAGCGTTAGTTGGGGGTGGGGAAGAGGTGAAAAGCAACCTCGCGACGCGGCGAGGCGCATTCCAGGACCGCAGGCGGTGTGCGCCACGCGGAGCCTGCGTCAACGCGTTTCTGCGCTTGTAATCGCGTCTTTTGTTGCGCGCCAACGATCGCACGCACCGCTCACTTTGTGCTCGATTTCGTCACAAAGGCGCTCTAATAGCGCGCGCTTATTTTCACCTACGCTTGTTTACACTGTAACCTACATCGAGGTTGCGAGTGTTTGAAATTTTGCAGCGCAATTTTGCAGGGTAGAGGTTACGGCAGCCAGCGCTACGACGTACATGGATCCACACATCATTTGCCGCAACCAGGTTGGATGAGCCAAGCGAAATTATTGTTTTATCACACTGAAAAACTTTTTTGCCATGAAATGTACTAACGAATTATTCATTTATTTTTACACTTATAAAACAATGAGATAAATATGGCCCACTTGAGGAATTTTTCATATACTACTTCCATAAAATAAATTTAGCTCAAATTCACAACAAAAAATAACGATCCAAAGAAAATTTCTACCATAAAACAACGTGTATTAAAGACAAATTCCAGACAATGGCTTTTGAATAATGGGTGCATACATTTCAAAACTAAGTAGCATGAAAGGCACAAATATCCCACAAGTTCGTGACAATCAGTATCCATGTTCTATCGCTTCCTTCCAGTAATTAACCTGAAACTCAGTGTAGGAGTTCATCTGTTTGTAGTTTGTTTCGTTTCTATCAAATTCATTGTCAGAAGCAAATCAATCCTGCCATTAGCTGTGATTACACAGAAACATGTAAGAAGTGTTATTTCATATAGTATGCATGAACCGGTATTACAAAAAATGATGACAAGCACATTTTTAATTTTAACATTACTTGGTCAGTAACAATTCTTGAAATGTATTTTTAAGGAATTCTTGGGCGTATATTTATAAAGCGTATTTTCTCATTTGTTTTGAAAATGTAAAATATACAACTATTTTTCAATAAAGTTTTACTCACACACATCGAAGGCACACAGATTCTCTCTCGTAGCTTCCATTGCTTTACTTACCTGAAACAAAACAGAACACATAAATTTACAAACTTTAATTACGAAGACAGATATGAAAAGCAGGAATAAATAAAATACATATTTATATCTAGTTAATACTTCTAGGCCTACTAACTCTCAATTTTGTCTTGAACAAATAAAATCACCTTGCCAATTATATACTTGTAAGCCTTTGACGCAATTATTGAGAAAATGGTAAAATTAAAAAGCACTTTGCTTATATTGTATGACATCAAGAAAGTGTACACACATGTCAGAATAAACTTAATTTCCTTCTTAGTGGTTTGATATAATCCACGTCAATTATAATTTATTAGCGGGTAGAATTGAAATAGCGTTGTACAAAAAGAGTTTACTATAACACAAAATTCCTACGATTTCCAGCCGCTTTTCCAATTCATGGAAGTTGGCAAGATGCATAAGACTGCCGTAAAAAAAGACGCTGGACCTAATACGCGATCTGAAATGTCGTCTGCACAATATACAACTATATTGCTCACCTTGTAGGTGAAGTTGTAAACGAAACTGAACATTTTGATCAGTCTACTTATTACTAGTTTTGTAGCAATACTTTCGCCATTGTTCTAACCCCTGTCTGTACTGACAGAATGGATTTACGCGAAAATAAGCGAAATCACAATTTTCTTTCATTAGCCAGTTTATTCACTGATTAATTAAAAAACAATATTTGAATCACAATAAATAAAAACAGTGCACATATTTAAATATTTACAAAAATTGCTTTTGGAACCTTCGGTATAATTGCAGAAGTGAATCATTTCCAATATTGCACGCTCTTTTGTGGACTTCAATATTTTTCTTCTGCTCAGCGTCTAATATTTCAAAAACGAAGATTGTTAAATTTTCTGATAGCTGACAGGCGCATCTGTTTTGTATGCACATACTGCATTTTCATTTTATTCACGAATGTACTGTTTTTGTTGTTTTAAATTAAAACAGCTCTTCGTTTCCAAGGGTTGCACCAAACGATACCAATATGGTCCACACCCGACGGGTGCGAAGAGGATAAAACGACAAGCGATATCACATGCGCGGGGAGCCACCTGACTGCGATCAACACGCGACTCCCCAGAACCCTGTCAGCTGATGCAGGTAGACGAAGCAGTCACGCGATAGTGGCGCGTAGAAATCTGTTGTCCGGGCGGGCGGCTCGACAGCACGCGTGACGGCAGCGACTGCCACCGAGCGCCGTCTGGCTCTTCCGGCGCGCCGCCTGACGCGCGCGCCACTTCGGTGGAAGCCCTTTCTTGGGCGTCTGCGCCACGCTTTTCCCGGAACGAGGCGAAGAAGAAGAAGGAGAAGGAGAAGAAGAAGAGGAGGTAGGCCGCTGGGTCCAACGCCACGCACCCTGGCACGTGCCAGTCGCGCCACGCGACCGCCGGCCATTGCAGCAACTCTGCAATTGATTTCGATGTTTTCTGGTTCGTCAACTGCTGTGGACATTAGACCCGTTAGTGGAATGCATGTTTTTACGCCTGCTGCTGGTGGCGTTTTTGCCCATTGGATGGTGATGTCTGGCGCCGACCTATCCCGAACTGATCCTATTGGCTGGCGGGATTTTTCACTAGCATGCGGGACAGAGCCCCGGCGGCGGCAAACTATGGCCTCCCACCATCGTTGCATAGCAGTGCACGAAAGTGTGTATGTGTGTTTAAAGTGTGTGTGTGTGTGTGTGTGTGTGTGTGTGTGTGTGTGTGTGTGTGTGTAAGAACGTGTTTAAAGAGGGAACAAGGATGAGAAAAGGAAGATTCCGCAAGGACGGTGGCTCGTTTTTTAAGGTACTTACATATGGTTAAGGTACTTACATATGGTTAAGGTACTCACATTTAATTTTCTTACATATGGTACACATACTCGTAATTTTCTTACTTGATGCTTCCTTTGCCGAGCATCGTCTGACAGGGATCTTGTAGAAGGATCGGTTACGTTAAGAAAGGAAGTTATACATCGTAAACACGAAATTGACCCATGGATTTCATAATTCATCACTTCGGTATGACAGCTCATCTGTTCGGTGTCAGAGCAGCCAGCTTGAGGTGGTCGGTGGTAGTAAATGGAAGTTAACCTAAACGGTCTCGCGCAATACAGAAAAAAGAAATCGAATTCACAGTGTTAAGCACATATGGAGACCAAAATAAAGTTTTAAAAACATTGAAAGGGAAAAACATGAATTGCCTCTTCTCCCCGTTGATCTGGAGGCCCGCCACTGGTCAGTGTGTAGATTCCACTTCATCCCGAATCCCCTGCGTCAGCAGTCCACGCCAGGTTTTATCAGGCCACCAAAGAGGCTCAAAGACATTTTACGAGGCCTGCCTACTATTCTCACGTCGATTCCTTTCCTCTTTTCTGTACACAGTCCTACAACTTTCCCGACTATGAGTTGGGGAACCTATTTACGGCCGTAACCATGAAATAAAATGGAAAGTAGGGAAGATACCTCAATAAATCATCTCCACTATGACTGGATACGCATAATCTAATTCCAAGCATCTCCACCATCGCATTGCCAGTTTAAACAAAATATTTTTGCTCTTAGACCCAAACATTGGACAGATTTTTACACTTCATTCCTCATTAATTCAAGATTTGCACTCCAGCAACACCTAGAAGTACTATAATAGTTGCTTGATACCTAGGAAGACTGTTTCTTATGTGTGTAGTGAAACCATTCAACAGTGGTCTGTAAGTGCTGTGTACCTAACTGTAGAGGAATGTTGGTGTAGGAGTGAAGAGTGAAGACTCTATTTGTGTTTTACGTTGTACCAGTATTTTCGTTACCATTCGATGAAATTTTCAAGCCACCGGGTTCAGACACGTAGCTTTCTCAATAGTAAAACGCTAATATTTTGTGCAGTAGCGGATTTTCTCAGTATGGCTGTGGCAACCGTGCGCCGCCGCCGCATACCTGCCGGGCGAACGTGCAGGGCGGCACGAGCGGCGGGGCGCCCGCCGGCTGATGCAACGCGAGCGAGTCGCTGCCGTCACTGCCGCGCGGCGCGCCGGCCGACCCCATCTCCCCGCGCCCCGTTCAGTGCGCGACACCAATACACGGCACGCCTCACGCCTTCGGACGCAAAAGGCAGCATTACAAAGAACTCCGAATAGCTTGGGATGCTCTAGAAATAACTTCTACTTCGGGCAGATGAACACACATGAAGCTGGGGTGTTATGAAAAACGTTCAGCATCACCTCTGGTGCTGATTGGTAATGCGGAGGGAATATATGCTACGTAGTCAGCAAGCGATGTTTCGACAGCTGTGCCTTACTTATTAGAAAATGATACGCCAAGATATATTTTAAAATGGCCGGAAAAAGCTACTTTACGTGACTGTACCAATCACTTTTGATTATTACTTCATTCATTCTCTAGATTTATCTACAGGCAATCAGGCATGGTACCCTCCGAGCAAAGAAACTTGCAAAGCCGAGTTTGTGTCCCTGTATTCAAAATGCGTGAAGGATATGGTTATTAACCCCATAATTGCGGAGCATATTATAACCCAGGAGGGGGCAGTGTTCCTCATGCGTTGAAACTTGCGATCTAACGCTCGAGTAACGTCGCCTTGCAGGTTCTCTCTCTGGGTATTTCCCTGCGTAAGACATCGCTCCGGCCTGAGCAAGCTCTAGACTTTCCTTCTGACGTCTGTGGTAGTGTAGTGCATGAAAGTGTGTGTATGTAAGAAAGGCCACAGAAGAGGAAGGAAAGATCGCGCGCGGCTCGTTGCCTATTTTTTTAGAGTGCTGCTCCTCTTGATATTGGTCGGAGAAACCAGGGATAACTACCAATCTGAGTATCCGGCCGCTAGAGTACCTTTCGGATAGTGGTTGGAGCCGACCCAATAATGTATCTACAGTACTATGGCGAATCCTCCACTGTCGACACTCGTATCCTAGGACCTTCCGGGCAATGACACTGCAGACCGATTCTCGGACGAGATCGAAGACAGTGTGGCGTCGTGGAAGCGAGAACACACACACATGCTCTATGTACAAATCTATTTATTTACAATATTTACACATGTACATCTCTGGGGTACGTCCGTGACACACACGCGCCTGCTCCCCGTCCCTCAGGCTCGTGCATCCCCACCTTGCCGTGTTACGCACACGCCGTGCCTCCCGGAATGCACACCCGTCTCGGGCGAGCGTACGCATCTACTCACGATGTGCTCTCAATACGATCTGCCTAGTTCTTTTGGCGGTCACGTGATCGCCTTCAGCCCTGTAAAGGCGGGAGGACCCAGGGCCAAATGTGAGCCCGCCGGGGGTCAGACGCCCCTGCCCCGCTCGCCTTCCGTCACGGAGGGCACGGCAATTTCCAGTGCTGTCGTCCGTCCCATGTGTCCCGCAGCCTGCGTGCCCAGACGTTTGAAGAACTGGCTGGCATGTGCCGACGTTGCAACAGAACGCACGCTTTTCTTACGCATCTTTTCGCACCCGCGCCCACTGCGCGCGGCGCTGCACGCGGGGCGTGCCGTCGCTATGCTGCCGCCGATCGCAAAGCCTCTCGAGACGCGCGCCGCGCCCGGCGCGTGCCAGCGCCGCCGCCGCACGCAATGGGAATCTTCCGCCGGCTGCGCGCGCACTCATCATCCGCCAATTGGGCTCATGAAAAGGCGGCGGTCGCCCGTCGCTCCCGCACCCGCCTACGAGTCTGGCGGCGCGCGACGTGGGCAGATGGAGCGGCGACGGCACGAGACCGCCCGCGTGTCTATACGGGGCGAGGATGAAACAGCGAGGGGGATACAATGGGCGCACCTGTGAGAGGCGTATTGAAGAGGCGGAGGAGGGCGGTCGGGAGGGGGGGGCGGAGCTGAATGAGGAGTCACGCGGGCTGGGAGAACGGGCGACTGGAAAAAAGGGGCAGGGACAATTGCAACGACCGCGGGGGAGAAGGGGTTGGAATGGGGTCAGAGATGCTGAAGGCCTTTTACGGGTAGCGGCGGGGAAGCAGGGACGATAGTAGGCTGGAGCAAAAGTAGGATCGAGTTGTGAAGGCGTAGGAGTGACGGAAGCGGCAGCTCAGAGGATGGCCGTACTGTTGGGACGGGGGAGGGCGATGGCGACAGTGGCGGTGCCGGTGGCGGCGGCGGTGACGATGGAGGTGGCGGAGGCGGTGGCGGTGGCGGTGGCGGCGGCGGCGGCGGCCGCGGCGGCGGCGGCGGCGGCGGTGGCGGCGGCGGCGGCGGCGGTGGCGATGGCGATGGCAGTAACTGTAACAGTGGTGGTGGAGGAAGCATTGGGCTGGCATCGACGTTGTAGTTGGCAATTGCAGTGGTGGTGATGTTGACAAAAACTTTGCAGCTAGCGGAACGGCGACAGTCGTGGTCGCAGTGGCTGCGACAGTGATGGCAGCAGTACTGTTGATGGCGATAGCGGCAGCAGAGGCGGCGGTAACGGTAGCGACAGTAACCCTGGTACTGATAAATACAAAGCGGTAGTGATTGCGGCAGATCCATGTTCGTAGAATTCTTCATGTAAGTGAAGACTTTTCCGCAAAAATAGAAGATTATGTATGACTTGAGGCAAAGATCCGGCTTCATTGGAAACAGTTTCCGAGATGCAGTGACCTCCACGACTCCGCAGAGAATGGAGAGAACAATCACCAAAGCGAAAATTACTTCTCTGAAATTATTTCTGAATTACTGCGGGCATCACTGGAAATTTGAGCAAATTTCCTTGTTATTTACGTTAATGCAAATTCAGTGAATATGCAATAGACCATTTACATAAATCAGTGAGGTCACATTCGATCTCATGGAATTTCAACTACTCGGTAGGCCGACTGGAAACAATAGAATTCATATCATATTTTCATTAACATCAAATCATTCAATTCAATCAGATTATCATATCATATTATCATATTATTTGAAAACCATTTGAAATGCTTCGCCTTTTCTGGAACTGAAATAATGATGCGACTTGCGCTTACTGAAATGCCAAAACCAGTTAAATTAGAGCAAAGACATACATGAGTTTCCGCCTACCGATGGACCATTATCGTTTCCGCCTGGATCAACGTTTTTGAAATTAGTGACGCTGGGACAAGCGACTGGCGGCCTCCAAAATATCAGTACCGCAGAGGCCCCTTTTTTCCTTCCTAGCCGTTAGCCATCCTTACGTTCACATTCACGCAAATGAATGAAAATGGACACAGCCCTTGAACAAATGACAAGAGATAGATACGGCAGATTAAAGTCCGCCAGGAACTTTGACCATTACTCTTGAAAACTGAGAACCAAGACATTGCATGAGTAGGTATTCAATGGCCCTTCAACTATTACAAGGTCAATGACATCAATGAGTGATGATCCAATGAGTTGATAGCCATACTGATGACGAGGTAAAGGGGATGGAATGAGAGGAGAGAAGCAGGAGGATCCCGAGAAAACTTGCCATAACCTCACTTTGTTCACCACGAACTCCTTATGGATCGTCCGGGGATCGAAACCGTGCCCGGCGATGGAAGGCATATGCGCTAGCCATTACACCACGAGTCCCCTTTAAAGGCCAAGTCGCACGAATACAGAAGCATGCTCTAAATAGTTTGCTGAGATTACTCGTTCACTGCATCCACAATGCGAATTTGCAATTTTCTCGAGGGAGGTACGCTCAAAATTCCGGGGCGGACGAAACGACGATGCGTAAGACGAAGACTTCGCTTTAGCAGGTGAATATCTGAATAAATCCTTCTAATGCACTTGACAATTTTTACATTTCAAATTTCCTTGATTTAAACATGTTAGTGATGGTGGAAATGAAAAATGATATACCGACTGACTGTGTCGCTGGCAGGGATAAATTACGTTTCCAGCAGGGAAAATACTCTTTAGATCCTCGCCATCTATTAGCATCCTGACTACGTCCCATGCGCAAGATGAATTGCCGAGAGCAACGATAATTCGCTATTAAGCAGTGAAGGCAGTGGAAGTGTCGCCCCAGCTTCTTGCACGCATCGCTGCGAGAGCTCAGCGCAAACGCAAAAACCCTTGCAGTGCGCCTTGCAGTGCCGTGACAAAGGGGGGCGGAGTTTCTTGCCGGCGACATCCGCTCCGGCTACAACTGCCCGGCCGCGCTTCGTGGCTAGACGAAGAGACGCAACTCGTGGCAAGACCAACTGCACCGACCATGGGCGCTTTAATCATTCCTTGCAACTCAGTTCAGGGTTGTTAGTTGTGAACTCATAACTAATGGCCTGCTTACATCACGTCACTTAATATTACTTTTGGGTCAATCCATTTTAAGTGGTCCAGCACTGGTCGCTCGACCATCTCGAAAAAAATTCATATTTTGTACATAAATTTCCTTATGTTTTGGCTGTTCAAAACCATCTTCAACTTTTTTTTATTGTACCTGGTTTACAAATGGCGGCCATTTTTGTTTCGAGCCGTGCGCCATTTTTCGCGTTCGCAGACATTTACTCTATCCTAAATTTCTCAGCTCCCGATTGTTCTAGCATTCTAAAATAAAAAGCATTCGATTCAGCATACTTTGGCCTGCAAATCGAAATATTATTTACCTATTTTCTGTGTTTTTATTTGGGAAATATTTGCAACCAAATCTGTGGAACGCGAATGATTGAAATTCGATTTTCAGAGAGTAATTTTTCAAAGAAGGAATACAATCTAAGCCTTAATTTTTTCTGTGTTTAATATCATTGGTATACAACGTACCCCTTGAAAATTACATCCTCTTGAAAATTGGAATTTTGGATTTTTTCTCAATTTTGAACTGTAATATCTCTGTTGGGGGGACCAGATAAAAATCTGAAAACTGCACACATGCTAGACCGTTATCATACCAAACGTCAGTAAAAATTACAACTTTTAGATTTAACTCGAAGTATTTTTAAAAAAATTGAAAACGTACGAAAAAAAAAGACTTTATTTCCCCATTGAGGATACTTTGTGCCAAGTAGTAATCACATTATTTTGAAGCTATTTTCAACTAAAATCTACATTGATTTAAAATAATTAATTATACTTAATAATTAATATACATAAAAGTGGCCTAATATGCAATTTGCAATATTACGTATACTTTACTCTAAAACAAACTTACAATTTGACATCTACGTCCGTAATTGAAAAATGGTTATCTTGATTTTGAAATCTGAACCGCTAAAAACAAAAAGTATTTATAAAATACAACAAATAAATAAATTCAGCGTTTTGTTTATGTTTTTGCGTTTAAATTTGCCATTCTCTTTACTATTTCTGAAGGTTTTCTGCAGAAATACGGAACGGTCGCACCGTATTTCTTAGTGAAAATAACGTGACTCAATTAACAGAAAATGCAAGAGAATCTGCGGATATTAGACCAGTGCAGTTTAGGAAAGCAGAGTTGAAGCTACTGCCAAACTTGACTCTGCACCTGTGATTATTTCTTAGAATTCGTGTATCTGACAGAACCAACGCGATGGGCCGAGGATTTTACGCACTTTCTAGATCACACAGGCTTTTGAATTGTTTTCTATGAGTTTGTGGCGTATTAATCTGTGCCTTTGTGCACAATTATGGGACCGTTTATGAAAATGGAGTGTGATTGCTGTATAGGTGATATTACTAATGAAGTTAGTCATAAACCTTTATGATATTTTTCTAAGGACATTACGTCAATTGAAGACTTTGATGTAGAGGAGAATGTTGTTTTCATTAAGGAATAATTGTGATATCACATCTCTCTGTAAGTATCAAGAGATAAAATATGATCTCTTTGGCCAATCTTTTTTAAATCCTTACAAAAATCATAAAAAGTCTTTATCAAAAGCTTTGAGGGAAATAAATTTGACTCGCACAACGTTTGCACTACTAACAAGAAAAAAAACTTTTTCGGACAATCTTATACCAGGGAAATGATTGTGTCCATCATGTTATTCTAAAATTCAGTTGCGATCATTGCTTCTAAGGAGTACTGTGCGACTGTTCGTATCTCTGCAGAAACCTTCAGAAATAGTAAAGAGAATGGCAAATTTAAACGCAAAAACATAAACAAAACGCTGAATTTATTTATTTGTTGTATTTTATAAATACTTTTTGTTTTAAGCGGTTCAGATTTCAAAATCAAGATATCCATTTTTCAATTACGGACGTAGATGTCAAATTGTAAGTTTGTTTTAGAGTAAAGTATACGTAATATTGCAAATTGTATATTAGGCCACTTTTATGTATATTAATTATTAAGTATAATTAATTATTTTAAATCAATGTAGATTTTAGTTGAAAATAGCTTCAAAATAATGTGATTACTACTTGGCACAAAGTATCCTCAATGGGGAAATGAAGTCTTTTTTTTTTCGTACGTTTTCAATTTTTTTAAAAATACTTCGAGTTAAATCTAAAAGTTGTAATTTTTTACTGACGTTTGGTATGATAACGGTCTAGCATGTGTGCAGTTTTCAGATTTTTATCTGGTCCCCCAACAGAGATATTACAGTTCAAAATTGAGAAAAAATCCAAAATTCCAATTTTCAAGAGGATGTAATTTTCAAGGGGTACGTTATATACCAATGATATTTTACAAAAAGGAACTATACTGTTGTGTGTAAAAGCACAGAAAAAATTAAGGCTTAGATTGTATTCCTTCTTTGAAAAATTACTCTCTGAAAATCGAATTTCAATCATTCGCGTTCCACAGATTTGGTTGCAAATATTTCCCAAATAAAAACACAGAAAATAGGTAAATAATATTTCGATTTGCAGGCCAAAGTATGCTGAATCGAATGCTTTTTATTTTAGAATGCTAGAACAATTGGGAGCTGAGAAATTTAGGATAGAGTGAATGTCTGCGAACGCGAAAAATGGAGCACGGCTCGAAACAAAAATGGCCGCCATTTGTAAACCAGGTACAATAAAAAAAAGTTGAAGATGGTTTTGAACAGCCAAAACATAAGGAAATTTATGTACAAAATATGAATTTTTTTCGAGATGGTCGAGCGACCAATTTATTAAATTCTGGACCACTTAAAATGGATTGACCCTTTTCTATAATTCCAATGATGGGAATGGCATTAATTACAATGGAAGTTTGAGATGTACGAACTTTTGTACTGGTGTGCGATGTATGTCAATACATTTCTGAAGAATTAATCTTACAATACTAAAAATTACAAATAAACAGAAGGTCAAAATGTTATTGTTTCTTCATTTCAACTTATTATGACATGAGCGCCTTAAAATATTCTTAACATCCTTGGATAAAAGTGCTTTTGTAAGATATGTCATTTTCGTCCTCTAAGATACTATAGAAAAAGCTGTTAAGTAGTCTTTTATTAAATAAAAGTGTGCTATTTAGAAGCATTTACAACTAATGTCGAATTGTTGGGACACTTTATAGTTAAGTATTTGGTTGCTATTATTAGTACTCTAAATATTAAACCTGAATGACAACTCAACACTGACTTAAAAAAAGGGAAATTGGCAATAGGAAAATCAATTCATAGCCTGCGCCTAAGAGTGTGAAATCTATCTAAAATCCCGAAAAATGAAATTCAAAACATGTAACAAAATAACTTAACGAAACATAAAATGCACGCAAGATCTTTGTAATCTGTTAAGGGGGAAAATACTTTAATTTATACTTTTTTTTCATTAATGATACAAAATAAATGTCTCTATTTCCCATACAAAGTTTATTCTTGACGATTAGATCATCATATAAACGACCTGATTAAAGTTCAGAATCATAACTTTTTTTTAAAATTTCTGAGCTCTCGTCCTTGAACTAACCGACCCATTGAAGACACGTGTATGTGAGAAATTTGCATATCACGACCCACGGGCGACTAAGAACAGTTCTTTTTTCGACGAGGTCACTCCTCAGGTGTCTGACACGTGAAAAAGATCACCAACCGCAAACTAGAGGAAGTGGCAGAAGGAGGAAAACGTTTTCTGCCACCAGAGATATGAGTAACCCACAGGTACACAAGACAGTTGTTACGAGTGCCCAAGTCGTGACCGGCGATTAATGCGTCACTGTCTTGCACCATCATCACTATCTCAGGTGCTCGATTCAGCCTTTGACGAACTTGGAAAAAATAACGCGTTCCAAACTACGAACGAAAGACAAAGAAATAGCATATTTATCCATGTAACTGCCTCGTCATCCACGATGCTATTTCTTTCGTACTTGCTTTCTAACCTGATTTAATATGATCTCTCTTAATAACATATTGGAGGCAATTTTAAACAAATCTGAGAAATAAGACAAACACTGTATTCCTACACGAAGACACTTATTAAATGAAGTGTCTGGTTACATTCGAGGTAATGTTTTAAGTGAAAAGAGCTTTTACTCGTGTTTGAAAACGTGCACTTACTACGTAAAACCTATTATTATAGGCCGTAAAACGTTCATTTTCATATATATTACCGTATTTATCATACATTTGACGTAGGAGCCTTATCTCCTATGTAGTAAGTAGCGAAATACACAAAAAAAACTTGTTTATTTTAGCTCTCACGCTCATTGTACTGCTAGCAACGCAGCAGCAATATTCTCCGACAACCAGAAATTGCTGTCACACGTAATAAAACGATGCTCACAAAAGACAACACTAATGAGCGAGATCACGCCGAGGAAGTACGCGTTTATAGAGCACAGTTTGAGCCTTCCATTCCCGGCGTAGGGATCATCCATAAATTACGTAACGCTTAAGGAGGTGGGAGGAGGGGGGGTCTGAGGCAGCGTTACGTAGAGATAGGGAAGCGCGTTACAAGGGGGAGGGGGGTATTAAAAATTCTCAAAATTTGCGTTTCGTAATTTATGGACGGCCCCATATAACTTTCTTTACGGCGGCCGCATCACTTTCCCCGGGGTTGCGTCGCAGACGGGAGAGAGCCGTCCTCACTCCACGCGTGGAGGCTGCGGACGTCTCGCCGCAGCGCGCAACGGAGGGCGCGGGTGGCGTCAGCTGTCCCACGCAGAGTTGCCAACTGTCACCGATTTTGTCGGGATAGTCCCGATTTTTTTAATTTGTCCCGCGTCCCGGCAGTGGGACAACTGTCAACTGTCACCGATTTTGTCGGGACAACCTCGCTTTTTTGAGTTTGTCCCGCGTCCCGGCAGTGGGACAACTGTCAACTGTCACCGATTTTGTCGCGACAGTCTCGATTTTTTTCAATTTGTCCCGCGTTCCGGCAGTGGGACAGCAATTGTCCCGTTATTTTAGACTTTTCATTTAAAAAGTTAATTTTTGTTTATAAAATTGATTTTTATAATAATTTTAAGTTTTTTGTATTCCAAGCTTAAGGCAAAGGAAATGCCTAAAATTGCATTATTTTGCCCTCAGTTTTCCAAAATTTACTCTGAACCCACCGCCTTTCAGGTAGTTGGACCTGCGTCCCGATTTTATATAGACAAAAGTTGGTAGCTTCGGCGGCCGGAGTCATGTGAATGATCTTGGCTGTCCAGGTGACGCCGCGTCGAAGGCTGTGTTGCCGACGTTTCGACCATCTTATCGTGGTCTTCCTTAGGGCTGGTCTGCTGGCATTTAACACAACCTACGACGCGGCGTCACCCGGACAGCCAAGATCATTCACATGACTCCGGCCGCGGAAGCCTACGACTTCGTCTGTCAGGCAGCCCAGGCCCGGCGACTCCGGCTCCAGGGCGCGGCGATCGCCTCTCGCGCGCTGGCTCACCCGCGTCGCGCAGCTCTGAGTCTGTGCGGGGGCAGTGCGCGGAAGAGGGCCCTCCCAGACGCCACGGGTGGTAGGCCAATGAACGGTGCACGCGTCCCTGCGCCCGCCGCCCGCCGACAACCCTGTTTTGCTCTTCCGCCCGAAAAGTTTCAATATTTACACTAAGTGATCAAAAGTATCCGGGCACGTGGCTGAAAATGACTTACCAGTTCGTGGCGCCCTCTGTCGGCAATGCTGGAATTCAATTGGATATTGGCCCACCCTTAGCCTTGATGACAGCTTCCACTCTCAAGTGGTGCAATAAAACATGACCAGCGAACATCTCTCCATATTGTTGATATGCCCAACTTGACAACTTATTTCCAGTCAGCCTTATATCCCACCCAAAATCGAACAGAGACGATTTCTTCGGAAAACTGCAGTTCACGAAGAAGTAATTACTCATACGACAGAATAAATCTTTCGAACGTAAAGCAAACTACAAATGAGATATTTCTAGCTCTTGAACCAGCGCGTTCTGTGACTAACGTGCACGAGTGTCCGAGACGTGGAGAAGGCGGTTTCTCCAGGAAAGGGGAAGACGCGGCCCGTGGGCAGACGGGCTTCCTGGAGCTGCGGCGGCGGCGGCGACGCACCTGCGAACAGGATGCTCTCGCGAGCGGGGCGGGGCGGGGCGGGGCGGGGCAGGGCGGGGCGGCGTGCCGGGGCGAAGCGCGCGGGCAGCGATCCCTGACGGCGCGCCAGGCACGCGGACGCGCCACGGCAGCGGCAGCGCTCTGGCACGCGGCGCTCGGAATGCCGGCGAGCGATGGCGGTGTTTTCAAAATGTCCATGTTTTTATAGTAAAAGAATACTTAGAATAATTGAAAAGTACCATAATAACTACTATATAATTTTCTAATATCTAATTTTATATATATATATATATATATATATATATATATATATATATATATATATATATTAGAGGTAAACCCCGACACCATGTGACCGATCTCCATGAAAGTTGGCACTTCTAGGTGTTGTTTCACCCAGAAGGTTTATCTGCGGTTACTTCTATTGTCACTTCACTACATGGCGCTGTAGAAACTAAATATTTCACGCCAAATGTAACCTGCAATACTCGGCAGCATTTTGAATCTATATTGTTAAATAACTCCTAAAGGAAGCGTTCTAGGACATTAAAAACTACCATTTTGAGGCCGAAGGTCGCAAAAAACCGTTTCATACATCGTAATCCACTGAATGAGACCTTTACGAACACTCTATTACATTTCTGCTGATCCAGCGATTCTCGATATTAGCTCACCAGCTCAGAGACAAGCAGAATCTGCAACTAAATGTGAATGAGAGGGACGGAGAGAGAGAGAGAGGGGGGACAGAGACACACACAGATAGTCAGAGAGGGGCAGAGAAAGACGGAGAGACAAAGAGAGAGAGAGAGAGACGAGGGAGAGACAGAGAGAGAGGGAGATGGAAGGGGTCGGAGGGACATGAAGGGCAGAACGTCTGCCGGGTACTGCTAGTACTATTATAATTTTCCAGTATCAACAAATTGCTCATTTTTACAGACCAAAGTGACCAATAAAAAATAGAAAATGAAAACTAAGTTAAGGGGACGAATGTCGTCGACAAATGTAATCTATTATAATTTTATATCCAATACGACAATAAAACTGCCGTTAACTGTTCTATTCATTTTTCTCAGCTTTATTTATTCACTTAACCTCTCAATTTTAAATTAATAAACACGACCTCTGTTAAATTAAATCCTTCTCCGCGAACATTATAGTTAGAGGTTACTAAACCAGGTTTAAAAACATTGATGATTTTTGAGCGATGAATTATTAGTATCTAAGTTTTCATTTCGATCTCGACGTTTTGAAACATCGATTATGTTGGCAATGTCACATCCTTATACAGCGCAGTAGGCCTGGAATGATGCAATTGGGAAATTCCTTTATTTGGTTAGATTTAAGTTACAGATCTTCTTGGATGGGGACACTGGTGCACCCCTTATGATGACCGCCCTTCCCAACACCTCGCGTAGAAACGTCAAGGATTCGCTGGACAAGGGCCATCTCCTTTCTTTTACGTTCAATCCACTTCACTCGGCGTTGGGTTGGAGCCCTGCTCCTCCTCTGCTAATCTAGCTCTTATGCTCATATTTTGTTACAAATGCATCGCAGAGATTTGTTTTCGTTTAACTCATATATTCTCACTGGCCCCAAAATGGGGCAGTCAATTTAGTCGGTATTAAGTTGGCTGTCCGGGTGACGCCGCGTCCATGGCAAAGGTGCCGACGTTTCGGTCGCCATTCTGCGACCTTCCTCAGGGCGTAATGCCCTGAGGAAGGTCGCAGAATGGCGACCGAAACGTCGGCACCTTTGCCATGGACGCGGCGTCACCCGGACAGCCAACTTAATATTGACTCCGGCCGCGGAAGCCTACGCTCTAATTTAGTCGGTGTTTTTTCTTGTCACAATGTCTTATATTGCGGATTTTATTTTGCCAATAGTCATTCTACACATACGCAAGTTTTGGATTCCTGAATGCTCGATGTCGGCTAAGCCAAGATCGCTAAAAAAAATTGTATCCTGGCCACGGCACCCGTTTGAGTCTTGTAAAAATTGTATCCTGGCCAAAGCGTCCATTTGAGTCATCTAAAACCACTCTTAGCTTCTATCTGGCTGGGACTGAATCGAAGGGAATGGCCGGTGTAAAGCAGACAGTGCTTGGTCCGCACAGAAGTTGACACGGCCTATGCAGCTACGGACTAATGGTATAAAAGCAATGTACGTAAGCGCTGTGTAATGAAAGCATGCGCTAAAGAACACTAACTTTAGTGCAACATTGTAAACAAACGTTTGATACGAGGAGATTTTGATTCTTCACTGGACCGATAATCTTGTGTTAACACCTGCCTTTCACGTCGGTTTCGTCCAGAGCCTCTCCTACAACGCATTCTTCCTTTCCTAAAATCTTACAGGCATTCCAACTCCACTCTTACGATGTATAGGGCCACAACTACGTTTCAGATTTGTTCGAACCGCGCGTCGCTGGAACTGCTAATCGCTACCAGGAAGAGACAACGCAAGCGCAACAGTTGCAGATTCTAAAGAGTCACGTAGCTCCCATGTAAGGAACACCATTCAAACACAATAAAGTTTCAAATTATGAACGTGCACAGAATTGACCACTTTACATGTCCGATTGACAGTACATAGAATACGGTTAAATTAAATAGTACGCAATGAAGTTTCGAAAATGAACGTGCATAGAATTGACCACGTTACATGTCCGATAGGCAGTACATAGAACAGGTCTAAATTAAATAGTACTTCTTTTTCATTTTTCTTTTTGTAAATTGAAAACAAAATGCAAAAATAGAAGTTTCACTCGCGACGTGGAATATGCTCACAATGGAGCATTAATGTATCCAGAATGCTTAACCGATTATGTCAACAAACCACTAGAATCTATTTTCAACTCTTACGCATTAATACGATTGTGTCATGAAAATACAATAAAAATCCATGTCTTCAGCTCCCGATGACAAATAAAGGACAATGTTTTGCGTGTAGCGAGGAGTGGAGGTCATCTGCAACTATTCTCGCCTGCCTCTTCAAGTCGAGTAATTTGTCAAGATCTTGTAAAATAATTAAACCCTTGTACATTGTGATTCCATTTTGGTGGTTTGGATATTTTCACATGATATCCTCTATTCTCTGCATCCCTCGGTTCCAAATGTTTATTAACTTATTAACAAAATTTCCTTCTCCCATTTCAGAATGAGACGACAATCTTGTGCTAACCCGAACTACAACTCGGAAATTTCGAAAGGGCCAAACATTATCATGGGTTTGTCAGGTCGTATGTCCGGAGAGCACCGAAAGTACTGACGTACGTGTGGGGGCGAGATGATCTCTGCACTGTCTGAAACGAAGCCATTCATTGACTTCCCGAATCCACAGGGAGCCAATTGTTGGGGGAGAGGGAATTCCAGTAATCGCCTCCCTTAGAGTTGGAAGCGGCTCGTATTAATGTGCTACGGTGCTGCAGCACTCGTCTTGCATTCCTCCCTTAAAATGTTTTTATTGTACTGTTTCTGATTTTGGCAGAAATCGATCTTGCATTTATAATCTTTGATGGTCTAACTTGTGACCGCCGCAAAACATACGCTGCGTCTACTTGCCAGACCGACGCTGACATCAATAATGTATTACATATCTTCATAAGTACTAGCGGTAAAGTGATCTGTGAGAAACTGCAGCTCCTCTGACGCATACGCAAGACCCATCCGCCCCACGTTCTGACTTCAACTACAAGCCTATGTTCTTTGCCATGAGTGCTGCAGAAACTGTAGCCCCAGATGCCCCTGCTGGAAAAGTATTAACACTTGTTCCTGTGAGGGTCATAATTACTGTGATCCATATCCAGATGTCTCGTGTACGATTCCCACTTCGAAATCAAGGAATATGGAACAGAAAATATCGGATTGGTAAATAAGGGAATATTAATTGGAGCATTTGCATCCGTTATCGGACTTACTTTCAAGGTAACGGAAGCGACAATAATATTCCTCACATCCACAAGAAAGAAAATAAAAAGAACCTAGAAGTCATGTACCTGTGATTACTCACTTTATTTGATTTTCAACCCTCCCCCCCCCCCGGAGTAAATTAATAATCGCACTCTGCCAAGACAGATGCGATGATGATGGCAAGACACTCCAGTGGCGTATTCAATAAATGAAAACTTTACGGTAAAGACATGGCCCTCGTTTCTTCGCCTCCAGCAGCAGGAGCAGCAGCGCCGCCGGTGGCGGCGAGCCAAGAGGCCTCGGGGCGGCTGCTCGAGTGCGCGCGAGTATGCCAGGCGCGCGGGGCCTCGGATGCCGATGACGCCAGCTTTGTCTTGCAGCTCCGCCGCGACACGCCGCCATGTGCCATCGCCCACATGCCATGCCCCGCCCCGCCCCGCCACGCCCCTTCGCGTCCCGTCGCGTCCCGTCCCGTCGAGTCCCGTCCCGTTCTGTCCCGTCGAGTCCCGACGCGTCGCGCCCCGTCGCGTTGCGTCCCGTCGCGTTGCGTCCCGTCCTGTCCCGTCCCATCGCAACGGCTGAGTTAACTCAGAGCTGGCATGAGGTTCTTTCCGCAACGACTCTCACTGGGAAGTCTCCTCGTGGGAACTCTAAGTTCGAGTTCCGACGGTGGCGGATTTTCGTCGCTAGCTAAATCGCTAGATCGAATTCAGACAATGTCTGGAGGAGAATTCAGAACGATTTCCGTAAATTCCCTTACACCAGGCGAATGCCAGAGCCGCACCCTAACAAACGCCTAGCGTTCCTTCTTCATCCTCGTCCCCTCCCCGTAGTTGCATGCACACAGGCGGGGGAGCGTGTCTCGGCTGCGGACGCGCCCCGTTGGGGGAGGAGCTTGGACGATGGAAATCTGCCCCCGGCGGGCGTTTGCGACGGCACCGGAACTCACCACTCGCCGGGCGAAGAACGCCGCCTCTCCCGGGATAAAATATTCACTCTATCAAAGACTAATGACTAAGGGGCGGATTTTGATGACCTAAAACATCGCCAAAATGATCAATAAAATGCTCTTAAAGTGTTTTTTAAAATGCAATAAAAACAAAGAAAAATGACGTCAACATTTGAGCAAAACCAGCTGAAATGAACAACTCAAGCTGTTGGATACGTTACCGATGTAATCGAGGCTTCTTTTTATTCGTTCAACCGAACTCAACATTCAAATTTGGTTTGGACTGTTCTTTATCAGAAAATTTCTGTCTTTTGTTATCCCGAAATCGGCTGAACCGCCAATGGCGCTGACAGGCGTCACAGGAATCTTAGATTACATACTCACAACGGCTGACGTTACAACTTTTGAGCGAAGAAATGGAATAGGCTACCCGATGCAGGCATTCAAGAATTCCATGGAGAACATCTGTTGCATCTCGTAAATATTATTTGAAGTAAGTACCATTAAAAGGATATAAAAATCGATGAAATCAGCGAAAAAATGCATTAAAAATGACGGAAAACTTAATAAATGACTTAATAGTCGAAATCGCCGGAAAATGCAAATAAATGACGTATAAAAATTGGTTATTTCCTTTTATCATAACATAAAATGAATTTCTATACTAATCGGCAATTTTCTAAAGTGAAAAGAAAAAAAAGACATTTCATTAAAATTCGCCCTCTACTAATGACCTTAGCAGTTTACACGTCCGAAAACATCAATCAACCCGCCACGTTCCTCCACGTCACGCAATGCCAAAACCGTGCGCACTCAGCCGTCGCCGACGTGCCTCGGCCCCGGACGTTTAAAATCAGGAAATTCCTACACGCGCTTCTCGTCCCATTTATCGCATGCATCTAACGCTTGTTGACGGAACCAATAAAAGGTTAGTCATCACCACGATCAATTACTATGCACGGTAGAGAGCAGCTGAAAACAGTTTTGTAATGTTATCACGATGACGCAAAGAAAATCGAGAAACGTGCATGGGGATGGAAAGAATACCATAAAAGATTATTGTTATTGATTATATCTTAATACTTTATTGACGCACACGTGTTCATAGTATGTGAGAAAACAAAATTATTATTGAAAGTTTTGTTTAAACTTCGATATTCTACACGTAACATCCAGAACACTAGAACGCAGGTATGCGCTTGTTGAAAAATGCAAAGAAGCTTGTGTTCAGTTGATTCAAAGGAGAGTTGGCGTCAAGCCAAACATAAGGGAAATTCTATATTTAAATGGAATATTCCTTCTCAGGTAAATCTCGTTTTGCTCCTTTCCGACAAAAGTTTACACATTTAAATCACACAAATCGAGTTTGAAATTCTTGAAAGCAAAATCTTTAGGCCTGTAGATAATTGTCGAATGAACTGAAAGTACCTGAACGTCTCTTTCACCAGCTCATCAAGTTCTACAAAACAGAAGTATAGAATTTCCTCATCGAAATCCCGGAATTCCGGAAATCCACATGACAGGGTCCTCTGGTGCAAGAGGGCTCTCGTGACGTCACCCGCTCGCCGTCGCGTCGTCCCACGCGTTGGAACTTTCGGTTGTTGTGCACGATCAGCGGCGAGCATTCCCACACACCGACATCACGTTATTTGAGTTCACAGTTGCATCATAAATTTTTTAATAGATTTAGATAAACGGACGAATAGTAATCAAACATGAATAAAAACATCTGTTCACTTTCCTCTTCATGTTTTTTTTAGAGACTAATACACCAAAATCCCCATACTTACAGTAAGTTAACAGGCGAAAGGCGAAAAGTAAGTTAATTTGATATAATTTTGATACATTTGGAAATCTTTCAACACAGATGTGAAATTATTATAAAATTAGCTGGCGAATGAGACATTTCCGTGCCTTCGGATTCTCGCAAAATCGTTTTCTCCTGTACACAAGCAAACAACTATTCAGGTAGTTTCGTACGAATATTTAATTTATTCACTTATTTAGAAAGTAGGGATATATTTTTGTGAAGCACAACTTCAATAGATGTGCTAAATACAAAAATAAACAATGCATGTTATTCTGAAAGCCTTGATGCAAATAACAGCTTCTGAGCATCAGCTGTTGTGATTGCAGAATCATAATCAAATTAAACAAACTAGCTGATACTAAATGTAGGCAAGATGGAAGTGTTGTGGAGACAGCAATGAAGCAAAAACTATCACTGTAATGCACAACCACTCTTCAAACGCAGCGTCAACATAGTCGTACCTACCGATTGGTGATCTTGCACAGCGAGCAATGAATTACACAAAAGTGTTCACTCTCAGAGGCGTATCTAGGTATTCAGGCGCCCATGGCAAGCATCGAATTTGCGGCCCTGTGACGATACTTCAATTTAAGGTTCTTGTTATTTATTTTAGCCAAAATACTCTAAATACCTACTCTAAATACCTACCCTTGTGAGTAGCGCCCATGGCACGTGCCATGTCTGCCATACCGTAGATACGCCTCTGCTCTGTATCACCTGATTTTTAATTCTAATCGTGGGTGCAGTAAGCATTCTGATTCCCTACCTCTCACACCATCACCCAATTGCCCAAAAAGCAGCACCTGTGTTTGCTGCTCTGAAAATTCCCTCTCGTCGATATCTGCATATCCAATCCTCCTACTCTCGCCAATCAATCAGAATCATATGTATTCCTCAATATTCATATGATTTCTTAATGAATGCACCAGGATGCTATTCGAGATTTAAGTCAAACAGCTACAACTCACAATTCTCTACAAAATCTACAAGCCAACATAAGCCGTATCCATAGGTTGTCGAAACGACCGGAGACGAGATGAGCCCAGAGCCCAGAGGTGGAAGCCCTATGTCCTAACTCAGGGTTGTCCAATTGAGAGCCCGCCGGATCTTTTTGTGCGGCCCGTGACTGCTTCGACAAATTTTACTACACCAACCAAATACAATATAATTGCACAATTCATATTATTTTTACTTAATGGTGAACTTAATTTTCTCGTTGTATGTACATTAATTATTAAGTAGTATGCGGCTTAACTAGAATTTGATATGGGGCCCATACGTCCTAAGTTGGACAGCCCTGTCCTAGCTATTAAGAGTGACATGGAGGGGGGTATGCGCTTCTTAAAATTACTGATACTCTAGCGCACATGTAACCCATTTAAGAAATAATTGACAATAAGTAAATTCAGTGAAATATCTTGAACGATATGTTATTTCATCACTTCATACCCTTCACGATAAGAAATAGCATTGAGAGAGCTATTATGATGAAAGAGAACTATTCGGTCATTTGATGGTCGGGCATTGACGTAAGAACTTTATGATCCAACTCAAGAGTCGAGGTAAAGGAATGATAATGAATTTTGTTTCGCCATTTGAATTCATCCACGTTGGTAAGTAAAATAATTAATCGTCCTTACGTTGAAATACCGCTATTTTGTCATTTAATAACCCTGCATTGACGTAATCACTTTGAGATCTACCTCAAGAGCTGATGTAAAGGAATGATGAGAGAGAGCGAGCGAGAGAGAGAGAGAAAGAGAGAGAGAGAGAGAGAGAGAGAGAGAGAGAGAGAGAGGGGTGAAAAGAGAGAATGTTCTGAAAAAAATTTACTTCCCCCTTCAACAGATCATGGATCATTGCAACTAAAATTTAATTCCCTTGTGATGAAACACAGCTATTTGGTATTTGAGCGCCCGGCACTGACGTAATGACTTCAACATCCGCCGCAAGGGCATCGTAATCGCACATCATGAATGTATGGCGCGCGCCGATGGAGGCGGCCCGGGAAGCACCGGCGAGGAAGGAAGCGAGCGGGCGGCTGCGGTGGCGGAAGGGGACGAGGTAGGACGCAGGGCAGGGTTGCCCAACTTGGAAGAGCTTATGGGCCACACATCAAATTCTAGTTAAGCGGCGGGTCGCACCGTAACTAAAGATGCTTTCTTTTTACCCTAACTACTGAGATTATACTTAAATATATATTAGATACAACTTTTATTCAACACAATGATTAATCTACATATAACGAGAAAATTAATATATCTTTAACAAAACGAATTGTGCAATTGTATTGAAATTGGTTGGTATAATACAATATTTTCAATGCAGTGGCGGGCCGCACAAAAAGATCCGGCGGGCCGCCAGTTGGAAAGCCCTGACAGAGGGAACGGGAGGGGCGCGCGTCGGCGACGGGACGGGCGGAGCGAGAAGTGTTGATCGGGCGAGGGGGCGGGGCACGCGGGTCGGGACCAGGCGGGACGGGGGAAGTGAAGCGGGTCGGAGCAGAGCAGAGCGGTTGGAGGGGGAGGGGGTGGAGCGGAACGCGACCGGTCAGAAGGGAGCGGGGTAGGGTAGAATGGACAGAGCGGGATGGGGCAAGGGAGTGGGACGGGGCGGGGCGGAGAGGAGAGGACTGGGGCATCAGGATAGGACGAGCGGAATGGACGGGACGAGGGACGGGACGAGCGGCGGGACGAGGGACGGGACGAGGGACGGGACGAGGGACGGGACGAGGGACGGGACGAGGGACGGGACGAGGGACGGGACGAGGGACGGGACGAGCGGCGGGACGAGGGACAGGACGAGAGATGGGACGGGACGGGGAACGGGACGGGGAACGGGACGGGGAACGGGACGGAGAACGGGACGGGGGACGGGACGGGGGACGGGACGGGTGACGGGACGGGGGACGGGGCGGGGGACGGGGCGGGGGACGGGGCGGGGGACGGGACAGCGGAGGGACGGGGGACGGGAGGGCGACGGGAGGGGGACGGGAGGGGGACGGGACGGATGCCAAGGAGCGGTTAGCGCGGGCGTGGGGAGCCGGACCTTCCGCTGACCGTCGCTCAATGAGCACCCGCCCGCCGTGAATGAAGCTCTTCGTGTGGATTGCCAGCTTATTCCGTGCGTTTGCTGGAATCTCCACGAGGAAACGGCACCCGGATCACCGACCAGCCGAATGCCAAATAGGGGGGAAATACACAAAGGACATAAAGGATACTACCTATAGAGCTGTTGCATCACTATTCTAATATGACGTAAGTAACAATAGTAAAAACAATTGCTAGTTCACACAGTCCAGAAAAGTAATATTCTTTAGAATTATTAAATACACAATAATTGTACTATTTCAACACGAAAGTCACAAATTGTTTTGACGATGACATTGTGCTTCCTAATTGTCACATATCATAATCAGTTTCAAAGCGGCTGACAAATACAGGAAAACTAAGGATTTTCTAAAGAGTCTAATAGGACACATAGCGACGCCGTAAAGTTTTTAATTGCCCCAATTCTACAGTATTTAAGGAAGATTTCCCAGGAATTTCTATAATTTATCATTACTTGGTACATCAACGTTACTGCGCACAGCGGAACAACTCATGTTATTCAAAAATCGCATATGAAGCTCTCCAGTATCATCTCTGATGAACTTATTTCAAGATTTGCAACTCGAAGCTTGTCCTTTCCCCCCCGGACAATTTCAGTATTTCCGTAACATGTCTTCAAACGGCTTACAGATTTCATCAATTCGAAAGTTAATAGAAAATTACACATACGAGGTTAAATCGCTGGCCGACGGTGCGATTACCTCACGTTAAGATGAATTAAGCGTCAAAGAACATGACGTAGAATAAAGAGAAAACTAATATATGATCTCTACATTGTGATGCCAGAGCGTAAGCCAAATGACCATACCTGAAATGTACGAATAATTTGATGGATAGGTGATCGTGATAATGAGCAAGAGTAGAATGAAAGACGGGGACATCGGGAAAACCCAGTGCGAACCTACTTTGAACACGAAATATTTCACATGGATAGATCGGAATTAGAATCCCGTACCCAACAGAGAAAGGCGAGCGATCAGACCGCTACATCTTGACTCCCCCAGCTCAGTGGACCGCAATGTTTTTGTGGCTCGTTACCTCGATCCTATCGTGTGAACGGCAGATAACACAACGCAACCTTATCAGTCATCCGCATCAATGAGCAATGGTTAATGAGATGGTGAATGCGGGCGTTCGCTGTGCCTCTGCTCGGCCACCGGAGGGGGACGTGCCTCTGGCACCCAGGACACGCGTGAGCGAGCGCGCGCGCGCGCGTCCATACGTGCGTGCGGGCACGCGGACGAGGCGTGCGAAACGGACCGCACGGCTTCGCGTGCCTCTTCTCATGGGAAGTAGCGCGGACGTCATCGCAGTCCGCGCCCCACAACGAGCCCAAAGCACACCTGCAGATAACGTCCATCAGAGAAAATGACATCTCAAAATTAGAGATGTTACAACAGCAAATACCTTCTCGCATTATTTGTAACGGTTACGCAATTTCATAACATTACAACTTGGGTCAAGGAACATTCTTCAAACATCTCTTAAAAGCTCTCTTCAACAAAAGCAGCGCGAGAGATTCGCATTTACATTTTTAAAAAAATCAGAGTTTTTAGTGAAAACAATTTAGTACAAGCACATTCTATATTAATAACACGTTTTAAGAAAAAATTATCCTCGTAATCCTCGAAATCTATTCCCCACCTCACATTTAGTAGGATAGGCACAGTAGATATCTCTCGCTTATAAGATCATTATCCATATCAATAGATCCATTATCTACAAAGAATGAGAAATACGTTCGAACACTTTTGAAGTTGAAAAACTTCATACGAGATTATTTAAAGTATTTATATCTACACACACACACACACACACACACACACACAAGACACAAAAAAGCCAAAGACATTAAATTGAAAAATATACTTTCATTGTAAAAGAAATAAGTAAATTGTTAGATCGAATTACAAATTTTTCTTTTTACTTTCTGGCCCTTGCTTTGCAAGAAGAGAAAGCATTGCAATCGTGAGTCGGAAAATGGCGAATTTTCGACAGAAAAGTTTTATTGCCGGGCCCTGGTGGCGAAATGTGGATAAATCTTGTTCCTATGCATAGTAAATTACTTCCTCTAACACACTGAGCAGTCAGAATCAATTGTGTTTTTTGTGGGCTTCTTAATCGATTGACGGCGTCTGTCAAGTCCCTCTGTGGTTGACGCTAGCGCCAAAACAGTTTAGCCGATTTGCTCCAAAATCTATATTCCTCGATCTATTTAAATGAACTCGAGACCCTCTGAGTTTGAATTAGATATTTTAATTTGGGGTGGCACTTTACATTAACCCTCTGCATTTTCAAAATTGTCTCCCAAATGACTCAACTTTTTTGAATAAACTTCGTCCTCAGAAAGCGTAGAAAACCTTAAAAGCAGCTCTCATTTTCATTAATATCCCTGACTTTTCGAAAATTTCAAAAGTGCAGAATGTTTTTTGGCGCCTTCCCACAATTACAATACTGACGATAGCGTTTTTCTTATTGAACTCCATTTTTTAAATACAGATCTTGAAATCAGATCATGTTCAATTTTTCGACAACAAGAGTATTTTTTTCGTGTAATTTTGCTTGAAATGTAGTCAAATTTCAAACAATTTTTTTTTCTGGGCTTCAATTTTTTTCCTTTAAATTTTCTCCTCGTATGTCTCAAAGAGTGGCGACCTGGATGTCCGAGGTAAGGCTAAGAGCGTGTACCGACTCAGCGCTTGGGCAAGGTTGTTTGCCCCTCGCCTCTCATGCATGTGTGGTCGCGGAGGGCCTCCTGTTCTGACGACCCCAGATTAGATGTGTTGGTGTCTAGTGAACGGATGAATATGCGTCCCTTCGGGAGGTAAAGTGTAACCGGGTTTCATGAAAAAAATTGAAGTAGTTTATGAGAAAATGATTCTTTTTATATAATTTGCATCATTTCAACCAGAAATTACTTGAAAACTACCAGTTTTTTAATGTACGACTTTTTTAAAGGGGTGGATTTTACTTTCTCACCCTTACTTCGTAAGAAAAGAAAGTGTCCATCCTTTTCTATTTATAATGTGCTGTAAATACTGTGACAGTTACACTTATTTGTAAAAGTCAGAAATGATTACTGTTTCTAATAATCAAAATAAATGCAGATAGGTAGCATAGGCGTTTCGTTTGTACTAGCTGAATCAAGTCAGAGCTGAGGCGTTAGTAGTCAGAAATTGGAATGTTTCAATATGCGCGAAAGTATATGCTGTTGTAGCACCTCCAACTTCTTTACTTGCAACGTACTTATCAAGAATAAAACTTGGTATAAATTTTTCTTGGTATCAATGAGTAACAACATTTTGGATTACGAAACAATATTACTTCGGCGTATCACAGCATTAACAAATTTTACTGCCAAGGCCCACACGCCACCCACCAATGGGAAACTTCACGGGTGGTCTTGTTGGTGCTGCTTCGTGCGTAATCATCACCGGTTGAGTCGGCGGCGATGAATTGGAAATCGATGAGCGTAAGGGTCAGGAAAATTCACAGAAGAGTGCCGAGGAATAAATATTCATGAACTACTTTCAGTTCAACAAGTGCGACAAAAGTAGCATTGATCCGGTAATTTAGACGGCAGAGGCAACTCTTAAAATTACCCTGACGGAAAAAACAACGGTCCAAATGCGATTGAACTGAGTCACGATTTGTCTATTTTCGAGACACCACAAGTCAAGTTCTACAGAGACATTAAACCACTCTCCCCGCATCACAAAACGAAGTGACCTGTCACTTAGGATGGGTTGCATGACGTTAAGAGCGCTCACGTTTCAGCGCATGCTTTTAGTTCACAATCAGTCGGAACTTTACAATTTCAAAAAATAAACAGCATAAAATAAACATATCAAATTTCAGCTAATTTAAGTGTTTGAATTTGTAAGAATTGATAGTGCTTCTCCTTTTCTTTCAAACGGCTCATTACAAAGAGCAAAGCAGAACGTTCGATTACAATTCATCGTGGGCGGTAGAGCCGGCAATGACGTTCGCATGACGTAAAACTGACCCCCATTACGTATGCTGTACAACATTCACAACTACGTTCTGTGACTGCCATACAACGTTACAAACAGGACACAAATACCCTACCTGAGTTTCATCTCAACTATAACAATGCATATACGTCATACCATAGTTATTTTACAAATAGTTTATCTTTCATGACCAAATATCCATATTTCATAGTTTTAGTGCACATAAGGGAAAACGTCTCTGGAGAATACCCAACAGTAACTGTACCGTATTATCAAAATGAAAGTCATGAAAATGTCTACAGGAATTGAGATAATTTTCAAAATAATGGCTTTCCGCCGCAGAAAACAAGAATATACCGCGACGGTGAGTGAAGTGTGGCTTACATGTAAAGGGAAACCGAGAAGGGTCTATGTTATTGGAAATATGAATTAATAAATACAAAAAAACTTTAAAGAATGACTCCAAAACGTATAGCCCGAAAATATGGTAATTCTTTTGGCCTAGAAAATATGGTAATTCCGTTTCAATACTATGCAAGTTTCAATATTTAAATCCATACATCATACACAATACAAATGAATTACATAAGCTCAATACAACGGAACTTTGTGTTGTTTTGTGGTTTATATTTTGAAAACGTAGTGTTATATATGTACTACGTACTTACTATTACAAGTTACCACCAATGATTACAACATACAAAGAATTTCGATTTTGCTCTGGAAACGAATAAGAGTCTTACGCTTAGAATTTTCTCTATGCAAGAAAACACTGCAAAAGCAGCATCATATTTGATAAGTGTGTAATAAATGTAACAATTAAACATTTTAATAGGCATAAATAATTTAATTAAAAGTTAATTACAAAAAATAAAAATTTGCAATAACCGTCAAAACCTGGGATATGTTCTTCAGCAATAGGACCCTAACAAGAGGTTTACATCCTTTGGTTAGAAGTTGGTAAGTGCAATGGAAATATTGTATTGATTGATCCATTAGATTTACGAAATACTCGTGTAAATTAACATAATTGTACTTCGTTTCTGTGTGAGAATTCTAAGCTGAAATTCTATTTTTATATTTTGATTTCACATATCCACGTTTCCTATTTTTGATGAAATTAATTATGTTCCTATTATAGTTTCTTAAGGCCACGCCATGCTTTATCATACATCGGGTTCACTCTAATAATTATTCACAAAAGAAATGGGACACATAACGAATATTAACTTTACTCAAAACGCGTCTGGTTTTTCCTACTTCAAACATGTCTGGAAAATCCAGCGAATTTTTTGTTGCAAAAAAAAAATGCGAACTTCGCTCGAATGACAAAAACGTCATTCGGGTGCATTTATGAAAGAAGAAAGACGAAGAAAGAGATGGCAATTAAATCAGTAAATATAATTACATTCGTTATTTGGTATCGTCAGGTCCTGACGCATTGATCTGACGTCAAGTTTGCCAGTAAACGCACAGTGCTAGCGCTAAAGAGAAAGGGCAAGCAAGGTGAATGAACATCACGATAGGCTCTGCTGGATCTCTTCGAAACAATCTCCGAGTAACCTGAATAAACATGCTTCCCACTTAAAACTAACATGAGAGTAATCTTAAGTAAAGTTAACCAATGCAAATAAGGAAAGCCCAGTACGAAGAGACGTCACTAATATTTGCACAGGCATGTAGAACGTAAGCAATCCTCTTTGCTTCCTGCGATCATTGACATACTTTGACTTCCAACTTCCCAAATGAGTCAGTCTTCAAAACAAAACAAACAAAAAAACGCCTCCACCCAGCAATGAGTGGAACTGCATCCAGATTCGCGATTTTACGCTACGGCCACATTCTTAAATGAGGGACTTTTCAAACCTCACTCTCTGAATCTGAATCAGTGAAATTGTCGCTGATTCAATCAGTGACAGCAGAAGTCACTGATATCTTCAGTGGAAATGTGTAGTTTCGCTGACAATCAGAGAATATGCGAACCTTTTCATAATGACCGCCAGTATTTCACTGGTCGTCAGTGGTAAAAGTGCCGCGCCACCATCACTCACTGAACGTTCAGTCGTCACGTTCAATTAGTTGTCACAGATTTCACTGATTCAAACAGAGAAGTTTCACTGATTCAAAAAGTGCGCCAGATTTTCACTGATTTGTTCAGTTCAATTCACTGATTGTCAGTGGCAGGGTTATAACTGACACCATCAGTGAATAGTCACTGAGAATCAGTAGTTTTTCACTGATTCAGACTGAGAGAGCACCATTCTAGAAATGAAAGACAAAAACAAACAGCTTCATTATGATTATAGGTGGCATTGTATGCAGATTTTGGTGAAGCATGAATAGATTATTTCATGACGTAGCACCATCTTTTCGCTTCTGACGGAAGTTGGAGACGCTTCGCAGGGGACCTTACAAGTATAAAGATCCGTTCAACTTACGGAAATGTATGTACCGAGCAAAGAAACATGTCTGCTACGGATTTTTTTTCTGAGTAGTTCAACTAACAATCAGCACTTCTTAAACGCACTTTAATTCAGTAGAAATCTTCTTAACACTGAAATAAATGCCACTAAATATCACTGTCCGAGGTTCCGCCACATCGGAGCAAATGCCAATGAGAAAATAAAGTAAGAAAACTGTGACTCGTACTTCCGAGAAAAGAGGTGGCATAAAGCTCTTCTTCTTGTACTATGCATACAGGGCACTTGTAAGCAGAAACCTTCTTGGAATATTCCCTTTTCTTCCACCAAGTAATATCTTTGATTTTATTGGGACACGAAACGGAAATATTTTGTTTCCACACAGAATACATGAAAACCTACAAGATGAGGATTTTATTCATCTGTCTATAAATAGTGCATTTTTTCCACTCAATGTTCCATTTTCTATGGAATTTTAGAATAAATTATTTTTACTTTTCGTATACGTACGTAACATGTACAGGTGTCCCACCAACTATGGACCACCCCCATAACTTCTAAACGGTTCAGGATATCGAAATTCAGTTTTCGATTAACAATGCGGAATCATGGGGCAAGTAACATGCCGCAGAGAATCTTTTTAGTTTTCGAGAAATTTATCCATCTTTTATTTTTTAATGGAACTATATTTTTTTTCAGCAGCAATGTATAGATCATGAAAAGAGGAATAAAAGGCTGTGTTAAAAAGAGTTATTACGAAACATATTTTCAAATGTTACCTCTCGAAAGATACTGAATGGAAAAAGTACACATTACGTAATTTTAATGAATAATAGACCAATGAAGAATTTTTCTGATGTTTGACATTGATTAATGATAAAATATCCAATTTGGGATATTCTAAAGTTTTGTTTGGGACATTTGGGGATATTCTTAAGATTTTAGTAAGCAAACAATTTTCCCAATATATTAAATATATTAGGAAATATAAATGAAGTACGTAGTAAATACATTTGCGAAACATAACAGAGTTTGAGAAATATACATTTTAAGAAGCAAAGAGTAGTTCAAGAAACATGTATTCGAAAATTCTAAACTTTTTAGACCCGCTTTCAATATGAACTATTAATTGTGATATGTCCCATGTGAAGAACAAGTACGTGTTTTTGTACACTTCTTCAAATGATCAATACATGTTATTCGCCTGCAAGAGCATGTTTGACATGGACGAACAAACACACAGAAACACGTCCAAATATATTGCACATAATTACTCTCAGCTCATAATACAACTGTGGCAAAGACCACTGCATTTTAGTTATGTTATCGATTAGAAGAAAAGAGCTAACGTGCTTTGACACAAAGTATTTTGTAGTGTTGGGAGGGCGACCGCTAAACTATTTTAATACTCAGACTGTCACCTCAGCAGGTATGTTTAATTTACACATAATATACAAATGGGGCGTGTGAGTAGTGTCAAGAACGAACGGTCATTGGTCAAGACTAGTCTTCCGGCATGTGTGGTAGTGGTATGCATACAAATTACTGCATACAAATGTATGTGAATGTAAGGAAAGGTAGCGCGCAGCCTCATGACCCTTGTGATAAGGTGCAACTTCAGCAATGGCCTTGAAGTGATCGGAGAAACCACGGAAAACTACCAATCAGAGCAGCCGGCAGCTAAAATTCTCCTCCAGAGAGCGCTGCATTCAACCTTCACAGATCGTACCGAAAAGCCGCCACCGTCGGGACCTCTCTGTGTCACTGACGGTGCAGCGGGAAGGGTTGTCGTGCTCCATGAGAAATATAATAATTTCTTTCTCTTCATGTAACCAAATTGCATCGCGTTTTATTTAATCTATAATTAACAATTATAAGCACTCCTCGACAAAAAATTTGGGCTAAACTAATGCATTTCAGGTATCGCGCCTGATGATAGACATTATAAACATAGAGCCAGATAGTGGATAACCGTCAACACCTGAGTACTGGTACTGTACTGGTGCCCTGTTGCTGTACTGGTGCCCTGTTGCCATGTGTTTGGATGATTCGCATTATGGTTTTTAATATTTAACCTTAGCAACCCCTGATGAGGGAACAATAAAGTTCCGAAACGTTGGAGAACTAAAAGAAAATTCTTAATTGTTGACCAAAAACCATGAAACATTCCTAGAACATGCAAATAACATTTACATTTAAATTACAGAACTTCATACCGTTACTATACGGCGATTTTTCTAACTTTGCCTCTCGAGCCCTTATGGTCACGACGGAATGTCACACGGCATTTCGCGTCTTTCTCGGTCCTACCGCTAGCAGTGGCATGATCACAAGCAGTGCTTGATAGTCGCGATCATGCGATACCTAGCGGCGAGACTGAGAAAGACGCGAAACGCCGCGACATATTCCATTGTGAAGATGGGCCTTCAGAGGCAGAGTTAGAAAAATCGCAGTGTAACGGTGCAGCACTGTCCGAGCGAACGCGCTAGAAGGAAACGAAAACTCACAGGAAGACACCGTTCGCTTGCATTGTTGAATCGCGAGCAGAGCATCACCTGGTCGCCCATTGCGTCGCTTACATGGAGCAGAGAGTAGTTTTCCACAGTCGGGAGCTGTTGGTTACCATTTGTGCATCAATGTCAGTGCATCATTGACAATCTTTGCCGGCGACGTCATTTGAGCTCCCTGAAGGAACGAAGCTACAAGTGCGTGGAGGCCTGCTGACGAGAGCCACGCGAAGATTTGGTAAAGAAAATGTCGTAATGTCGCCGCGAAATGTGATACATAGAATATCGTTCTTGACATATTTAGTGTTGGCAGATCCTAACGCCTGCATGTGCTGCCAGCATTGTTCTATTTCAAGCGCCAGAGTCACTGAAAGCTGCTGGAATGCGCCGGCCAACGATACCAGTTTTCATCTACTTTGCTCTCTCCTTAGATGCTAACCGACTATTATGAAGCCTTAACGCTTGCATAGGCAAGTTCACATCTACTTTAGATGCGAATAGCATCTTGCATCTAATACTAGAAGAATCAATGAACTCCAATACGCTAAAATGGACAGAAGCTCAACAAATGCTTCCACTTTATTTGTTTCATTGTGCTTCGAATTGTCTGAAAATTGATATGCACTGCTTGAAATATTCATCATCACCATAATCATCATCATCATCAATTCACACTTCTTAATATTATTAAATATTCATTAGTTGACATCCTTTTAAATGACAAAGAGAGAAAATATGTCGATGGTGCAGTTGCATTCTATGGCTAGTACGGCTACGTTCAACTCCTGTCAAGTGTCCACATTTTTGTCACAATTGTATGAATAGAGCCAGCTTAATTTCCATTTGTCAGACAACCTTTGACAAATACTCAACATTTTGAATTATCATCCTAACAATATATATTTTTCATCAAAACATTAGAAACGTAATTGTTTAGTCAATAGGGAGATTTTGCACCTTCGAACGTGAATCACTATCGATCTTCTGCTCATGCGCAGTTCAGTTTCGCATCACTTTAGTGCACCTGCGCATGCGCATAAAGATCGATTGTGCCTCACGTTCGAGTGTGCAAAAACTCTGTAATACTATATACGGATGTTAAAAAGTTTCGTTCGCGATGGTAAAACTGAAGCCTGTGATTAAGCTACTACTCATCTGTTGACATAAATAACATCCAACATCTCCGAGGCGTGTGTAAACGACTCCCACTCGAGTGTAAGTGTTACGTTTCCGGAATGACTCACGCCAGACACTGATCACGGACCGCTCATCGGCTCTGCGGCCGCCGAGTGTCTCAGCCGAGTCGCCGCGGCCGCCGCGTCACCGCACTTCCGGCCATGACCAACCTCACACGGAACGGCCCACATCCTCGCTTGCAAGTGGCTCAGACCACGGGAGGGGACACTTTCGCTCCGCCCTCCACGTCTGTCCCGAGAGAAATTACTTAAGGATTCAATTTCTTCTTGAAATGCCTTCCGCTCTGATTCCTCTGCAATACTCCTTTACAATGCTTCGCAATTAAATGCGGTAAATAATAAATTGATAATAATTGATAATTAATTACAAAAAAGATTGAGAAAGAGGGTACATGCCTCATTCTAGACCTGCGACCGTATCACTCAAGCACTTTCATTCGCTATTTCACAATATTAAGGAAAATGCATGCAGAATATTCAGTGATTCCCGTCTATTAACATATTCTCATTTCAGAGTCGACTTTTCAAACACCATACAATTCCAGGGGGAAAATACTTCCTCGTCGAAAGAAAAAGATGTAATTATTGGGGAGAAATGACGACATGAAGGACACAAGGAGAAAAAAGTTACGGAGACCTTGTTTTAGCAACAGCGGTTCCGGTATTCGAAGCAAGCAAGTCGAAGGGAAGCGCGATGCCATAATGTGTGAAACAGAGTACGAACTAAAAACAAAACACACGACAGACAACATGCACGAGTGAAAAATCACATATATTTTAAAATATCAGTGAAGTAAATGAGGTTCCTGGCGACAATTTCAAAACAAATATAAATTGGAATATTAGTAGATAAACACCCGGATATTAATCTTTATAGATCTTTTTCCATGTAACGTCATTAATTAAAGAGAACTTCCATAATCTCAAAATTAAAAACATGAATTTAACAAATGTATGAAAACATTCCATAACCTAATTTTGTAGTAGGTGGTAATGCAATTCAAAATTTTGTGGTGCGTCTCTTCTTGCAGTTAATTTCAGTAAGTTTCAGTTTCAATTTTTCTTAAAACGTTTTAAAGCACGCTATCAGATTCTTAACAATTGTCGAATAGAAAAAAAGTAATTAATTCGCTCGGATTTTGAAATACAGAATCAAATACCACGAATACAAAACATCAAAGAGATTCTAGATTGTGACTATTTTCATTAATATATTTGCAGAGAACTGACCCTGTACTAGGAATTACACTTGGGGTTCTGTTCTCTGCACTCCCTCTTCTAAACACATCATAACGACAATTATTCCTTATCTAGTTTGCAGAGAAAATGCATACCAGATATATCAGAAGCGTCGACAACTATCAGAATGAAACATAGTAAAACATAACGTATTTGGGCTACGTTCCGTTACGAGTGCAAGTTATTTTTGCAGCGGCCAGTCATGCGGCGAAACTTGCGTGTTCCTGGAAGCAGATTACGCTTCCGCGCCTCGCTGATACGACAATTGTAGTTTGTGAGCCTTGAGAGACCTGCGGCAAGTGCATCACTGCCGTCCTCTGCCCTCCCACCACCGGAAGCAGAGTGTTTCGAGCGGTAGAGCTTCGCGTCAGCTCCGGATGAGTGCGCAATCCACGGGTACGAGAAAGCCGCACCCGCTGTGATGAAAAGAAAAAATGAAGAAAGAAGAAAAAAAAGAAAAAAAGAAGAAAAAAGAAAAAGAAAAAAAGAAAAAGAAAAAAGAAGAAAAAAGAAAAAGAAAAAAAAAGAAAAAGAAGAAAAAGAAGAAAAAGAAGAAAAAAGAAAAGAAAAAAGAAAAAGAAGAAAAAAGAAAAAGAAAAAAGAAGAAGAAAACAAGAAAAACAACAACAACAACAACAACAACTAGGGTGGTCTCTAAAAATAAACGTCTGCAATAATTCGCGGTCGTAGAGCTGCTCCAACAAATCTCCTTTCATTCAAATAAACTATTCATAAGAGGTGCATCCAGAAATAATGTTTCGAGATTTCAACGAAAAGGAAACAATTTCATGGAAAAGTTAATTGCAAAAGAGCAGCACGTTTTGCACTTTTTCCCAAACAATCACCAGTAGAATTGAGACGTTTGTCATACCATGGAAATAACCTTTGCATCCCAGAGACGTAGATGTCTGCCGGCTGGGATGGGTAGCGATGTTTGACATTCACCTGCAACTCTGGGCCGCAATGATACGCGTAGTGCTGACCAGACAGGAATTTCTTGGGGAGTAAGAAAAGATGGAAATCGGTGGGGGGAGATATGGGGTATTGAGTGAATGGTCAACGATTGTTCACAGCTATACTGCTCTGAAGAAAGTACTGGGCAGAATAGCTGTGATGAAGGCCACAACATGACGGCCGAATCGTCAGCTCGATCTACTAAGACGCGAAGACGCGGCTCATCCCGGACAACCTAAAATCAAATGACTTTGGCCGCGGAAGCTTACGAATCGATGGTCATAAGATCCGTCACACGGCTCGGTTCAACTGATCTTCTGCAGTAGACCGTTGAGCGATCCTTGATACCGAAAAATTGGTTTGACGGCAAAATGGAATTTCCCATTTTATTTCTGAGGAAACGCGTTACAATTGTTCAATTTGCATGTATTTTTTTAAATGAATACACTGATATTTTCTTATCCATGTGGGTCACTGTAGATGTAAAGCCAAAGAAGAAGGACTTCACAATTACACAACTATTAGTAAACATTTTGTGATATTCTTCTGATTTACAACTACCATTCATAAACAAGCACCACGTCACCTAGTATTTGTTTGAATGGAGAGAAGGAACAGAAAATCGAGTATCAGTAACCATTGTTTGAGAAATACAGCACGACGCTTGCAATATACAAAAATACCAATCGTTCGTCTCCTATGATATTTTATGAGGCGGTAACGTCAAGAGAGTTGCAATCCCGATCCACACCTCGGCGGACACCTTAATTTTAGTCTGAAACTTATTCAAACATGTCACTAATGAACAGGCAATTGAAACTAATGAGTGATTTTCTAGTGAGTAGATTATAGTAACTTTTCCACACGTGAAATGAAAAACCAATAGTGTTTAACTGTAGATACAAAATGCCCTAATCAAGGTGGTGTACCCTCAAAACGTTTATCGCGTTTTCTATACGATTTTCCTCACCGCTTCTGGCCAATCATAAATTGTGACTCATCTCTCTTAGGAGGCAGCATACATCGATTCCTTTGTCGATGTTCAATAAACCGCGTATGTACTATAACATAAATTCATTGATTTTAACATAACTTTCAGTTATTTTCGATATTTGGCGCATTTTGGAACTTAGTTGAACATGATTTGATGGAATAGTCCTAATAAATACCAGTCGTGCTTTGGACAATTGTGAAAGCACTCACGGTATTACCTACGATAATGAAGATGCGGTGAATGTCGGGTGGAATGAGAGGGAGGTAAAGCAAGGGAACCCTGAGGAAACCTGCAGAGAACTTACTCCATCACAAAGTCCAGATGAATTGGTCGTGGATCAAATCTGATTCCCGCGGTGGAAGAGGCGTGCGTTATAGTGCGATTTTTCTAACTTTGCCCTTGAGGGCCCATCTTCGCGAAGGAATATTTCGCGTCTTTCTCAGTCGTGCCGCTAGATATCACACGATCGCGACGGTATCAAGCAGTGCTTGCGATCATGCGACGTCTAGCAGGGAAAGCCGCGAAATGCCGAGTGATATTCCATCGTGGCCATAGGGACTTGAGGGGCAAAGTTATAAAAATCGCACTATAGCCAACACGCAATGAGCACCCCCTTCCCGCGTGCATCGCGAAAGCCGCATCACGGGCGATGGAAAATGCCGATGGAAGCTCTCGAGAGCAAAACACCGCCACCGAGTGTCAACACAGAGGACGTCGCGTCCCGGACGGCGAGCGACCGGCACAAAAAGCGAGCGGAGCGGGGCGCCTGCGTCGCCATCTATTTTCCCAGCGCCCTCCGCCGACCCCGCTCCGCCCCCTCCCACGCCTCCGCCCGCGCCTCTGCCTCCGCCTGCGCTTGCGCGCTGTGTATTTTGCTTCGCGAGCGCTCACGCCGGCGCCAGATGGTCGGCAGCAGGCGGAGGCGCCAGCGGTAGCGACGCGGCAGCCGCGGCGTCGAAGGCTGCTGGCAGGGCTGATTCAAAATCCAGGAAGCCCAACACCGCCTTCTTTAATCAAACATCCTCTCGTTCGACACACAAGATTTTACTGGATTCAAGGGTTGACATCGGGAAGCCAGTGTTTTATTCAGCCACCCCTTTGGGGTGTGGAACCTCACCCCAACTTCTTAACTACCACTCTCCCGGAAAAGTTTAGAATATCGCACTCAATGGGGTGAGGTCAACCATACTCCTTGTAGTCCGAGACATAGTGTGGCAAAAACGTCAGTGTTTTAGCGCGTTTCCAAACTCACACACGGGAGCTGTGATCTAAAACAAAATGAATGTCCTTTGTGAGACAGCGGCACTTTCAACTGCACGGAATCCTCCAACTTTGCCATATAGAATTTTTGTTTTCTGATATCGCGTCTGAAATTTTGTGCGCATTTTCTACAAGTTACAACGCTCGAAAAGAGGTAGTTTTGTCACTCACATCACACATCTGCTAGGGGCATGTTAGTAAAGAAAAAGAAAGCCATGTCAAGAAGTGTAAGCTAACGCAAAAAATCAAATTTGTACTGAATCTAGTAGAAAATTGTGTGCCACTGGATCGACCACACAGTGGTGTCACAGTCGCCGTCGAAATATGTAGAAACATATCAAAAGTCGGAGGTTATCTGGGGCGCTAAAAAAGATGACTACAGATCTAAATACGTAGTGTGATCTATATAATTTATATGTTCATGTCGTGTAATGAATAATGGATTAATATAAAAATATTTTCACTTCTAAATTTTCTAACCATATCTCATTGATAATTATCGCGAACTGAATCTCGAGATCCGTGTCAAATTTAAAAAATACTCGTGCCGAGTGGTATTTTCTTAAAATGGGTTTATTCAAAGAGAAAATAGGGTTAGAAGCTAAGCGAATTTTTAGAGAATTGATGCGTGATTTCCGTCGTTATTTTAATTTATACTCGTCCCTAATCATACAACAATCGTATACTGCACCATTACCAATTGGCACCATATTGCAATATGAGAGAAACGGCACTGGGTAATGCCCAGTTGCGGTTGTTAATACGTAAATCCACCTATGTATCACGCATTATTGCGAGACCGGTATAATGTCCGAGTGCTCAAGAGTGAGAGAACGGAAAGCCTTGATTGTCTTCATTCAAGTCACTGCTTTTAAGATATTTTTATATTGTTCAACGCGGTATTCTATGTTTTCTTTGGTGTTCTTTGAATCGTTTTCTTTGTAAGATTTTATAATTTCGATTTATATCTGCAAATGCCACTGGGCATTGCGCGTTCGATTCCGATTAGAATTAATACTTTTATTTGATTTAAGAGATCCAATAAAAAAAGAGATCGGCTTTAAGAAAGTGCTGCTTTGATATTACCTGGAATGGCAAATAGATTTCGAAAACATTCAGTAATTAACTTACGAAAATTTTTGTATTCTACGAGTTTCGTAGATCTTAGAAATGCAAGAAATGAAATCAAAACATGGACCGCATATTCATAGCTCAAAAGACGTAATGTAATTCTTGATAAATGGTTACCTACGCCTCAAGGCTCTAGAGGTAAGAGTACTTTAAGAGCCTTTTAATTCGATTTGGTCAGTAAAAATATAAGAAAAGTATTGTAATTTTACTTTCATTCAGCAGATATAAATATACACCTTACTGAGAGGAAAGGAATAGTAAATAAATTCTGAAACTTAACATCTTCTGCTTGAACTGAACTCTTTTGAGATTAGCACGCCTTGATAACTACACATTCTCATTCGCGTGTTGGGTAATATGGCTCTCATGAAATGAACTGATCAACGGACACTTTTAGCTGATCAGTAGACATATTTAACAATTTATCGTTTGTATTTCAAATCCTAAGCAAGAGTTTATCCATTAATGAATTTCTTTACAATTTACCAAAACGTAAGATAATCGCTTTTAGTACAGTCTCTGTAACATGAACCTAAAGAGGACTTGGGTTATAAACATTTTTCAGCATTAATTTTCACATTGCTATCTGCCAATCAATATGGAATTCAGAAATCAATGCAATTCAATTTATTTGGATAAGATTTAATTGACACTGTCTTATTCCAGTTGACAATTTTATGCCAGTTTCCTATTTTGAAAGGATGTATAAATATGAGAGCCCGGTTTCATGTTCAGTGTGCCATGCACAAGTGGCGAATCGCGGCTGTCGGCCGGATCAAGGATGTGGGCGCTCCCCTTATGGGAGTTTGACGTCAGAGGTCCGCTTGCCGCGCCCCGCCCCTCCGCGCCCCGCCGCGCCGCGCCACGCGCACTCACTCGCCGTGGCGGGAGCGCAGATAGCAGGCCGTGCGACGCGGAAGATACATGCGTTTTGAGTGGTTGAAAATTGCCTTGAATTTGGCCAGCGAGAATTTTGTGGAAAACATTGACGTACTATGTACTTTTTGTACACCCAGTGACGCGTGATCTTTCCCTAAGAAATCCTTCTTGGGACTACAGATTTTTGAAAAATATTTCACCAGCCAAAACACCTCGTATTCTTGACCAACAAAACTACGTGGAATCGTTTCCATCGTGACAATTGATTCCAGGTCAAGAAAGTTCCTTAAAACGAAACGGAAGCAAGAAATAAGGACGACAGCAAGGTTGGTAAAAGAAACTAATGGTGCGTTAATGGCGCATACTACCTCGTTTTGCTTTCAGGGTTACGCAATATTATAGTATTGCACCTTCTATCATTCGAAGACTTAGACCTTCCAACGAAACACTAATAAAACAAAGCGTTAGAGCTTCGAAAAATAAATTCTTCTTTGAAACTCAGATTTTGTGAAAATACATTTCTGGTATTGAGCTCAATGTATTCTGCTCTACCCAAACAAAACGTTTGAAGAATCAAAAAATATATTCTTTGACAAGGAGTTGAAACTCAGTGTTTAGACTTCGGCGAGTCGGCGTCTAGATCACTCGCATAATTTGGCACCACCAGAGTGTAGGACTATGATTGCTAGTTGACATATATCAGTGGTTGTGGAAACTCACAAAAATCTCACGACTGAACTGAAATTTGCTCGAAAAACACATTTTCAAGAAAAATAACCAGACGATACTATTAGGTTCAATTGTCGTCCACAGACGGTGACGAGCGGACATACAGACAGGCAGGTAGGTGAACAGACAAGTAGGCAGTCTGACAGCCACACGCATGGACAGATGTTATACAAGCAACAGTTTTTGGGGGTATTAGGGACCTCCTAAAACGTCCATCAACACCTCGATATCGATTTTTTGCTGTTAGATAACTTTTGCAACAGGTGTCTCAGAATAATTGTTACAAACTTTAATGGCATGAAGGTAAGTTGGAGGTGGTAATTTTTGCCAAAAAAACATATGGAGGGAAATTTCGTTTAACGAAGTTACTCACGCTGCATTCGCCCCTTATCGGTAGGCAATTCATCATGCATTGGTGTTTTGCGGCGTACTCTGTGTCAGAACGTGAACTGTGAAACACCTCTGCAAGATGAGTTGCCTGCCAATCACAGTCAAAGGTCATATGTGTGACTAAATTACATTGAAACCTGGTACAACGTCAACCTCGATTAAGTCATCGACCGATTTTTCGTGGAACCGACTGATTTTTCCGTAAGACACGTGTAAACATTCCCTTGTTTAAGGGGTTTTGCAGCCAGTGTCTAGGCATATTTTGCAGATTTTGAAGTGTTACAGAATAAGAAGGGGAAGAAATGTAGAGAAATGGTTGATTCAATATCTTCTTGCGACAAGATGCAGTGACAGACTACTTTGAACGGTGACATCTACTCGCGTAAATGCCAGGTTGATTCATTTCTTTCAAGTTACAAAGATTATATAATACATTTTTCTACGAAATAACCACGTGTTAGCTGCGTTCATTGCGCAGCATTTTCGTGAAGTTTGCTGACCTTCGCTCCCCCTCCATGAGACCTTGTGCGGAGCACAATGCGTGCGCGAATTCTCTCTGACGGTCATTGCCACAGGAACTCCTCCGTGGGATGGCCCTTCTCACAAAAGGTGTCCTCAAGTATAATTTGCTTCTTACTCGTAGCTCGATTCGGTGCGAGCCGAATCGATCTCGATCAGGTTTTTCGTCCAGTTTCCCTGATCCTTTGAGCAAATGCTGAGATGGTCCCTTGTTTTGCTCCTGGACATAAATGTAACTTCATTATTTGTGCGCGTCTCCTGAATTTCAGTGGGAAATATAGTTTTTGAAATTATTGTTTTCCATATTGTCGCGGCAAAAAGTATTATTCTTTCATGAAGAACATGAGGGTTCAGGGCAGGAATTTATAGCTAATTTACCTTTGAAAATATATTTTATTATAAAGGAGCGAATATTTTTGTCAACAAAACTTGCAAAAAGCGCTCTTTTTTCTGTATTCAAAATTCGACTAGAATATGGTTTAGGATAGAGATCACAGAATTATGAAAACCTGCACAAATTTCACTTCTCCTTATAGCTCGTCACACACACAGTTTTTAACTGATTTTTGACGTAAATAAATAAAGCCGCAAAAGCGATTCGCAAGCGAACAAGTGACAAGTGTAAGGCGACCAGCAGCGAGACGACGAATGATCCTAGAAAACGAGAAAAGGTTTCTGAGAGAAAATTTGCTAACATTTTAAGAGCAGGTCACAAATTAATCAAATTGTAAAATAAGAACACAATTTTAGGAAATTTAAAAACCTATACAGCTAAAAGAGATTTGAACTTTTTAAACAAACAATTTCCAAATACTTTTTTGTGAAAAGGTTAGTAAACTTCATGCGTAAACAGATGTCTGTATTTAATTTTATTGTGTATGTTGAAGTTTGTCGTTTAAGGTAATTAAAATAATTTATTGAAAACAAATTTTACTTCATAGCAATTAACGGAATTAGACCTATTAATTTTAATTTTTTAAAAAATAATTTATTAATCCTTATTCGGCCTGTTAGGCCTTTCAAGGTTTTGAATCATACATACAATAGAATTAGACCTGATGTGGAGTCTATGCTTTCTGTTATCTCATTACCTTCATTTCCGCTGTCACCTCAGTAAACGGCCGATATTTGCTGCAACCATTAGTGACCGCTTTCGACAGGTTTAACTCCATACGAAGATTTCCAGTTTTATATTCATTGGCAAAAAGTCATCATTTTCGATCTCCTTACATACTCTGGAAATTTTGTAACACTTATTGTGAGACAACTGTACATGATGTAAACGAGAGAGTAAAAAATACGAATGCGGTGCCACTTTGACGTGTGCCTAGAGGCTTGGAAGCAAGCTGAAGCGATCTCGGGAAGTGCGGCTCGAAGGCGCGGAGGCGTGGAGGCGCGGAGGCGTGGCGGTGCGAAGGTGTGGCGTGCGGAGGCGGGGCGGTGGATATCGGAAGGGCGTTGGAGGGAGGCCGCCTCGCCACGCGGGTCTGGCCTCACTCCGCGCCGCGCCTCGCCTCGCCTCGGTCCCGCACCCAGCGCGCGCTAACAGCCCCTGCCCCCGCCAATTATGCCGCATCTGGCAACACGATGCACAGCGCTCGCCGATCAACAAAGACGGTCAGCGCGCCGACTCACAAACAGTGAGGTCAGCGTTTCGGCGAAATTCACATAATACAAATAGGCTACGATACATTTTCCACCTATTCATCACCTCTGCAGTACATATTATTTTGCAATCGCACTTCATTTAAATCGACACGTACACGTGAAGTCTGTGTGTGTGTGTGTGTGTGTGTGTGTGTGTGAGAGAGAGAGAGAGAGAGAGAGAGAGAGAAAGACAGAGAAAAAGAGAGCGAGAGAGAAAGACAGAGAAAAAGAGAGCGAGAGAAAGAGAAAGAAAAAGAGAGAGAGAAAGAGAGGGAAAGAGAGAGAGAGAGAGAGAAAGAGAGAGAGAGAGAGTGTGTGTTTATGTAATCGTCAACACCGTGTATTCTTGATAGTCTCGGATGTAAATAAGCCGAGAAACCAAGTGTTGTCAGGTTCTCGGAAAGTTGGCGGCACGAAACAAGCAGGGCAGATGCACTGACTGCGGTGCGTGCTTCGCAGTAGCGTCTGGTGCTGCTGATCGCGAGTTCTGCCACGCGCCGTGTTCTTGCGGTTGGCTCGGTGCGGTTATAAATTATGACGGAAACATCAGCGCAAAGGATGGAATCATACAGCACGAGGCGGTGCCGTAAGGGGTAAGATATGTAGTGTCGCGAATCGCCTTCTCACGGATCCTTTAGGATTCTGACTACACGGACGTCGTGATCCGTCGAGGAATGGACCGTCCTGGGGATTCACCTTGGGTTTCTAGAAAGCATTCAGAGTTGATTCGAAATGTAATCGACTAAACACCACTTAGGAACGCTTTGTTGTAGCTGGAAATAAAAAATTCCAAGATGTTATGATAGTGTTTCCTTTTCTTTTAGGAACATCCGGTTTTTGCCCCACCTTCTTCCGAACTGGCTTCGCAGCCTGAGGGACCAACCAGAGGCTCCAGCGGTCCCCTAGAAATCGTTTTCCTAGAAAATCTTCCCTCGCGCATCCCGCCGTGGTAAACCTCGAGCCCATCTTCTCAATACGTTATGAACAAAACAACTGTAACAAATAGAATTTAAAATCAAGATATATGTAACAGCGACGTATGTATTCATTCACACGTCCCAAATCTTTTTCAAGACTGTCAATCAAAAACCACTTCTAATATCTGAACATTCACAATTCTTCACAGGTTGTTCCACCTGGCAGCCACTCGGTGCCAAGACATGGCTCCATCTGATAGGACATGCGCGGCGAACGCGTCCGCTATTGTTGCCGCCCACGGGCGCCTCGGCGGCAGCGGGGGCCGGAGGCGGAGGTCGCGGAGGCGGACGCAAAGGCCGCGCGATGCAACGGGGAGGAAACCGCAACCGGGAGGCGATTCCAGAGAAACGCACGCAACCTCGCGGCCGATCAAGAGACGCCGGCGGCGGCGCGGGGGGCGGGGTACCCGCTGGCCTCGGCCGCCGCCCCCGTGCGCCCCGCCCCCTCCCTGCCCCGCCCCCAGTCCTCGCGGCGCCGCGCTTCTAACAAGCCGGAATTGTGTGCGTCGAGTGCGTTGTGTAAGCCAAGGGCGCCTCCGGATCGTCCCTCTTCATCTTAAATGCGGCGAGAGTGGGAAACGTGGCGTGCTGGGTCGCGCTGGAAAATGAACGGGCGTGTGGGAGGGGAATCTTTCGATGCGACGGGGAGAAGATAAAAATGATTTTACTGTTCAGGACAGGGTGGACAATAAAGAGGTCATCGCTCCGACATTCGACTTTTCAATTTGGCGAGGTATCAGAGAGAAAGGAGATGTATCAGGAAAGGATGTATCAGAGAGAAAGGGAAAAGGAGGCAGAGGGAGGGGAGGGGAGAGGAACAAGAGACGAGAGCAAGATCGAGAGTGTGTGACTGTGCGTAAAAGAGAGAGAGAGACAGAGAGAGAGAGACAGACAGAGAGAAAGAGAGACAGACAGACAGATAGACAGACAGGCTTACAGTCAGGGAAACAAAAGATATATTTACCTCTTCTAAGATGTACTTATCACGGGAAAGTGGTTTTTAAATACCACCAAGGCAGCACACTCACACGCATTCTGTGAATAAACATTGTAAACATTGTGACAGTGATGCACGACGGATGCCTGGCAATGAATCAGTGCTATTAGTTGTTTCCGTGAGAATAACATCATAAATGGCAGCAGTGATAAGGTACGACGTGACATGTAAACACATTGAAACAAACACTCTACTATAATTGAAACTTTTATAAATATCACTCGTATATCTCAGGAAAGACCAAATAAGAACATCATTCTCGCCAAAAATACTCGTATTAGTGCCATAAAAATAACTTTATCTCAGAATAACTATTTAAAGAGAGTTTATGCACACCGCCACCAGGGGTGTATCTGATTTTAGTTTGACAATTACCTCTGACAAATTTATGTTCCAAACCGTGAGTCCTATAGATTCTAAACCACCGTAACCCGAACGGCTAAACGATGCCCCTCAAGTGGCTAGGGAGAATGGGGGTTCAGAGTCCTTTTCCAAATATAAAACACGCCAGGCGAGCGTTGGACTTTCATTTCATCGTTACCTTTAGGCAGTTATATATGAACTGATTTTAAACTAAGCTAACAATTCCCATTGATAAATTAAAATATGGTTTTCCACACTTCGTTGAGAATTTATATACAAATTTCAGAAAAAATAGCAAAAGAAATCACAAAAATGTGTCCGACTGTTTCGTTTACATTTTCCCCACATCAAATGTTCAATTATGGAGCTTCTCTGAATTTCTGGACATCACACTAAGTAGTATCAAGTCCATTGCAGAAGTAAAGGACATCCTCTTTAGATGAATGCCAACTTGGCGACACATTCGTGTACAAATATGTGTAAAAAAGAAGAGAAAGAGCGAGACAGAAAGAGGGAGAAAGAAACAGCGAGAGAGAAAGAGAGGGATAAAGAGAAAGAGAGGGGCAGACGAAAAATTGCAAACACATTTGATCGCCGAAGTACAAGTTCAATGTAACACACGAGAATTTGCACAAGATAAACCGGTCCAACTTACATCTAAATTAAAGAATCAAACGTTATCACGTGATACGAAGTAGACAATCACACTCATTTGCTCAATTGTTCTGGCCACTGTACATCCCCGCAGATTGCTTCACCAGCAGTTACGTCTTAATTATAAATGAGTAAACGCCGCCACTGTCAAATTAATTTGTCTCCCCTACGCTCCCCTGGTGCGAACATTAATACGTTTAAATCATCGGTGTTTAAGAATATGAACGTGTTTTGGAGGTGTACTGAGCACCGATATTGCATCCCCAATTCGCCTTCACTATTCCCTCCGCGCCCGCACCCGCCCACAGGGCTCTGCGCGGAGGCGCTCTCTCTCGCCGAGCACGCGCGCCCGCCCACCGCCTCCACGACCCGGCCGCCCTCCGACAGCGCGTGACGTCAGGATGTGGCGTCGCCAATAAAATATTGATGTTTCAACCCCCCCCCCCCATCTTGAAAATGCGTTACTAATGCAGCGCCTCACCAATCCATGACTAACTTTGAAGTTCGCGGGGGAGAATTTCATTTGACGGTGATTGGGTAATTTATAAATGAGTTTTAGCTGACAAATTGTGCCAAAAATGTTCAGAGTGTTAAAAAAAATATTTCACTGAATATTACAACTACAATTACTACAATTACAATATTATAAGAAACTACACGTGTTTATCGTATATCTTAGGCCTTCGGTGTTTATATCTATTAGACATTATTAATTGAACCTTCTAATTCAAGACCTCTTTTGGTACTAGATCCTCTGTCGCGTAGACCTTATGTCGCATTAGACCTGCTTCGCAATAGACGTCCTGTTCGTTAGACCTAACGAGTATTAGACCTTGTGCCCGTTGACCTAACGACCTGAAACCGTCCGCACGCACACGGACGCTGGCGTGCGCCTCTGAGGGCCCCAAGGGAGCGCGCCAGCACGCGGGCGGGGCGCGTGCGCTCGCGTGACGTCATCGGAAGAGGGCGCATGATCCAACAAGCGAGGTGCATTCGTGCGTAAGAGATTAGGGAAACGGGGACGCTGTGCGAGAACTGACCCGGTTTCTACGAGACCTATTAGATAATGTCTTAGCATGACTGCGTGCTTACTATTGTTTTCAAAAGGTAACGGTTGCGAAAAGAGGATACTTTTCCATCGAATTAACGCAACCGATGATGAAAAATTTCGAAGGAAGTGATATGTGCGAAGTGTCACAATTACGATTTCACTGTCATATCTTTCCGGGCAAGAGTGAATCCGTAAGTACTTGGGGCCGAGCAATTTCAGTTAACTTTTCCTTCATAAATATTTTAGACATCTTTAAAAGCTAGCCCAAAATTAAAAAGATGAATATTTCTTTGAATATCATGTAATCAATATGTGACATGGATTTGAACAAACTGAGTAAAACTACGGATGAAATGTCTTGGATGCCCCTGGATGGGCCAGTTTTCTTAGTACGCATACATAATTTCATCAACATGGACGTGCGCTGACTCATCAGCTTGATAGGGCGTAATCTGTCAGGACGATAATTTTTCTCATTTCCGTTCTTTTGAATCCGAGATAAAATATTCTGAAAGGGATGCAGAAGGTAATTGAAAACCCTCTTCTTGGTCATTCTTGTATTGAACATGCTCGTCAGGATACAACATTCAACACTTTTGCGAAAACTGGAGAAAAGATTTAGTACCCCACGGAGGGCCATTGGATACGCACCAAGTAAATGCTTAGAGTCGCCGCTAAAAAAGGGGCCACATTTCAATTTAAACGACATGTTTAATTAGTTAATTGAAGAATGTTCTAACGTTTTTTATCATCTATGCAAAAAATTACGAGTGTTCTAATCATGTATTGAAACTTGGATTAATCATTAAGAAACCAGTAAAATCATTTCAATTCATTTACTATTTCTAATTTTTTGAACAAATCAGAATGTGGAATATATTCGTATAAGAATAATATTTTTTGGAGTCAATGCACAGTTTTTTAAATAATTATCCATGTGAGGGCCCGTCATGATCCAAGTCACCTTGTGAATTAAAACTCAATTAATGTGGTGACAAAAAGTCAGAGTAAGGATTAAAGAGTTTTTCTGAAATCTATTCATACAGCTTATCTCCGATTTTTCACTTAATTTGCTCCCTGCATAACATCAAAAGTTTTAAAAATATTTCCAAATCCACAATTGTTTGTAAGCACACGTATATCTAAAAGGAGAAAGTCACTAACGCCATTATTAATATGATATATAGTATTTTTTTTAAATTTTATTATTTTTTTAAGTGCAAAGGTGGCAATTTTATTTCCGTAATCATTCTCATTACATACACTCAATATTACAATATACAACTGTCAACCTCAAATAAATTTTGGCAAGAGAAGAACAATATAAATTGGGTTAACGTAAAACTAAGTTATGAGTATTTTGAACGCATTACGCTTTACGGTTCATTACATTTCTGGTGCTTAACAGCACGGTCTAAAAACAAAAATTCGCGGTTGATTACGTATCCACGACCTCATCCAATTTGCCACGTTTTCTAGTATTGTCTTAATAAATTACATCGACGGCTCTTATTTAGTTCATTTTCAAATATTCCTCTTATATTACTTCTCATTGCTAATCAACAATTTAAAAAAGTGAAACACAAATAAAATACAAAGTAACTTAATACTGCATGTGATACAAATCAATAGAATCTCTACGTAAGTCCTCGAACGTACGCACGTTTTACATTCGCGTCAGCCACCCGCCAAAGGCCTTTGGTCGTGCTCAGCGAAGTGATGCTAGGCCTAATGCGCAGTGGCGTCTGGCGTGGTATTCGAGGAAGCCTTCGCGAAAGGCGCCCCGAGTCACTTGCAGGCGAAACACGCGGCGCCGGCGCGCGGCCGAACGGTCGCCACAGGGGGCCCGGCGTGGGCGGGCGCGGGCGCGGCGCGGGCGGACTGGACGCGCGGCAGAGGTGTGGCGGCGGGCGCCGACGGATTAACGATGTGGCTGGTGCAGGGAGAGGGCGGGGAGGATACAGGATGGCGGGGCAGAGGCGGGGCGGAGACGGGGAGGCGGCGAGGCGGAGGCGGGGTGGAGGCGGGGCGCAGGCGAGGCGGTGGCGGAGGCGTGGTGGTGGCGGTGGCGGAGGCGGTGGCGGAGGCGGTGGCGGAGGCGGGGCGGAGGCGGGGCGGAGGCGGGGCGGAGGCGGGGCGGAGGCGGGGCGGAGGCGGGGCAGAGGCGGGACGGAGGCAGGGCAGTGGCGGGGCGGAGGCGGGGCGGAGGCGGGGCGGAGGCGGGGCGGAAGCGGGGCGGAGGCGGGGCAGAGGCGGGGCGGAGGCAGGGCAGTGGCGGGGCGGAGGCGGGGCGGAGGCGGGGCGGAGGCGGGGCGGAGGCGGGGCGGAGGCGGGGCGGAGGCGGGGCGGAGGCGGGGCGGAGGCGGGGCAGAGGCAGGGCAGTGGCGGGGCGGAAGCGGGGCGGAGGCGGGGCGGAGGCGGGGCGGAGGCGGGGCGGAGGCGGGGCGGAGGCGGGACAGAGGCGGGGAGGAGGTGACGGGGCGAGGCGGAGGTGTGAAAAGGGGAAGAGAAGGCGCGGAAAACATCTACGCCGCACACCCACCGCAGCGCGCACGTCCCGGCAGCGTAAACAAAGCATCAGACTAGGCAGCGCCGGAGGTTCCAAAGGGGCAGGTGCTCAACAGACGGCACAAGACGTGACGACAATCGAAAACAGTTGAAGTATATTTAGCACCTGAGGCGGACTATCTGCTACAACGCTCTGTGTTTCATGTCGAAATATTTACATGTAGAAAAATGGAATGTAAAATATACGAAGGCTCCGAAAAGAAAGGGCGTGAAGCACTCAGGTTTATAAACCCCTCAACAATCATTTCACGGGAAGCGACGGGCAGTGAAGGCCGACAGGTTCGCTCACAACCCGCTGATGGACCGCGTCCTTGTGGGACTGCGAAACAAGGGTGCTTGTGGAGCGCTGCTGTCTGAGCGGCCTCCTCTACAACTCCTCCTTGGAGGGCGCCGCAGCCGCGAGCGGAGGCGAAGAGAGAAGAGAGGCGTTTATTCGACCGTCGGCGCCCCTGCCATCATCGCCACCGCCATCGCCAATAGCGCCTCCTGCGCCCGCAGACGGACCGCGTCCATTAGCGGAATGCGCCCAACGTGTTTACATCGCGCGCTAAGCTCCCACGTCGAGGGAGCCCCGCGCTGGTTCCCACACACTGGCGATTCCTTCCTAATGTCGCGGAGGCGAACGGAAAAGATCCCTCATGTTCGGCTGGGGAACTCGCACACTGTCAGAAGGAGCAGAGTGAAACCGTCGGAAAACGCAAGTCTTGGATTAGGCCCGAAGGACTGGAGGCTAAAAACGCTCACACCATGGTCCGGAATAACAGTTATAACGTGGAATATTGAATTTGCAGAAACGGCACAAACGCTGGACATTTCGACTTCCTGAAACTTAAATTTAGAACATCTCGGACGGAACCACTCTTTTTATTCGACAGTTCACTTGATTCTCGATTAACGCTAATTCGTTAAATTATGCTAATAGTTATGTTAATAAATAATGCAATAAATTATGCTAACATGCTATTGGTATTGGGTGAACGTTCTCCTTTACTTGCGTATCATTCTATTATTGAATTTCAGTTTCATTCAGCGGTTGTACAAGTGAAGACGTTTAGTGCGTTTCATTAAAATGTTGTCTATTGAACTGTGTTATGTCTCAGTGTGTTTATTATAATATTGTATTTTAAATAATAATATTCACTTTCTCGTAATTTAATAAACTATAATGCCTTTGAATTTTTACACTGAAAATATTGAAAATTAGGCCTTCAATAAAACTTGACAACTAACCTCCTATACGTTAGGCTAGACTTTTTCATGAAATAGTCCAGTTTCCCACGTCTTTTAATTTCAAAGAAAGTTTTATTGTACTCTTTTGTTGAAATTTATTGTGTGCAAAGCTGGTTCATTTTATTAGAATAGGTACCAAGCAGCCACAACGGCTTTTTAGGTTTATCTGTTTATAACATTATGCATTAATTTGTTGTTAATATTCACTGGTGGCTGCAGCAGTTTGTTATTTTGCAGGTTGAAGTTGTACTTGCTGTAGAACTTCAATATGCAAAATACGAAAGTAGTAAGTAATGTTGTAAGTCATAAAGTGAATGTAAAAATGTAACTGCATGAAACCATCACATATGCTCCCCAGACTGCTGAGCCAGCATTTTCCTTCTCGCAAAATACGACTCATTGAAGAAACCACTCAACTAGAAAAAACGGGCCACGAAACGTAAACTCTGAGAGCATAGTTAAGAATACAGCCGAACAGCCGTGTTTACCAGCTCAGCAGCGAATGATGAAGTCGTTTGACCAAAGCGTCACAAGTAATGCGTACGATCAACTCGAATTATGGTCCATTAGAGTGATGGTGGCGGAGAAGGAGGAGGTACTGGAGGTGGAGTACAGGCAAGAGGAAGGAGAGGAGAAGAAGGTAGATGAGAAATCGAAGAAGACGATAGTGGCGGAGCGTCATGAGGACCAAGTGGATCGCGAAGACGAGGCAGATCATGAGGTCACGGTGGTTAATGAGGACGAAGCGGATCATGAAGACGAGGCGGGTAATGAGGACAAGGCGGATTGTGTGAATGCGATCATGGGATCTAGGAGGATGATTTGCAGCCGAGAATGAGGAGACGGCGGAAGGAGAGAGGAAGGCAGCGGAGTAAGACAGCTAGCAAACGAGAAGTCAGCGGGCGAAGACAAGGCAAAGCAAAAAAAGAGGGTGTGAGGGCGGAGGCGGAGACAACGCGCAAGGCCGACGGACACGCGCAGCTTCTGTTCACCCGAGTGCACACGCACTTAGTGCATTGGGCGCCGCCGAGTTTCGATGCGATGAGTGCAAGCTCCCAAGTTATTTTTAAACATTTCGAAAGGCAGTAATTCGGTGCGAAATAAGGTAGCCTTACCGCGCAATACTTAACATTTATCGAGTTGTTCCTAAATAGTTTAGCATGGCGACTCCAGCCGGTATTTCAAAAAGTTTGATTTGTGCTTTACAAATTCATAAAAAAATAAATTTGAAACATATCGGCTCGTGCATTTCGGGCATATAAAATCTCATAAAAAGTATCGATTAAAATACTTATTTAAATGTTTGTTTCATTACAAATTAAGCGTTAATTATCGTCCATATGGTTAATCAAATCGAAATTATTCATGTAAATGCGGAAAGAAAGAATGGTAATTTACGGCGTTTCACCAGCGTATTCATGGATACACTGAAACCATAGAATTCTTCCGGGAGAGAATCGGCGAAGAACTAGCACAATCGATTTGTCTTATTATCAAATCACAAACAAAACCAATCCCAATGATAGACAAAAGTGTGTTTATTCAATTAGTACATAAATAGATTGCCAACTTACAGTAAATTGGACAAAAAAAAAGTAAATTACGTGAATATCAATATTCACTCATCTCCTTCCCCAAAAGCAATCAAATTTATACTAATATAACCATGAACAGTTTCTAGTCCTAATGCTGCTTGACACAGAAAGATAGCATGAGATCTTCGCTCAATATGAAGTTGTGTGTTCGTTGGTTGAAATGATAACCCACTAAATTTACACTCTACTTTGAGACGATCCTCAACGCAACTAAGAAGCCGTTGACCTGCCGAGAGCTAGCCGAGAGCTAGGATAGGTAGTTGTAACGAGCACCGGACAACGTAGGGCGCACTATCACGATCCCTAGTGGCGAAGAGGTTGAAACAGGTCACGAGCCGAGTATAACCAAGATACAAAACACCGGCACAGGACTTCCGAGGAAATCGGAATAATTTCTGATTGGTTGCAGGTCATTATGACTCAACGAAAACTGCTCGATGGCGTCAGCAGGAAGAAAACTATTCATTAACGAAATCACAGAACGTGAAGACGCGCGACAAAAGACACTGTGCTTATGCGCCTGCTGATATGAATTGTGTAGTAAACAGTCCTTTGCAAGCCGCGATATTTTAATAAATAAAGACTGAACAGAATGGTATTGAAGGTGCAGCTACTTCCCCTCGTCCATCAGCTGAAAGATCACGGTCAAGCGAAATGACCAAGAATAAATATTTTGGAAAGAAAAAACGATTTTTTTTCTCACGGATTGTACCGTGCGAGCGACAAAGACAGACAATTCCGCTGTTGCGCGGGCTCACTCGCAGGGACATCGATCCTTCGTGTGATGAACAGGGGAGATGTCATTGAATAATTAATTAAATTGATTACATTAACAGCAGTCAGAATTAGTATTCCATAAGGATACGTCAGTTAAAAGCCTGAAAATGTCAGGACAGTCTGAAAAAAGTAGGTTGGCGAATTAGTTTAAAAGGCTACCTAGCAATAAAAGTATTGATATTTTCGTTCATTTTGTAAATAACAACAGAAATACACTTAAGAAATGAAATTTCAGATAAACGGAAGTCTGGAACGTCATAAAGAAAATTTGTACCTACAGTCATCGCAAGTTCATCAATCATTCATTAAACAGGTCAAGGCACTTTGCCATTTTCACTAGACGTGAGATTCTACAAACGCCGATGACAGTCATCGAAATGCACTCACCATTTGAGGATTTTTACATCAGAGTCAGACGGCAACATTTCCCGGTAGGGCTGGAACTCTGAGCCGTTTTTCGCGCCGCAGATTATTTAAATACTTGACAGCACGAAAAAACATCATCGTTGTAGCTGTCGTTGTTTTCCTTAAAAGCCTTTGGTCCTTTCTGACTTCGAGAGGTGTTCGGCAAAAAGCCAAACCTTTTTCTTGCGAGCCATCTTGATCTCGTCAATGACATTGCAAATATCAACATTTCTGTAATATCTTCTTCAAATGAGGTTCCACAAGAAAACAAAAACACACACAAAACGCGGAGAACTCCTTAACACGGGAGAAAATGAACACAAGTAAAAAATCATGGGGGCATCCAAAAATTACGTAACGCTAAAGAGGGAGGGAGGGGGAGGCAGCGTTTCGCTGCGTTACATAGGGATAGGGGGTGCGTTACGAGAGGGAGGGGTGTTGAAAATACCCGAAATTTGCGTAACGTAATTTATGGACGGCCCCATATCGGGATAACAAAATAATCGAGCACGTGGGTTGACGCTTTGGGGCGAATTTCGTTGTAGGAGTCCCCGTGTTTAGAAATGAGCGGCGACTCGTTTTGCCGGGAGCAACTGATGCCGGGAGACGCGTTGGTGAAGAGCTGGGCTGTGCCGATTGCAGCCTTCGCAGCGGGCACGCGCTGCCGGGCGCCACGCACGGCCGGCCCTGGACGCCGCCGCCGCTGACGCACACGCGCCCTGGGCGGCCAGCGCCTGACGCGGGTGGGCCGCTGCCACGAGCACGCCCGGGGCGGGGAGGGGCGGGGCGGGGCGGAGACGGACGGCCGAGGATGAAAGTGGGTGGGACCCGACAGGATGAAGAGGAAGCTTCTTGGGCGGAGAGAGACAGGGAAGGAGAGGGAGCGTAATAGGGCAGCTTCTTCAGGTGCACAATTTTATGTAGGATATTCCATATCCGTCCATATGAAATGTTCACAATCACAGAAATATCATGCCCCGTCACCCGATGGTCTGCCAGTATCGTGGATGTTATTCGCCATTTCTAACCTCAATCGGGCGGCCCGAATATTCTGCACGTTCAGTGCTCGTGTGGCCATGTTTAAATTCATTAATCCAGTAATTAATAGTATGTACTGGTGTAGAGTCCCAATGAACTTATTTCAGTTCAAATTGTATCTGGATGGCAGTGCACTTCATTAAATAGCGGTTTTATCACGAAACTCGACTTTCTCCTTTTTTGCACTCTCTCCACCACAGTGAATTACGATGGCCGCCAACAAACAACTGCACATCGCATTTATTTGTAAATTTTAGCAGAGCCCTCACTCTTAGCGAACAATGACGTCAGACAAAACAATTCCTATGTTTTCATGGAAATTTATCACACTTACCAATCCACCGATTAAACCACTTATTAAATATGACTAAACGATAAAAAAGAAAGAAAATTAAACACTAAAAGGCCCAGTACATAGTCTTATTTAACACAGTGTTACCAAATTAACTACATTAAAAACCACCACCCACTGAATACTGATTTCTTTAACCGACGTCTTTTTCAATGCCAGTTTGGCCCGGTTATTTTAAGTTAAAAAACGGATATAACCTAGACAAAAAAATATTCGAAAAAAACTGGTGAAATGAAAACGAAAAAAACCCAATCAGGTTCAGGTTATAAGAGGCCCTATGGCCTCGTCCTGCGACCCGTCGGCAGCCGTCGGGCGACAATGGACGCTGCGCTGGCGAGAGGCCGAACTGGAGGGCCTCTGTCCGCCGAAAGCCGTGAAGGGCCCTCTTAAGGCGGTTCCACACATTCGCTATTCGGCGAACAGCGAGCAACCGCTCGCCGAATCCCGAGTAGTGTGGATGGGTCGCTTGCTACCCGCCGCGTGTCTGTCTTTTGGACACATCAAAGGGAGCGAACATTCACCGAACACATCAGCTGGTCGGGATCGGGCGAGCAGTAGCTCGCTGCTCGGCGAATGCCGAATGTGTGGAGCCACCTTTAGAAGCCATCCCCGCTCGCTCGGCGCTTTCCGCGAACTGGCCGCGCGTTCTCGTCGTATCGCTTCTTCATATGGAATTCTCCCCTAATCTGATTCACACATTTGCTTTCCTTGTCCTAATGTCACTGATCGCCTGGTGTTTACAATTACCAGCCAACAAGGAAGTTCTCGCTGTAGTGCTTTAGCAGGAAGCACTGCAAATGGTTAGCATTACTATAATTCATTACGTCACACAAAATATTTTAATGTTCATGCGTGACTTAGCACTGGAGCCTTTTTATCAGTTGGGACTACAAGTTCTAACTGAATTTTCGAACTGAAAGTAAAACATCGGATTAACAATAATTTCAAGAAAAGAAAAAATAACTTTAAGGGACGATAAATTCATAATAGTATGTTATTGAATCTTGAAAAGACGATACAAGGTTTTTAAAATAGTGTTTAAAGGAATAGCACCATATAGTAGAAAAGTCAAATATTCTTGATCTTTTGCTCAGTTTCTTTACCATAATTTATTCCCTTTCCCGTTATAATCATTAGAAAAAATTGAATAAACTGATCATCGAAATAGATTTGTGACATTTTCTACAGGATTTTTTAGAAGGAAGAAAACTGGTTGCTAACCTAACGCAAATTTTGTTTTACCGCATCAAAACGTTTTCTTTCTTAATATAAGTGAATTGTTGCTGTCCCTCTGAACGGAGCTGACTGGACGGAACGGTACTTCCATTAACATTTAATTATCAAATGAACTTCCTTTGTCTTCCACACTGCATTTGCTTAGTAGAGAAGCCCAAGCCTTGCTTTCGAAGCGACAACTTGACGCAGAAGCTGGTCCCGACAAGATAACAGTACCTTCACCACTTTTTAACCTTCACTAATTTAGCTCTTTTATCCCACTCCCCAATCTGTAACTCATATTAACACCACCTTCAAATAAACTCCCCCCCCCCCCATGAACACAACATTTGAGCTACATTGTCTTCACTAAATAATTCGGTAAAATTTCTTACAGATAATGGAACACTTTTTCGAATTTAATCTCAACATACATTTCTGAAATTTTAATCTCAAAATACATTAATGACATACACAATTAAACAAGAAATATACGTAGAAATTAAAATTGATAATTATTATCTCCGAAATGTTCCGAGAGTTCATCTTCCATCAACCCCTCGTCCCTGCCCCCCCGGCAAATGAGCAATGGCCACAGCAGCTGACGAATGTCAAACGTATACCACACCAACCCTCTCGGTAATTTTTGTTGAAATAGCATAACACCCTTACAGTGCGATTTTTCTAACTCTGCCTCTCGAATCCCTACGGCCACGGTGGAATTTCACACTATTTCACGTCTTTCTCGTTCGTGCCGCTAGACGTCGCATGATCGCAAGCACGGCTTGATAAGGTCGCGATCACGCGATACCTAGCGGCGCGACTGAGAAAGACGCGAAATATCGTGACACATTCCATTGGGAAGACGGGCCTTCACGACTAAAGATGTTATGAGTCGGCTGAATATAAAATCTACTCCAGATTGCAACCCGCTACCTAAGGAGCAGATCTAGGGACTGTCGGTGCCTCTACAATACTTTGCGCAAAATGTGGGCTGTTCCAAGTAAAGCGATTTCTTGCACTTCCCAGTCTTTTGAATTACCTGGGAGTTTAGCCAAGTTCTTATACAAATTTTGCGGAACGAATCCCAGAGCTCCGATAACTATCGGGACGGCCTGTGCTTTTACGCCCCACATTCGGCAGATCTCGATTTCCAAACTCTTGTATTTTAGACGTTTCTCTGCCTCCTTGGTAACGACGTTTTGACCGCAAGGTACAGCAACATCGACAAGTAAACACGATTCAGAGGCAGAATTAGAAAAATCGCAGTGTACATCAAAATGCTAGGCTAGTGCGTGCGCGCCTGCTCTCCGAAAAGATACTGCGCAGCTCCCCGGTTGTTGACGCTCCCCTTCTGCCGCTGACGCAGTTCTCATCTCCCGCGAAAAGAAGAGCTGTCAGTATCTATTCGCGAGCGCCTGCGGGAGTGCGAACGAATTTGCGACCTTCTGATAAGAGCATGAAGGTCGTCGGCGTTTCGGAAGCAGAGGACGAACGGAGGGAGGGTAGGGGAGAAAGGGAGAGAGACGGAGGAAGAGGAGCAGCGAGAGGGAAGAGGACGAGACGACGACGGCGAAGGCAGACTAAAAACGGTGGATGTGCAAATGTACGCGCGCTACCTCGTTCAACAACCGAAGGTCGGCCGCGCGCGTCAATCCGAAGCCGGTGGGAACCGGATACGGTCACCTGAAACCGACTCGGAATCTCTGCTCTGCCCTCACGTCGCACGCACGTAGGAAGATCATGTCATTCTCCATCAGTCGTTCTTCAATAGACACGCTCTGTGCCGAGCAATGACATGGATTATCGTCAAGGGAGCTCAATACATTGTTGATTACCACACAATTTCTAGTTCCCTCAGTATCACGCACGCTCTACGATTCTTCTACCATAGAGTAAAAACGGCGTGACTTTGAGATAACTGAGCGCGTTATCTACAGCAAAAATGGTAAGGGAGAAAAATCTTATGGAAAAGATCATCAGAGTGGATGAAATTTCGAAAGCCGTACCCTCCGGTTGAAGGCTTGTATTTTGTCGATTCAGGGCAAGGTCAAGCCAAGACCACGTGGTTCCACCCAGATCTTCGAGATACGTGCTTCTAACCGTTGTTGCAGATTCCGGCATGTAGTAGGCAGGGGTGAATTCATGCATAATCAAACAAAGCGCATTCTTAGGCCTCCTTCCCAAGAACTGCACTAACTTGTATATTACTTCATAAAGAAAACAAAATCTTTTAATGTTAATTTCTTAAACTGCAATGGTTACAGTTGATTTTCGTATTCATTGCTATAGTACGTTCAATATTTCAACATTATTAGGGCGCTCCCTTGTTTGGGGTTAACTATTTTCATCTGGTCGTGTTTATTACACATGAGGTAAGAGGCACAGAAAGAGGGGTGGATCAACATCACAAAAAACTGAAAGTTGTTCTCACACGACAGCATCCTGTACGCGACGCTTGATTGACGTACGTCGGCGAACGCACTCTGAGCACTTCAATGCGCGAAGTACATACAACAAACTCATGCACGGACACGGCGTTCCTCAGCGCAGACGCTGACGCACCACTTCGTACGCAGGCAGGAAGGCGTTGTGAAGTGCTTGCACGAAAGCTGCGAAAGGGCATATCAGCAAACGTGCCTCTCAGCCATTTCAATGCAAACAGCTGCTGCTTTGCTGTTCGTTAGCTCACGTGTTGCATTTTTTCCGTAATACGTTACAAGCGAAACCTAACCAAAACAATACAAATTTTTTGTACCTTCCGATAGAAGGATCAGAAGTAAAATACAGACGAGTGCAGTCCACAAACGTAAAATGCGGCTGTGAAATACAAATACATAAATGTAAATGCCGGAAAAGCATTATTATTATTATTATTATTATTATTATTATTATTATTATTATTATTCCAACGAGTCGCTGAGGTATGCTTCTTATATGGCAGCATGATTTTTCCTAAAACTTTCTCATACTTTCCAAACATATACGTACAACGTCATACATTCGTTTCCTCCTCAATCCACAGACACTACACAACACTACTTGTATATTTTGCACGGTTCACGCCATCTGGCGGAAGTTTTAAAAGCGCGTTAAGTACCTTTTAGAAGGAGTGACAGCAACGTGAAAAAAAGAAGTTCTGGTAACATTATACGATACCATTGACGATGCCTTGACCGTATTTAAGAACCCAAGAGACCATTTTATACTTCGCCGTACTTTTTTACGGTCGAACCGTTTTTCATAGCACACAAGCAATCATAGCATATTATTTTCATTAGCAATTAATTACAAATTAGGCGCAAATAATGTGCGACTCTACGAAGGTCAAAGATTCCCAGTTTAGTGTACTCCTATTTATCCTAGTTTCCCCATCGATCGTTCTCATATTCAAAGGTCATGACACTCATCTCAAAAATCTGAGTTACACATCCGAATTTTCTCGAGTCCCATTCGATGGGCCATCGTTTTCACTTATTCCCTACGGAGGAGAGTAATGCTGCACGAAAATAACGGCGAATTTTAGGCAGAAAACCTCTTGTTACAGGGCCCTCGTAATGAAAAAGTGGATAAATCCAGTTGCTAAATTTATCCTCTATCACGCTGTGTAGCCAGAATCCATGTTTTGTGCGTCCTTGATACCGAAAAAGCGAATGACGGCAAAACGTTGGTACGTCTGTCTGTCCGTCAGTGAACAACGCTAGCAGCTAAATCGTTCAACCGATTTTCTCCAAAACTGATATACCCCAATCAATCTGGCTGATGTCGCGGACCCTTGAATTTAAAACCGATATTCCAATTTCGGGGGGTACTTTACATAACGCTCCTGGGACATTTTCCAAATTTTCAAAAAAATGACTCTATTGTTTTTGATTAAATTTTGTTGCTGGATAGTGTGAAGGACGTTTAAGAGAATGGTATAAGGCTAATGATCACTGAAAACGCCAATTTTTCGAAGATTGCAAAGTTCAAAATATTTTCGGAGTGTTCCTACAAAATACTAAAGATAAGGATTTTTTCGCTTGATAAAATCTGTTCCTTCAAGATATATTTGGAAATAAAATCATCTACAATTTTTTCGCAAATTTGCGTACTTTTCGCGTAAGTTTGCGACAAAATATGGGGGGAAATGTATGTGCTGTTTTAGCACCAATATATTTCTTTTTAACTGCACGAGTGTCAAATCTGAGGTCTCAAAATCCAGTGGAAGCTCGTGCTTAGACTGGGCGGTTGCACCAGACAATCGAAAAAATTCTTATGTGTAAAGAATACATATTTGACATTCGAGATATTCCAACAATATCGAAGTCGATTTGAAATCAAAGAGCGCCCTCTCCGGCGACTTGTACGCGTTCACCAATGTCACGCTCTTCAGCTCTTTTACTGCATTTACTCTTTGAACCTACGCTGCGAATCCACATGCTTCAACATTGGGTCCCCGTTGTTTTCGCACCGTAACGTTCGTCAGATAGAGCCGGCTTACACCGCAGAGAGGGGAGGGTGAAAGTACAAAAGTTCAGTCAACTCCTGACGGTATTGAAAGCTCTTTTTATTATGTTTGACGCATTTACTTTCATTTGATGTAGGGTCTGTTAACTCGTTTTTGTTTTATATAAATTATATTACCTGCAAATGTCTGAATGCAGAACTAATACAAAAACTTCAGCGCCCACTGGAAATCAAAGCGAGAATCATGTGCGCGGCAGGGAACAGGCACCACGCATAAATGTATCCGTAATGTTTTAATATAAACTTGTATTACCCTTAGTTGCAAATAATTTACATGAATTCCTTACGTTTGATTATATATTAGTGTTCTGAATTTTGGAATAATTTCAAGCCATTTCCTTTCGAAATGAAGACAAATTTGAAACTTCAAAACCATTTTATGAGAAATGCTAACATTCAAGTAATGTTATTGCATTTAATGCTCGATATAAATTACAGTGCACCACTTCCCCCCAATTACACATCAGCCCGAAAATATGGTTCACATATGTGTAATCGATTATTATCAAGGAGGTGGTAGGACATGTGTCGATTCAACTGCAACAAGCAATATAAGAGACGAGATCGCCATGACAGGCAAGAGTTGCCGTTCAAGAAATGATATTACGAAACATCAATGAAACTCAACAAGACCTTTTCACTTCAGCGCCAGAACTTCAGAGGGCCCGATCGAGTAGTGAGGTCACGTGTTCGAACAAAGCGACCGATCACGCACAAGAGCCCCGCGTCTTTGTTCCTTTACAGTCACCCATTCACGTACAGATCACAGCCGGATACATTGTAACCTTGTCAGTAGCGAACACTTGTTCTCGATGAGATTTCCTTCCTCAAAAGGTGCCGCGGGAGGGACAAAACGTCTTCTACACATATTCGCAGATGAAGTTCTTTTACATTCCCCAATCATTAACACTTCCATTTAGAGTGCCATTTTGTGCCGATTAATGTTCAAAATTAATGCTAGTACAAATAAATGAACAATTGCGTATTATGCATTCTCCATATTATGGGTTCTAGATTATCTTTCGAAATGTAGCTCGCATCTAGTTCAGACCAATAAATACTCTGAATCCAGTTCAGACCAATGAAAATTTCTAGTTAGACGTTCGTTCTGACTGCACGTTTTACGATAGAATAAAACTACAAACACAATCAAGTATTAAGCAAAGAGAACATATGAATTAACTCAAAGAGGAATTTGAAATGTTAATCGCCTAAACAAAATACGAATGAACCAATGATGATTATCTTAATAAACCCCTTTCAGTTATCTAACATCCAACTTAATCAGCCCACAGTAGAGGACAATTGCGTCACAATTCACTGTACGATAAGGAAGATGTGATAACGACACCAGCGCCATCTTCTTACTAGACACGACACTATCGCAATCGTACTGTGCACCTGTCAACAGTACCTGCACCTTGCTTCGGTAGTTACCCTCTTTACGTGTGATATTCCCCGTTTTGTTTTGCTATAATTTTATTCAATAGTCTAACATTACATTTTTCTAATTTTTATTCAATATGCAAACAGTACAAAGAAACAGTGTTTTTAAGCAAATTTAATAATATAAACAAAAAAATGTCTTTGAAGTGTTTACATTTTATTGAATTTTCAGTTAATAACAAAAGGGAGCATATACTGTTCCACACGATTTCTTGAGAGTGCGGGGGATACAGCCCGCGCGGTAAGTTTTCCACTCAAAAGACAATCATGTTTGGTAACTGCTTCAGGCCCCGAAGCAACTGCTTAAAATATCATTCCTGCAGCTTTTTATTAGTTTAATTAGTTACGTGTATCGAAGAAAGAACTCGTCGAATCGGGTATGCTCGAAAAGTCATCAATAGGGGTAAGAGTTTATTTAAAAATAAAAGGGAACACTACTAAAATAAAGCGATGGTGGGAAATTCTTGATGGTACTCAGAATTCAAAATATCTCGCGAATTTTCGAGGCAATGTTTCCGCAGCAACCTCTAAATTCTCGCGAGATCCATTATATTTTCGAAACAAATTGATGTTACCGTGTATCTGTGCGTAGAACTAAGGACAGTCTATAGAGATTTTGAGTCAGTTTTACAATAACCGGGAGTACGTTAATTGATTCTCGGGAGATTCTTTTCAACAGAAAAACAGCAGCAGATTTTTGCAACATTTGTCGCTCTAATAAACGCTTATTGTCATTTACCCAAAACCGATTTTATACATCCATGTCTTGCAATTAAAAATTAAATGCTTCATGTTTCCTAACATCGATTTTTGAAAAAAAAACAAACAAAAAAAAACCCCTGAAATTCAAGGAAAATTCTTGCATCTTTTTCGCCAGATTGAAATATTATTTAACAGAAAAAAAAACTTATAGTTTTCAGCATCCCACATGAATCTCGTGTAGGCTGCCCCAGCAACGCGAAGAAAACGGCAGCGGAGGGCGCTCACATATTATTCCGAAAGCCTCTCTAGGACCTCACACCACGGCTCCAAACGTTGAGTGCTACGAGAGCGGAACTTGACGAAGTGAGTGGAGGCGAGCAGCGCGGATACTCACAGCAGCGGGTCCGCGCGCGGCGGGCGGGCAGCGGGCGCGCCGCCCCAGCGCGCACACCGCCCCCAGGGCCACCGCGGGCATCGCCGGCCGGGGGCAGCGCTCTCCGCCGCGGGAGGAGCTGCGCTCAGCGCCTGCAAGCCGCCTCCGCCTCCGCCTGCGCAACACTCGCGATCGCTGGCGGCGGCGCTAGGGCTCGGCGCGGGCGCGGGCACCTGGGCAAACAGCGCGCGGGATGGCGCCCGCCCCACGCGCTCCGCGTCGCCGCCACCTCCAACCCCGGCCCCTCCCCCTCCCCAACTGCCACACGCGCACAACCATGGCCGCCTTTAATAGAGTTTTTGCACGCCTTAACGGGCAGCTATCGACAGCACTTTTGAGTCTGCGCATGCGTCAACTCGAAATCGAACTCGAAGTGTTAGCAGGCCCCGCTACTTCCCGAGATTTAGCGGACGACTTATATCGCATGGAAATCGATCATTCGATAAAACGTTATATGGAAATTGTTCATGATTCAGGCGGCAGAGGGTGTTGGCTAACACTATTTCTATGGGGATATACATCACACTGCCTTTCCGTCTTTGTCAACTGATTTGATTAAAGTTTAATTAGTGCTACTGCTAGCCTCACAGTTTTCAATTGCCCGAAATCATCGTCAGTTGTAATACATTGGATACGTTGTAAAAGCTTCACAACACTAGGCAACGTATTAGTGAAAGTCGGTAGAGTGCGTAGTGAATTCATTGGTTAGGTGAAGGAGAATTACTACCGAAGAAGAAGAAGAAATGTGATATTAAATAATAATAATAATAATAATAATAATAATAATAATAATAATAATAATAATAATAATAATGAAATAAAATTTTAAAAAATAAGACTTTTATCATTTCTAGTTAGCGAGTCAAATAATGAAAATCGGCATTGATAGGAAGGATTTTTTTAGTATAGTTAATTGCATTGTATTTCTTCACTTGCTTAAAAATTTGCCAAATGTTTGGATGAACTGGCAACATTGCATCTGTACTCTCGTACGTCCGGCTACTTGCCTTTCGTCTGTGCAGAATACAAGGGAGTCAGTTTTTTTTTATTTTTTTTATTGATTTATGTTGGTAGTACATAGTTCAGTACATTTTGTACTATACATATGTTTGAAGGCTTACATGCTAACTTACATTTAAAACTTACTTCTAACTCTTAAATCTAACATAAGGGTGAGGATACCCTTTTGGGTCCTCTATTATGGTTCGAATTCGGAGAAGGTTTTCAGGAATATGTTGTAGGGATATCTGTTTTTTATTCTGGTGTGGTTTGGATTTATTGCGAGTCTGAAGGTTGCAAGGGAAGGGATTTGAGGTAAATAATGATAAAAGTTAGTGGCTAGGTATGTGATGTGATGTTCAATGGGTTCTAGGCTGAGTTCTTTATGAAGCTGATGATTAGTAACAAACCACGGTGCATTGGATATTGTTCTAAGAAATTGGTTTTGAATGATTTGTAATTTTTTTAGATTGGTTTTTGAGGCATTTATCCAGATGGGACAGGCATATAGTAGTAACGGTCTTATGATGGATTTATATATAGCAATTGAAGAATGATATGGTAATGGGCTGTTTCTGTAGATTAGAGGTTTTAATTGCAGTAGTTTTATTTTAGCTTGTTTAACTTTTTCGTCTATGTGCTGTTTCCAATTGAGTTTAGTGTCCAAGCTTAATCCCAGGTATTTAATAGGTTTGTTAGGAGGATACCAGTTTATTGTATTGCTATTTATTGTTAGGGGGTGGGGGAGGTATAGGGTCTTAGCGTAAATATTTTTGCCGCGGTTTTGGTTGGATTTAGTTGAATTTTGAGTCTGGATGCCCAGCTATCGAGTAAGTTGAGATATATTTGTGTTTTATTTCTGATTTCAGTGATAGAATTGCCAGAAGAAAATATTGCTGTGTCATCCGCAAATTGGGCTGTGTGAATGTTCATTAATTTAGGAAGATCTGCAACGTATAAATTGAATAGTGTGGGTGAAAGTGGTGAGCCTTGGGGGAGTCCTGCATTTATTAGTCTAGGGTTGGAATGATGATTATTGACGTTAACGGAAAAAGTTCTATTGTTAAGAAAGCTATTGATAATTGATTTTATGTAGTATGGGGTGCCAATTTGTTTTATCTTGTACATTAGGGCTTGGTGCCATGCCCGGTCAAATGCCTGAGTTATGTCAATGAATACCCCTATTGTATGATGTTTTTTTTTGAAATGCTGTGTACATATGTTCCGATATTCTTAGTAATGCTGTGTTGACATTTTTTCAGTAAATCCAAATTGTTCTTTAGGAATTGTTTTCGTTACGTGTAGGTGACAGTTTAATCTTTTTAGTATAATTTTCTCGAACATTTTTGATAGAGATGGCAATAAACTGATCGGACGATAGCTGTCGGTATTTGCAGGATTTTTATTTGGTTTACAAATGGGAATAATGATAGCATGTTTCCAGATATGCGGAAAGTAATTTGTTCTGAAACACGAATTATATATGTTTGTAAGGGTGGCTATTGCTGGTGCAGGTAAATGTTTTAATACATTATTTGTATTGTCGTGTCCGGGTGATTTTTTGATTGGTAGTTTATTAATATTTTTTTTAATTTCGGAGGGTGATGTGTAATGTATTTTTTGGTGCGGTCCATATTCTTGTTCTAATGTTGATTTTGTTATGGTGATGTGTCCAGGATGAAAATTAGTGTTATTAACAGTAAAAGTTGAGGCAAAATGATTCGCTAGTTCTTCTGATTTTTGGTAGGATGTGTAAGCTTTATCTGTTGCTGTGTTTATAGGAGGTATCGTGTTTTTCTTCTTCAGTATTTTTCTTGTGAATTGCCACAGAGAGTTATTGTTTGCGCTGAGTGATTGGATTAAGTTATGGTAATGTTGGTTATTGAAGATAGTTATAAGTCTTTTTACTACATTTGTTATTAGATTTAGTTCTCTCTTTAGTTCAGGTGTTCTTAATCGGTACCAAAGTCTTCTAGTTTTATTTTTTATCGAAATTGCTTTTAATATTTCTTTCGGTAATATTTTATGTCTGGTTGATTTTGAATTGGGTGGAATGTTTAATTGTGTACTTTTTAGCGTGGAGTGTATTAATGCGTTGAAATGAGAGATGGATTGATCTATGTCCAGAGGGGTTTTTAATATTTTTATTTTGGGCAGGGAATTCTTCAATGTTTCTTGAAATTTTTGCCAGTTAATTTTTAATGAAGTTGGTTTGGGGGCGGGGGCGTGTTGCGGTGTGAGTTGGTGTGTAGTAATAATTACCGGGATATGGTCGGAGTCGAGTTCGAAAACAGGTGTTTAGTAGAATTTAATGTTAGTATTTGTTATGCCTATGTCAAGGATGTCCGGTTTCCGATTGCGATCCCGAGGATGATACGTTGGTTCCGATGGTGTGAGAATTCTTAGATTTGCAATGTTTAATAGTTGAGCTAGTATTTTTCCGTTATGATTATTTGCTTGACATCCAAAACTTAAGTGTTTACAGTTGAGGTCACCTAGCATCAAGGTTTTCTCGGTAGGGTGAAATAATTTAGGAAAATTTGCATTTAGAATTTTGGCTGTTGGGGGCTTATAAGCTGTTATTATTTTCCATGGTTGACCATTTATATAGATTTGAATAGCGACAGATTCGATGCCTGGTGTGACGGGCAGGTTTATTTGGTGGTGATTGAGGTAACTTTTGACAGCGATAAGTACACCTCCTCCTTTATTTTCCATTCTGTCTGTTCTATATATGTTATAACCTGGGATAAATATTTTATTTTTTATATTGAGGTGTGTTTCGGTAATACAAGCTACGTCAATTTTATAATAATGCAAGAAATGAATAAGTTCTGTTTTTTTATTGTTGATGCTATTAGAATTCCAATTCATGAAGGATATATTATTACTGGGTTGTGTTGGCATTGTTATTCCTCAAATATGCAGTGACTGAATTTTGAATGGTGTTGATGATGGAAGGGATTAGAGAATTTATAAAATTAATGATACAAGAAGTGATTGAGTTAATTATTGTGTTGAGAATAGGGTTATTAGATTCAGAATCTTGTGGTTGAGGAGTTGGCTGGGAGTGTGTGCGAGAATTTTGAAAGGTGGATTGGATTCTATTATTCACATTAGAGATATGGGTGAAGTTTCGGAGATTGCTAGTTTGGGGTAATCCTGGGAAAGTTTCTCTGGATTGGTTTGGAGGAGGGGGTGGTGGAGAGGATTGACTGTTTTGACGGTTTACATTATTTAGATTTTTGTTCCGCACATAGTTTTTTCTTTCAAGAATTTCTTTAAAATAATTACAGTTTGGGTTTCGTATGTCCGCACGGTGATTTCCGTTGCAGTTCGCACAAAGAGGGGTTTCATTTTTATGGGGGCACGACACAGAATAGTGATTTCCAGCACAAAAAGCGCACTTGATGACATGATTGCAGTTATTCTTCGTGTGACCGTAATCTAAACATCTTTGACACTGCAATGGACCTTGAGGTTTTCTACGTCTTTCTGTTTTCACACGGTGATTGCATATTTGCACTATATCTAGAATTGTTTCTATTGGCACGGCTCCATTGAACTCAGCGGCCACCACCGGAATAGGGTTATTGTCTTTTAGTAGTCTTGTAACTTTGATAATTGATGGATGACGCTGTTTTAAATCTGAAAATATTTCTAGTTCCGAAATACTCTGATGAACATTTTTGAAAACAACTGAATATTTTTTATTGGATGGATCTTTAAACGAATGAAAACTTCTCTGGGTTTGAATTAAATATTTAATTATGCTACGAAAGTCTGTAGATGTGTTAGGGCTGATTTTAACTTTGTTATTTTTTATGTCTGCTATGAAATTTGGTGTTACTTTTGATTTTAGTTCTTTGATGAAATTATTTACTTGAACAATGTGGGCAACAAATATTGGTGGGATTCTATTTGGCACACTTATTTGGTCTTGTTGGTGATGTTTTAGATACTCGAACCTTGTGTCCTCGGGCATGGTATGTTTATCAGCAAGCGGACCAAAGCTGTTTTCAACTGGCACATTATATTGTAGGTCACCATTATATTCACCATCACCAACATGATCACTATAATTGCTGGATTCCGCACTTTTCTTTTTATTCTGAAAGTCATCAAGTTCACCGACTGACCTTTTTCTGTTCTCCGCACCTGGCAGTGGAAGATGTTGCTCCATGCTGAGTAAAGCTCCAGTTGACTGGGTAGCCTCCGTGCTACCTTCGATGCTGCTGTGGGACGGGGCCATGCCGAATCCCACTTCCATGGCGACCTCTGATGATAGAATTTGCGGCGTTGAATTTTCGTCGCCGTTGATGAAATTGTTGATGTCACTGTTGTGAAGCGTTATCAGGGCTTGACTGATAGCATGCCCTGTTGATGGGTCAGTGCCACATGACATAGACTGGTTACTCGTTAGCGTGAAACGTTCACTGCGAGCACCAGTCTCTGTTACTTCGCACTGCGGGAACACAAACACTAGGCACTAAGTTCACTGGCAGACCGACCAAGCTCTACTGAGCGCTAGCGAGGAATGAGCAGCGGAGCTGGGTACGTCCGCACACCACCGCTGCTGAGCTAAGAGTGCAAGGGAGTCAGTAGCGTCAAATTATTGGCGGGGGGATTCAATTGATGAGGTACAGATTCCACCCAATATGAATATCTAACAAAAGATTGGAGAAAACATTTTCAGTGGTGGAGGGGTCAATGCAAGAATGTCTATTATTTTATTATCTAAGTTAATTTATTAAGATAGAAATTGAGTTTTTTTTTTTGTAAATAGGAAGTTAAAGATGGCAAATGCTTACCCATATTTTTTTTATATCATATGTGCAAATCATTAAAATTCACCAGTTTCATCAATGTTAACAATTTGCGCATCTTGTATACATTAACAATCAAGATATCATTTCTCATTTTCAAGTTACTATTTAACATAATACTGGATGCAGTTACATGATGTTAGATGAGCCGTGGCACAACACGACTGAGCAACATTCCGAGATAACGTTGGGGCGCCTCTTCCGAGGACGGCTCGCGGCTCCACAGAGCACTCCTTCGGAGCAACAGCGGCAGTGAATCCTAATGGCGCCTTGTGAACATGTCGCCCAAGAGTTCTCATCCACTACTTGGCCAGCATTCCGGACATCACCTAACGATCATCCGACAAGATACTATCAAGGAACGAGCAGACCTTCGTGATCCGCCAAGAGCCGATCGAGTAAGGCTGAGAAGACTGTTTCTCTCGAGCTTATTCAAAATCTCATTATTTAAGTAACAACTGCGGATATAGCCAGTATTACCAAACTTAATAAACCCTCCGGTCACTTCATTACGGAATTTTATGCCATCTCGAACGTTAAGCACTATCGATCTTCTGATCATGCGCAGTTCAAATTTCGAATCACTTTAGTGCATCTGCGTAAACGCAGAAGATCGATAGTGCTTCACGTTCGAGGTGGCAAAAACTCCCTATTACTGCTCGTGTCCCCGTAAAATGTGTAAGTGCAGAGGACCTTGGGGAAATGAAAAGACGCAGAACTGACGCAAAACTACACAGACGACCGCGGAGCAACGCGACGGCGCCAGTGAATCATTGATTCTGCGGGTGGCTCGTCCGCCCGTCCGCCCGTCCGCCCGCCCGCCCGCCCGCCCGCCCGCCCGCCCGTCCGGCGGGAGACGAGAGGCGAGGCGAGTTGAGGTGAGTGCACCCGCCTGCGCTCGTAAACACGCTCTGCATCACAAAGCGCGGGCGGGCGGCCGCTCGTGCTCGCCTCGCGCCGCCCCGCCCCGCGCCGCCCCGCCCCGCCCCTCACCACGCACAAGAGGCGGCCAACGGACAGCGGTATCTTTATAATTAAACTTGCGACCCGTACAGCAAAAAGAAGCTCATATTCTGCGCGACACATTAAAACTCACTCATTAAACAAATATTGATGTTTCCAAGTATGCTATTTTTTGAATTTGAATTAGTGACTGATTGGTTGTTCGTGATCCCGGGCGCGTCAACTATTGAGGTCATTAGTCCCGTAAGTGCAGTGCGTGTTTTTCATCGGGAGGTGGTGGTGGTGGTGGTGATCTTTCCCCGCTGGATGGAGAGATTCGGCGGCAACCTACCGTCGACTAGCAGGGTTTCCCCCCAATCAGATGTCCTCCAGCAGCGGGTACCGCCCCAGCCGGGAAAAGCTCAATGCTCCCGACCGGTCTCCCGGCATGTGTGGTAGTGTAATGTATGTTAGTGTAAGTGTGTGTGTGTAAGGGGTCAGGATTGGGTAAGAAAGAGGAAGGAAAGATCGCGCGCGGTCCGTGGCCCGTTTTTTAGGGTACTGCTCCGGCATTCGCCTGAGCCTGATCGGAGAACCACGGGAAACTACCGCTCAGAGCAGCCGGCCGCTAGAATTCTCCTCCAGAGAGAGACTGAATTGGACCTACCTGAAAAGCCAGTATCGAAAATCCTACCGCCGTCGGAACTGGAACCTAGGAACTCCCAGTCACAGGGACTGTAGTGACATCAGTTGATACACTGAACCGTCTCTCTCAGTTTGAGTTAGTAACTAATCGAAGAAGACACTTCGCAGTCAAGTATTATCGTATTACGAGAACTGTATATATTAATGAAAATAAAAGGAAACAAACAAACAAAAACCGGTGTCAATATACGCGGCGGTGGCAGCAACAGCTTTTTGAAATTATTATGTGTTCTCGAACTCTGCATAAGGCAGGAGTATTTTTACATTATGTTTGTGGCATCGAACGCAAGGCTAACTAATTAATATCCTATTTAATCTAATAATGTTTTCAATTTCATATTTTCCCAAGAATATAAGTACAACTGATTAGGGTAAATACAAACAGGGATAATTGTAAACGCTAATAAAGGCCTACAAAATATTGTAAATATACTTACAACTTGATGTGAATTAGGTATCAAAAGTCCCTCCAATCGCGGGCGCAATTGATGTGGAACGTCGTTGACTGTGATGACTTGTTTACCACTTTGGGAGGAGCGGTAAGTACACGCTGGTTACATTTGCCTCTTAGTTTGAGTGGGTCACAGCAATCAATGACAAAGTAATGACTTGTTCACAAGAAGTATGAGATTTATTTTATTTCCTCGTATATTACTTACGTGGTAGAGATAAAGTATTGTGATGCAGAAAACGGCAGCAAACGGCAATTTTTCGTAAGAAAAGCCAATTTTGTCTTGAAATAAGTTATCGTATTATTTAAAATTCGTAGGTAGACTCCAAAAGAGAGGCTATCTGAACATCAGAAGAACTGTCTGGGATAAAACTTAAGTCAGATTACCAAAACTGAAAACACATTTCCATTTATTCCAATTCACCCTGTCTCTTGTACTTGACCGTCAAAGTTCTCTTAGGAAAATGGCAATCTGTCAATCTAGCAGTGTCATAAAAATCCTTCCTCGTTTAACGTTTAATTTGTCTTTGAAACTATGAGGCGGATCCAACACAACGTGTTATCAATGAAGGTTTGCAGCAGTCGCTGTGACCGCCAGCTTCGTAACCGTTGGTCGTATCCTCCTCCATCACCTTCAGCATCGGCTTCAAGTTCAGAATATTCTGCATTCGACATCTTCCTTGACAGCTTAATAATTCCTACTTGGACTGATCAGCGCAACTGCTTCTCTCCCTTCCTTTGTCGCAGCCGAAGCAATTTTTTTTCTTTTAATTTTTTCAGCACGGTAGAATCAATTAAGGGGCCTCCAAGCGCCAACATTTAGTTACGCCTCCATCAGACGTGTGAGCGGCGAATCGTGTCCGCGAAAAAAATATTTAAAAAAACAAAAACATGCGCTTAACCTGCAGAGAAGTACGTCAGAGCGCTCCTTTCGCATTCTCACGCAGGTTGCGTAGATCTTTCCACGAGTAAACAACTTTTCTTTTCAGGATCCGGAAGAATACCTAAGTAAATAACAAGCCAGGTCTCACGGCAACATTAAAATGCTTCTTGCTTTAAGCAGCACCAGTTACAGCGCTGTACCTAAATTACTTATGCGAGATTCAACCTAACCTCCTAAATAGATGTAAGAAATCCTAAGGGTCCTTGTATTCTCAGGTTCTCACGAAGAGGTGGATTCTCAGGAGAGAGAGAAGGGAGGAGGAACATTCTCCTCATATATTTGATTCTTTTGGATGTAATTACCAAATATATTAGATCTGATACTTGAAAATGCACAATTTTGAGTTGATATAGAAGAGGAAATATATTTTGATCGAGTTTGAAACTACGCGAGCCTTTTCTCTACGCAAAAAAGTTCGAAATCAATGGAAGTCGCTATGAGGAGGAATTCTCAGCCTTCCCTTCCTTCGTTTAATAGTTCGTAACTCTCAGCGCTCCTACGGCGAGAAGAGGAAACGTTTTTTTAAATGTGGCTATAAGGCTCCTCCCTTGCATCGACGTCTATTAGCTTTCCTTTGAATCAAATGAACGAGTCATGGGCGGCAAGTCAAATCGTATTCAGGCAGGCAAGGGTCGGATGTAAGCAGCCGGTGTAATTTCACAATGTGAATTGACTGATGCCACGAGAAAATTGATCAGATAAATCTTTTTCTCTTATCCCACCGCAAATTGCACATGAAATCTAATTTGTAGCAAGTTCTCTTTGCAGAAGTTTAAGCTATATACTATTTGCCTCCTTTTAGAAATATAAACGAGCCGTCACTGTTCGCAAGTCTGTTCTCCGTGGCCATAGATTCAGAAGGTACTGTCGAGGAGATAAGGGTATGGGGAGTGGGGAATGGTATCCCAAAGTCGTAACGTGTTGACAGAACCCAATCCGGCCCAAACTTTCAAGCAAGAACCAACACAAAACCCCTTCCATCAAGTTTAAACGCAGGCGGAAACGACCTTCAACGAAGAGGGAGCCTTGATCTTGACGCAGGAAACCAATCAATTCGTCATGCCAACTGATGACGTCGTTGGCAAGTCAATCGCGCACAGCCTTTGCCTTCGAAAGAAGTTCGCAGCGCTATTTGGAATAAACCAAAAAATTAAACGTCTGCAAATAATTAAAAATTGCGATAAGCTCACACTAATCATTCACTACGACCGTGTTCTCATTAGCTCGAATTTATTATTTTTAGAGTAATAAAACACATTGTGTTTATTACATGATACATATTTTTAATTACATATTAAAAGTAGTTCATAAAATGAATGGTACGAAGGTCCGCCACGATGTATTTATAACAAGTCGCGTTTTTAGGGTTATGTTTTTGGTTTCTTTAACAGATAAAACGATCATTTGGGGAGAATGTGTCCATGTACCGTGTGCCAAGCGCAAGAACTTCCGCCTTTAGTAAATCCACTTGAAATGGACATACAGTGTAATAATACGTTACGACTCCTGACCTCTGAGCCAGCAGATGCATTCAGATCACATTCTCCCACGCAAAGAATGTAATACTCTGACAACCCCTGCTGTGTGTCTGCAGAGGAGAGACCTACTAAGCAGAGAGAAAGCTAACTCATCGACGAGCACGTTTTTATTGATCTTGTTCTCAGATGGTTAACCTTGCATTGACAATAGCAACCTTTTTACATCCTTGCTCCTCAAACGTGCGGAAGAACACTTTTCGTGACGTGCTTCACGGTAAAGTCACATATATGTTGTAATTGAAACTAAATGTCATGGACGTTCCTCTCCTCAATGTTTGGCATTCCAAAGGGAAGTAAGTTTTTGCCCACATTGCGTCAAACGGCTAACTAGCTTCCGTCGAAGAGATTTCCCGTCCACGTCACGTGAAGACAAAAGAGCCTGCCCGCACATTCCTCGACTCGTATTGGACATTTCAGGAAACAAATACATACATACAGCTAATTTCTGTGAATAATGCACAGAAACTGAGGAATCGCAGGATGATATTACGCGTTCTCAGCTAAAATGCGCAATGTGCGTTTACTTAATACACTGGGTGTTTTCACGAGCATTATAGTAGACGGTTGTAAGAAATTGTTCACTACTGTATAAAAATTGAGAAATAATGTTGACGCAGTTACAAAACTGTAAGGCCTTTATAACTTATTGATAGATCAAATTATAAAACCTCTATAAAACAGCTGTATTGATATTGTAAAACACTGGAAACATGTCGAACTTTAATTGTGTCTGAAGTATCTATTTTTCTTAAATGACTTTTTATTTATTTATTTGGGCTTGTGAGACGCTTTATTTATTATCCGTTTTTACATCTGAAACAAGTTTTCCCTAAAACCGAAAATAAAATTTACACACTACCACCATCGCTCATGCTTAAAATCAATTCATATAAGCCGTTATTTTGATACCGAAGCCATTATTTTGATACCGATTCATGCCGAAGTCAAGGTTGTCTGTAAGGAAGAGTTAGAAATTATTCGCATTCATTTTACAAACGTTGGCTAACTTGGTATTCGGGCTATGTTACTCATTATTTCGTCATTCTGGCAATTGGGAAATGTGCGCTGCAGTGTTTCAAGAGATATCAGAATGCAATACGGCAATGCGAACGCCGAACAACTGCGTTTGAAATTTTGAAAATTCCTTCTCATTGTGGGGCTATGGTCATGGCTGTATGAATGGCAGTTTTGGATTGTCGAATGTATGTTGATGTATTACCTTTAAAATAATTAGTTTTCGTACCTGTACTACGATTGTACTACGATTTGTTTTGAGTTTTAGCTGACGTGTGTTTATATAGGCATTAATTGCGGTGTTGGAATATTACTAATGTTAGGAAGTCCGTGCTGTAGTAGCACCACTAGTTCATACTATTATTTGCAGATATGGTATCTTATCAAAATAAATCACTAGTGAAATTTCCCTAACCTGTAACTACTCACAGAACTGACATTTCCGCGGCATTCACAGCTGGCGGTCAGCGGAGGAATGCATTTCACGGAGCGACACGGATTTCGGAGCTGTAAAACTTTTAGAATTTGTCCGAAAGATCGTACGCTGGCTTGAGTAAAAAAAGCAAGTGTAGCGCAAAATTTCTCATATTCAGTGGGTCTCTAGCAAACCAAACGGAAAAACGAGAGATCAACAAACGAACCCAAAATTTGCCTTTGGGTATGATGTGATATAATAAATATTATATTCTTATTGTGGTTGATTATCCCTTACCTCCCATTACCATAATGGATTTCCACAAGATATCGGCTACCACCACCAAATTTATAGCGCAAAAGGTTATCACGCTATCACCAATTGTGAGAGAAGAGTAAAAACTAGTTTTGCACAATGTTTTGTTCTAAAGGGAATATAAGTTTCAAACTGTGCTGCAGAGTATGCGCCAAATTCCCATAATGGAATTTCATGATTGATTCGCATTTATCCTCATCAACCAAAGATTTGGACTCGCACGATTCGCTGCTCATCAACAAATGATCTGAACCCAGACTTATATTATTAAGTAAAGTAATATAATAATTATCGTGCACAATTGGGTATACACACACACCCACACAAACACACACACACACACAAACACACACACACACAAACACACACACACACAAACACACACACACAAACACACACACACACAAACACACACACACAAACACACACACACACAAACACACACACACAAACACACACACACAAACACACACACACAAACACACACACACAAACACACACACACACACACACATAGATGAAAGCTATTAGCATGTTATTGGACTGAAAATAGTGTTCGCAGTACGCATTACCACCACGTTTGGGAACAAATTCCATATTTTACATCGCTCACTAATTCTGGCAGTATAGCGTTCTCCTTTGTCACTTCGAGTTTGAGTTTGCGAATGCACAAAGGCTCCAAAGTGGATCAATGGAATACGCTAAAGTGCTTCACGGTACGCAAAACTGTGTGGCGAGCGCTGAAAGGCGGACTATTGTCGAAGCGCGGGGGGGGGGGGGTCTTGGCGCTTGGGCGGCGAGGGCGAGGGCGAGGGCGAGGCCGGGGTCGCGGCGGAGGTCAGCCGCCGGCGTTGCGGGGTTTCTGGAAGCGGGGCGGAAATAACACGCATCCGGGTGAAGCCGTACGCACAAGTGCTATAGTGCTATTTTTTCTCATTCTGCCTCTCGAGCCCTTACATCCACGATGGAATATTACACGGCATTTCGCGTCTTTTTCCGTTGTACCGATAGAAGTCGCACGATCGCAAGCTCTGCTTGATACGGTCGCGATCATGCGACACCTAGCGGCGCGACTGAGAAAGATGCGAAATACGTGACATATTCCGTTGTGAAGATGGGATTTCAGAGGCTGAGTTACAAAAATCGAAATATACAGCCGATGCTGTACTGCCGTCGAGATCGATCCGCGGATGCCCTTCCATCGGTCGCGCACCTGCCTCAATTCTTTAGATATCAAAAGCTGTGCAAAGAATGGCCTTCAAGTCTCTGTAGTTTTAGCAGCAACACAACTTCTAACAAAGTCAATTCAAAACATAAATTATATTAGATCATTTCTTGTTTGAAATGCGGCAATAATTTGTAAGTTAATCATCTCATTTTAAAAATGATGACACGTTCTAATTGTTTGTGAAACATTCTGAAGCTATTTTACTTCTACGATTTGCATCAAATAGGTCATTAAAAAAGCCAGTTTTCCACATTCAGACATCAAATGTGGGCCAAAACTTTTTTCTGTCTATATAATAGCTTCTTATCCCACCTTGAGGCATGTCATTTAAAAAATGCAACACTGTACTTCAAACAGTACTTTCTTAACGCTTTCATTTTTAATTTACTTTTGGTAATAGATTTCTCTCTCGGTGTCACAGAAAGAGTCTAGCCGGGTCAGATGGTACAGTCTTCCCTCGAGCGATATTTTTAATTGTTAATGAAGTAAAACATTTGAAAAATGATTGTTCTACACGATGAAAAAGTGCAGAAATTCCGATTTAATTTTTTAATTGCCTTTATACTTTGAATTTTAAAATAAAATTACTCACAGTTTATCAACTTATTTTCCTCATGCTATGTATTTTTTTAACAATTTTGATTCCAAATTGGAATTTTAAAAACATGAGTAAATTGCTCAAAGTTTCAATAGCTGGGGGGGCTACCGGTTCTGATCATGGAGTTACCGAGATAGACCTAAAGGTTTGAATTGGTCCTAGTGCGCGGTAGTGTCCGTGTTGGGGAAGGCAATTAAACACTTTAATAACGTGTTTTACTAAACAAATGTGTTAAAGTACTTTTGTTTGAAAGTTTAAAACGTTTCTAAGAGTGTTGAGTCTTTGAAAACAACAGCATAAGTAGAGCATTTCGTATCATGTTAAACGTTTTCAGTTTTCTCGAAGTCTGGTTTGCCTTCTGTGGTGTAATAGCATGCACCCAAGTTCGTGGGTTCACATCCGATCCAAGCAGTGGATTTTTATAGGTGAAAAATTTCTTCATCCGGATTTCCTTCGGAGGAGAAGTAAAGTCGGCTGTTCCTTGTAGATTTACTGCATGTAATAGATTCTTAAGCTTAAAAGAAGCCTCTGACCTAAATACAAATGGCCTGTTTCTTCGCCCGAGTGATTCTTTCTCTGCTAAAGGGCGAAAGAAGAGTAGCAAAATTTGCACGGTCAGGCGGAAGAGTAGGCGTGTTGGCTTGAACGTTGTCACGTAAAACAAGCCATCATTCAATAGAACTGAAATGAACTGAAGTTGTAAAAATCGGCACTTTTTCCTTTAGCATTACAATATTTCCTCTATTCCTACCATATATCAGAAAATAAAAATGATTATTACTTGAAATCCCTTTTAACAAAGAGTGCTATTTACTACAATAATATTTTAAAGTCATTTTGGTTACTGACTGCCGAATTGATGTGAATGTGACAAAACTGAAAACTGGAGGTTTCAGTGTAACGAAAAAGAACGATCAACGGCCAAGACACGTAATTATTTCGCAGACGGACGACGTTTAACACACAATTACTTTATATTGAAACATTAAAGCATTAAATAGAAATATCATGACTTATAATGGATGTCACAGCTTGTCAATTATACGCGGAACTAGAGCAACGCGAACTTTACGCAATCATCTGGCATTTTTACAAAGGGATGAAAGTCTATTTTCGCAGAATATAGATTGTTGCACCAAAGCGGACATGAAATAGCTAACTATGACGTTTCTTGATTATGTAAATTACTACGTAACGAAGTATCTACAGACAAATAGCGATATTACTTTACCCTGAACATTGTGTAATTGCCCTTTGAACCAAGTCGAACGGTCTTCAATTAGGTCTCCTAAATGTTTATCTCAAAAAGTAATTCTGACTACAAAAACATTTTCTTCTTCAGAAGATCTAAAATTGCGTCAATCACTGCAAATTCAATACGAAAAATGTAAAACACAACACTATTTCCGATATTTGTCTCTTCAATATGTTTCATTTATATAGACTTCCGTGAGGGAGTTCCAGTTAGGACGAATCTCCTATATAACTCCTTCAGTAGCCGTAGTACAAAGGTCTTCACCGCATTTATAAGGTCCCACAGAAGGTTGCGAAAAATCAGAGACACAAGCGACACTCACAAGGTCACAGTTATCTCAAACAGACCATATGACAGTCAAATCGTCACGCGCACGTCAAAATAAGGAAACGATGAGAAGATAACTCACCGGTGCAATTAGCGGTCGTATTCTGAGACGGTAGTCCACAAGGAGGCTATTTTTACCTTTCCTCCTCAAGCGGTGCGGTCTCGAAATTTCGATCATACAGACCGTCTGAATTATAACTTCGCATACTTGACAGTATTAAGATCTACTAGTGTTGTTCCAAAGATGGTCATGATTGGTGTAGGAGGCGAGGGGATAACGCAATTTTGTTTTCGATTGATTGATTGATTGATTCATGTTTCCGGGCGCGTCAACTACTTTGATCATTAGTCCCGTACGTGTAGTGCGTGTTTTTTTCTCGGGAGGTGGCGATCATCTTTTCCCCGCTGGATGGCGAAATATGGAGTCGACCTACCGTCGACTAGCGGGGTTTCCCCTCAACCAGATATCTCCCACCAGCGGGGCACCGCCCCAGCCGGGACAAGCTCAATGCTCCCGACCGGTCTCCCGGCATGTGTGGTAGTGTAGTGCATGTTAGTGTGTGTGTGTGTGTGTGTAAGAGGAGAGGATAGGACAAGGAAGAGGAAGGAAAGATCGCGCGCGGTCCGTGGCCCGTTTGTTAGGGTACTGCTCCGGCATTCGCCTGGTGTTGATCGGAGAAACCACGCAAAACTATCGATCAGAGCAGCCGGCCGTTTTGTTTCGAAAACTGGGAAGTCTGGATGGACGGATGTGTAACTGATAACTCAAGTAGCAGAGCAGAAGCTTTGGATTTGAAACTTGGTAAATACTTCAGGAGTACGATCTAGTCGTGCAGTTCAGAAGACCATTAAGATATTTTCATTTTTGCTTTACATGAAGCCGCTGTGACATATTAAAAAGTTAATGGGAAATAGCAAAAAGTTTGTTCTTTAAATATTTTGCTCGAAGAGAAGAAAAAACATTAATAAACAAGGTAGAGTTCCGATTTTCTTTCAAATCTCTGAAATTTTCAAAATTGCAAAAGTTCAATTCTATTTTTGAACCTACCCTAAACCACCAATATTAGAGCCTGAGATTCCTTCCTCAATCTACTGTATCCCTCAATTTTACATCTTAAAATGAGATCATGAATTCTGTCATTTTTAAGTCATTAGTTGAGTAATAACACTCAGGAGGAAATGTTTCGGTAAGCCGCGCATTTTACTGCTTTTACTTTGGCAAAGAAGACAAAAACAGGATCTCTTTGACAGCATGATAGTTTCCCTCCCTCCCTCTAAGCATGCCTGGATGAAAGAGATCTGGAGAGAAAAGGCATAACTCAAGTTTTTTTCTCCCAGTTACTATTTGTAAGGTACCGGGCATTATTCTTAAGCGAGAGGACCGTATCTTTTTTACAAATAGTCGAAAATCAATCCAGTAGGAAAGCCTTTTCTCATGTCTCAAATCAGGCCGGTCCAAAACAGTGGCCTTAGGACCACCGCCCATGGCAGTCGCGGAAACACAGGTTGCCCCGGGGCCTCGCGCAATACGTCAAGCTCTCTACAGCGAATATCTAGCTCCGTAGAGGGGTGCGGCAGGTCGCCAGGGGAGTGCCAGGGAAGAGGTGTGGTCTAGGTAATCTCCCGGGCCGGATATCCAGAAGCAGCTCGTTGAGTAGTCTTCCCTCGATACATGAAAGGGAAGTTCCTAGCCAAAGTGTCGTGATCTGAAATACGCCTTTTAGACTTGGGAGGGCAAAACGGTGATCGCCGAGTCGCCCATTAGCAACGGACCTTGGTCCATGAGGCGAAGAGGGGGGGGGAGTTGGCGAGAAAGCTGGACGGAGGAAGGCGTCGCGGGGTAATTAGCGCCAGGGCCGGCGGCGGCGGCCACTTCGCGAAGGAACACGCCCCGCGCCGACGGCTTCCACGTACTGCACAGACCACCGCCTTCTAGGTCGGAGCCGAAGGGACCGCTGGTCCTCGCCACCTAGCGGGACGGTGCACGTCAGGGGGCTTCCCCGAACGGGTCAGGCAGCGCGACGCTCTCGGAGACGCAGCGATTCATTCGAATTAATTTCCCTTGTGGATGTAACACAACGAAGGCTTCCGGAGGGCAAAGGACATTAACCGACAGAATAAAATACCGAACAGTGAAAATCCTTCGGATGTACAAGAAAATTTTTAACGCAGTATTCTTCCGCTCGAAGAATGCAATTCAAATGTGTTGGTTCATATAGCACATTATTGTCGTATTAAAAGCTTATAATGAATTAACGTGTAGCAATATAGTTGAATAAGATACTATAATAATGAACATGAGTAACTTGCAAAAGATAATAGTTGCATACCATGAATATTATTATAAAAGGTAACGGAGAATGAAGCAAAAGGCAGATATTATGCGTTCTTTCCTGAATCGTACCATAATGAATGGAAGAGCTTACTACCAAGGTTGTTTTAAAGCTTTCTTCGCTATAATAAAATGTTGAAAAACAAGTTAGATATAATGAATTGGACGTTTTTATTTATAATACTAAGTCTGCATTCAAATACGAAATGAATCTTGAGAATAAAAGTAAATGTAGAGAAATGCAATGTATTAAAATGCAACACTTAATCTGGAAATTGGATAAGAAACAAAAACGGTTTGGGAAAGTGAAATGACTATTTGCACAATAAATTATCTACTTACATTTCTGATACAAAGAATCAAAGCAATACATTTCTGTATTTTTTTGTATCACTTCAAAGACAATCTTGAATATATGTTTCAGCAAAGATTGTTGTATAATATAATAAATAATAAAATAATAACACTGTTTTCCAACGTAATACATATTCTGCAAGGAAGCGCTCACTTCTAGGTAACACGGTCATTTACAACGTTAGAGGACGAGAGTACGTTTCGGAGTCAGGAACTTCTTGTAAGAGTCCGTCTCAGCGATTCTGACACCCATGCTGAATTAAAAGCAAAACACATTTAACCATGAGTACTGTGGAAACAGATAACCACCAGTTCTTCAGGATATATAACGCTGAAAATCAATTCAAAAGTCCACGAAATTGGAGGAAACTTTATTTTATAAAATATGAAAGATACAAGGGCAAATTTGATGTATGTACTGCAGCATCTTTAGTGATCTGCACAGATAACAAAGACTCACCCCAACAGCATCCTTCAATGATAAGAACTTCGAACACTTACCTGTAAAAAAGAAACATTATTATCATCAATACGATATATTCGCCAGTCAAATCTTAATAATATGAAAGAAAACAACACCATAAAACCTCCAGAAGATGTACAAGAAAAATATTCTTTCATGTGGGGGGCAACATACCGCGGAAATGTCTACGGACTGTGGATATGAAATTTCAAATTTCGTTGACTCCATGACAACAGGGTCTTTTGGGGACGAGAAATCCAAGTTGGCGGGAGGTTATTCGTGTTGTAATTCATGCTCGTCAATCACCTCATGAAAAATAGAAAACATTGAGATTCGGGGAGTCAATTCGATAAACGTGACTTTCCACGCCCTGGCTTTGTGGGTTCCGTATTCTGGATACAGCAATTATGGAAATCACTAACCCCACGCTCTGGGTATTACCCAGTCCCGTCTTTTGTCAAGCCAAACGTTGAGTCGTGAACGAGCAAACGATCGACGCAGCGAACGTGAACAAGAAAAGCAAACGCGGCTTCGAAACGCTTCGCGACGTTTTAGAAGTCCACGGTTTTCCCGTATTTCAAGCGCGAAAACAACCTATTCCCAGAGCGTTGTTGGGAGGCGCGGCCCGCGAGTGGCTCGGCTGTCGCCGCTCCCATTAAACAGCCGTAAATCTATGTTAGGGCGCCGCCTGACAGCGGCCGTCCAGTCAATGAGGAGGGCAGGGCGGGGGCGGCGCGGCGCAGTGCACTGTGGTGGCCATCAGAGCTGCGGGCGCGGAGAAGCACAACTAGCCTATTAATGCATCCAACAACTTATTTCCCATTTCATTATAATATGTTTGCTTAGAGTTTTTAACGATATTAATAATAAGATAAATCAAGAGCAACGAGTCATAAATATGCTAAACCCAATTCCGTGAACTCCCAGTTATCAAAGAAAACAAAGAAAAATATATACAGTGCCATAATAGAGAGCATTGCCGCAGATGACTCAGAGGTATGGGAAGTAACTCAAAGAAACAAAACAAAAAAAGATATTATAGACGATTGAAATGGACTTTTCGAGAAGACGTTGAAGAATAGAGAATACATTTTTTAAAACTTTTGCTTCAGAAATATGAAACCCAAAATTATTTTATAATACATTTAAATGTCGCTTTTGACTTTATTGATTTAATATTGAGATTACTAATATGAAAGGTCTTATTTTTATTTTCGCCTTATTTCAATATTATAAGGTGGCCCCATACTTTGGTCACCCTGGGGACCCCTGAGATAACGTTCTGCCCCTGGACCCAGGGCAAGTAAAGGCGGCTCCACACATTCGCTATTCGGCGAACAGCGAGCAACCGCTCGCTGAATCCCGAGTAGTGTGGATGGGTCGCTTACTATTTGCCGAATGATGGGCATTCGGCGCTCGCTCTACCCGCCGCGTGTCAGTCTTTTGGACACATCCAAGGGAGCGAACATTCGCCGAATACATCAGCTGTTGGTGGCACCTTAAGGTAGCTCCACACATTCGGCATTCGCCGAGCAACGAGCTACTGCTCGCCCGATCCCCACCAGCTGATGCGTTCGGCGAATGTTCGCTCCCTTTGATGCGTCCAAAAGACCGACACGCGGCGGGTAGGGCGAGCGGCGAATGTCCATCATTCGGCAAATAGCAAGCGACCCATCCACACTTCTCGGGAGTCGGCGAGCGGTTGCTCGCTGTTGGCCGAATAGCGAATGCGTGGAGCCACCTTAAGAAAAGCGCGCCCTCCCGTGGCCAGGGAAAGCGCCGGCGAAAGCGGTGGCCACCACGGCCTCCGCCACCCGCGCGTCGCCTTCCGCTGCTGCGTTGACGCGCGAGGCGAAAGCCCACGCACGCACTGCGCTGGGGGCGGGTCGCCTTTCCGCCGCGGAGAGCCCACTCGGTCAAGGACCGGCCCCGGAGCCGTTGCGCAAGCCCGCCTGCCGAGGTCAAAGCCACGGATGCAGGGCGGAGCGCGGTTCTCGGGAAGGAAAGCGGAGAAGCAAAAGGAAAAGCCTGGGGCTTCACCCAAGTTCGCTCGAAGCAGGGTAGATTAGACTCTTTCACAAAAGACCGACTCAAGCGTTTCAAGTTCCATGCAAAAGGGGAACGACCTACTGTGACTGCAAGAGCCCAAGTGTTGTGCCTATTGTTGAATTAGGTACGGCTAACGGTGGATCCGTATTTGATAGAGAAATGCAGAAACAATGCATTCTCATATGCATTGGATTCTCATACGCAAGACACTAGCTGTCAACCAACATTAATTTGTGGAATTTATGTAGGTACTATCATAAATCTTTATTCGGATATTTTCCTTTCGTCAGTTTCGACAGAACCACAGCGTCATCAGTGTTCTGAGAGATGGCATAGGACTGGATAAGTCTCATTTCTGGAAATAAATGGCCAACATTTCTTTCAAATAGGCAACACGAGGACATTGAAATTTATTAGGCAATTTCCAAGACACAAACAGTATTTAATAAGAGGATTCCACGAATGAAATGAAGTGCAATGCATTTTCAGAATGCGCCAACTACCAATATTTACTCCTCTCCATTGCGCACAGAAACTGAAAGAAAATTACGGAGTCGTCGGGCCATGTGGTGGGTGTCTATGGTTACTTGAGATATCCACGAACTCGGGAAAAATACAAAAAGAATGAAACAGTTTTGAGTTTTACTGAAAAATGCAAGTATCGGATAATGTTCTTCCGCGTATTCTTTAACTTCGCGTTCTGACTGAATTCACATACTCAGTGCTCAGGACATAGCTGGCGTCATGCGTTAGCACGGCCCCAAGGAAGATGCCACCCGCCATTACATATTTGCTATCCTCGGCATTCCTTATAAAACAGCAACTTCTTTATATTCTTGGTATGTAAATAACAGTTGTACTGCACATATACTATTCTGTTACTATTCTATACTATTATAAAGGAATATTCATGAAGACCTTTTTGGTTAAAATACAGGGGCGTAGCGTCCATGGATGTGGGTGATGTGTTACATACCCTGACAATATCAGCTATTTTATTTTAAAATGATTGTAAATTGTCAATTTGTTATTTTCTTTTTCTACTACAAAATATTTCATTAAATTTCAAACATTGCGCCATTGAGAACTCGATTCTTCACAAGGATGAACGAATCATTCTGAAATGCCCACTAGCCTGCGCTGTGAATCAGATGCACCGTGACCCGTTACATCCAGGGTGCCTACCGTGGTGCCTACGAAAAAGCGAAACTTTACGAAACTTCATTGTTTTCTTCGGTGTTTGTAAGAAAACAAGGTTAATTCATGAACATTGACCCTTTATTTAAGTTTTATTACCTTATTTTAATGCATTTAGCAACTACATATTTGTAGCCAATTTAGGTTAGGGATTGTGCTGGTTGAATGCACAAGGGTATGTGACTGTGCAATACACATCTGTGCCCTGGAATGGCGAGCACCACGCGATCCAAAGTGCCTACATAATTATGGAGTCGTATTTTTGTGCACAAATTATAGCACGTGAGAAACAGTTAAAAATATTTGTAAAAAATATGAGAGGATAGAATTTTATTTAAACAGTCAACACAGGCTATGTTGAGCAATACAACGGTGGTATAAGGGAAAATAGGGAAATTCTGTCACACTTCATTCGAGTTATATGCTTTTTTGGAAGACAAGGGCTTGTATTTTCTAGCCATAATGAAAATAGGGGATCATCAAATAGAGAAAATTTCATGTAATATATAAGTGAAATAATAATGAAATATGATAAAACTGACAAGGATGATATGAAAATTCCAGTGTTTCCTGCAATTTCACCAGAACTTGGATTTCAAGTGTAAGCACGGTAATGTCACATGAAATTAAAAATAAAATTTCTAAAACCTCGTTTGTCTCCGCCATACTGGATGAAACTCTTGATATAAGCAGTAAAAAGGACAACTGTCAACTGCTTTTCATTACGTGTCTGTAAATTGATTGATTTTCTCTTTCCTATTATATTTTTATTATAGATCATTGTTTTCCATTTTATAAATTATACCAATTCTATTGGGTTAGAAATTATATAAATTGGACAATTTTGAAAATCATTGGGTTGGATAGTGCTCTTTTTATCAAAGTATGAGGATATGTTGGATAGTGCTCTTTTTATAAAGTATATTTTGCTAGGTCGCGAACTTAAGTCAACTTTTTCTAACTTTCAACCAGTAAACTACATAAAGTACGTGAGCCATTATTACTTTTACTGGATCAGTTTTTATTTTAAATATACAAATTATTTGTGTGCTCTAATTGATCAAAGTGACAGAAATGGTATTGGTGAATGAGAAATTTTAAATTATAATTAAAGTTTTAAATTATTTTCTCATTTCTCTAGTTACATACCCTAAGCCAAAACTCAGGCTACGCCACTGTTAAAATACTTTAATTTACTGCAGTGTAATACAAGAGTAATAGGTTCTATGTACGCAATCTTTAAGAAAAGGAAACTGTAACCCAAAGGAACAAATGTTCACTAACAGTCACAAAAAGTATAATAAACAGAGAATTTCGAAAATTAATAAAGAAATGTTTAGATTTTTTTTTTCAATACATAGGTCCAAAATATTACAACATCCCAACTGAAATTAAACTATTTAAAACGTTGGGAGAGTGCTGCAAAAGTTAAAAGTCTCATTTTTCAAACATCCATATCTTAACTTTCTGGTTGATGTGATCTGCTGGCATGTACGTACAAGGTGTAAGAGATTTGAAAATTGGTTGTTACATTAAACTCGGCACATCACATTGAAAATTTTTTATATTACTATTGTACAGCTATCCACACTAAGTAGTGGAAAGTGGTTAGCTGAAATTCCTAAAAATAAATAGAAATATAATGTTTTTAATTATTTACCACGGATTAAATGAAATCTCATTACGTACTTTTATTTTATTTGTCTTTCTTGAGCACTGCGCGTGCCACTTTTATCAAATCATTTTGAGTTATTTTGTTCAGCACAACATTTGCAGCTACATGCCACCAGTTAAATACATTAATGAAACTCGCGCTTTCGATGCACGCTGCCACTTATAACCGACGTTTTACAGCTTACGATTGACCAGTAGAGAGAAGTGGTTAAAAAATGGATAGAAAAAATAATTTTACTTTCTCGCTACGGAGTAGAGAAAAGTCAGGATCCATATTTTATGAGCCCTTAATACCGAAAAATCGTATGACGGCAAAACGCCCGGTCGTCCGTCCGTCCGTCCGTCCGTCCGTCCGTCCGTCCGTCCGTCCGTCCGTCCGTCCGTCCGTCCGTCCGTCCGTCCGTCCGTCCGTCCGTCCGTCCGTCCGTCCGTCCGTCCGTCCGTCCGTCCGTCCGTCCGTCCGTCCGTCCGTCCGTCCGTCCGTCCGTCCGTCCGTCCGTCCGTCCGTCCGTCCGTCCGTCCGTCCGTCCGTCCGTCCGTCCGTCCGTCCGTCCGTCCGTCCGTCCGTCCGTCCGTCCGTCCGTCCGTCCGTCCGTCCGTCCGTCCGTCCGTCCGTCCGTCCGTCCGTCCGTCCGTCCGTCCGTCCGTCCGTCCGTCCGTCCGTCCGTCCGTCCGTCCGTCCGTCCGTCCGTCCGTCCGTCCGTCCGTCCGTCCGTCCGTCCGTCCGTCCGTCCGTCCGTCCGTCCGTCCGTCCGTCCGTCCGTCCGTCCGTCCGTCCGTCCGTCCGTCCGTCCGTCCGTCCGTCCGTCCGTCCGTCCGTCCGTCCGTCCGTCCGTCCGTCCGTCCGTCCGTCCGTCCGTCCGTCCGTCCGTCCGTCCGTCCGTCCGTCCGTCCGTCCGTCCGTCCGTCCGTCCGTCCGTCCGTCCGTCCGTCCGTCCGTCCGTCCGTCCGTCCGTCCGTCCGTCCGTCCGTCCGTCCGTCCGTCCGTCCGTCCGTCCGTCCGTCCGTCCGTCCGTCCGTCCGTCCGTCCGTCCGTCCGTCCGTCCGTCCGTCCGTCCGTCCGTCCGTCCGTCCGTCCGTCCGTCCGTCCGTCCGTCCGTCCGTCCGTCCGTCCGTCCGTCCGTCCGTCCGTCCGTCCGTCCGTCCGTCCGTCCGTCCGTCCGTCCGTCCGTCCGTCCGTCCGTCCGTCCGTCCGTCCGTCCGTCCGTCCGTCCGTCCGTCCGTCCGTCCGTCCGTCCGTCCGTCCGTCCGTCCGTCCGTCCGTCCGTCCGTCCGTCCGTCCGTCCGTCCGTCCGTCCGTCCGTCCGTCCGTCCGTCCGTCCGTCCGTCCGTCCGTCCGTCCGTCCGTCCGTCCGTCCGTCCGTCCCGTCCGTCCGTCCGTCCGTCCGTCCGTCCGTCCGTCCGTCCGTCCGTCCGTCCGTCCGTCCGTCCGTCCGTCCGTCCGTCCGTCCGTCCGTCCGTCCGTCCGTCCGTCCGTCCGTCCGTCCGTCCGTCCGTCCGTCCGTCCGTCCGTCCGTCCGTCCGTCCGTCCGTCCGTCCGTCCGTCCGTCCGTCCGTCCGTCCGTCCGTCCGTCCGTCCGTCCGTCCGTCCGTCCGTCCGTCCGTCCGTCCGTCCGTCCGTCCGTCCGTCCGTCCGTCCGTCCGTCCGTCCGTCCGTCCGTCCGTCCGTCCGTCCGTCCGTCCGTCCGTCCGTCCGTCCGTCCGTCCGTCCGTCCGTCCGTCCGTCCGTCCGTCCGTCCGTCCGTCCGTCCGTCCGTCCGTCCGTCCGTCCGTCCGTCCGTCCGTCCGTCCGTCCGTCCGTCCGTCCGTCCGTCCGTCCGTCCGTCCGTCCGTCCGTCCGTCCGTCCGTCCGTCCGTCCGTCCGTCCGTCCGTCCGTCCGTCCGTCCGTCCGTCCGTCCGTCCGTCCGTCCGTCCGTCCGTCCGTCCGTCCGTCCGTCCGTCCGTCCGTCCGTCCGTCCGTCCGTCCGTCCGTCCGTCCGTCCGTCCGTCCGTCCGTCCGTCCGTCCGTCCGTCCGTCCGTCCGTCCGTCCGTCCGTCCGTCCGTCCGTCCGTCCGTCCGTCCGTCCGTCCGTCCGTCCGTCCGTCCGTCCGTCCGTCCGTCCGTCCGTCCGTCCGTCCGTCCGTCCGTCCGTCCGTCCGTCCGTCCGTCCGTCCGTCCGTCCGTCCGTCCGTCCGTCCGTCCGTCCGTCCGTCCGTCCGTCCGTCCGTCCGTCCGTCCGTCCGTCCGTCCGTCCGTCCGTCCGTCCGTCCGTCCGTCCGTCCGTCCGTCCGTCCGTCCGTCCGTCCGTCCGTCCGTCCGTCCGTCCGTCCGTCCGTCCGTCCGTCCGTCCGTCCGTCCGTCCGTCCGTCCGTCCGTCCGTCCGTCCGTCCGTCCGTCCGTCCGTCCGTCCGTCCGTCCGTCCGTCCGTCCGTCCGTCCGTCCGTCCGTCCGTCCGTCCGTCCGTCCGTCCGTCCGTCCGTCCGTCCGTCCGTCCGTCCGTCCGTCCGTCCGTCCGTCCGTCCGTCCGTCCGTCCGTCCGTCCGTCCGTCCGTCCGTCCGTCCGTCCGTCCGTCCGTCCGTCCGTCCGTCCGTCCGTCCGTCCGTCCGTCCGTCCGTCCGTCCGTCCGTCCGTCCGTCCGTCCGTCCGTCCGTCCGTCCGTCCGTCCGTCCGTCCGTCCGTCCGTCCGTCCGTCCGTCCGTCCGTCCGTCCGTCCGTCCGTCCGTCCGTCCGTCCGTCCGTCCGTCCGTCCGTCCGTCCGTCCGTCCGTCCGTCCGTCCGTCCGTTCCGTCCGTCCGTCCGTCCGTCCGTCCGTCCGTCCGTCCGTCCGTCCGTCCGTCCGTCCGTCCGTCCGTCCGTCCGTCCGTCCGTCCGTCCGTCCGTCCGTCCGTCCGTCCGTCCGTCCGTCCGTCCGTCCGTCCGTCCGTCCGTCCGTCCGTCCGTCCGTCCGTCCGTCCGTCCGTCCGTCCGTCCGTCCGTCCGTCCGTCCGTCCGTCCGTCCGTCCGTCCGTCCGTCCGTCCGTCCGTCCGTCCGTCCGTCCGTCCGTCCGTCCGTCCGTCCGTCCGTCCGTCCGTCCGTCCGTCCGTCCGTCCGTCCGTCCGTCCGTCCGTCCGTCCGTCCGTCCGTCCGTCCGTCCGTCCGTCCGTCCGTCCGTCCGTCCGTCCGTCCGTCCGTCCGTCCGTCCGTCCGTCCGTCCGTCCGTCCGTCCGTCCGTCCGTCCGTCCGTCCGTCCGTCCGTCCGTCCGTCCGTCCGTCCGTCCGTCCGTCCGTCCGTCCGTCCGTCCGTCCGTCCGTCCGTCCGTCCGTCCGTCCGTCCGTCCGTCCGTCCGTCCGTCCGTCCGTCCGTCCGTCCGTCCGTCCGTCCGTCCGTCCGTCCGTCCGTCCGTCCGTCCGTCCGTCCGTCCGTCCGTCCGTCCGTCCGTCCGTCCGTCCGTCCGTCCGTCCGTCCGTCCGTCCGTCCGTCCGTCCGTCCGTCCGTCCGTCCGTCCGTCCGTCCGTCCGTCCGTCCGTCCGTCCGTCCGTCCGTCCGTCCGTCCGTCCGTCCGTCCGTCCGTCCGTCCGTCCGTCCGTCCGTCCGTCCGTCCGTCCGTCCGTCCGTCCGTCCGTCCGTCCGTCCGTCCGTCCGTCCGTCCGTCCGTCCGTCCGTCCGTCCGTCCGTCCGTCCGTCCGTCCGTCCGTCCGTCCGTCCGTCCGTCCGTCCGTCCGTCCGTCCGTCCGTCCGTCCGTCCGTCCGTCCGTCCGTCCGTCCGTCCGTCCGTCCGTCCGTCCGTCCGTCCGTCCGTCCGTCCGTCCGTCCGTCCGTCCGTCCGTCCGTCCGTCCGTCCGTCCGTCCGTCCGTCCGTCCGTCCGTCCGTCCGTCCGTCCGTCCGTCCGTCCGTCCGTCCGTCCGTCCGTCCGTCCGTCCGTCCGTCCGTCCGTCCGTCCGTCCGTCCGTCCGTCCGTCCGTCCGTCCGTCCGTCCGTCCGTCCGTCCGTCCGTCCGTCCGTCCGTCCGTCCGTCCGTCCGTCCGTCCGTCCGTCCGTCCGTCCGTCCGTCCGTCCGTCCGTCCGTCCGTCCGTCCGTCCGTCCGTCCGTCCGTCCGTCCGTCCGTCCGTCCGTCCGTCCGTCCGTCCGTCCGTCCGTCCGTCCGTCCGTCCGTCCGTCCGTCCGTCCGTCCGTCCGTCCGTCCGTCCGTCCGTCCGTCCGTCCGTCCGTCCGTCCGTCCGTCCGTCCGTCCGTCCGTCCGTCCGTCCGTCCGTCCGTCCGTCCGTCCGTCCGTATACGAACAACGTTAGCGGCTAAACCGTTCAGGTGATTTTCTCCAAATCTGATATTCCCCAATCAATCTGGCTGTTCGTTGAAAACCCTAATTTTTCGAAAATTGCAAAAGTTAAATTTTTTTCGGAGTCTCTCTACAACTGATTATTAAAGATAGAGATTTTTTCCCTTAGTGAAATCACTTCACTAAAGATAGATTTTGAAGTAAGGCCATGTACAATTTTTCGAAAATGTGAGTACTTTTCGCGAAATTGCATGAAAATACGGGGGAGAAAGGACGTGCTGATTTAGCAACACTAGTTGTTTGTTCTTGTTTTTGCGATACTACCCCTCTTTGCAGCATATCAGACGTATGAGTTTTTATATGCAGTTGGTGTTAATTTTTTGAGTGGAATCTCACCGTATAAACCAGTGGCACATTTAGTATTTAGGAGCGCGGTGATTCGATTTTCTTCGGTTTCAGCAACTCATGCGTATGAACCTCACTTCAAAATTTTCTATAATGGACCAAGTTAATGAAGACGAGTATCAGTCTATGAATTACAAATAGCATTCCGGTCATGCAATTCACAGCATGGAATATTACTTTCGGGAAAACGTTCCGAAGTGAATATGACTTCAATTCTTCTAAAAGTACGCAACCAAATGTATCATTTGGAGAGGCGACTTAGGATACATGTTATCTCTCTTTCGGACACGAGGACTTTCAAGGACCATTTCTTGTAGCTGAAATTCCTGACGCACGTGTATTTCACCTCGGGGGGGGGGGAGTTCTCACGCGACTGCCATCACGAAAACTCGTTTCAAATGTCACGTTGGCAGACATGGAACTCGTTCCGAGGAAGTGACGCGCGTTGAAACGACAACGCGTGCCCTGGAGCGTCCGCTACTGAGACACAGCGACAGCGTGTGCACTGCGGGCACATTTGCAGTGAACACGTGTTGAATGCACCACAAAAGGGCCGGAAGAAGCGGGGGCGAAACCCCAGGGTGCAGGCACGGAGGGATGGTGTCAGACTTGCGCCGGATGCATCGCAGACCGGGCAGTCGCACCCACGCGGTGGCGACGCGGTCACAGCGAGGCTATAAAGGCGGGAGGACTCTGCAAAGGGCCAGCATTGTTCCTCAGACTTTTGTCGCGAGACCTTCGCGAGTCGCCAGTGTGCGTGGGAGGCCGCAATCTTGCATGCGTGAGCGCCAGGCTCAAGTGACAATGCGTTGGCAGTTAGCGGATGCTAACGAGAAGCAAACGCTCCTGTAGTAATTGGTACGACACCTATGTATGCACACATTTGTAAATAAACAATGAATATATCACAGCAATCTTGTCTGTGATTTGTCCAACCCACGACGTCACAGCCCATCCACGCCTCAAGCACACTCCGACACGCTCAGCACACGCCCAGGACACGAACTTACGCCCGCGACAAACTGCGATGCCAGGCCGTGCGTCTGCCTCCAGGCAGAGATAACTCTTGCAAGACGTATCATAAACAAGACTCAACAGCAGTTCCGTCACGAAAGATCTTCCCTAAGCTTTCACAAAATCTAATCAGGAAAAGAATATATCAATTAATACATGTCATTTCCATCTCTGGAAACGTATGGTAAGCTTTTGCTTCATTTTGAGTGAAATAATGTCAATTTTTAAAAGAATACATGAAAACATGTTAACAAAAATGACTCATTTCATTTTCTTAATTCATTTAAATTTTTGACGAATTTTGCAAAATTCAGTTAAGAATATGGCAAAGGTCAGATTGTCATTATCTCCGTACTTCGAAACTTGCAAAACTTCAAATGTTTTTCAAATTCGTCCTAAACTTATATTATAAAAGATAATTTCTTTTTTAATACTCAACATAATAATTATTACTCAATAATTATTACTCATCTATTACTCAACATAATGTAATATCCTAGATTCATCGGCAGAAAACCATTTTCATTAAACATTAGAATATTTAAGAAATTAAAATTTGTATTTTATCGAACCCTTTGTGCTTTGTTTAGATAGGAGTTTTTCAAGTGATGTCTTGAAATGTTAGTAGGATGCGGCAACATATGTATTATGTAACAGTTACCAATAATACGAGAAAGTATAAGCTGCTATAGCTTCAGCAGCTTTTTTAAATAGAAAACTGTGGACAAGGAATAATTTCCCTTCTCTGTCGAATCGTATTCAATAACGTAAGTTCATTACCTCGCCTTACATAGTGTGGAACTTGACAACTGTGTTAAAAGAAGATAGAAACAATATTTGAAATTAAAGCAATTTAAAGTCGAACCTCAGAAGCTAAAGTAGCATGGTATCCACGTGGTATCCCCGATTAGGTCATGCACATCAACAATTTTTCGGCTCCTATGGAAAGACCAACCACAAGACTGTAGTATTTCTGACGTGTGACCTCCGAGTGGCCCAATTCAGGGATTCAGAGTCGTAACACGTGTCCCGAACATACAAGTTCCTGAAAAGTTTGTTTTGTAAGAAAAGAAAAACGGACACCCGGGCCATCGGCAGAGTGGACGTGGCCTTGAGGGTCGAAGACGGCGCAAGAGAGTGGAGGCAATTCAAAGTGTTTCAGTCGTAGTAAACGAAATATCGCTGCGGGAGCGTTTGAGCGTCGCGCAACCGCGAGCGTTTCCCGGGTCTGTCACCTGTCGTTGTCACGCGATTAGGCCCATTGCCGGGCGAAGAGGCAGACGACAGGCGACAGGCCGACCTGCACGCGCACTCCGAAAGCCCCTCGTGCACGAGCCAGATTCTCACGTGGCACGAGTGAGAATGCTTGGAAACTGTTATAGTTAAGAGACCGGAAAAATATGTAGCATTAAACGTCAAAATATGTACATAAATATGTAATGAAAACAGTAAGAATATGTAATAAATATGTAAAATCCGATGTAATATGTAATATTAAAATTCTCTATTTACTTAGCAAGAAATTATATCTATAAATCTGCTCACTTTACATCATACAACTTTCTCGTCAGTAGTAAAATCTTCATCTATTGTAATCCAGGATCGTAGTTTAGCAGCCAGGCTTATCGCAATAGAAGCCATCGCACAACCTGGCGAGATATACGACCAGCAAACATACACCTTAGCATCTTCGTCGAAGTGTTACACGTTGGTGGTCGCAAATTTTTCTCGGAAATTATGGTTACTCATCACAAAATGCGGTGTCAATGATATTTTGGACACCTAGATTTCTCCAATAATGTAGAAAAAGTGCTGATTTAAAAAAAATAGATCTTTTCTAAAAAAAATATGGAATTAAATTGAAGAAATTTGATAAAATAAGAAAATATATTGTGAAAACAGCAAAATATGTAAAATATGTAATGCAGTACTAAATATGTAAAAATAGGTAACGAAAAAATTCGATATGTTGTTAGGAGGGCTATGATTCGCCAAGATTACAATTTTGAGAACGGTAAGTAGAAAGACAAAAAATATGTAATTACATAAAAATCCGGTCTATAGTTCTAGTACGAGGCTGAGTCAACTGAAAACCGTAAAAGTATAATAAAAAATCCACATGTGGCGCTGGTGTCCTGTAAGTTGATAGGCATGTTTGCAATAGTGTGCCAGATGTCTCCTAAGTGCCATCATTGTGAAGAAACACAAACTCCGGCGCAGGAACAGTGTAAAAATGGCTGCCCCACTAGCAATGTGCACTAGAGAGGAACAGCGTTCTGTGGTTCGGTTTTTGCGAAGTGAAGGTATGAAACCTATTGACATTCTTCGACGAATGAAGGTTCAGTATGGTGACGCCTGTTGGTCACAGCAGCAAGTGTGCGAATGGTGTCAGAAGTTGGCAAATGGTATGGCAACTGTGGCCAACGCTCCGCGCCCAGGTTAGGCACATCGCGTTGTGATTCCAGAAACCATTGCAGCCCTTGAAGCAATCGTGATGGACAACGGTCGAGTGATATTCGACGACATTGCAAAAGCTGTAGAGATTGCTAATGGCTCAGCTCATCACACTGTGCAATGTCATAAGGTGTCTGCAAGATGGGTGCCCCGACAACTCTCCTCGGAATTGCCACAGCGACGTGTCGATGCGTGTGAAGAACTTTCGCGGCGCGTTGAACCTGACGGTGATGCCTTTCTTGAACGAATCGTCACCGGGGACGAAACCTTGGTCTGACCTGAGAGATGAATCCTCCCACATCCACCTTACTCGCCCGATCTAGTGTCGAGAGATTTCCACATGTGTGGGCCACTCAAAGAAGCAATGGGCGGGAAGAAGATCCACTCGGATGATAAGATACGCCACACGATGCACGAGTGGTTGCGCCGTCTCCCAGAAACATTTTTTCTACAGGACTTCAGGCCCTTTGAAGCACTGGTTGACATGCATTGCACGTGGGGGAGACTATGTCGAAAAGTGATCCAGTGTTGTACCATGTGTGTACAATAAATAATATTTAAAAAGTAATTACGGTTTTCATTTGACTCACCCTCGTAGTTGGAGGTACGTAACTAAATTACAATCAGCCACTAATTATAATTTTTCTGCTTGTAACAGTACGTTTGCATTTTGAAGGAAAAATTCTTACATAAGAACTTTAATTTCTATTGTCTCTTGAAATAAATTTACTATGGAATCAAATACCATAGACTTTTCTAATGCTCTCTGCAGGTTTCTTTTACGTACGGTAGTAACTCTCGAAGTAAAATATTAAAAGCATTTTTAAAAGCATCGCCATATACACAATTTCATTCATTACACAACGTTCCTATGATGTACTTACCGTTCGAAAACACAACCTGACCTTCCAACACACCTATACTTCTCCATTGTTCATGCTTCTTCTCAATATCGGTTTTCAAGGCATGAATTAAAACAATATTCTAAGTGCCTGTAATAACTGTGCCTGTAATTACTAGCTCTCAAATAATAACGTTCACTTTCAATACATTATACCCTCTCAAATCAAATCTGCCTCTAGGATGGCTTATAGGAGTGGTGTGATCCCGGATGGAGCAAAATAGTTGTAGCTTTCCTTTGAAATCGTCCAAGTTTCCGTAGCTGTGCAACGAAGAAAAGCTCAGGCGGAATTTGCGTCCTGTGCGCCACACGACTCCCCTTCCCCGCGCGGCATGGGAATACTAAACCGCCCAGACGTCGGGGGCACCCTCAGACGGCCGGCTACATCGGACAATCGACCCAACATGCAAAATATTGGGTTGGTGCAAATGAAATGGCCGGTTTTAGAATTTTGAATTTCTCGCCTCAACAAATTACTTTTTCTTCTGACAGAGAGCTCTGTAAATATGCTGTATGTAAACATACATGTCCTATAGAGGACATAGCGCTCTGTGGCCTCTGTGTGTACAGTTTGCTGTTGCAGTTTATTGTGAACACAGTGTTCCAGTGTGTACGTTATCGGTAATGGAAAGAAACACATTCGTGAAATTTATTTGTACGAGTTCAAACTCAATCACACTGCAACATAGAAAATCTCGGAACATTGATGTTGCAGTTGATGTAGGAACAACTAGTGAAAGAACGACAAGTAGATGGAGAGGTGGGTTCCTCATGAAATCACACAAACAGACAGAAAGAGACGATTGGAGATCTGACACCTTTACCCAAGAAGGTGAAGCCATAAATGCTGACAAATACTGCCAGGAAATAGAGAATATACACAAAAAACTGTGCAGTAAACAGCCACCATTATTTAATAGGCATGGAGTTTTGCTGTTACACGACAACGGCGGAACTCACGTCGAAAAAAAAAAATGGAAAACTCATCATGTTGGGCATTGAAATTTTCCCTCATCCTCCGTATTCTCCAGACATCTCAGCAACAGATTATCACTTCTTCAGACATCTGGATGCATTTTTAGTGGGCACAAACTTCAAAGAAGAAGCAGCAATTAAAAAACAATTTTTAAAATTTATTGTCTCACGATCTCCATATTTTTTTCAAAAAGGAATATTTGCACTTGTTTCACGTTGGGAGAAGTGTGTGAATGGAAATTATTTTGATTGAATATGTAATTGTTTTCAGTAATAAGAAGTATTATAATTTGCAATTATTAACGGCCATTTCATTTCATTCGCCAACCCAATACATATTTGAAAACTGATTCCTCAAGAGTTATCTAATGACATGGATCCCATTGTTCCCCGCCGCTACCTCCGTATTCGAAGATATAATAAGATGCAGCAGCAAACGTTAAATTCAATAAGTGAGGAGGTACAATGGATTGAGCCCCAAGGGAGGGAACCAAGCGCATAGCCTGAGTCACGTTCACCCGCCGATGCAGAGAGCAAGAGTAAAACAGAAAAAAATAGCATCTCCCCTGTGAGTAAAAACAGCGGAGCGACCAAGACAGGGAAATAATATTGCAACAGAAGTTTCTCCTCTCATGGTACAAACAAAACATTCGTCCTGTTTTGAAGACACCTTTTCACGTCAAATTTACTCCTCTCTCCGAAATAAAGATGTCACCATTGTCAGCCCGTGATTCTTCCATCCAAACAAATGAGTGTTCATGTTTGGAGTGTGCTATGACGTCCGTAGTGGCAGGTTTTGTCCATTTCACTTAGCAAGCGTTCAAATTCCACTCGACAAGCATATTTTCAGAAAATGTTTTTTTACACTATAACATTGAACGAATCATAAAAGGTACGTACTAGAAGATTACTTACTTACCCACAAATAACTATTATGTTTTCGATTATAATAAAACATAATGAAAATTTTATGGATTCGGAGAGAAAAAAAAATGAAACTTTCACAATAAAAATGAACTTAGTTGTGAATTCAGATATTTGAGTTTACAACCGATGCGATTATTTGCCGAACAAATAAGGAAGTACTGGGGGAAATAAAACTCTGATTTCTCTCACCTAGGCTACTGCCAATTACTTCGAAATGTTCTCCAAACACCCCCAACGTCATCATAGATGAAGATAATATACATACAGATATTACTTGTGAATACGAACAATCAGACAGTGTCTCCTCTGCGGTTCGTGGAAATAGTAAGATGTATGGAAACAACTTTCCTCAGTGATGAAACCTTTGTTTTCAAATACTTGTATAAACAATTACAACCAAGTATTGCCAACAAGTTCCGAGGGGCACCTTGTGCGTCACTAAATCGATAAAATGCCGTCTCATTCCATTTTATCTCCAAATAAAGCTTCTCTCATTCATAAAGCTGTATCAATGACCTATATGCGCTCGTACTTCCTCTAAACTGAAAGAAATTTTGAATATTGAAAAAACGAGATATTGAAAAACCTTTAACTCTAATCGCGATTTGTTTTTAAAAAAGCACGTTTACTTCTAGCTTAGCGGAACAACAATGGTGTACAGAAAAGAAGGTTTAATGGAAATGTTAATAAACTATACCCGCAAAGCTGAGAAAGAAATTTAAGATGGTAAAAATAGTGGTCACACTGTCAAAGGCGAAAGGAGATAGGCCTAAAGAATATGCTAAGAAGTACTAAATGGTTGGAACACTAAGAAGGTGTGACTCATACGTCGCGTCGAGACAAAATTTGGAATAAAAACGTAACTAACCACCTGTGGGCGAACATAGGTCAGAATGTTCCGTAGAATCAGTCAGTTCCCTATAAACGATATTTCCAAAAGGTGTAATTAAAGAAGCATGAACACTTATGAACATTAGGTTACATTTTATGCGGCAAAATAGATTTTCTGATTGGTAGAAGTAATCTTTCTTCGTCTCTAGCAGAAAGAATAGTCTTTCTCAGAGGGTTTATCTGCCGCTTTAAGCAAACCTACCTTGTATTACCTCTTTTTTTTAGTTTACAAGAGTGCACGGTGGTGAAAATCTTTATACCAGGCAGTTAAACCGCGCGCCCACGAGGTACTTGCCAATCTCGTGCCAATTTCTCTGGACGCACAGCCCGCGGGCTCTAGTAAGCTTGATACCTTGCCCGCGACCTTCCATGCTTGCTTAACACAATTTTCAGAGAAATTAACAACGTATTGGTGAAAATCGCCATCCAACAAGTTAGTAAGACACGATCAGCTCCTCAACGCTCATCTCGACGCGTTTCGCTAGATGTGACAAAGGAGAACAAAAAAAAATTAATCAGTTCAGTGTTCTCCCATTTAAATGTATTGTCGATCAGAAGGGCATCAGACTAGCAACACTCGTCAACAGAACGGGAAACACGGCAGAAGATTTAGCCACGAAGAGAAACTTGCTCATTTCGATTCGCCAAATTTACTGGCTACTTGCCACATTCTAGCAATTAAATGGTATTCCATGTCTAATTCTATGCAAATGGTCGAGCATCCCGTGGTAAATAGCAGAATGTGGTTACAATAGGAAGAACCAAAGGGACTTGATGCTTTGTGCACTGGCAGATCAGTGGTGACAATTACCACAGTACCCGCTGTAGAGGCAGGACGACTATTCGTTGCGTTGTAGGGACGGCGATTTCTGACGAAGGGGAAACGACAAATGAGAGGGGAGTCGACAGGAGGATGAGGGTAGATGAGAGGATAGAAGACGAGTGGCATAGGCGCGAGAAGTTGATGAATGGTGGAGGAGAATACGAGGCGAGTGGCGGAGGCGACTGCTGAAGACGGGTAGCGGGGGCAATAGGCGGGGACGAGGAGGCGCAGTAGGCGAATGGCTTATAAAGTGGTGTCTGTGTGTGTGTGTGTGTGTGTGTGTGTGTGTGTGTGTGTGTGTGTGCAGGTGACTGCAATGCTGGAAGGAGGGGGACCAGGTGCGAGAACAGATGGGAGACGTGCGAAGGGCGATGGGCGAGGGGTGATGACCGAGGGGCAGGAGGCTAGGGGTGACGGGTGAGGGGCGGGGTCGAGGGGCGTGGGTCGGGTGGCGAGTGACGAGTGGCGGTGGGTCTGGGGCGGGGGTGAGGGGCGGGGGTATGGGGCGGGGAGCGGGGGCGAGGGACGTGGGGCGAGGAGTGAGTGGCGGGGGCGGGGAGCGGGGGAAGGGAGCGGGGGGTGAGGGGCGAGGGGCTTGGGGCGAGTGGCGGGGGCGAGGAGCGTGGGGCGAGTGGCAGGGAATGGGGGGTGTGGGGTGAGGGGCGGGTGGCGAGTGGCAAGGTGCGAGGGGTGAGGGGCGTGGGGCAAGGGGCGAGGGCAGCGCTCACGCGAGGTCGCGCGCGGTCAATGAGAGGCGCGGCGCGGCCCATTGCGAGCGGCGTGCGGCCGCCGCGCCGCGCCGGTCATCGGAATGCGCCGGGCGGAAACAGCCAGAGCGGAAGAGGCGGGGGCGCCGCGCGACGCCAATGGGACATGCTTAAGGCGGCTCAGCCGTCGCGAGGGGTTGAGGGTTGTGATACGCATAACATGATGTGAAGGAAATGTTAATGTAATGGAGGTGAGTGGTCGAAGGTAACGTGATAACGCAAATGTGTTGTGTTGGAGATGACGAAGCGTTTGCGATCGTTGGTTATGGAAATGAATGACCGCATTATTTCGCAGAGTTCACGAAACTCAAGTCCTCTGTTGATAACACTAAAATGAAACATGGACACACCACGTAATATGCAAACAAAGAAGGTACATAGATCTAGATGGAAGGGGATATGAGGAAATATGTATCAATGAGAAGGGCGCGAAGTCACTGTAGAATTAAGGAGGTACATGAAAATAACCTATACTGCGATTTTTCTAACTTTGCCCCTCAAGGCCACTCAAATCTCATCTTCGCCATGGAATATGTCACGGTATTTCGCATCTTTCTCAGTCATTCCGCTAGATTTCGCATGATCGCAACCGTATGAAGCAGTGGTTGCGACTATGTGACTACAACCGGCAAGACCGAGAAAGACGCGAAATGCCGTGTGATATTCCATCGCAAAGATGGGCCTTGAGTGGCCTTGAGGGGCAAACCGCAGTATAGAAAGGCTGTTCTAGAGAAGAGCAGATAAAAAAGAGAAAGGCAGAGAGGAGGGAAACGACGGGAGCGTGGAATGTGGAGGCGTTGCCCGGGTGGGAGATCATGTATGTGTTTGGCGCTGCATGCGTTGTTCGACGGGCCAGTCGCCACCGCGCTGGAGGGTTCAGGAGGCCCGAATGGCGAGGAGTGTGGCAGGGGCGGGGCGGAGTGGGGAGAAAGGGGAAGGAGAGGTCGCTACATCCGCAGCACGAGGCTACTGCCCTGTGACATGCAACGTCACTTAGGACTTCTGGAATGTTCCCGCTTGCGAACTGGTATCACCAATGCTGTCATATGACTGCATTGATGTCCCTCTAAACCAAACATGTGCAAACCATTCCTGTGAGACTGGATGAACTTCTCCACTCCACTTCTTAAAAGTATAAGTTCTGGCGCAATTTTCAAGCCGTTGCGTTGCCACCCTAGTATCAGAATTCTTTTACATTATCAAGCAGCACCTAAAATTATCGATTCTAAGTCACGATTGTACCGCTACAGTTCGACAACTCACGCTGGAGAGGATAAGGTCATGCAATACGCTACGCGACACGTGAACGATATCGCTGTCGCGCAACTTCGCCACGCCAGATGTCGCGGAACACTATGCCGAGATAAGGTGATAGTATGTTTGTACTAGTCGGTAGTAAAATATTCAACGTCTTATTACAACTAACTAGTGGTGCTAAAACATCATGTACTTCCTTGCCTTTAGTAAGTTAAGTAATACTATTTATACCACACCTCTCCTAATTAAAAACTCATTACAAATCGTACAACATTTGGTGCAAAACCTAAATATTTTCAAGCAAATGGCAACACAAATTTGACAATTATAACTGGTTTTCATACAGGTAAATCATGTTCCAACAATAAGACTGATTCACAAACATTTGCTCCAGAGTAAATATTGCCGAGCCTTTGTTGAATTGCAAACGGATATTCTCTGAATGCTAACAATTTATTTCATATATTTCAAATAGGTTTTAAATAATTTCTAAATAATGTACAACAAAAATGTATAACAAAAGGTCGAATGTAAGAAATGAACAAAGATATATGAAATAATATACAAATTCTAACTTACGAAGCATCCAACTGCTTGGAGTTCCGTTCGCAGCGCGAAGCGCAGGAAATTCGGAGTGGGCGATTATGTTCGTCGCCAAATTACACAAAAAATACACATACTTTCAAAATATTCAACGTGACCTTATTTGAAGATCTGTAATTGATACATTTCGTTAAGAAAAAAGTTGTATCTTCACTTTTGTGGCTGTAGGAAGACGCTGAAAATGTTTTAAGTTTTTAACATTTTCGAAAAAACAGGGATTTCAACGAACATGACATCTGCACTTTCTTGAACATCCTTTACGCTACCTACGGTCCAAATTTAATCAAAAAGTTGTGAGCCGTTTTTAAGAAAAAATGGTTTACAGACAATACAATTGCCTTTTTGTCACAAAATTTCGCACAAACTGTTCATGTTTTTGAAAAATTGAGCTTGACCTTATTTAAAAATCTATCTTTAAGGAACAAATTTAATTACGATAAAAAATTGTATCTTCATAATTGTAGATGTAGGAAGACGCCGAAAACAATTAGATATTTTTTTTAATTTTCGAATCAGGGTTTTCAAGAACCACCCTTCACCACCACCAAAGATCTGCACCATTCTCGTGAAAGTCCTTCACACTATTCAATAACATTTAATAAAAAACGTTGGAGCCTTTTTGTTTTTGAAAATTTAGAAAATATCTCAACGGCTTGATGTAAAGTACCCCCAAAATTAAAATATCGGTTTCAAATTCAAGGGGCCGCAACATCAGGGGAATATGAATTTTGGAGAAAATCGGCTGAAGCCGCTAGCTTTGTTCACAGACGAGCGGACACACAGACGCTTTGTCGTCAATCGATTTTTCGGTATAGGAGGCTAGGCAGAATAACATAGTAACACATTTGCATTTTCAGAAAAAATCGAATCTATATTTTCGGATTTTCCTGAGTTTTCGAGTATTTACCGAAATCATAGACATCTCGCACGAGGACGGCCGGAAGCTGCATTTTTATTTCTGCGCGCTTTGGGAATTAGTAATACAGATTTATCATTAACGGGTCCATTATCAGTGAAAATATGAGTTAATTAATTTATAGCTTGTTCTAAAAAGTTTGGCAACAAATTCACTCACATTACCACGCATTTTGGTCCAAGACAAAGAGGATTTGTATCACTGCCGCGTCTCGTTTCCGAGAAGAATGACGCTTGAGGAACGTCACATCAGCTCATTGGTTCGCTCTTACGCAGAGCGTGATGTGGCGACGACACAAAATGCCCGACATTTCACGCGGGGGCTGTTCATTCGCGAAGGCGCGCGTCCACCGCCTGCTGCGTCCGGTCACGCGCCTTCGCTCCTCTCGGGCTGCTCTTTCAGCAGCACCTCGCACTCGCACGAATATCAGAAATTCACACACTAGTGTTGGTTGGACTTCACGTGTCGCGTATTAGGGAACGAAAACATTGGACAAAATCAGAAGAAGTTGCCCCACCATTGGTCTGTGTCGTTTGGGAATCAATTTCCTGTCTAGAGTCACCGATGCTTCGTAGAATCTGACACTGGTCTTCGAGAGCTGCACTTGTTTTGTCAATGAAAACATACAATACGAAGAAAAAGGAGACCGTCGTTATTTTGTTAATAATTAAATCTTGATGTGGAAGTGAAGCACATTCACGATACAAAAGGTAGGACCCAAAGAACATACACGATAATGCAGGAAAATCTTGCTACTGGAATCTATTTATAAAATTTAATCCGGAACAAATTGATTTTCTTCACATTCCTATTATCTTCATTTATGCGAGAGAACTTTATAAAATATAGTAACAAGAATTCGCATGGTTGTAATATTCCCTCCCTCTTCTTCTAATCTTCGGTCAGGATCAATGTCACCCTAATGTTAGATGATATTTAGGGGAAGCCAGTCTCTCACAACATCATTTGTGAGATGTATGAGCTTTCGAAATGTTCTTAATCGTCATGATAAGATTTCTTCAGGGCGCCTTCGACAGAAATTGTAGTTTGAAGTTCACGTGGTAAAATTATGTCGTGGTTGATACACTCACTGAGGTGTCAACGAAATAGACGCGAAAGAACCTAACTAGGAATATAGCTTCATTGCTCGACTAGCGGCTAGAGCTTTTCACATTCCCCGTAGCATTTACAACCACTTACCCTTTAGCATTTTCTCTTTAGGATATTTAAATGCTGACGTAGGTATGAGGCGACTAGAAATATTTCTTTTGTAACCAGAAACACCACACGAACCCATTTCAGTTTTAAAACTATTTCAACTGTTGCATTTGAAATACAATCATTACGCCAGTAGTAAACTATGAGAGCAAAGATTCCATACTATATTATTCTTCCAATATTCCACGCTTGAACCACTTCATTTACAAAAAATAATCTCAAAAACGAGTTTTTCTGTCGAAAAATGGCACTTTTCCCCGCAGCATTATATAACTTTCTCATAATACATTACTCCGTATGAACGTACGTATACGAAAACCTAACTAATAGGGCTACAAAATGGCACAGACATTCTTGTATATTTAGTTTCCAGTTCTCTTGAATCGGCGCTATTTTTATGGTTTCGCCCCGACCTTTTACCAGCTGCTATCTATTGGCGCCTAAAACATCAACCCGGCCCTCTCGCGGCCCCTATCGCTCCTGAGGACATTTCCAGTGAAGAGAACCTTCGGGTTCCCCTCGAAAATCAAGTAGGTCTATCCAGGCAATGTTCCTTTATATACAGCTTAAATGTAGCTTCACTGTGCGCACGTTTTGTTGAGCACTCCTTTTGCTTGTAGTTCATTTACAGTTGAAATTGATTTTCTATAACTCGGGAAAAAACATTTTTCAAATATCTTTATTTTTCTAAAATAATTATTTTCTAAATTCATTTTTTCGTTTGTTTTTTTTTAATAAAATTTCTGGCCCTCAAGAAAATGTGCGCAGATAAATTTCTTTCCCCACAGGTCATATACAGTTTTTACTGTTTTTTGACAAATAAATAAATAAATAAATACTTTCATAGTACTGGTATTCTATGGCCCTCACGGTAACATTGTTCTCGGCGTAGGGATCCAGTTCCCCTCACAAAACAGGTTCATGTCAGGATAAAAGATTATTCACCTTCCCTTGTTCTTAGGTATATTATTCTGTATAAACTACTAACGTATACAACAAAGTAAAATAGGGTACCGTTCTTGATAAAATCTAGTTTAATTTTTAATTGCTCGGATTTCACTCAAACACGTAAAAATTACATATTCCTTGAAAAACTTTGCCTGACATCATTTAAAGATTTAATTTTCAAGAATAGATTTCACTGAGAACAGAATGTACGTTTAATAATGTTTAATAAAGTTTGGTAATGTTGTTGAAGGAGAGCGTTCAAAATATTTGTAATTTTCAAAAATTCAGAGATATTAGCTGGACTTGGGCCATTTTTAAGACCATACTTTCCTCTATTCTACCAAACATTTTACAGAAACAATGTTGAATATTGTTTAGGCTTTTTTGTGAAAATTTGTTGGGGTTTCATGAAAAAGTTCTCGCAAAATTAAAAGATTAATTTTGAATCTGACGGACATCGTCCAGCCAGATCAATTGGGGAAAATCATTTGTATGTTTTAGATGGTAGCTAGTGTTATTCACCAACGGAAGGAGTCTTGAGGTTTCACCATCGGAAGGCAAAATTAAAAGACTGCAAGTTTCCACATATCGAATAGTACAACTGAATTTGTTTGTAGGCTTCGAAGTGTTTATCATAATATCATGTATAAATTCTCAGCATTTGACCTCATTCAAATCAAGAAAGAAATAATTCAATGTTATAACTGAAGAATCAAAATGAACTGGAGTAATCATTTGAAATCCATTCAAGATATTTGAATCTCACAGCAAGGTAAGGCCATAATGTAGGGCAAATTGTTAACCAGCGACAGTGTTGCGACTTGCAAAGCCGATGCCGATAAAAGTACACGCGAAAACAGTATCGAGAGACCAATTCCACAACGATACCTTATTCTCACGTCAGGGAAGATAACGCTATCCCAAGGCAATTCATCATCTTTTGTCATTCCAGAAAGTTTTTCACAAACAGGTACTACACGCCACATCGATATCCTAATTTACTTGTATTCCTAGACGTCAATACAATACAGGAAAAAACACTATCGCAAGAACACATTCATTGCGGTTACTAAAACGTATTTTTCGCGGCGCAGGCTGTCAGGCACCGGTCGCGTGAACGCGCGCCTGCTTGCCGCAGAGCGTAACGTGACTCGCGAGCGGCGTTATCGTACGCAGACACCAGTTCGCGCCTTCCTGCCGGCATTGTTCCGTTGTGAAAGGGCTTCGCGTGATAAGAGGTCGCCGTCGCGTGCGACACAACGTGCCATCGGCCGGTCCAGCCGCCACTTCCTCCCCGCCCCCGCCCCCCCTCGCACAGAAACAAAACACTCGTGGTTTGGTCGATCAGACACGTTCAGAGGTGGAATTCAACTGGAGTGAGGCACTCTTCTTGACGACTAATACAATTTTGTAATTTTGAAGTTCCCACTAGAACAAAATCGGGGTTTGGAAATAAACAAAAATATAACAAATTAAAAATTGGCCAATTTTCGGCAATTTTGACCAAACACGGAAACGGCCCCAACTGTAGCCACTAATACTACTTTTTCCTTAGTTATGAATAAAAGTATCTGAAAAATTATTATATTTTGTGAAGACGTTGGCAGAGAGATGAAGATGGTTAACTGTTTGCCAGCGAAACCCAATTGAAAAATTCTAACTAGCTCCGAACGGGATATTTGATTAAAGATGGCCGTAGAAGTGACAAGTGGCACTCGGAACTAAAAACTGATATACGGCAATCAATGGCACAGTTGAAGGTTTTAGCTGAAAATTAAGAGGAGCAAAATCTTTCCTATGAAAAAAATCAACGAAGTATAAAAATATTACTTTCCAAGCTATTAAACGCATTTGAGATCACGGTTCCACCATCGTTGCACACACTGACTATACCGAGACTTCTCTGGAAAGTTTGTTAGGTGGTGAAAGACATGTGACACAAAGCTAGGGCTCATGGAAGCTATGTGGCCGATTTACATATGAACATCAGTACCAACCAGCCCGAGCCATCTGTAGCTCTCGCATGTAACAGGTGTAGTGGTACGCACAGTACAACCACAACATCTACGTACGTGTGTACTGTTGGTTAGAAATATATAACAAATTCCTCTGGAGGCACAACATTACAATGGAACTTGTGAATGTCCAGGGTCTGATCTGTATAAGCACCACTAAATAACTTAGGCCCCATAGAGTAAAATCCTCTTCTCTTTTTGCAACCACTAGAATAATAAAACGCAAATGCGATGTTGACCTTTTCAAGTTACGAGTAGTTCCACGAGTCAGAACATGAATTCTTGGTCTTCATTATCATAAGTGGTAACCTGTTCTTATGACGTCAATAACCAGCTTCAATACTTGTCTACTACGGCGCCAAACCTGCAAGGTCGTTTTATTATTCTATTCATTTTTGATAAGACACTCGAAAAAGGCCAGACTCGTTCGTACCTTATTCATAAGTCGATATATTTATCTATTAGCTCTTTTGTTGATACAACCATACAAAAATTTATGGTAAAATACAGTTGCGGTTTTTAAATTAAAGGTGGCAATAAACAAAATTACCACTCTGCTAAAAGTTAGTTTCTTTCTGCGTTTATCAAACACACAATGTGAATTTAAAACATTCTTCAACAAATTTATCTTCCAAAAATACACGTCGTTTCTGTAGGTAAAGCTTTGTATCAAAGAAGCATGTCTTCACGACTCGTTATCATCAACATCAGAACTCCATTTTCTAAAACAAGTTCCATGACATTTCATTTTGGAATTGAAGTTGTCCGCGAAGCATTTAAATTCATTTAGAGCTGTAATGACCTGGATTCAGCACATTCCCAGTGTGTCAGAAACCTCACGCAAGCCAAATAAGCTAGGTGCGAAGATGAGAATACGTCATGCTCGTCACATGTCTCCTTTACCCTCTGGCGTGGATAATACATAAAAAATCAGGACCTACACCTGAGAACACCGCTAGCACGCCAAAGCTCAATTAATTTGACCCAATATGCCAAATATGCCAATAGCGGTTCTTTGGGATAGGCCAAGAAGGTAGTTTGACGAACAAGTGTCACAAGATCAATACATTTCACACATAAGAAAATTTACTGATTCTTATGGTTATTGTGTTTTTCACCTGGCAATACAAAATGTACGTTTTCTTATAAAGGCAAGAGGTTTGTATTCAGTTGAAGCGTTTCACAACAACAGAACGCGAGTCCCATTTTGTCTTTTTCTCGCCTCTCCGCTCAGGCCAGGATAGGCAGGCGCAGAAGCTGCCTCGCTTCGCACCCTTGCCTGAGAAAAAGATCCACAGAGAGTTTACAAGTGTAGCTCTCTTTGCTCACACACGATGCATGCGCTTTCTGGTTAGGCAAGCAAATTCTGATACTAACTGTCCACATGGAAGCTGTTACTTCACCTTGGAGCATGTTTAAATTGTAAGGTATATAAGGAGTGAAACTATTATTTATGAAGAACTTATTATTTTATTTGTAAATTAAGATCCGCATGTTACTGAATATTTTTATATTTAAATATATTTACAACAACAAATTTTGGACAACTGTCAACCAACTGCTACCCTGAGTATGGTTGTACATCGACCTGGCGAAAAAAATGTAAAAAGATCCTTCTGTTAGAGAAGCGGATCCAGAAAGCATTTTAGGACGGAAATAATTATAGTAGTTACCTCCCACTTTATAAAAGAAAAATGATAGTACTCGTACTAGTAAATATCTTCTTGATATGCCATCCACTCGTGGTAAGGGGGAAAACTCCTTCGGTATGTAATGCTATCAACATGTGACGTGTTGTCTCCGATAAATTGAGTGAAATTACAAAAAAATAAATAAATAAAAGAAACCTGGGGGGGGCGTGACTCCCGTGCGCCTCACCCCCCCCCGCGCCCGACACTGCGTCCACGGAATGTGTACTGTCCAGGCCGTGTGTTCACGCACCGCCGCTGAAATCCGGGTGCGCTGCCCTTGAGCGCCGGGCTCCACGCACCGTGAAGCATCTCGTTGGGCGGGCGCGGGCAGATGCCGACGCTGATTTGCACGAGCGGGGCGTTAACGCGGGCGCGTCGCGCATCCTGAGCGGCGGCGGCGGCGGCGGCCGCTCACGAGACCCGAGGGCGCCGCGGGCCGCCGACCTCGCTGACCTCGCGTGGCCGCGGCGCGGCGCTTTGCATGAGAGGGCGAGTCGCGGCGCGGGGGCGGGAGCGCGACCTCAACGCGACGCGCTTACAATTCCGTTCCGGCCAGGGCGGGGCGGGGCGGGGCCGAATCCACTCGGATCATCCATATGCGCCGCCGGCAGTCGATCGCGCTCCGCACGGGCTAATGACTTCATTATACGCGCGAACCGGTTCCGGGAAGGGGGAGGGGCAGTGACGCACGCGGGAGCGTGGGGCGTAGGGAGGGGGGCGGTAGGGGCCGCCGCATTTGTTAGGCAGCGGGCGCGGAAGGGGGAGGCACTAGCTCAGCCGGAAGGCGAGTGGAAGGGGGGGTGAGAGGTCAGCGGGGGAGGAGAATTCCGCCAGTTAGAAGGGAAATAGTACTTCAATCGGGGGAAGAAAATACATTTTGCGAAATTCCTTGTTTACTGGGCGGATTTCGGGAGGTAATTTTTCCTTTACTAATCAATCGTGTCAACCACTTCCTAAAAACTGTACAAATATTGATGGAAGATATGCTTCGCGTACAGCAATATTTAGCAATAATTAACTTGGTAACGTGCAGCTGTACGGCATGCTCTACTCTCAGAGCCAGCTACCGCCGCAATTTGCTTGCATAGCTCAAGTAACGCGAGCGGAGATAATATGCCTACCACACATCAGAAAACAAACAGAACCTTATTTTATACCGTGACATATGTGTAGAAATATTTTGGAGTTTTTCTCCCATTCAGATATTTGACGGTATTGGGCGAATTTCCGTGCCTCCAATGGCGGATTTCGCGAGTAAGGATCTGCCAACCACAACAGTGGATATGCCGGTGGAGAGAGAGAGAGAGAGAGAGAGAGAGAGAGAGAGAGAGAGAGAGAGAGAGAGACTTAGGGAGAAAAAGCGGTATCGAGCAATGACAGTATATTTCGGTTGGAAAAGGAGGGGAGTAAAATGTGCATACTAGGGTGTGGTAGAGTCTATGTGATAAGGAGAGACGTACAAAACGAAAGGAAATAAAACTATGAATAAAAATTAGCAGTGAGCAACACATTTTCAAGTAGATGGTGAATGCGACAATGTAAACTGAATGTGGGCAAGACAAAAACGCAAGTCATAATACGAACTGGATAGCAATGGGCGTAGCAAAATTTAAACATTGTAACTCTCAACGAAATTTCATCCATCGACAAACATCACAGAAAAACTACAACTACTACTGTACTTCCATCGATAAATTTCCCAAGCATGGCCCTCGTCTTTTATCATAATCATGCCTGAGTTCAATGATAGGTAAGTTCCACAAAACAATTTTGTAATAGTAATGCAACATCAAAAATGATATTTACAAGACATTCTGCATAACCCGCCTTAAATCACACACTGCAGATGGCAAATGCGAGCAAAACAACAAACAATTTCTTTGGGGGGTAGTTCGATATCAGCACAAAGTATCGCTGACGCTCGCGTCACTATCGTCCTTGACGACGAAAAATATAAACACTGGAGGCTAAGATACAAAACTTCTCACGAAGCTCAAAAGAAAAGTGAAGTACAGTAAAGAATGAGCATGATAAGGACGTTTGTGTTGTGTAACTTGCACGCATTCGGCAAGGTCGGGGAGAACTCGGCACAATGTTTCCCATAGAATTTGCTTGCTCAAACTAGCTACTCAAACGCATGATTGTGAAAAACCAAATGTCAATCAGAAGTAAAACTTAGTTTTGTAGTAAAGTTAGGTAAGTTTTATTATTTTCAATGTTTTGACAAAACAATCGAAATTAGTAAAAGATATATAGCCATTCTTCTTTTGATTCAGTGAACATGACTACTGTGAATGTACAGCATGTAAGGCGCACATTATTATGTAAGGTCTCGAGCCCGGCTTGTTCTGAATGTCCATGAATTTGGAGTCTTGTTTCCTAAGTGCCTCGACATCATTACGAAATTAATATTTACGACAATATTTAAAAGTGAAGGAGTGTAATATAGATGAATGACGTTTTCGATAACGTTTGGGTGGAGGGAGTTAAGTCAAAATGTGAGATGGCAAAAAAGTGGAAATAAAATGCATGCCAATGTTGTAAATCAGACTGTATTTCAATAATATTAAATTCACTAAACTTCAATGCTAAATTTCTCATGTCGATTGTAGATTTTGTCATGGGTAACTTCCCGAGCAAGACTTCACAGTCTTTTCCCAAACACCTTCAATTTAATTGTGATCATCCTGGAACTCTTCCACATGTTTTGATATAGCATCAACATGCTGATTTCACAAAATACAACCAGAGCCAGACAATGAGAAGTGCAATATACACCATTGATTAAGCTGTATTCTTTTTTCAGAATGGGTTTTAAGCAGTACATTCTACAATTATTCATAATTGAAAACAATGTTTCTAATAATTCGAATTATCTTTTTCCAACTTGTAGCCTTACTTCTAGCCTTAAGACAGGCATGAACTTCCTTCTTTACAAAAAATGTAGAAGAGCGTGCCATGATTCATTACAAGACTACAATTCCTTCACAAGCTCAACGAGCTATCAGACTTCCGCCTTAATTAATTGAAGGCCTAGCAGTAATACCAAGAAACGCCACACCAGCGACAGCAAGTCTCCTGCTATTCGTCAATGAGTTTCGATTTTTCTCGCGTCACTAATGCTTTATTACAGTTGGCGCGTGGTTTTAAAAACGTCATTCACTGACTTCTATTTCGGAAGGTTCAACTGCAAGTTTTTCATTCTATTCACAAACCCTTGAAATTCAGCTAGCTGGGAGACCCGATCATGAAATTCCACTCGGCAAAAGTATTAATTGATTCTACTGTGTTCATCCTCTATCATTTTCTACTGTGTGAGTATTATTTTACGAGTGTATGGGGATGGATGGGAAGGGGATCGGTCGTTACGAAGGAGGTTTTCATTTCAGTAGAAGCTCTAGTTTTCTTTGCAGAGAAGGGAAGTTGTACCTGGATGGAAGTTGCTTTCTCCAAAGGTGCTGCGGGCCAATGTAAACTACATTAACTTATAGATGTAGAGATTGTGTAACCTGAAGGACCGTCGCCATTTCATATATCCTCTCATCTTATAGCCCCGCCAGGCAATGTACAGGAGTGGTGGAGAAATAATAACATCTTATGAAATTATTGAGAATTTTGAGAATATTTTTATTGCTTGAGGGTACACAGGTGGTTCCTATCACACACAACACGCGCAGTTCGAACTCTATCGACCTCGATATAAAATGGCGGAATCAGCGACGTAAATGAATACAGTAACCCCTCAGCATTCGCAAGAGTTTCGTTCCCGAAGAGCATCGCGAATGCCAAATCCGCGAATGTTGAGTGCATCTTTTAATGAAAAAACATGAGTTCGGTTCCTGGATATCGAAAAACTGTTTAAAAAAAAAGAAGAAATGATAAACAATTGCAGTAGAACTGAGTACGCACTAGTATAAACAAAATTCACAATTAATATCCCAAAGAGAAGAAATAAAACAATATTTGAAAAGTTGAAAGTGATTGGATTTGGTTATTTTTTGTTTCATCATCCTACTCATTCTAATATCCAAATGTGGAAGAGTTGCTGCTTGTGTTTCTCTCCAGGACGTAGTTTCGTTTCCGTTAGTTTATCGTTACGTTCGAAGGGTTTTTTGGTTGATTATTTCCCGAAGCTACTCTTCAGTGAAATCATTGCAATGACAGATGCACTGATCCTGAATGGCTTTTCTGTTCGTATGGCCAAAACCCTTACCTCCAACTTGACGCAACTGAATTGAATTATTTTACAATTTTGTTTTTCTATTAATGTGAATTGACATTCCAAAGTTGAGATTTTTGCAGAAAGTGATACTTTGAGCTCTGGTGTCTATCAAATTTCCCAGTTCAGTTCGCAAATGAAGCTGATAAAGGAAATGAAATGTGCTCGCTTAATAGAAAAGGTACGACTGAAAGACGGAATGTTGCACTCGCGAATGTTGAAGTCGCGAATGTTAAAACTGGTAGCATTGTTCTCTAATCGCGAATGTTCGGAACTCGCGAATAGCGAATCTGCGGATGTCGAGGGATTACTGTAGCTTCCCTCGATATCTAAGGTCTCTAATATAGTCGTATTGTGTCATTCTTCAAGAGCCGGTTCCTTGCAGAATCTCGGCAATGAAATACCTGATATCTGGTAGTCACTGAAAGAGGTTCGTATTTTATAGTGTATCCTCAAGAGGGCCTCCATAAAAAATGATCAGAATCACGTCGTGTCCTTTGCACCAGCTGTTTCACGGCTGAATTGCCACAAAGTATAAACGCTAACTACACTTCGTACAAAGAGCGTTTTATTTCACTTGTGTATTTTCAATATAGTTCGTAACTGTATATTTCCAACTGATAAATCATGTTTTCTAAGAACCTTTCTGTGCTGAGAATGACGTTTTGCATATAGAACTAAAAATCATCAGCGGCCAAGGAGGATTTCATATTTATACTTTCTTTCATACGTATGTTTATACGGAGTAGTATAGGTAGTATAGAGAAAGTGATGTAATGCCGTGGAAAATCCACTTCGAGACTTCATAGGAAATACAGGTTTTGGGGTCCCCTGACCCGACAAGAGCTTTGTTTTTTCCGTTTTCAAAATAATTCTTAATATTTTGGGGGTATTTTAGGGGTAGCAGTAGCGCACACTAGCCATATACCTAGATAGAAAATTAGTCACTGCCTGAAGAAAAATTATAGAAGTTGGTTGCTCTGATCGGTACTACCCCTCGGTTTCTCCGATCAATACCAAACGAAGCACCCCACCGGAGCAGTACCCTAACAAATGCGTGCCATTTTTTCTCTCCCTTGACACCTCCACACTTACACTTAAAGAATTTTGAGTTTGTCGTGACTGGTGAGGCACCGCCCCAGCAGGGACAAGCTCTAGGCTTCGGACTGATCTCCCGACATGTGTGGTAATGAAGTGAGGAACACTTCAGGGAAGTGGAAATTGTAGGACAAAGAAGAGGAAGGAAAGTCCGTTCGTTAGCGAACTGCTCCGGCATTCGCCTGGTATTGATCGAATAAACCATGGAGAGCTACGGATCAGAGCAGCCAGTCGCAAGAACTCTCCAGCAGACAGCGGCTGAATTCGACTCAGTTTCATCAGCTTCATAAAGAACTCAGCCTAGAACCCATTGAACATCACATCACATACCTAGCCAGTCAACGTCTACCATTATTTGCCCCAAATCCCTTCCCTTGCAACCTTCAGATTCGCAATAAATCCCCACCACACCAGAATAAAAAACATATCCCTACAACATATTCCTAAAAACCTTTTTCCGAATTCGAACCTGAATAGAGAACCCAAAAGGGCATCCTCACCGTATGTTAGATTTACGAGTTAGAAGTAAGTTTTCAATGTAAGTTAGCACGTAAGCCTTCAAACATATGTAAAGTAGAAAATATACTGGACTATGTACAATCAACATAAATCAATTTTTTAAAAAAGCTCTCTAGCTAGTACCGAAAATCAGCCGCCGATTTCAATCGATCGGCCACCGCGCCGTCGCAGCGCGCTGACGGCCCCCTCCTCCCCCCCCCCGACATTTTCCCACTCGCTCCCCTCCTGAGGGCGTTCACCTTTCCAGCGGCTCGGAATCTAGTTACTTTTGGTGGCTGTGGGTTTCTTGGTGTAGTTTGCAATACTCGTACGCGATATTACTCTCTGATATTTCGCTTTTCATTCTGTGTTACCACTTGTACACGAGTGGTAAATAATACAAAATCCATGTATCTCTGCCATCCAGTTCACAGCTGTGGTATTGAACTTTTACTTTCCTGTATACTACGTATATATGGAGTAATATACGTAGTGTAGAGAAAGTTATGCAATGGTGTGGAAAGTCGATTTCGACATTTTAACGGAAATACACGTTGTGGGATCCCCTGATACCCAAAACGTTGAATGTTGTTTTTCCCAAAACGTTCGTCTGTCGGTCTGTCTATCCACCCGCCAGTCTGTGAACATCACTAGCGCCTAAACCATAAGCACGATTTCTTTCAAAATGGATATTCCCCGGTCGATCTAGTTCCACACGAGGCGCCTCGATTTTGAAAATCTTTCCTCAAAATTTGGGGACTTTACTTGAAGGCACTTTGGGCACTTTACATGAAGACCCTCGGATATTTTCAAAATTTTCTGGAAAACGGCTCCAAATTTTTTCTTTAAATTTCTTGTAAGAATGTAGTAAAATGCCTTACAGAAGTGGCGTAGGTCCGATTTTAATGGTTAAATCTGAATTTTCGAAAATTGCGAAGATTTTACTTTACAACGGCGTCTTCCTACAATTACAAAATAGAACATGGAGATTTTCCCTTCAAATAAAACTAGTCCTCTAAAGTGAGTTCTTTCATTAAGGTCATAAATATTTTTTTGAAAATTTTAGTAGTTTTCGCTCAATATTCCGTGAAATATTGACAATTTTAAAGAATTACAAAAACAAGATTTTCTCAAAAACGGCTCAAATGCTTTTTCTTTAAACTTTTGGTAGGGATAGTGCCTAAGGTGTACTCAATTAGATGACATAAACGCCATATTATTCTATCCTTTAGTTTGTTTTTTTCAAAAATCACAAACATTTATTTTTTGGGCTTGTCTCTCACGGTTTTTAATATTTAGATTAGTAAGCAATTATTCACATTATTATATTTATGTCAACACGTGCTTCAAATAATCTCATATAAAGTTTTGCGAAAACTCAATCGTTTTCCGTGGAAACTAGATGAAAACTCCACATTTTCAGAAACGCTCAAACGCCATTTTCTCATAAATGGTTCCAATTTTTTTCTTCAAACTGTTCGAATGGATAGTTCTAATTGTACTCTTTAACATGATATAAAGTTTATTTTGAGGTATTTTTTGTTTTTTCAAAAATTACAGAAATGTAATTGTTTCGAAAGATCTCGATCACCGTGCACATTTCCAGCAATTTGTAAACACAATTGTATTTGCAAGTGTATGTGCTACAAATGACTTGTAATAAAGTTTTTCGAAAGCTAAACATTTTCTGTGAAAATTAGCTTTAAAATTCGAATTTCCAGTAGCCCTTAAACGGCATTTTCGTAAAAACGGCACCAAATTTTTCAAAGAAGGACGAGGCTTTAATGTTCTTTAATATTCTTAAGGTAATATTTCCGTTCTACGATTAGGAATACGAAAAATTAAGAAAATGTCAAAAAACTGTACTTTGAGCGGCGATATATGGCAGCTGTCAGGAGTATGTGGCAAGTCCGAATGGCTAGCCGAGACCAAAGGAAGTAGAAAACTATAACGGAAAGGCCTGTGCCATTCCGTAGCACTGCTAGTTTATTTTTATAATTTAGTTACGTCAGAGAAGTTGGTTTCTTTTCTGATACAGAACTTTCTTAATAGTTAGGGAAGAAAATAGCATTGGGTTTCGAACTTGTGAAACTTCCGGTGAAAGACTGTGTTTACCATACGATTTTACTGATATCGCGTATCAGCAAAAGCTCTCTCTCGCCAGAGCCGCTTTCAGAGTTTATCTTCTCTTATGACGTCAAACGAGACAGGAAATGCTGCCTGACAGTGATTTATTTTGGCGTCACTCGTGTGATCGTTCTAAGAGGCGCTTATGAACAAAAATGAAAAAGTTCAAATTAGCAGTCTTAATTGTTTTGCCTCGCACAAGGATCTCGTACAATGTTTTCGATCAAGCACACATTCTCTTTCGCAACTGCTTTTCTTAAACCATCACTTTTCCTTCTGACGTGTGAATTCTGACACTGCATACAGGCTTCTCTGAAAACGTAATTACTTGTATGAAAGATTTATTGTTGAAGTTCGCAGTACCTTGCATTTGAGTTTAATTTCAATTATTTTCTTAGAGGGACTGAAAATTATTCGGTAGAAGAATTTGATGATTCTGTGGTATTAGATTTTTTAAAGCGTTCACTCTATGACAAATCTACAAAAATATAGAATTATTTCAGGAATATCGTTTCAGCTTTATTTTCACTTAAAAGTTCGAAAGTGCAAAAAGCTAGTAACAAGATAAAAATGGTGTATGTGATCATTTTTTTAAATGCCAATGTATTCTGGAATATTTCCAGTAAAATGAATATGAATGGGCTTATTATTTTTTTATAAATTGAAAATGTTGGGAACTAACAAGAAATTCTAATGCAAAATATATGAAGGCTGGCACATGGAACTTAGACAGTGGAAAATAATAGACTAATTTAGAAATATTGATCAAGCCTCATGAACAAGTCTTCATAGTATTTGTGGCCGTAAGGATTCTCCATGCATGAAAATAGGCATTTAAATTTTATTACATGAAGAGTAAATATACACGCACCTCCGTAGCTATAAAAATTTTGCATTAAAATAATTATAATCTACAATTCTGTGGTCATGGGGTAAAAGTTCTTAAGTCAATTTTTGGCCAAATTGGGTTAAATACTGAAACTACAAGTTAAATATCGATATTGTATTATAGTAAAACGCCCGAATTCAAATGTTGCCTCCCTAACGAGAAAAAAAAAACATTAAGAAATGGCGTTTAGGGTAGGAACAAGCGCGGCTCAAAAATCTAACCTTTGTTTTCTCCAAACTAAGATTTTTGACTAAAGAACTTTTACCCCGTGACCACAGAATTATAGCTATAAAATGTTTTATTAAAATATTTTCTTTAAAAGCAAAATAAGCTTCAGAATAAAAATGAATAAATTATTAAATTCTTATTTGTTCATATTCCATACACACACACACACACGCATTTCTTCTGAACCACGTCAATAGTCTGCGTTCAGTTATGTAATTATTTCACTATTCCAAGTACGGTTATCCTGCTTCTCCCAATCACCACAAAATTGATTCGAAATCAAGTTTTGTGTTTCTCTTCTTATTCATGGTTACGCGATAAAGCAAATTTATTGGATCGCGTATGTTTAATAAAGTCTAGGATATAGCATTTGTCATTTGCAAAATCTTTGCGTTTTATATGCGATACAGTAGGTTTGACATATAAAGATTAGCGAAATGGAGTGAGCCATACCGTTCTGAGACCGTTAATTGGCACAAATGCAATATTTGATTCCATAGCTCAGGAGGTAAAAAAATCAGAAATTCTGGGGCTCGGATCCCGGTGGATAAAATGCTTACACTTTTGAACAATTCATTTTCATATTTGCGTTTTATTGTGGATTTTAAATTAGGGACTAGTACCCTGTTATCGACAAAATTAAATTTCGGCATTTATTATGGCGTGTGTAATTGAGGAAATAAATCGATCTGTGGCAAACAACAATATCTAATCCTTCTTCTTGCCAGGATATACGTCGATTCTGCACACATTCTTAAGCGACCGGATACATGTTTGTGGGAAGAGTTAATTTAGGCGAAAAATATCCAAAAAAGTGGAAACAAGTCGCTTTAAAACGACACACTTCATTTTACCCCGGGTGACTTAGTCCCTAGATACAGAGAGTAACGCAACCGCCGCCATTTAATATCCTCTCACCCGACAGCCCCGCCAGGCAGCCATCAGAAGCTGATGGAAAATTATTACAATTGGTGACGTTATGGACATGTTTAAGATCATTAATATTGATTTGGGATCGATTCATGGTTCTTAACACGCAGAATATCCCACAGTTTTAATTCCCCTGAAATCTGGATATAAAATACCGGGATCCGTGGAACAATGGAATGGGCTACTCTCTGTTATCTAGGGACTCTAGTGTGACTAGGCTAGAAGGGATTTTTGTCTTTTGAACAGAAAAGGGCCGAATACTGGAATGAAATTTGATATTAATTTGAAATGTATTGATTTACAATACTGAATTATATTGTAAAAAATAGATACATTAAATGTTGACAATTTCCATTTTATTTCAAATCTTATAAGGTTTAATTCGAGGAGTAGGCCAATGCATTTACGAGAAGATATTGTATGAAATCTTTCGAATTTTTCATACAGATTAATTTTAATTTGAAGAAATCTAGGAAATTATGGTATCTAAGACGCAAACCTGTCAAGACGGAAGGAAACGTCGAGTTCTGGAGTAGGTATGTTGCATTCATTAAGACAATGAACGTCCTCTGTTCTAAAAATTTGAAAAAATTGTTAAGATAAAACATTCCTTCGAATTACGATATGTAATCCGAAGTAAAGGAAAAATAATGTTCTAAAATAAGGTAATTGAGCTGGATGAGTAGAGAAAATTGAAAAGCTTCAGTTATTAATCTTCGCATTGAATGAGAAGGAATAACATGAAAATTAGAGTTTTTGATTCTGGAAGTTTTTTCAACATGAGCGAGATTCGAAGAACCGCATGACCCATCATTACTTTTGATCTAATTGTGCATAGATTCGCCGAGATCGTGCTATCAGAAGACCTAGACGACATCGATCGTTCCATCATTGATTGGAGTGCTCCAGGGGGGAGGAGAGAAGGAAGTTGTGTGCGTATTTCTCCGCTGATCTGCGGAATCGGGCCAACGCAAGTTATCGCGCTGGACGTGCACGGTCGCACGCGTGCCCGCGCAGATGTAAATACCGCTGCGAAAGAGGGCAGAGCCGCTGTCACTGTGTCACGGCGCAATCGCCCCGTGTGTTCATCTTTTTGGGGTTTGTTTACTTCCCAAAATACGTCAAAGGCGAGGTCGCGAAGTTAGTATTCGGAAGACACTATTACAATTGGTATTGCCTGCTTGTTGTTTTTTAACTTTCTGCACAGACTTTTACTTCATCAAGTACACAAAATATTGCATTACAAATTATTCACTGTTTGAATTTTGTTTTCTGTAGGTCTTTGTGGTTCTTCATTTCCAATCAGAACCAACTTCAATAAAATCTGGTTCATTAAAAATCGATGTGAGCAAGTATATAAAGCATACTTCATATGATTAAAAGGACATTAGGGACTAAAGAAAGATGAAGGCGATTACATCTCTTAACAATAAATAAATAAATAATTTTGAGCAGAGAGCAGGTGAACTGGTTGTCAGAGAATGAATGTATTTTTTTTTCAGATATCTCATTTGTACGAGAAATTTAAAAAAAAGAAGCGTGAACGAGTCAGAATATGAGTAGCAATGTAGTGAACTGCTAGCATTCATTTACCTTTATGTATTGGTCTCATTTCCCTTTCTTGATCTGGAAGGTTAAGGGTGTTTTGAACAACATAATACATTATTTATGATGTAAATTACAACAGATCTTTTTATATGTTCGACTCCTATATCTGAACCAGTCAAAATACCTACTCAGTTTGACACAAAGTTTTAAAGATAATAATGCAAGAACTAATTATTATAGAAAGTTTATATAATATATATTATATATGATTTATATTCGTCGGGGAGCATTATTTTACAGATTGCATGCACCGTCAGCACTACATTTTGATATTTTTATGTATTTTCGTGCATCGTGACGAGTAGCTGCGTGTCTTGGTTGTTTTATTCAATTACATAACATTTAGAAGCTTGTTTGGGAAAAGCTTCAACTCTCGGGGAAAGAAGTTCCCTTTTCTCAGAAGCTATTCCAACAATTATTCTGAAATTAACCCATTAGGTTGCAATGTGAACAGTAAAAGTGCCCATTAGATATGTATACCCAATAATTATTAATGTAAGTGTGTAAATGATAACGTTCTCCCAAGACAAAGCCAATTTTTCGTATTAATTTTGTGACACATTGTGTTTCTTACACAATATTGATAAAGAGTTCAAATATAAATCTACAAAGTATATGTCAAAGATACCGGATTTTACCTGTTACATCTGAAGAAAAACATGAAATTAGCTTTGGGAGAAAGGAACATGGATGTAATCAATTTAATACGGGCAGGAGAGTACGCGTGGACTCCCCTTAAACAAGAGACTTTTGCAGAATTTGCCTATTCACATTAACCAATTTGCGAAACAACAAAACGAGGTCGTAAAGATAAATGCGACATCAAAAGACAAATTACTTTCTTTGTCACTTAAATGGTACCTCACATAATTAATAATTTTGTTATGGTATGATAAGTAATTATCAAGAAATGCGTAACTTTTCTGCTATGACAAAGCATTACGATTAAAATGGAATTTGGAGTGGTTGGTAATTCTTTAGGGAGTCGTGAAAATTACGGACATTATCATTTAAGTGAAATTAATTTGTGTGTATTCCAAATTAGTGAACCCGGCAATGCTTCGCTATTTCAAGGTATTAAACTGCACACGCTACAGGTCACGTGATTGTTAATCACGTTTTACACTTCGCTCTGCAACAATTTTTCTCGCCAGTATGGGCTTTGGACATGGTTGTCTAGTATCCTGTTGTTAAAACGTTCTTCCTCCAGTTTCGACATGCATTCGCTACGACAGTGTCGTGTCTTCGAAAAATTTAATTAACTTGTCCGAGATAACGTTCAATTAATAATTCCAGTCGATATTTCACTGGCAGGGGCAGAATATGCAGCGAAATAGCACTTAATACCTGAGGGTGCGGCGGGTTGCGTAGGGCTTCTTTTCAGGGGCGTTTGATTGTTAGTGATTCCGGGTGCGTCAACTAATGAGGTTATTAGTCCCGTAGGAATAGTACATGTTTCACCAGGATGTGTTGGTGATCTTCCCCCACTGGATAGCGCGATCCGGCACCGACCTATCGTCGACTAGCGGGGGTTTTCCCCTAACCAGGTACCTCTCACCAACAGGGCACTGCCCCAGCCGGGACAAGCTCTAACTCTCAACCGGTCTCCCGAGATGTGTGGTAGTGTAGTGCATGTTAGCGTGTGTGTAAGGGGTGATGATAGATCAACTAAGAGGAAGGAAAGATCGCGCGCGGTCCATGGCCCTTTTGTTTGTGTGCTGTTCCGGCATTCGCCTGGTGTTGATTGAAGAAACCACGAAAAACTACCGATAGGAGCAGCCACCCGCTAGAATTCTCCTCCAGACAGCGACTGAACTCGGCCTAGGTGACAAGCTAGTGTCAAAAATTCTGCCGTCGTCGGGACTCGAATCTATCTCCCAGTCAGAGGCACTGAGAGACATCAGCTGATGCACTGAGTCACCCCTCCCGTTAGAGGTGCTTGAGTCAGCATAAAATCATTATTGTGGTTTATGTGTGACAGACATACGCACATTCCCATTGTACCCTGCCTGAAACCTTCGTGCAAGTGCAAGATTAGGTTGACAAAGTTTCATCGCAATCAGATGAACTGTACGACAGCGCATAAAGGATAAACAAACAACAAACACTGATTTTTATATATGAGATCATTCAACATAAGCGTAAAAAGTTGGGCTTATTTTACGTTTGTGGCTTCCATTGATACTACATTATGTGTATATTTCTTCTAACACTGGGAGAAAACCTCATTTTCAAATAATTTTCCTTATAAAATATCATAAGGAAGCCACAAATTTGTGGCCATATCAAATTGTTAGTCAATGCTCCCTTTTAGTATTGTAATTAACATGCGCTTTTATAAAGTAAAATTTCATCATCGAAATACTTATTTTTTTCAAATCCCAGTTGTGCACTAAACTCTTCGCAAACACTTCGTATGGCAGTGCTCTGTGACCAGCTACGCAGGTCTGCTCGAAGGCCCTGATCACAAGCCAGTTCCAGGACTTGGGCTCGGGCGTCACAGAAGGCGCGCCGTGGCTGGCGCCGTGGCTGGCGCCGTGGCTGGCGCCGCCGCGTCCGCGCAATCGGGCCCGGGAAGTGAACCGTGGCCGCAGGGGTGCGGCGCGCGCGCGGAGGTCGGAGGGGGACTTTCCACTCCCGTCTGACCTGCCCGCCCGCCCGCCCGCCCGCGCAGGCAGGCCCGCCCCTCACCCCCGCCCCTCCGGCAACTAGGGCGCAGCGACGACAGCTCGCGACGCACAGGGCGCTGGCTGACATATAGGCAGGCAGGCAGGCAGAGAGAGAGAGAGAGAGAGAGAGAGAGGAGAGAGACATACAGAGAATAGAGACAGAGAGGAGAGACAGAGACATAGAGAGAATAGAGACATAGAGAGAGGAGAGACAGAGACAGAGAGGAGAGACAGAGACATAGAGAGAGGAGAGACAGAGACATAGAGGAGAGACAGAGACATAGAGAGAGGAGAGACAGAGACATAGAGAGAATAGAGACATAGAGAGGCGAGAGACAGAGACAGAAAGAATAGAGACAGAGAGGAGAGACAGAGACAGAGACATAGAGAGAGGAGAGACAGAGACAGAGACATAGAGAGAGGAGAGACAGAGACATAGAGAGAATAGAGACGTAGAGAGGAGACAGAAGAGAAAGAGAGAGGGGAGACAGAGAGGAGAGACAGAGATAGAGACAGAGGAGAAAGAGAGAGAGGGGAGAGATAGAGATAGGAGACAGAGAGAATTGATTGAATATTGACAAGGTCGTTAGTCCGCAGATGTAGTGCATGTAAGAACATGGGAGATGACGGTGTTCGTCCCCAGCTAAAAAATGAGGTACGGCGCCTAGTTGCACGTCGAATTGCGGGGAATCTCTCTCCAGCGACCGCCTGAATTTAGCTCATCGCTGCTGTCTTCGCAGAGACACTGTCCACGAGAGCCGTAGAACGCTAGAACCCTCTGGCCGCAAGAGGGTTCGAGTCCCGACGGCGGCAGGATTTTCGATACTAGCTATACTGCGATTTCTCTAACTTCGCCACTCAATGCCCATCTTCGCGATGGAATATCACACGGCATTTCGCGTCTGTCTCGGTCTTGCCGGTAGAAGTCTCATGATTGCAAGCACTGCTTGATACGGTCGCGATCATGCGAAATCTAGCGGAATGAGTGAGAAAGATGCGACATACCGTGACACATTCCATCGCGAAGATGGGATTTGAGCGGCCTTGAGGGGCAAAGTTAAAAAAATCGCACCGTGCACAGCTGGGTCAAATTCAGCCGCCGCGCTGTCTGGAGGAGAAATCTAACGGCCTGCTGCTCTGATCTGTAGCATTCCGTTGTTTCCCCGATCAATACCAGGTGAATGACGGAGGAGTATTCCAACAAACGACCCACAGCGAGCGCGATCTTCCCTGTCTCAACCTAGTCCCTTCCTCTGTCCTTACACATATGTACAATGAATTCCAAGGATAAGGAGGTATCAATCACAATAAAGGATACCTCCTTATCCTTGGAATTCATCATGGAATACCACAAAATCTCAGCTGCCACCACAGAGTTTACAAGCACTTCATTATGACACATCTTGGAGGCTTAGAGCCTGTTCCGGCTGGAGCGGTGCGTCGCCGAGAGAGATACCTCGAGAGGAACCCCGAAAGTCTTCGTTTAGGTCGACGTAACATTCACTGCACTCACGGACCTAATGATCATTGATATCCTGCATACTCACTGGCCTTACGGTCTTGATTGATAATTCCCCAATCTCGTTTTGTAATGTGTCTTACAATACTTATTTCGTACAAACCTATTTCTCCCTTGCAAAAAAAAAAAAACCTTACCTTAAATGTACGTAACAAAATGTATGAAATACAATTTCCATATAATAATCAGAAGTCCCTCACCTCTTTGAAGTTTTCCGTAGATTTCACAAGAATGATATTACAACTGATAGTGACAAAAACAATCGCTTTAATGATCACACAACACGTTCTCTAAGCAAGATCAATTACTCTTCTATGTCCCGCGAACTTGCTAAGTTGCGCCTGACGCCATCTTCCTGTTTCCCTTCCAGCCGCGCATTTCACGCAACACAAATTTTATTTCTTTGATCCCAATGAATAATCTGATAATTCACGAAAACTTAATTTTGCAGGAGAGCAAAAATAACTTCCGACTGATCAGGGATCTGTAAATCAGGATTAAATGGTATTCAAATGAAACCTACACACAAATAGTTTCGTTTGAATATCACCTTCGTTTGAATATCATCAATCTCTTATTTACTTCACTTGAAAGTTGTATTTTGCTCTCCTGTTAAATTGAGCTTTCATCACTTATCTGCTTATTCACCAAAATCAGAGATATATGACTAGGTGCTTTCCAGCCGATAATAAAAATAATAAAATTAAATATTTTAGCATTAGCAAAATACGGTGTTTAGGCCATAATGAAGAAAATTAGAATTGCATCTGAATAAAATTCCTAAATTTATCCTCCTTGAATTAACATGTATTCTATACAACACTTACCAAATCATAAAATATTAAAGATTGTATTGGACTTAAAAGTTATAAGGAAAGTATGCAATTATGATCGACGTGGTAGAAGTTTTCCTCTTTGAAAAGACAATACAAGGCCCCCCTTCGCGTAGGCGCGTCAATGTAGAACTCATTCGTAACCGTAAAATGCTTGTTTCCAGATCGGAAGTATTGTGGTTAGAGTTTAGCAACGGGTGAACTTAATTTCATTGCTCCAAGCTCATTTGTTGAAACACGATAAAAAGAAAGCTAGAAAGCAAAATGGAAAATAATAAAAAAAATAAACGTTTGTTTTCATATGTTTTTTGCATGTGCGATCTCTGCTGGCATCCTGTCTTCACGAAGCCACGATTCGCTCATGCAAATAAAAAGACTGATTGCTCCTCGCCGCGCGGAGCGGCAGGAAGCATCGCTCGCCAAAGAGTTATCCAGCGGCTCGCCCCGCCACCTCCTCCTCCTGCCCGGCTATCACCGCTTCCTCGTACGCTTCTGACGCACATCCCGGTATCCTCTCTCAAACCAGGACGGGCGAGAGCCTAGCGAAAGAACGCAGCGAGCAGGCGCGGGGTGGAGGCTTCGCAACGTACGTAAGACGGCACACAATGCCCGCCCCGCCCCGCCCCGCCCCGCCCCGCCCCGCCCCGCCCCTCTTCATCCCGCACGTCAATGGATCCGCAGCATTACGGGATGGGCCGCAAGGGAGACGGTTAACTCACCGCCTTTTTCGTCGTGGAGGGGTTTATCCGCACGTCCTTTCCTAATAACCGCAAGTCTGCCCCCCTGTGATTTCTAAGAGCCCCCATCGCCTTGCCAAGTGCGTCAATGAACGAGCTTCCTCAGCACGTTTCACAGCAGCATTGCCACGGCGAGGGGGAGGGAGGGGGGGGCGGTCGCTGCGACGCATCGGAGAAAGGGCCGAGAAAGTACCGGGGGTGTGGCAAGCGGCGACGGACGTCATAGCGCTCGTGGAACAGGGTAGGAACGCGTCACGAACCGCTAGCAAGCACATTGCAGCATTCGGGCACGTTGCTGTACACTTACGGGAACTCTTAGGAAACACTGTACATCATTTGGAAAGTACGAGTTAATGGGCACGGTTTGCCTCTTAAATTGCAATTTCATCATAAATAATAAAACTTAAAATATCCAATTAACAACCACGGATTTCTTCTCGACGAATGCCTCTATGCAGTCTTCCTCGTAGATTTGAATCAACAGACATTTAGGCGATACAAAAAATACATATTAGTACTGAATTTTTTTTATGGAGTATATTTAAACATGAATTAAATATTTAGTAATTCTCATCTTTACGATAAAACATTGAAATATAATATTCTCAGAGTCGCTTCTTCATAGCATAAAAGTTCATTACCAACTGAACAATAAGAGTTCACGTGGTATTCACCGGAAATGTGGGAAAATGTTGGAAAATGTTGGCAAATGAGAGAAAAGTATGAGCGTCACAAATGCGTCGTAAGGAGGTTGAAAGTTTTACTTTCGGCAAGGTGGCTCCGACATTCGCTATTCGGCGACCAGCGAGCAACCCCGCTGTGTGGATGCCCCGCAGCTACCCCGCTTGCTACAATTAGCAACCCCGCTTGCTAATTGCCGAGTGACGAACATTCGCCGCTCGCCCTATCCACTGCGTGTTGGTCTTTTGGACATATCAAAGGGAACGAACATTCGCCGAACACATCAGCTGTTGGGGATAGGGCGAGCAGTAGGTCGCTGCTCGCCGAATGCCGAATGTGTGGAGCCACCTTCAGGCTTAGAAATGAACTCATTTCAATAATTCACTCTTCATAACATCACTACCAACACTTTTGCAACAGTCGATGCAGCCAACGCATGGCCGCCCTTATCACCAGCGCACAATCTCACGCGGGAGCATTCCTTGGTGCTTTCTCCCTACTTTGAAGGAGAAGCTGTCAATCACCTTTCACGCTTGGGAGAGTTGACGCAACGAGGAGGCGTTTAACCCCGCTCCCGATACAGAAGGCGGGGCGGGGCAGCGCGCGGGAGGCGCCGAGAGGCCGGAGACTGAGGCCGCATCCAGCGAACCGCGACTCCAGACGATTCCGGGGCGGCGGCGGCGGCGGCGCGACGCGTCTGCGTGGGAGTTTCCGTCACCCGCCTCACCCCGCGCATCCTCTGGTCAGCCTTGACCCTCGCGGCGACCAGTTACCGACGATGTATACGTTACCGTCGAATCCTGGTTGATACTACACAGTTTTTGCAACGCCTTAACGGGTAGCTATCCACTGCATTTTTGAGTCTCTGCGCATGCGCCAACTCGAAATCGAACTCTAAGTGTTACCGGGAACGTCAGATTTACCAGGCGACTTATATTGCATGCTGTTCGATCATTCGGTCGTTTTATATGGAATTTGTTCATGATTCACACAGCAGAGTGTGTTGCTAACACTATTTCTATGGTGCTATACATCGCACTGTCTTTTTGTGTTCGTCAGCTGATCAGCGTGATTAAAATTTAATTAGTGCTGTGCTGCTAGCCTCACAGTTTTCAATTGCCCTAAATCATCGTCAGATGTAATTCATAGGGTACGTAGTAAAATCTTCACAAGAAATATGCAAAATATTAGTGAAAGTTCGTTAAAATACCTAATGAATTTACTAGTTAGGTCAAAGTGAATTACTACCGAAGAAGAAGAAATGTGAAATAAAATATTAAAAATTAAATAAAATTTTTAAAAAAGTTTTATCATTTCTAGTTAGTGGTTCAAATGATGTAAATCGGTATTGATAGGAAGATTTTTTTTTAGTATAAGTTAACTGCATTGTATATCTTCACTTGCTTACAAATTTACTAAAGGTTTTTATTACTTGACTTGAACCACACCCATGAACTGTGAAGCGCCTCTCTAGTATTAATGTATCATTAAATCTGAAAACTAAAGAGGACTTCTGTAATTTACTTCCATACGTAGTTATGTCACAGTGTAGGTTATGTCAATCAAGTTGGCACATTATTTGTGCGAAGAAAATATTACAAGAACAGATAAAGCAAAAATGTCTATCTTCAATCTCCGAATTTTCAAATGTTAAAATTTTGCAATCTTTAATACACACAGTTCGCCGGAAATAAAACTAGCACTCATTTTTCTACCGTCTTTTGATAATACGAAGAGAATTTTTAAAGAAAAAAACTGGAGCCGTTTTTGAGAAAAAGATTGTTTAAAAAATAAAAATTGCCTTATTTCATGCAAAATTACGAGAACACTACTCATATTTTCGAAACATTGTCCCTTATTTCAAGGTCTGTCTAAAGAACATTGAGTGAAAAAATTTCTTCCTTCAATATTGTAGGTGTAGCAAAACGCCGAAAAAATTAAACTTTTGTAATTTTCGAAAAATTAGAGATTTTCAATGAAAATTAGATCTGCATCATTCTCTTACGAGTTCTTTATCCTATTCCACGCCAAAGTTTTATCAACAATTTGGAGATATTTTTGAGCAAATTTTGAAAATGAGCACATGTAATGTACCCTCAAAAATCAAATTATCCTTTTCAAACTAAGAGGGCTACAAGGTCCTTTGAAATCGATCGGGGGCTATCAATTTTTGAGAAAATTGGCTGAACAGTTTAGGCGCTAGTGTTGATCACAGACCGAGGACAGGCGAGACGGACGCGCAGAGGACGGATGGGCAAACGGCCGGACGAACAGACGATTCGCCGTCAATCGATATTTCGGTATCAAGGACCCACAAAATGGATTCTCACTTCACAACGTGTCAGAGCAAGTAATTTACTGTACAGAGTGAGTCACGTAACTTAAGCAGCCCCTGCATTTTTTTGAACGATTGAAGTTTTTGCACTGCAGTTTCCACGGAAGTGCATAACGGAATAAGTGCTTCTCCAGTGCAATTATCTAAATCTTTAATACAATTCACTTAAACCTATTCTACGTAAACTATACGTTCCCCTTGGACTATAACAGGGAATCAAATCAGAAGTTGATTTTAGAAACATATTCCTCAGTTCACCAACCACGACATGAAATTGATCGAAGACAAAATAGATCTTGGGTTTTCTCAGTATTGACGTCTGACGAAAGCTAATATTTTGGCGAAAAGATAATGATTCTATACTGGTCATCCTTGGAAAAAAATTCTTCAAAGGTTAAGGCTCCCTAATTTAGACGCAACAAATCACTTACTATTAGCCAACCCGATGACGCCGCACTGACGTCTATGAAATTTCTTTTATCTGCAATGTTTACTGCGTCATCACTGATTTCTGCAAACGAGAGCTAAGCAATCTTTCAAAGCTAAGTAAATGGGATCGTTACTGTTAGCAGCAATGAAGATGTGAGAAACAACAACACTTTACCCCGCCTGACGACACTTTTGAGTAACAAGAGCCATCCGTTTTCGTATTTATTAAAAGGATTCTATACAAACCATGACAAACACACATTATATTTATTGCATTGAGCTAAATTCGTCCCAGGAAGCCTCTTAGATTTACTCATCACTGAGCAAGAAAGGAGGTTTCAAAGGAAACGGCGCAATGAATATAAATTCTCAAACCACCAAAGGCAAATTCAATCTTACTTCCGGAGTAAACGAATGTTAAAACATATTTATATGTGAGCTGATTTTTAAGGTAACCTTCAAAAGAAAATATGAACGGCTGACATAAGTTTACTTGATGAACGGTCTTTGTGATTTTATAACAACCACAATCAATTTGATAAATGTAACAGATAATAAACAAGAGTAAAGCTTGGAAAACAACAGATAAGAGGCCAGTAGACATGGTATAAACGGCATTAGGCCAATAAACCGCCAATAACCAAGTGAGTCTGTTATATGTGTTATCGACAATGTGTCGGTCAATACTTTTCCTAATACCATGTTAGAAAAAAAAACACATGAATAAGTCATGTTATTTTTGAGAATACAAGCCATCTTTAGAAAACACTCATTTATTTCGAATGACCAGCGTCCGTTAAGGATTTCAAAGTCTGTTGTCCGTTAAGAGTGGCTTTTCGTTTCTCGGTTTCGTTGGGTTAAGTCGATAACAACAGTGTATTTCGAAAATAAATCTGATCGTCATAGAGTTTTCTGTGATTTTTACTTTCCCGTATACAGATATATATACGCAGTAATATACGACGCCTATGGAAAGTTATGGAATGCTGCGCGAAAAAACCGCGAATTTTCTGCAGAAAAATATTCATTGCAGAGCTCTGATAACGAAAAGTGGATAAAACCAGTTGCTAAATTAAGAAAAAAATCCTCTTACACGTGGTGTAGCCAGAATCCCTGTTTTGTGGGTCCATGATACCGAAAAACCAACTGAAAGCAAAACGTTCGTCCGTCTGTCCGTCTGTGAACACCGCTAGCGCCTAAACCATACATAGGAGTTTTTCCAAATTGAAGAAACTTCTTGTGGAATATAGTAAAATACACTTATACAGGTGGCATAGGTTCGATTTTCGGCCTCTTCCTACAACTACAAAATTAAAGAAAGAGATTTTTTCTTCAAATAAAATTTGTTCTTCATAGTGCGTTCTTTCATGAAGGTCAGGTACATTTTTTTGAAATTTTTATTAGTTTGCGCGCAATACTGTGTGCAATACGTGCAATTTAAAAACATTACAAAAACAAGATTTCCTCAAAAAGGGCTAGAATTTTTTTCTTTACACTTTTAATGGGGATAGTGCCTAATGTATACTACGAGATGACATAAACGTCATATTGCTTCATTCTTTTATTTTTTTGTTTTTTTAATTACAAAAATGTATTTTTTTACTTGTCTGTCACGTCGTTAATATTTACTTTAGCGGCGATTTGTTTACATTATTATATTTATGAGTACATATACTTTAAATGATGTCCTATAAAGTTTGTCTAAAACTCAACCGTTTTCTGTGAAAACTAGCTCAAAATTCCGAATTTTCGGAAACGCTCAAACGTCATTTTCTCAAAAATGGCTCCAATTTTTTTCTTCAAACTTTCCGAATGGATAGTGCTAATTGCCCTCTTTAATATGACTTAAAGTTCATTTTGGGTATTTTTTTGATTTTTAAAAATTACACAAATGTAATTGTTTTTAAAGATCTCTCACATCGTTAATATGCACATTTCCAGCAATTTGTGAACACTATTGTATTTGGGAGTTAATGTGGATCAAACGACTTCAAATGAAGTTTTTCGAAATCACAAAAGATTTCTGTGAAAAATAGCTTCAATTTTCGCATTTACATCTTATGCGCCAATTTCTTAAAAACAGCTCCAAATTTTTCAAAGAAACTTGCCGTTTAGGGAAGCTTTTACTGTTCTTTAATATTCTTAAAACAATATTTCCTTTCTACTATTATCAAAGTGAAAAATTAAGAACATGTCTAAAAAAAAATGTACTTTGGGCGGCGATAGACGGCAGTTGACGAGAGTATGTGTCAAGTCCGAACAGCTAGACGTGAGGAAAGGAAATAGAAAACTAATACGGGAAAGTTTGTGCCATTCTGTAGCACCACTAGTTTCTCAGTGCACTAGCAGCACATTTTTGTGATACGTAAATTCGTATAAGCGTTTTTGCTTCTGGTGATGCGTGAATATTATTAAATGCAGTTATATCCCGTATATTTCAACATACACGAAAAATTACAATTTAAAACTGGTTTTAAATCCAAATGTTTTTCGTAAATCCTAGACAAAGTGACATTTCCCATTTCAAAGAACAACGTCAGTCTATTCAGAAATATCAGTGGCGAAGTGGGGAGCTTGTATAAATACAAACTGCTTTCCCATTTTCTTAAATCTCTTCTGAGTAGAGCAAAGTGAATAAATTGATAACTGGCAGAAAGATAATTCTCAATAAAAGTGAATACAAAAGAAGAGATAGTAAACTCTACTTTTTCAGCATCTTCTAATATGTGATACAGTAATCCCTGGACATCCGCGGATTCGCTATTCGCGAGTTCCGAACATTCGCGATTAGAGAAATGCTATCGGTTTTAACATTCGCGACTTCGACATTCGGGAATGCGTCTTTTGGTCGTACTACATTTTCTTTGAAAGCGAGCACATCTTTTTTCCTTTATCGTCCCAGATGCGTAAAATTGGAGGTAAGGGTTTTGCCCAAATGAACAGAAAAGTATTTCAGGATATGAGCAACTCTCATTACAATGAGCTCATTGTAAAGAAGCTTCAGGAAATCATCAGTGAAGAAAACCTCCTCCACGGAAATAATGAAGTAACTGAAGCGAAACTGCGTCCTGGAGCAACTTCAATGTCAAAACTGTTGATGGCGTTGTAAAATCAATAAGCTCTGGTGGAACTGGTTTTCGAATGTGATCCGAACATGGAAATAACTTCGAAATTTAAGAGAGAATAGAAGCAGGAACTCTTTCATATTTGGATATTAAAACAGCGAGAAAGACGATGAAACAAAAAAATTAGCAAATCCTATATCAAATCATTTTCAACTTTGAAATAAATTTCAAACATTATTTTATTTTTTTCATTTTGGAATGTCAATTGTGAATTCTGTTTGTAGAAGCGCTTAATCAGTTCTACTGTATTTGACCGTCAGATTTTTTTCTTTCTGTTTTAAACAGTTTTTCGATATCCAGGAACCTGACCCACCTTTCTTCATTAAAAGATAGGCTTAACATTCGCGGATTTAACATTCGCGAAGTTTTGAGGTAACCTAACTCTCGCGAATGTTGAGGGATTACTGTACATTTTCACATACACATCTTGTATATTATGTAATAGCTCGGGAGGAGACTGTCAAACAGAGATGAAAAGTCTACTTCTTCCCTTCCTGAAGGATTTCCACCAGCTGCCTCTACGAAAAGCAGAAAAAAAAAAAAAAACAAGTTCACAAGTTATTCCCATCGGCATCGGACTAATTTCATGTTGGCATTGACCCGCAACTAATCGGTGACGCGTTCCCGCAGCGAACACTTTATCGCGTTACTTACGCAAAGTCGCAAAATCCACATGGCGGCTCCGGAAGCGTGCGCGGGCGCGGGCGCGCAGGGTGGAGCAGTGGGCGCGGCGCGTGCCGGGTGCGGCGGGTGCGCTGAGGCATCGGACGCCCGGCCGCTTCCACACTTCGGCGTCGACAGGCGCGCCGCGCTGGACGCGGGCGGCGCGGGTCGCCGCCGCTGCCGCCGTCTCCACAACAGATACACACTGAACTTTGTTTTCGATTACGGACGTAATTTCGCTCGCAATGTGCTCTTCGGTGTGATGGTCCATGAATGACAAACTTCGCAACACGCGCTTCCGAGGATGCAACGAGAAACTAGGCAACTCCTAGAAGAAACGAGATTCCCAGTATGATTCAGGCCCGTGGCAGAAACCTTTCGCAGCGTCTGAGAATGTTTATACACATCAATGAAGTTTAAGAGATAATGATGTTGGCCTAAACGAAAGTGAAATGACCCATCCTTATCCCAAGGATTTTGAACGATGTTAAGAGCTAAAACGTGAAAAACTACCAGCAATCATGGAAATTAGTACTCATCACGACAAAGACAGTTCAAGCATTCATTAAGTACAATAAAAGTCTTTCAAACTTCAACGAAAAAAAACAACTGTGAGAAAACACGGAGGTGTAATAACTGAATTTATTCACAGTTTCATATTGGAGGCAATACACTGAATTCAATTCGTTGGAATTTTTTAAATTCTCTCATCTGAACAGAACTGACACCAAAAACGAAACGATGCCAAATTAGGTACTTCCGTTATTGTTACTTGTGCACATAAAAAGTGCTTAACGAATTCTGAAGAGCACCAGAAAATCATCTTTACCAGAAACAAAACTGCTTGTGGAACGAAACTTTACTACGGCTGAAAACAAGTTACGTTCCAAGAACGAAACTATTATATAATGGGAATTTATTTTCTATCCACGAGTTTCATTCAACTCAGTATCGTTATTTGCAGTTCATTTATTTCTAGGGTTTCATCCAGGCGACAGTCTGTTATCCTTCATGTCCCGAATTGAAGCACATTCTACCACACACTAGATAGAGATGTACCCTTAACAAATAAACTGTTATTTCCTAACGTTTAACGTTAACTATTTGTTAAAGTTTCGTAACTGGTTCGCGAAATAACAGTTATTTCGTTTATCCTGTTATTGGGTGTTATCTGTTGAAATTCATAGTTTTGCAATCTATTGGGCCAAATCCGAACTATTACAAGCTTTCGCCGCAACCATTTTGCATGATAACAGTTTTAATGCAGCTAATCAATCGTGATTACCAAGGGTTTAAATTATAGATTCATTAATAAATAATTCGTCATTATTACACACTATGTCCCATAATATTTTTATATTTTACTGTACACACTACAAGAAGAAGTTTCTCCTTTAAATAAAAAACGGTCCAAGATGTGTGTTGCCTTCTTTCTGTCCCATTGCTGCTTAGGTGAGATCCACTAAAACTTCCATAAGCCTGATAAAATAAAATGAGTTACGGTCAAATAATTTATATTATAATAATTGATATTCAACCGTCATTACCACTTTAGCTGTGGGTAAGCAAAAACATACTTTCTCATTATTTTTGGCACTCGTCACTTCACTATGCACAAGACGCATAATCGAAAGACTATTTACAATATGAACCCGAATCACGAATCACTGTTATTTTAGACACATTCTATACACATTTGCTACTCATCATATCAATTACTATTCTTTCTTGGCAGTTCATCCACTCTCATTCATATCAGCTGTTCCTGCCCAAACATATTTGAGAAAGTAGTGCAAGCAAGCGCCGTAAGGTAGCTGCACAAGCTTTGCGGTGCTACCAACGTTATTCGTTTTTCCTCGTTTAACTCTGAGCAGTCGTCACAACTGATTTATCTCTCAGCAGTCGGCCATATTAGGTTGCTGATCATGGAGGTGTTATTTTTCAATTGTTATTAATAACCGTTATTATGAGTAGACTGTTATTCAGATACGTTATTGAGAAAAGCTGTTGTTAACCCATCTCTAACACTAGGCACCAACGCACTTGTGAGCTCCTCTGATCTGGAGTGAGCAGAACGCGAGACCCTTCGCAAAAACATGCATGAGAGACAAGGGACAAACAACCATGCCTAAGGGGCGGTATTCGAACCCGCGACGCTTCGGACTGAAGCGCCGAGTCGGTACACGCCCTTAGCCGCCTCGGCTACTCAGGCCCATAATTGCAGTTTACGACTTCCAAAAAGGATTTAGTTTCACTCTCAGGAAAGGGTTTTGTTTCTCTCCCAATGAAGGTGTAAATTAAGGATTTTATTAGCGCAGTATACCATTGTTCGTTACACGAGCTAGAACCATTGGGAAGTGTTCTCCAATCAGAAAGCAGCAAGCTGAGGCACCATTAATCGGGAGAGCGGTTTTATGGAAGGCGCAGCCATAGAGCTTATGAGCCCTTCACAGAAGAAGCGCTGTATTATTAGTGACTGGAGAAATTTAACGTGCAATAAATGTGAAGATAGAACAGCTAATAAACAACACTTTTCAGCACATGCTATTATGTGATTATTATTTATCTTTGTTTTTTTTTTCTCGAAAAGTTTTTCGATAAAGTTTTCTGCTCCGCGGTGTTGCAGCTACTTATACAAGCTAAATTGCTTAACGCCAAGCCTATCTTTCCCAAAGGCATGGTCCTCTTTCCCAGCTTTTTTAGAAGCGTACAGCGTAAGCATGTGTACATGCAGTGAGAACGACGGGAAAGAAAGAGAAATGGGAAAAGTGGAAAGCATTAATTTATCCTCGCCAAAGAAGCCTGAAAGAAAGAGGGCAGCGAAATATTTGGACACATTTGAGAGAGACTAACTGAAACGTATTATACTGTATCACACAGGTATAATTCTGAGACGTACAGTATGTTCGTATCTAACCACAGAAATGAAATTAATATGTTTAATTAAATAAGTAAAAATTGTAAAAGAATTTCGCTCTTCTCAAAACTTCCCATCTTTTTAACACATAACTTCCCATCTTTTTAACACATAACTTATTTTTACAGACTCACTACTGGATTAAAGTATAATGATTTCTTCATTAGACCCTCTAATAAAAATTATATATAGCTGTAACGATTCATCGAAATTTAATGGGTTTGATTTGTCTTAAGATTCTCTCCTATCGTGCGGTTTTAAAATTTAAAATTATTTTCAGAAAAGAATTTCATATAGTTAGAATGACTTCCGAAAATAACATACATCCAATCTCCAGTTTTATTCTTTTATATTTATTATTTTCCTAATAATATTTATTATCATTATTATTTTTAAGAACTCTTCCCCGCAAGCAGTTTCCCCGTTCTTTCTCTGCAATTCCCAAGCAAGACTCATTACCGGCGCTGAACCACTTTCACGCCATTGCCACGCGATCATTTCTCATGTCGCGGAGGAGAAAGGTCATAAAAAGCAACGCAGGCGTCCTTTCCAACCAGCAGCCTCTCCATCTGACAAGCGCAATGTCGTCACAACTAGTGGCGGCGCCCATGATGGCTGCGATAGTTCCGTGACAACACTTTCTGAGCGCTCTGTACCGCCGCCGCCCTGAGCGTGGAGGGGGCTTCTTCGCATGGCAGCAAAGACGTGCTGATTGGCCCTGTTCGTCGGTTCCGCAAATTCAGCAACTCCTCCTCCCCGCCGGTTCGGAACCACCTTGTCATAATTGGTTTTCGCTAGTTCGCTTTGCTTTTCTTCATTTCTTTACTCTGTGGCCGTCCCAACAAGTGCCGCCGTCCCTGCGCGCCTTCTATTTCGTGGCGCCTCTCCTCAGGGTGAGGGCCGCCTCCGCCGCCGCCGCTTGTAAATTAGGAGCTCAACCGGAGCGTTGCTGTTGGGGTGAGGCGGGGGGGGGGGGCGCAGAGCCTCCCATCGGAGTCAAAGTGCTCAGCGGCGGAAAGATAAAGATCCGTTGACGTCAGAGAAACGGGCTGACAGCCGCCGCCGCCATCGCCCGCCGCGACGCGGCTCACGAGCCGAAGGTGCTCGCGGCGGCGGCGGCAGTCCGGGTCTCGGGAGCATCCGGGACTCCACAAGGTTCTTGCTAAATGAGTTATCCTGCAGGTCCGCATTTCCCAGAGGCTAGGACTGTAAACGAGACGACGGCGACGTAAAACAACAAAGTGGAAGCAGGCGCGAAACTAATTAGTACGATTTCATTAGCATGAACATAACAAAAACGACATATTAGTACAAGTGTCAAAAAATAAATAAATTTTAAAAAAGGGATGCATTCACACGATTTCACATGTCACTTCATATTCTTAAGAAGGGATGCAAAGCAAGAAGATATACGAAATCTGTTATGAGACTGACAGGGGAATGCACGGGAATTGGTACCTTTCGGTCAGGTTCTGAGCTGCGAACGAGAATGAACTAATTATCGAGAGCTCTTTAGTGCACATTTTATAAGCATACGTTTGAACGTATTACGACAGCAATGGTTGCGTATTGAGCGTATTCAAGGCAGCTATGGTTGAAGTAGCTTTATTCGCACATTCTTTACTTTCTAACGCGTCTGTCCTGCCCAAAATATCCAACAAATATTTTCTCTAGATACATTAGACAAGAGCGTGCGTTTAAACGGCTACGGTCAAAATATTACTTAGGAGAATGGAAAGATTTGTCTCTATGAGAACTTAAAACAAAACATAACTTCTTCTAAAAAGAATAATAATGTGTCTCAATCTCTGTAGAAAAAAGTACAAAGATTGCGTAACGAAGAATTCACAATCCAAAACACTCATGAGAAAGGTTCCAAACAGGAACCTTTACCACAATACGCAAAAAACCACAATACGCAAAAAATCAACGAACCCACGATACTGGAAGACTAACATGATATTATCAAGTAAGTTGTGTTCATTATCACAAAACTCTAATTAAGAAGAAAGTTCCCTACATAAATAATTACATAACCAATTGCGCGGAGCGGGGGGAGGGGGTCGCGCAATGCATTTGCTTGTACTACGAGAGTAGGAAGGCGAGCATGTTTTTGAACAGTTTAGAAAACTGCACTTTGAGCACGTTCGCTTTCGTATTTTGTCCTGACGTTACTTGGCGAAAGACGTCATTAGCACTTTCTGTCCTGAAGTCTCCTCAGAGGTTGTTAAGCCGAACCTTCTTGCTAGGCCAACTTTAATTAATACAATGTTGTTTTATATTGACTAGTAATATCCTACATAAGCGGGCAGCTCGCGCATCTCCGAGAGTCCGTCCGTCTGTCTGTGTCCGTCCGTCCATTACGTACGATTAGACCTCCTCCGGTCCACCAACTGAAGCAAGTGATGCGCCATTCGGCACGACTCCTACTACTATTGGGGCACTATTTTTCCCAGGATTCCAGAAAATTTTAAGATCATAAAACATTGTTTTGGGGTTATTTAAACACCAAAAAAAGCGATTTTTAGGAAGAATTTTTTTCCCTCTAACACCTGGTGCAGCGAGAGTTCATGTTTTGTGGATCCTTCATAACGAAAAATCGACGGCAAAACGTCTGTCTGTTGTAAATGCTAGCATGCGAATCGTTCGTCCTATTTTTTCCAAAAATTGATATTCCCCGACAGATCTCAAAGAACTCGAGTGTAAGGGAGTTTCAAATGGATATTCTGACTTTTGAGGGTACTTTTCATGAAGCCCCAAAAACATTTTCAAAATTTTATCAATAATGGCTCCAAATGTTTTGATTAAACTTTGTTCTCGAATAGCGTAAAGGACGCTTAAGAGATTTGTGTGTTTTCATTGAAGACATTTTAGAAAATTGCAAAAGTTCAATTTTTCGGCGTCTTCCTACAACTACAATAGTGAAGATTCAGTCTTCTTTTCCTTAATGAAATCAATTCTTCGAAGATAGATCTTGAAAAAAGATCGTGTACAATTTTTCGAAAATGTTAGTAATTTTCGCGTAATTTTGCGTTACTTTTTAAAATTTTCTCCTCGTATATATCAAAGAACAGTAAAAGAAATATTGGGCTAATCCCGTTTTCGAGTCGAGGTGGGAAAAACAAAATTCTGCTGTTCAAAAACATTTTTGCAGGTTCGTGTAGTATTATCGGTACATCGGAATAGTTCGAAATAATGCGAGAAAATGTGCTGTTGTAGCCCCACTAGTTTAAATTTATTTTTATTCATTGGTTAGTCCAAAGACTTTATATGTGATGGTTACACAATTAACCAAATACATACACGAGATATTGGACAACTTTATATTTGTTGTTCACTCAATTAGGCTGCTACAAAGTTTGTGATGATTATGAGTTAAGAATCCTCTGTTGGCTGTGTTGGAGTAGAGTAAAAAGAGAAAGGAATGACATCGAGGGAATATGATTTAATCCTTGGGAATCCAGAGCTCATGGGATGATGGTTGAATATATGCTGTGTTTATGGAAAGAATTTGAAAGATGTTAAAGAAAAATAGGGATTTATGCGACGAATGTTGCTAAACATTTGCGGGAGATAATACATTATTTCATTCACGATATTAGTCAATAGTTGCTCAATGGTGTTTTGCAAATGAGATATATTTGGATTGAAAAGAGATTCAAGGGTCAAAAGGACGGTAGGTTGTTTGAGACGGACGATTTTTAGAAATTGTGAATATTCCACTTCGAAGGTCAGATATATTTCTATTATTCATGTTTCGTGCACAGGGTATATACAGGAATTGTAATGAGTGTGCTAGGAGTTTAAGGATGGTATGTGTTGCTGAGGGAGAACTTTTCGAGTGTTCTGCTTTGTCCCCAATCAAAACTTCATCCCCTGCGTACTCACAGCAGCACCACGCTTAACAAGTTTTCAAGTATAATTATTATTTTTCTAAGATACAATAAATTCAAGAAGAAATTAAAAATGCGTTGCATATGAAAATAAAACTAAATTTCGAGTTTTGCTTTATATTTTTACCACAACTGACAAGCCTATCAATGGTTAATCTGTGGAGCAATAATAATAAACCGACAATAATAATGACAATGCGGTCATTACGACTTGAATATGCTTTTAACACCACGAGTGGCGGTACTCTTCAAGTTGAAGAAAGTTATAGGATGTTCTATCACGATGAAGAAATGTTTATCATTTAAAAATTTACTTTTTAAATATTATTACATAAGAACAATTAAAAATCAAGGACACATACACCAGACTATTGCCTCAAGAGTAAACAACCTTATCATGTCTCAGTAAAGTAATTTATAAAACTTTAATGCGTATCACACAAACCAAAAAAGTTAGGATTTTGAAGGAATATAAATAGTCTACACTTCTGTCTGAAAAATTTCCAATATTTTTAAAAATATTTGATAGCAATGAACCAGTCTAGTAATCGTGCGCCGTGAATTTTGGAAAACCGTTTAGGAAACTATTTGAAACAAAATACGCATTTAACGACACATTTCCAAAGAGAAGAAAACGCACACAACACAAACAAAACAGGCAAATTTACGAGTTGTTTATTATTATTATTATTATTATTATTATTATTATTATTATTAATAATAATAATAACAATAACAACAACAACAATAGCTGATCCGAATAGCCGAGATCGCTAAGCCAGTAGTGCCGTGGCGAACTCGGACGGAAGGATCTCGGGTTCGAGTCCCGCCTCGGGCATGGGTGTATTTGTGTATGTCTGTGTTGTGTCGTCCGTTCACCCTTCATTATCATCATTCCATCTTCCATGCCCCAGGATTAACAACACTGGGGGACAAAAATCGGATTCACCTTAATGCTGATTCCCTGATAAATCACATGCACCTGCCATCGAGTTAAAATGATACTGAGCCCCGGTAAGTGCAGGTGCATGTATGCGTGGCCCGAGGTGGACTTTTCGCGAACAAATAATAATAATAATAATAATAATAATAATAATAATAATAATAATAATAATATGCTTACTTATTACAATATAATATCTCTTCAACAACCAAGAATATTCGAAGCTTTTCAACCACTACTACCTTTTGCATTACTTCACTCATATTGATGTCAACATCTAAATCATCAAAATCAATTTTAAACAGGGTATGTGGTAATGCCGCAGTGTCCGATATATCAGGTAACATGGCTTTACTCAGCATCATTTACAGAAATTCTCTTCCTCAAACCATCCTGCGGTGTAGGAATTAAGATTTCTCTATACTCTTTATACTAACTCTATACAGTTTGTACAAAGGTTATTCAGTACTACAAACTTTGGTAGCCCAGCAGAATCATCAATAATCAGATCGATACCAGAATAGTGTAATATGCAATCGAATCTCTTAGTATGTATGTTAAGAAAAAAGGAGAAATGAGCACCCATTCCCCCTCTCTTAGTTTGTGGTTTTGAAGATGCAAATAATCCTTTCATTTTCGCCTCTCGCTTCAAGATACGGGCAGGCGTGCCGACAAATACACTCGTATATCCGTCTGCGTCCCCGTATTCGTAAACAAGTTCAGTTAACTCGCAAAGGCCGTGTTACGCCAGAGAGTGGCGCATGTGCACATCTGTATCAAAACGTCCTGATCAGAACGTCGCGCCCGAAGCTTTATTCAAACTGCGTGCGGAAGGCGGAGTTATAGGACAACAAAAGCCCGCTGTTTTTTTAAGCACTTTTCCACCATACGGATTCGTCTGCTGCCGTGAGATCCCTAACGGATAGAAAACAACCACATGCGGTCCCCAGCCTCTGGACAGGATGCTTTAAAATGAGCCCAAGGTTTCACAAATTAAGGAACGCGTTTCGTACGTCCTAACATCCGTACATTTGTTTCCAACGACTCGTCTTCGAAGTTTTCGTATATCCGATTCGTTTTCATAAGTTCATAAAATAATTATTTATAATTCGTTTCCATAAGTTCAAAAGTTTCATAAAACAGTCCGTACCAACTCGCCCGCTTCCCGAGTGAACTCGCAATTTTGTTTTACCGACCTCGGCTCCACTCCTACCCATCTCGGTTATTTAACACGTCGCCCAAAAAGCTTCATATTTTGGCCTTTGAACATCGAAATCTGTTTGGAGTTACGAGTGAATAAATTATGAACACTTAATTGGAGTTAGATTCTAGTGCAGTGTTGTCAAGGTCTATGCCACAAGCGTGAATCCGTGGCACGAGTGCCACGACGAAATCGCCCCTCCACGCATTTCATCACCCCGCCGCCAGAGACAACGCTATCTGTATTGTAAAACGGCAGGGAAACTACTAGTTCCCTTTCCCGACGCTAGTGGCGCAGAGTCGCGTGGCATGCTACGGTGCCAGGACGCGTGCCACTGCCACCAGTAGACGACCTTGACACCACTGTTCTAGCGTGTCCTTCTCCGGTGCTGGCGCCGGCGCCCGGTGGCGATGGCGCCCGGCGGCGATGGCCCCCGTCGTGTGGTGTGGCGTCGGCGGTTGGCTGCCGGCGTTTTTGCATGTCAGTGTGTTAGGCGATAGGCGCCAAGACGCGACCAAGCCCTGACCTTGCGGCCGCGCCAATCGCCCCGCAGATATCCCCAGGACGATGCTCCTGATTTCCTGCCCCGCTCCCCGACGCAGGCCCACTCTCCGAAATAACGGTCGAAATTGCATTACGCTGCTACGAACGATCCACATTCATTAGAAATGATGGCTTTAAAGAAATCAACACTACACTATTTGAACTAGTAAAAAACAATAAACTTAATCGAATGTTTATCATCTTTTAAACGTTTACCTTACTTTAATACTTAGATTCAATTTTTATACATCGGGGATGTAAATAAAACTGCTATCAATTTTACAACAGGTACTTATTTTCTTTCGTTGTCGAAATGTCTCTGATAAATAAATGATCGGACAACGGCCGTTCACTTCAGCTAGTTTCAAATAAAATCCGTTCATCAGGTAACGAAACAGAAGAAATATTAATTCCAAATAACAAGTCTCAGCAAGAATATTCCAGGAAATGGGAGAAAGACTGTAAATGGATGATCACCAATTGGACAACCAAATTTGTTTCTGTAATTTGCAAGTAGCCTCAATGAATACAGATCCAAAACACGAAATAAAGACGATACGAGGCCGAAATTCTCTTAGACGAAGAACTGAAAATTACATTTCAAGTGTAGTGACGAAGAAATGAGACAGTGTCACAAATGTTTTTGTTCATTTATTTGCAGCATAAGCAATTTATATTACAAAAAAATACACACGCAAACGAGAGTTCCATGTGTCTGCCTCCATCAGGAATGCTTGGGAGTAAAATCCAGGGCCATACTCACCCACAATTCATGTTTTGGCACCATCTGACACTCACCTGCAATAAAAATAAACATTCATTAGTATTACGACTAAAATACTCAAAATTAACCACATCCAGCGCTTCTTGCAAATTATTCGATAATAAGAGCAGCTATTCTGATCCACAAATCTTGTTTTCTTATCTTTTCTTACAATACACAAAAAAACATACTATATAGTTTACATTACATCTGGTCTATTTTTGAAAACTTCTGCGACGAAAAAGAGTTTATTAAATGAATTGAATTCAAAACATTACGATTTAAATGAAGAAAACGCTCTGCCAACTCTGATAATTACCGAAAGTTGCAGAAACATGAACAGAACACGATAACTGATTTTGATTACAAGGAGCAAAGCCTATGTCAAAAAAACGCAACAGCGATTTCTTTGAGTTAAATGTTGGATTTTCCAGCTGGTCACATGGTGGGTCAAACGGTTGCGACACCGTCAGGCAATCGTCCCTCGCTTTTATCTCCGGCGCGAAATAAAATCATGTACATTCTTTCCTCCACATTTGATTTTGTCCGTGCGTTGCAGCATAGCCCCAGTCAGGCATTGCGAAGGCTTCGGGCGCCGCATCTCGAGTCTATCGGGCGCGAATTTCCGTCGCCCGCACCGTTCGCAATTTCCCGCTTCCTGGCTCCGGCGAAAGCGACAAAGCCGCTATTCTCGGCCGAGCCACTTCCTGCTTCCCTTCCTCGTTTCTTCCTTACTTTGGCCCTCGCCGGCCGGCCGCCGCGCCGCGCCGCGCCGCGCCGCGCCGCGCCGAGCACAGGCGTGACGTCAACGGACGCAATCCGCGTTCTTGGCAGCTCACCCACTCGGCCGGGGCTGCTCTCATTGAGCGCGCGGCTCATTCGCGGCCGAGCGGCGTGCGGCGCGGCGCGGCGCGGCGCGGCGCCCTCAATGAGGAAGCGGCCGTGCCGGCACGCGACCTTGCTGCGCCCACGCCACAACGACCGCGCGCGCGCACGCCCTTGCGATCGGAGGTTTACAAAACCTACTTTATTATTTATTTATAGGCTCCCTACATGATCCCATAAAAGGTCAAAGGACTCCTGGTAGGCGGTGTACACCATACAAATTAAAATGGAGCGTTCCAAATCGAGTAAGAAAAACAATACTGGTAATAAACAAGACCTTTTAATATGCAATTATAATTAACATCGTGACATATTTGTAATAACCGTGTTGTTAAACTTATGTAGCCCTGAGGATGGAGTAATAAAAACTCCGAAACGTCCGAAAACTGACATCTTATTATTTGGGACCAAAACCCGTAAACCAAGCAAATGGAATAAACAAGACTTTTTTTTCTTACAAGAACACTTTCCAGATAAAATAAAGAGGATTCTGTGCCAGAGAGAATGGTGAAGCCTGAAGCAAAGAGGGTAGTTCAAAGCAGCTTGGAGTCTCATTAGGGAGAATCAATTAGAAATACAGAAAAATGTTTGCATGTGCGCATCCGCGTTCAAATCCTGGGGTAAAGGCACCGGGGCTAGAAAACTCCTAGCCCTCGTTCCTAATCCAGGGATATTTGGGGTAGCCAAAGGGGCGCGCCTGCTCGAAAAAGATCCCCTAGACCCGCGCCGGGAGTAATTTCAAAGAAAGGGCGTGCGGAAATACGTCCAATGGCCGTCTCTTCGCAGACACCCCCGTACGATAAATAACTCTACCCCCGAGACTGTCATATGCCAGCAAGGCTCCAAGGAAGAGGCTGTCCGGTATTAAATATTTCTCTGTGGCATAAATAGCTGTCTTATATTATATATATGAAACTTTAACATCAATAAATGATAGCAGTTGACTTTGGTCTGGCAAAACCCAGTGATGTATACTAAATTTCAATCATTTGTGTGTGGAAACGTCCCAAGACGATAATGGTGTTTGCAGGATAAGGCAGTTATAATTACATCAGAAATAATACTTGGCGGTTATTCAAATTTAGAGGAAGAGGATTGGAGTAAAGGAGAGAGAAGGGAAGGAAGAGGGAGAAAGCAACAGGCCAGGGAAGACTGATTCGGGAGATGAAACAAAGGTGCAATCGCACAGGAAATAAGAACAAGGGCACACTGTTTAACATTGGTGTCGCCTAACTCAGGAGACCATAGAAAGAAAGGGACTGGGCAGTTTTAATGAAAGTAACTGAAATGGATTAGTTCGAGTATGATGGTAGCGTTGATGGATACCAACTAATGATAATTATCAACAACTACAGAATGAAGAAGGTAGGGTATCACACTCACAATGATATATATTCCTTTCTGTTACAGTACGAGACATTACAGTCTATCGTACGGATGAAATGATATTAGTATAGGATGTAATAAATAAAACATACAATGATTAAAAAGATAATGAAGCATCAGAGAGGCGAACCAGAAGTGAAGGCAGCGGAGGGGACGAGGCCGAAGGCGCCAGGCGGCACGCGCGTCGCGAGCGCCAGTGGGCGAGTGGGCGAGTGGGCGTGGTCCAGCCAGCCTAACGAGCGCATGCGTAAGCGCCTGCGAACGGGCGAGAGGGCGCGCGACCAGCGGAGCGCGTCGCCAAGGCCGCGGTGGCAGGTGGCGCAGGGAGAAAGGCCGGGAGAAAGACGCCCGCCCCACGCCACGACACAAAGACCACGCCCAGCCAACTCAACCTCCACTCCCGCCCGTCTCTAACACTACTCACAGCCGACCCAAATCATTCTCCCTGCGGATTCCAACACGGCTTCAAGACGACTTCACGACGACTTTAAGACAACTCTTAACATAAAGAAAGGGGGCGTGGGTCTCCATTTCTCTCTAGTATCAAAGATGTCAGCTGATGAGTTCTTAAAACGTACTGCAGTATGCTTAAAACGTATTACATCAATGCATTTATATTATGCTAACCTTATTCGTGGCTAACTGCGTGTTTCCCAATTTATAAGCTCTTTCCCTTTCCTTATCGATAATTACTAAAAATATTCTTAGCGACACCTTTAATGACTTATAGCACCAGTCATTTTCAAAGAAATGCATATTAATTAATTGAACGGAAAGTAGGTCGGCTAGAAGAGAGACAAAAACAGTTATTCAGGTGTAGAAAAGGACAATGGACCACAATCATTTACGAAACCGTTCCTAGAAATCAAAAGAATTACGCAGAAGTTCTGTTAACAAATTACGCAAGACACGTATTTTGGGAAGGCATTGTCTCTCCTTTGCACACAAGATACCGAACAGCCTCGTCAAACATATTCCCTAGTGGCTACACCGGTATCTCACACGTACACACTAACTTTTGGAGTATCATGATCAACACTTTTGTGCTGCTAGCGAAACAACAACCAATGGCAAAACAACCTTCTCCATAGGGACTTCCTCTGTGTTCCGTAGACAGAAGTCGCCACTCATTGTCCAATGCGGTAATTTATTACTGACATCTTCAAAAAAAGCACAGATCATGAAAGTACGTCACTAAATTTAATGTCCGTTCTTTGAATAATTCCAGTAGAGAAACTGTATATGAGACTTTCTTTTAATCCAGAAATAAACAGATTTTCATTACATGATGAAACACTTTCGTCACTTATGTTGTAACTGCGCTAATCCAACTTCCTTATCAAAGAGTTACGCAATTATATGCAGAAATCAATGTTTTGGAGTACTACTCCAAACTCAACATTAGAGCGCAGAGAAGGTCAGTCTCGTACTCTGCGCACCTATTGCTCACCGTTATGTGGCACGATTCCACGGACCGGCAATGCACAATCTCAACCACTGCCAAATATACGAATATATCAATAAACTTAAAACATACGAATAATTTAACCACCCAGTCAAACTATAATCTTAATATTTGAGATATAGCAAATAAGAGGCCCTAATTCACCCTGTAAGCACATACGCTACCACATCTTTAAATAAATCATGACAATAGCAAGAAGAAGAAGAAGGAATAACAGCCAAATCTTGTAGCTGATTCGCTTTTGCAAATAGTTTTTTATTACACATGAGTGAGTACGTTATCAATTCATGTCAAAAACGCTCGTTTCCATCTGTGTACAGAATTTAATTTGTTTATGGATTAAGGCAGGAATCTCACAATTTAAGAAAACATGCACAGAATACACTTCTTCCTAGCACCTCACACACGGTTTTAAACTGTTTTTGACGTTCAGTAAATAAAAATATTATCTTAAGGTGACGGTCTTGCTTTTTTCCCCATTAGATAGGGATAGGTGTTTTACAACAATTGTACAGAGGGCCGTGGAAATCGATAACTGGCAGAAATAGCTAAAGAGAGGAATCCTAACATCCTTCTCCTCTCTAAGCACGTGCATTCCTGTAGCACTTAGTGCAAAGGGCAAAAAAAGAAATTCCTTGGCAAAAAATGACGATCTTCGACTACGTTCATACCCTAGAAGTTTGTCACATTTATTCTAAGACCACCCCTGCCAGAGCCAGGGGCGGATCCAGCCGATCTTTTTTTTTGGGGGGGGGGGCATGGCATCCATCGTAGACTTTTGTGAAATAATAAACATATTTGTTATTATTTTGTATATTATGTATGGCCTATAGGTATGATACTATACAATATTGTTTAATTACGTTAATTATTGTTTAATTACGTTAATTATTGTTAATTACGTAATTCGGACATACGTAAATATTTAAATCAATTTTGCCAAATAAAAGAATGTAACCGAAAATTCTAGGCCTTTAGGGAGAGGGGGTGCATGGCCCCCATGGCCACCGTGCCGAGAGCGCCAGGCCGGTCGCCGCGTCTTCACGCGCCCTGCGACGCAGCGTGTGCTATCGCCGCCGCCGCCGGCGCTATCTGGGCGTCGGGCGCCGCCGTCTGGGGCAGAGGGGCCGGCGCGGCGCGGCGCGGGGTCACGGGCCCGCCGCGCTGCACCGCCCCCGCGGGGGAAGATGCACCGCTGCACCGCGCTGCACTGGGACCAGCGGCCGCTCGCGTGACAGCGAGCACCGCGTGGCGCAGCGCAGCCACGCCGCAACACACACATGCGATTTACACCCAACACTTCGCAATTTGACACACATGTTCATTTTCGTTGTGTAACTAACGAGAGGTGCTACAATGGCCCACACTTTCCCCTACTAGTTTTATTTCCTTTGGTCTCGGCTAGCTATTCGGACTTAACAGATACTCTTGCTAATACACATACATACTCATACTAACATTTTTTTTAAAACTAGGTCTGTGACCAAACTCATGTAATATAAAAACTTTTAAAATAGTAAAATGTACTCTTTAACGTTCTAGAGCTAAGAAACAGTAACGTGTTTATTATGTAAAAATATAAAATAAATCCTTAACGTATGACTCGTAGTCCATATGAATTGGTCATGCCAGCTTGTTTGGCTGTTCGCATGGGAACAGTATGCTCAGTATAATTATGATGATATCTATGTAATCGTCTACTAACAGTAAGCCCTGAGGATGCAGTAATAAAAACTCAGAAACGTCGGCTGACAGAAATTTCATAATTTGACCAAAACCCATGAACCATCCAATGGAATTTTTTAAAATGTATTTTCGTGACGCCGAAAAAATTGAAATTTTTGCAATTTTCGAAAAATTACAGTTTTTAACAAACATGCGATTTGCGCCATTCTCTTAACCTTTCTACAGACTATCCAACAACAAAATTTAATAAAAAATTATTGGCGCCATTGTTTAAAAAAATTTGAAAATGTCCCAGGGGCTTCATGTAAAATATCCCTCCAAATTAATGTATCGGTTTCAAATTCCAGGGGCCTCGACATCAGCCATATCGATCGAAGAATATCGATTTTGGAGAAAAGCGGCTAAACGGTTTAGTCGCCAGCGTTGTTCACAGACAGACAGACACACACACACACACACACACACACACACACACACACACACACACACTTTGCCGGCAATGGATTTTTCGGCATCAAGGAGCCATAAAACGTGGATTCTGGCTGCACCACGCGTTGGGGGACTTCGCCCCCTTAATTAAGCAACCGGTTTTATACACTTTTTCGTTACCAGGGCCCGGCAATGAACTTTTTTCTGACGAAAATCCGTCGCTTTTTCGTGCAGCTTTACGTAACTTTCCCTATACCACATATATTACTACGTATATTCGTACGTATACGGAAAGGTAAAATGGATTAACCGTTATTTTTGTTAAAAAAATAATGGCAATAGGGTCTGTGTTACTATCTGCATCCTAAGATGATTTCTTTCAGGAAACGCCATTTGCATTAACCATGAGTGGTGACAGAAAGGTTTCTTGAGAAAAATATGGTATTGAAACAACAAGCAGGCCCAATTAATACTTATAATTTAAAAAATCGAAGTTACAGATAATTGTTACTTCTATGCTCTCTCTCTCCTTTATCGTTTAAACTCACAAAACAGATTGCCATCTGAAGACGTTTTTCCGGGAGTAAACCTCAAGAAAATTAATGCAAGAATGTCTTTGAGGAAAGCTTCAGAAATATTGCAACGTGAAAAGATTATATGAGGACACGAATAGTTTGTGAAATCACTTTCCTCTTAGCTGGTCACATTTTCCGACTACAGTGGTTGCGTCTTACAAATGAAAAATGAATGAGGTGTAGACGAGGAAATGGTCTGTCAGTGATAATGATATCGACAACAACAACCCGCATTTTATATGTCATAAGAAACATTTAAAAAATTTATTTGTTCAATGTGATCCCAATTTTTAAGAAATCGTAAGCAGAAGAAAGAAAAATGTACAGGAGAAGAAAAATTAATTTCGAAAGAACATAGACAATAAAATAAATCATTTTGATTCCATTTTAAAACTGATGCCACTCTAAAATCGTTGACAACAAGCTAATCTAGAGTTTAATATTGGAACTAATGCAAATAGTATAGGTATCCGAAACAAACATTCAAGTAAATAAGATAATTTTGTAACATATCCAACATCAAAATTTTCACATAAAATTGCAAATAGTGTTTCATAGTAACTGACTCAAATTATTCTAGTTATGGCAATGAAATTATACTATTTGTTACAAAAACCAAACACTATCTCATAAATTACAGCACTTCGTAGCAATGATAAGCGATGACTTCCTTTTCTTTCTTAATTTAAATAATGCTTAGTCCATGTCTCTCAAAAAAGCATAGCAGCCAAAACGAAGTGATAAAAAGTGACGGGCGTATCAACGGAGGCAAGCAAAACTAGTTTACACGTCCACCGATGCCGACTTTATGCCTGCAACTTTAAAGACCAACAAGTCTGGATTTCTCGAGCAAAGAAGACTAGAACTTACGTCGACTTATCTACGTGTTTTCAATTTCTGTGTAAGTATGAAGTACTTTTATCAATCAAAGAATCTTGATGCAATATTGAACAGTAAAGTCTTTTAGTAATTTCACGTGAATTTCAGTGCAGTGAATGCTTACATGGTAAAATTGTTTACGTAACGGCTCTAATTCCGCAGCATACGCAGGGAATCATAATAAAGGCACAAAGCCTTTAAGACTTCAGGCTATCAAAGTCCCATCAAAGATTTATATGATACGAGTAGATTTCAATTTGCGATAACATTTGCACTAAGAACATTTTAAACACTCGCCAAAGAACATGAAACTTTCATTTAGTGTCAAGTACAAAATTGTCTTCTAATCGACGAAAATTATAAAAGAAAACTCTTGATTCATAATTTGTTAGATTTTGCTCGTTAAATTTAGAAATTTCTGTAACTAACCCTTTATTCATTCGGACGGACACCACATTGAGATTTAATTTACAATAAAAACTGTTCAACCTCAAAAATTACTTATTTTCTTTCAGGAAGGAGGACCCAAAGACATCTTAAACTGACTCCTCTTTCCTGAAGTCACAGTGTTGTTCCTTCAAATGGAAACGCTTTCCCAACAGGCTCTCATGAGGGGCTGCTGCCCTTTCTCAATGCACTTACCTTTTAATGACGTCAGCCTTACAGCCTACCGGAAGTGAGAGAATTATTTTGATGTATTGGTAAGAATCATGTTATGATCAGGAAACGGATTTCAATACAAATGCGTTTTTCGCAGCAGTCTTAAAGCACCTTCATTTGATATGAGTACAACACACCGGATTACGAATCATAAGATCCCATTGTTTGGCGTGTATAATACATTTGCTATTTCATTAATAAGCATAATATTTTTAATTATTCGGCTTATTCTCGCAATACTTATCTTCTATTTATTTCCATTTGCAAATTTAATTTTCGATTCTGTAATGTGAGTTTGTATTTACGTGGCCCAATAAAGCCAATATCGAATTTATGTATTTGAATTATAGATTTGAAAATATTTAAATGGGAAACCATGATGGTTTCGAGTAATACGTGCCGTGGAGTGTGAAAGTTGGGAAAGCTGATGAACTCTTGAACGCAACTTTTATTGCCTCTAATTCTAACGTCACAAAGGACCTTCCCTCGCAAATGAGAACGAAACCAGATGCGACAGAGAAAAGAGTTAGCCTTGGTATGAAGATTTACACATGTTATACGAAGTATTTTAAATTAAGTAAGGCATATTTTAGAATACATTTTTGAATAAATTATTAAATGAATTATTATCGGAACGTTTAAATCCGGTCCCTAATGGTCCGATTAAAATAAGTTGGTGATTAGCAAATGGAAGGGAATGACGTTGTCAGTTTACTTACCACTGAGCACGTGTTCCCGGGACACGAAAATAAACACTTGAAATAAATACTTATTAATGAAACCAAATCAGACACTCATATTGTATGAAGCTACAGCTTCGTACAGAAGCACAATTGTCAATCACCAACTTATTTTCATCGAACCATAGTTATGAAACGCACGGTGATAGATCAGTGGTAGCTGAGGTTTAAATTGCACGCATGTATAATCTCTAGATAATTGTGAAATACTCATCTGCATGGAATACATTTTTTCGAATTAAAGCCCTTGAATAACGAAGGTAATGCAGCGTTGGCATTGTGAGGATTCGGTTCGATTCGGTCTTTCTTGGTGCGTTTTAGTATTGCAATGATACATAGAAAGTGCCACCGGCAGCCAGCGTAGAGCGCCTGGGGACTCATCACCAAATGCCCTTGTGGGTGACGCGGGGTGGGGGGTGGATGTCAGTTCTCTGGTCTAAGGTGGTCACTACCGACATGCGGCATAATGTAATTAACTGACGCTTATCTGAAGATACATAAGTTCAGACAATTTTGAACAGTGTGAGCGTTATAGAAATACATATGAGGCGTTGGTTCTCCATCGTAAGTTTTTATTTCAGCATAAAGCCTTTGCGGCCGCATTGCAATAAAAACTTACGATGGAGAACCAACGCCTCATATGTATTTCTACGATGGAAACATCGCAAACACCGCACCATTTCCTACCAGTGCGAGCGATGCTTGCCGAATTTATTTTCATTTGATATTATGTTAGTGGACTGAAAATATGTTGTCGATGAATACAGTTTCCTTTGTGGAAACACTGGCCGTCTATTAAGATAGTCCTTCCTTCTGTTAATTGACCTCTGGAATGCTCACATGCAGAGTCATCGTGCGTCGTTATGCGTAGGCTGCGTACAAATGTACGCATGTAGTGTGGCGAGTCAAGAGACCCCCCCTCCATTTTAACAAAATAAAACATTATTATAATTCTTATTGAATATTATAAGGATATGTTTGGGTTCATGCATACGTAGGAGATGGGGCCATCACGGACAGGCTGTAACGGAAGCAAGCGTAAACAAACAAGCCCGGGAACAATGAATGCGCGCAGTAGAATAACATATCAGGAGGAGGAATCAAAGCCCCTAGTAATAAACAGAAATGATACTTAGAGGAGGTGTTACTTTGAATAGAAGGACCGCGACCTTCCCTTTCGACTGCAGACAAAACATCCGGTACGTTGTGGATTTTTATTGAGACGCGTGCAGAGCGATGTTGCAATTTATTAGTTAAGACAACGTTGAACGTAGGAGGGGAGAGTGCTGGTATAATAATCATTATTTTCAAAATAAATTAAATAATATCAATAACATATAACTGTTGGTTGGATAGAAAGAGACCTATCTATGCGAAGGCAAATTAGATTAGGGAATAAGTCGTAACTTTTTCATTCCTTGAAAATTTGTGGATATTAGGAGGTGACGCGGTAAGGGGCCCGCCCGAAGAAGATAGGGAAGTATTGTGCACGCATAATAATTTATGATAACTATCCAAGCGGGAATAACTTGACAGAATTACGGGTTGACATTTTTCTTTAGCAATTGTCACCGTGTAATATCGCGTTGGGTAGGGCGAAATATGATACATCACCGCAGCGACCGAAGAAAGAAGACGTCGTGGACATTGAACGTTTCTTCAAGCGGAAATCATCCGAGAAGGTCTTGCATGCGCGCGAAGACACAAAGTAGGCCACGAACACTTCAATTAATTTGTATAAGGAAGGGCAATAATCAAAAATGATGTTTAATATAAATGAGTTCATTAGACAATGCTAATTACTGAAGTGCAATAAATATTTTATTTATAATTTGAAAGCAAAGCTGATAATTTGTTTTTAATTGTGGGGCAGAAAAATTAGATAAAGAATTGTAAAGGAACGTTATAAGTCCTTTTCAGCAAGAATTCGATACTTTATTGTATTGTGTTTCATTATTGTGTTTGTTGGTATACTTGTCGATGTTGTATTCATAGCGACTGCCGCTGCCTTTACAGGAAACTGCTCATGAACTGAGACCAATAAATCTTAAAGAAAACCTATTTAAGTAGAAATCTCATCCTATCTTCGGTTTGTTTTTGTGTGCTTTTCACGCATAGTTATAATTTTTTATTAAGCCCAGTTTTAATTCGTTTACAACCATCGGTTGTGTTACATTACATTTATGTTGTTGTTTTTTATTTATGGAATCACATTTCATTCATTTGATAGAGTAACAACCTCCATATTTTTTGGGCACCAGCCCCCATCGTGATGGAGCACTGATGACAAGGAAGGGGAAACGAAAGAATTTCGAGAAATCCTGGCTAACTTTGACCACCACAATTCCCCATGGATCGTCTGTGATTTGAACCCCGGACACCAGAAATGGAAGGCGAGCAGCCCGATCACCCAACGCCCAGGCCCCGCGCCACTCGTTTCGGAGGCGACGGCTTGACCATTCCCATTCCGCGACGCTAGAGGTCGTTTCCCATTGAAAGCATCATTTTTACACGATAAGTGACGACAGCGTCCATCGTCGCCAGTCGTGTTTATCAGTTGGACGTAAGCCAATTGGTAGATGAACGCGGTCGCTATGTGGTTACAGATGTAGAGAATAGGGATTACAGCGGTGTACAGATATAAATACGCATGTCGAAAATAAGGCAATACCAAAGCAATTAAATATTCGGTCATTAAGTGAACGATCTTTACAGTATATTACACTAATGTCGTGCACATTTGAAAAAAAATGATTTTGCAAGAAAGACGCTGGTCATATAACTGTCACAATCACGTATTTTCTCTTTAAAGTAATACATTATTATCGAGAGCTAAATATAAAATATAGGTGTTGCTCTCTCTATATATTAGTGACCTAAATGTAACTAGTGGTGCTACAACAACAGATATTCTTTCGTATTTATTTGTAACAGTTACGTATTATAATACTGGCTGAACCCGCAAAAGTGTTTCCCAGTTGCAAAAAATATTTGTCCAGCCTAAGTTTAAATTCGGTTCGAAGTTCACGAGGCAATTGAGTCTTTCATTTGTGCGTTACACAGTGTGGATTACAAAGCTATTATGAATTCTTAACCTTTCAATGATGCTAACACATTCACCATATTACCCACAATTATACAAAAATAACGAATTTTTTTTAAAAAAAGTATGCATTTTAATGACTTTAAAATCTACGAATAACAATGAGAGAATAACTTCCATTAAGATGGAAATTTCTATCTTCAATATTAGGCGTCGAACAAATTTGATAAAAAAAGTGAACCTAATGTGAAAACAAAAATCCTCTCTGAGCTTTCTAAATCATCTCAGAGTAGGTTCTGGGCGTCATCGGAATACACATGCAGTGCTTCGTCCATAACGACGAATAAAATGCTTGTATTTTATCTCAGGCCTCGGATTATAAATATGCAATGGATGCAAAGTCATTAAAATACACTCTCGTCGCACGCTTCATAACTTTTATTGCTGATAAGGCAGGCGGTGCGATCCGGATGCGCTATCAGAGCGAGCAGGCCAAATGGCAGACGACGACTGCAACCCAACCATGCCCACACGTATATCTGTACGTACGAAATGAATGCTCAATATGTTTATAGCAAAATGAAATCGCCATGCAACTCCTCTACGCACTGACAGCAAGGCCCTAAGCGAACTAATATCATAGCTGAACAATGCATGTTCAGCTCGGTACAACTCCACCTTTTCGAAGACTTGCAGAATCTGCAACTGTATGTGAAATTAAACTAATTTCTTGACATTCCAGGCGATTGAATTGCACGTATGTAACTCTCAGATCGGTAATAAAGTTAAACAATATTTTTTAAATATTGTTTAACTACTTGTACTTGTTAAATCTTGCAAGTACTACCCTACTCTTTGGAGTAATACTGAATAATACTTCGTCTATAATACTGAATAAATCTTTATTCCAAATTTGTTTCAAACATCAATTTCATTGTTTTTATTTTTATTTGATATTCTACAATTACATTTTAAGTTACCTTTATACATTTTTAAACAAATTAACACATTTCATTAACAATTTCCCTTCTTAATATGGAAATGGAAGGATAGGGTAGACGGCGGAATTTAATATGCGAGAGTTCTCGCACGGATACGCTGGTTGAATTAATTTGGATGCCTATATAAACAAAGACGTTACTTAATCGTTCTAAGTAGCAGAAGCACCTCTTTTCTGCCAGCGTATGACAAAAACTTAGAAACTACGGACGTCGGCGTTCCTTGCCTGGGCACCGGAAAGTACATAATCTCAAAAAAATCGAATATGCAATTGTTTTTACTTTGCATTTGTTACAAAAAACGATAGAAAATAATATATTATAACGCAAAATATTAAATAAAAATAGATAATATTACACACGACAAAAATATTCTTCATCCATTTGATGCCTCATCATTCGTAGGGTATGTTACTTTCATAAAGTATACCTGAACGACTTAGATAACAAATCATTAAAACTTTCAAGTCATTCATTTCATCTGGAAATTAAATACTAAGCTCAAAGATAAATGATAATCGTGGTAAAGTGGACCATGCTGACACTACCGCCTTGAATACCATTTATTCCTGCGATTCAAAGCAGCATTGGGTATTTGACAGAAGTCCATAACTCAGAATGACCGTCTTTAGAGCAGTAAACTGAAACAGCGCGAGTGCAGAGAGTGCCGACGGGCGATGGCGGAGGGGAGAGGAGCAGGGGCAGGGGCGGGGGCGGGGGCGGGGGCGAGCGGTCGGATGCGCCGGGCGCCCCCGCTTGTAAATAAACAGCTCGCTGTTAATCGCCTCAATTATGCGCGCGGCGGAGGCGCCGGCGGCGATGAAGGCGGCTACTGCTGGAGCGTGCCGGCCAGTGGAGGAGGGAGGCCCCAGAGTGGGGAGGTGCCCGGGGCGGCCGCCGCCCCCGCCGCCGCCCCCGCCCTCCCCGCCGCCCCCGCCGCCACCGTCGCCGCCGCCGCCTCCGCCGCCGCCACCGGCGCCGCCGCCACCACCGCCGCCGCCGCCACCACCGCCGCCGCCACCGCCGCCGCCACCGCCGCCGCCACCGCCGCCGCCGCCACCGCCGCCGCCACCGCCGCCGCCACCGCCGTCCCCGCCGCCCCCGCCGCCGCCGCCACCGCCACCGCCTCCGCCACCGCCGCCGCCACCGCCGCCGCCGCCGCCGCCGCCACCGCCGCCGCCACCGCTGCCGCTGCCGCCGCCGCCGCGCCGCCTCCTCCGCCGCAGCCGCCGTCGTCTCACAAATTCGTAGATGGCGCCACGCTCCGCGCGCAGACAGGCTTCGCTCCGCTAGCTGCGGCTCTCGTTAACATCTGGCGTTAACAACTGGCACATGAACTTATTACTTCCCATGTAACATTTCTGACAGCTATCTTTGTTCAATTCATCTGAAGGCCTACACAATATACTAAGGAAAGATGAAAGTTTTTTAGGTCATACAAAACCGTAAGAGCAGGATAGGGAATCACCTCCCCCATAGTCCTGCATAAAAGAGATTGGAGGCGAAAAACATTCGCAGATTATCACATATTTGGGAAATCAGGCGCACGTGCTATCTACAACACACTTTACCGTTGGCAAAACGGAAAACGACGCGCCCTAACTTAAAACTCAGTTGTTTGTTAATGCCGCATTCTTCAAAATAAAGTGAAATGAGGTTTTGGAAAGTCTATTACAAGCAACGCCGAAGCTTTGATGGACAGAAACGCTGGAAGTTCTTTTCAATGTGATGCAATTTTCCTTTTAAAATCAATGATTTAGGAAATGTGGAATGTTTACATGCGCTCAGCTAGTGCTTTATACTTTACTAGCTGATTACTCGGTTATTACTGGCTATTATTCGGTTTCTCGTTATTATTTTTTTCTCCCTGCCCGCATCGACCGCCCCGATCGGACCCAATCGGCCCTGCTCTTCCCAACAGCAATGTCTCTGCCTATAGATGGATTGCGGGTTGAACATGTTTAGCAACACAAATTTTAAGATGTACGAATTTTAAGATTTACGATAATACCTATGTTTTTCCTCGGCTGGTCGAAGGTGTTTGTTCAAAGTTTGGGAGCGATCATTCTCCAGTATTCCAAAAATTTTTGTAAAACAAACACACACACACGCGCGCGCCTTGAGTAAGATTATTACATACGGGCACAATTTCATAGTTGTATTGGTAAAAGCTCACAATTTCACCGTTGGATTTGGTAAAATCAAAGGCACTCCTCATTGAATAGTGATTTATAGATATGTATTTTTTTAAACTATAAATATCGTATTTGCCTGAGGTTTCCTAAGGCTTGCCCCCTGCGTATATTTGATTATTTTGAAAAAAAATTAATAACTCCAAATAAAATCGAGATTACATATATTGATTTGCATATCGTTAGAAGATATAATGTAAAATAGTTACACAATAAAGCCAATTAGAACAGAAACGGCACGACATTGTATTTACTTGAAGGTAATTATTCTAACGAATCACATGATCGAGAATATCATAACAATAAAAAAGTTGGCAAATTATTCTGTTTATATACAGATCTAAAGTTGTAGTTGAAACTACATGGATGAAGGTCTTTGATAAAAAAATTAAAAAAAGACTCCTTCAAATATGTTTTTTTGATTTTCTGACCCTGGGCAAAGACGTGCGGTAGTTCGCTCCACAGCGTAGTCCAGACTAAGCCCGGCCAATTTTTTTAACTACTCGGGGTCCTGTAGTTTCAACGAGAAGTGAGTGTGCGCAATTCTTGAAACCTCCGATCCTTCTTCCCATACAGCCTTGAGCGATCGCTAGACATGCAACCCCTGTGACGAAAGATGTCGCAAAGGTCAGGTTAAGTGTTACGGACCGTGACTGCAGACTCACGATAAAGCGTCAAAATTAAACGCGACAATGCAGATAAAAAGTCCACACAACTACGTAGCACATCAATGTACATTTAGTGAAGGAAATATAGGTATTACTGGTATAAAATCCATAGAAAACACGTACAGAATGGGAAGATTTTCATGAATCCCAGGAATTCCATATTACCTCAAAATAAATATCGCCGTCATGTTGCTTTTCTGAAAAACTTATGCTGAAAAAACATGATTTGTACAACAGAACACAACTTAATTTTTTCACATTTTTGTGTACTGCCCATTAATCAACGATAAGTAACAACGATACTATATAAACAAATATGTCCCTTAACTTCTTAATTTATTAAAATGGATTTTCTAAAAATATATTTTTGGCAACATTATTTCATAAAAATCTGCGTACATAAAAATCTGCGTACAAATTTGCCACAAAGCGGTAATTGGTATAATGGTAGTTATAAAGACTTACTCCACAGAGACTTTTTTCAATAGAATCCCCTAAAAAATGCATTTCCGCTTTTTTTAGTTATAACAGTTTTCCGGAAAAGTTATGATATTCAGAATTGCGTATCACAAATAATACCAACAAAACATCAGAAATATTGATTTTACTTTCATTCAGCATGCAAAACATTTGAATAATAAGAAATAATGAACGAGCAAAACATTTGAATAATAAGAAATAATGAACGAGCAAAAAAATTAGAAATGCATCACAATATGTTCTCAGGGACGGACATCTATAACCAGCTAGTAACAGAATGAAAATCACGACAATTCACACTGTATACAATAAATAAATCTGATTGACGTAAATGACGAACTTGAACCTCGTTTTCAAGGACTTGCACTCTCTGGGAACATACACTGCATCTACGTAACAGGCAGGTCTAATATTGCGATTCTAAGTCATTGGATATAACATACAATAATAATAATAATAATTATTATTATTATAACTATAATAATTATTATATTATTATTATCATTATTCCAGTTTCCACCAATTATTGGTCTTAAACAGCTACCACACAGATACAACATCAAGCATGGTAACCTTTACAACTTTCTATAATTGATGTAATACAATATAAATATCAAACTTAAAATTACAAACTAACAGCTAAATGTAAAAACTTCATAATCCCACATCCCCTCCCACGAATCTCCTGACCAATGAGCACGTACTAATGAAGACTGATTTTTGAAGAGCGATGATAATATTCTTCTCCATAACTAGGTCGTCTAACGATCTTATAACAACTTTTGGTATGACTCCGGTTGCTGATTGGATAATTGGAACAGTTTTAATTTCTGCAACATGCCACTGTTCTCTCACTGCGTATGACAGCTCTCGATATTTAGCAACTTTTGCCTTATGTTGTCATGTTACTGGTATTGACAACAGCAAAATCGATAAAGCAAACTTTCTTGGCAGGTTTATCCCAGAGCGTAACATCGGCTCTACAGGGCTGGATTGTTCCGTCTGTCAGAATACTGCGCTCCCAGTACAACTTAATGGGGCTCGCTTTCAAGCACCGTTTCTGGATGATAGTGGAAGTACAGATCAGTGTCCCGCATGAGTCGGTATTTCGTAGCAAGCTTGATATGGATGATCCGGCCCACTAGGTAGTGTCTCGTTTTGTAGTCTGCTGGGGCTAGTGCACTGCAACCCGAAACCATATGCTGAATGTTTCACGATCTCACCCACACTCATTCGGCACTCATCACTATTTATTTCCGGGACTTTAATTATGTATTTAAAATAATTCTTCATTGGGACAACCTGATCTTGGTTTGCCACCATAAAGCCTTCCCTCTCAGAGTACAAATATCCTATACTGAGCCACTTCTACATTTCGTCGACGACATTTGCATTGGCAACTGTAGTAGGATATGCACCGTGGAGGGCTTTTTTTGTTTCCAGGAGTCCATTTCTTCTTGGAAAGATGACTGTTGGATTGATATATTTTGTTGTTTTAGATTGAGGGGCGTATAGCTGTTATCTGCCTGTACGACCATCTCGTGGAGTTGAGAAGTATTCGCTTTCCCTGCAAAATCATTACGATTGTCCCCCCGTGCAGTGCCGTCGGGCGCTGAGGCAGTCAATCCGCTCGTGTGTGGTGGGCGCGAGAAACGACCCGCAGGCGTGGGAGGGAGTCGGTGGGAGTGGAAGTGGGCCGCCCTGGGCACACCCCCACCGCCGCCAACCGGAGAAAGTGCAGCATGTCGCAATGCTGTAGACGTGACGGCCCCAACGCCCGCAACGGCATTTGCACTCCACTCGATAATCGTTGTCACAAAAGCCTATGCGGAAATTCGAGGACTGAAACGATTAATATTGCAGAAAACTCTCATTCGAACTGGTGCTTTACGTTTCTCTTAAAGATATTACTTAACACACTGATTAACAATGAGAACAGGAACTTTGAGGATTAATACGTAGGGGATCGAAACGGACATAAGGTAGAGCAAGGTCTTTCGCACAATTAGCAATAATCTGTCAACCGGGACCTGCAAATGACCAAAGGCCAAGACTCGCCGTATGTATCATGAATCTAATTCATTCACATCTATTACACCCACCTAGTCCACCAAACCCACATAATGCCGCTCACATTTCCATACAAACTTGTTAATTCAAAAATTAATGGTATTACTGATTTTACTATGTAGAATATTCTCATATCATTATACATGAAGCGACTTCCTCTAAATGAAATTCTGATCTTTCATATAATGCAGCTTAACAGGACGACTATACGAAAGGCAAAACCATTTCAGTAGCCAATTACTCCGAACAAATCAATGCATGAACACTAGAATTTCATTCAGAAGTATCACATTTATGGGAATTGAACAAACACAACAGTTATTTTTATAACTGGTTCTATTTAAATAGTTCACTGACATGAAGTGGACGAAGTGCTATTTGTATACACCATAGTATTTTCTAAATCAGAATGAAGTCATACAATCGCTATTGTATCAACAGCTCACAGTAAAGTTGGCGCGCCGGTCACGTATAGTCGCGCGTTTTATGAAACAAATTCAAATCTAACTCAGAAGTAATTCAAAAACTAAGTCAGACCGAGGCTTTCGCATTAACATCACAATTCCAGGACGTGGACCGGTTTCATGATCTGACGTTTGCTTACGTCGCAACATTATACATACAATTAGCGGATATACACACAATCTAGTTTTAGTATAATTAAGAGATTTTAATTGTTTATATCACGTGTGTCATCAGAATAATTTTCTCAAATAAGAAAACTCAAGTTAATGAGCAAGTAATTAAAAATAAAATATCCTCCTACACATTTTGGAGGATCGGGTTTCAGGGAGACTATTTTCCACAACTGGACTGTATTCTAAAACAATATCGCGAAAATAAAAGAAATACATGCTAAAGTTGAAAAGTTGGAAAAAGTGCTAACTTGGTTACATACACGTATTCATCTACATTTATACAGAACAAGCATCTCATTTTTTTGTGTTTGGACAATAGACACAACCGCAATAAGTAAACGTGGTGCGTATGCGCCACGAAATATATTTTCGTAAAAAGTCACTTGGTGAAGTCTTTCACTTCAATTTTTTAATTCCTTCAACTTTCGGAGATAATGGTTTAGGTTAGTGATAAGTGAAGTGATGGTGACATTCCAAATAGATGAATAAATGGTCTTTGGTAATAATTTTATTTATTTATTTGATAACCAGCTTTCCACGACTGACGCCTTCAGAAATTCTATGAAAGTCGGGAGGGTCGGTGGCCTGATCACCCGCCCAAACGAAAGGCGGCTTCTGGCAATATTTTTATAATGATAACAGGGTCTAAGTCTTATGGCCACACCGGGAAGTGGGTGAATTATTTTGTTGGATTTCTGATTATGAAAATCTTATACGAATGACAACGGAGCAATGATAGAAAGAGAGCACGGGGAAACGGAATGACAGAAAATAATAGTCAAGAAGTGTGAGAATATTTCGTACATCTTCCCCCCCCCCCACCGGAATGTTAAACGGGTGCACGCCACAAATCGGCTTTGTTAGCCACAAATTCCATATGGAACGATTGAATTGAATTGCCTTATTTTACATGAGGCCTGCTCTTCCGTCTGACCACACAAATTTAGCTACTCTCCTTTCACCAACTAGCGGAGAAAGAAAGTATTACTTGGGCGATGTAACCGGCGTTTTGAATTTTGCTCAGAGGCGTCATTTAGGCTTGAGGATATTTTACATGCAGTTAATCTACAACATGGGACAGCCGGCTTTACTTCCCCTCCAAAGGAAGGCGTATGAAGGATTTTTTCGCCCCTAAAAATCCATGGCTTCGATCGGGTTAGAACCCGCGAACTTGGGTATAACAGTCCGATACGCTAACAGCTACATCATCGCCACCACAAACGATCGGTGCAATTTGAATCCAGGAGCCAGAGGTGGAAGGCATGCACGCTGATCGCTACTCCTACGCCCGGCTTCATTCAATACAGTCCAGTAAATAGGTACTCAGTCCAGTAGTTAACGCGCCCGGAATCAATACTCACACACTCATTCATTCACTCACTCACTCGCTCTAAGGTCGCTTGTAGCCGTGTTGCCGCCCGCGCACGTTGGGCGGCCGCTGCCCATGCAGGCACCAATCAGCCCCGTCGGCTGCGCTGGCTGGCGAGCGCACAAGCCACTGGATGGACGATTCGGTAGCGCATTCCTTCCACACGACACGAGAGACGACGATTTGCACACCCGCAACAATTTTCATTTTCCAAATAAGTTATAAGCCACAGAACGTGTTTTAAATGGATTTGATGAATGGAAGTCTTAAAATCGTTGCTGCTAATAGCGAATAGGGGAAGGTCCGGTGATATCGGACAACGGGTGGTATCGGCAATATTATATAGTTTAGGATACTGGGGACTGGTGGTAGCACGTGCCACACTGTCAGTGTGTTCCTAGAAACGAATTAACTTTGCAAACGCCATATTAGATGAGTACATCAATCAGTTTGGATTTTGCGACATGCATTAAGTTTTTCTTATGTTGACCAGTGTACGAAGATAACTTTTGGAGCTTTGAAACTTCTCTTAGGATAAGTTTAAATACATTCTACTGTGACTAGTATGTTTACTGAGGTGTATTTGTTACGTTACAGCAGTACAAGGTTGTTTCTACAATTTATATCTGTGCTGTATTCTTCTGAAGTATGAGGATCGTTCGCGTGGTATCGGACACAGTAGAATCGGATGGTACCGGACAGTTACTTCTTCGCCTTCTCTTCACTTTTCGGCATTTCTTGTGTGTAGGTTGTTAGGAGGTAATATTCGAATACTAATGTGGATTTTGTCCGAGTTTCAGGAAACTATAGGCAAAATTCGAAGGAAATGGAAGTAATACGATACCCATTATTAAGGTATTTTGAAAAGAAAAAAACCTTCAAAAATGATAGTTGTGAGGCTATAAATTGAACATAATAGTTTAGTTTTTGTTTTTTAATTCAAGAACTGTTCTTTTCCCTTATAACCTAATACTCATTTGTTCTTTGTAATAAGCAACGAAATATTTGTCTCAATAGTCAGCATATCTTTGGTGAATTGCTGTGTTGCTGAATTGCTGCTCCATTAAAATCATTTTACCATTATTTATTTAGTTGTCCGATACCACCCTCCACTTTTTAGACATGTAAATTGTCAATGATTTTTACTATCCCCGAATACTCATATTATTTTACTTTCAAACCAAACAGCTTTGATAGAGTGTGTAAGTAAGAAATTGAAGATTCATATTCTGTATTTTACAAATAATTCTAACTAACCTTAATTAAGAAATCATATTCAAAGCTAAGGTGGCCGATATCACCCGACCTTCCCCTACTGCAATTTCGTTTCCAGAATTATTTTATAACTCCCACTGAGAGGTCCCAGGGTTCGAATCCCGACGGTGGCGGATTTTCAATACCAACTATATGGCTTGGTTGAATCCGGAGGAGAAATCTAGCGGCCGGCTGCTCTGATGGGTAGTTGTTCTTGGTTTCTTGGATTACATGAAGCGAATGTGGAAGCTGTACCCTAACGAAGGAGCCCCGACCGCGCGAGATCTTCCTTCATCTTCGTCCCGCTTCCTCATACACAGACTTGCGTTCACTAGATGGCCTCACAAGTCGGGAGACACCCCAGAAACCGATGTGTAGGTCGGCGCCGGTTCCCGTACTTTTATACAATCCCTGAAAACATTTAAATATTGTTTTCTCATTAAAGAGAAACTCTCTTAAATTATTTTTTTTTCAGACTTATAAAATCTTCATTTGTTTACATATTTGAAATGTGCCAGAAATCATCTTATCAAAATATTTTCTTTTCATGGGAAAAATCACTATGTCACGCCTGATTTTTCTTGTGTTATTTAAGGTCACATCAACTAGTAGGTCAGTAGCGACCACTATCGGATGCTACGTTATAGTATGAGGATGAGACGATATGGTGATGATAGGGCGTGAAAGGATGAACACATCCAACCATGCCCGAGGCGGGACTCGAACCCGCGAATCCTCGGTCCGAGATCACTACGGCACGAATTAGCGATCTCGGCCACGAGATCGACGCGTCTGTTTTTTGTTTAATATATTAACTAAATTTAATACTGAACTACACAACAAAGTGGATTTAAAGGTTATGGAAAAGGCAATAGATGCAAAGGAAACGGAAAAAATTACATTTACCGTTCAAGAATACATGCTCATAACAAAAGTTGCGAGTGAAGAGTTGATTTGAAAGAACAGTCTAACTTATGGAAGAGATTCTTGATCTGATGATTCATAGTAGATCTCGGGAAGTGAATGACAAGTGATGCAACCATGACGTAGTCAATAAAATCCAAGGGCAATGTCTCAACGTTGTTTATTCGCAACAAACGCCATGGTAAAGATGGTAAACTTCAAACACGTCGACACCGCATCAGTATTCGCATTCAGCACCTCCGTATCCTCAAGTCCATCGTCAATGATTTAAGATGAATTTTAAGGTTTATGTGCGTGAATGTAATTATTCTAATCATAATCATCCATTTTATCTAAAATAAAAAAGGGAGATGCTCGTGGTTTTATAATATTTTACCTTCTAATCGAGCATGAGCGTCATCGAACGGTTTGAAGTGGTAACCACATATTTAAGGAAAATTAAAATTCAATTTACAAGTTCATACTCAACGGCAAGGAAACAATGGATTTTTAGTCAGCAGATACCTCAGGGAAATTTATTTTTATCTTACTTTTCTATTAATTTCTTTAATGTAAAAATTATATTAAATATTATTTTGGGTAAACGTTGTTGGCTATAATTGCCTTCGTAACTATCGGTACGACTGTTTTGCAATCAGTATATTGAAAGACATAGAAAGCAGCTGCCATTGGCGACCGAATCTCATTAGTTTAATTATGAAGGCAAGTAAGAGTTTGCATCCACCACAAATACTGCTACACATACACCTCCCCTCCACATCTCGGTTTCTTAATTCTGGTGATACCACGGGCACAATTTCCTTTCACCTTCCCTATCCACAAGAAATTCTACTCTTTTGCTCAAAGATACTTTAAGACAGTCTCACTGCTGAACACAAAACGGTATCAACCACGAGAAAAAAAATATTGCTGAAACGCAGAAACATAATATCGTCATTCTAAAAGCAAAATCAATACTATATTCTGAACTGAATACCACGTGGCACATATCTTTACTTCACAACAATAACAAATATCGCAGGTCCTGGACCAAACACGAAGTTCCGTCGGTCGATTGAGCTCTCACACTTCTCGAAAATGCACGAAGGATTACTCTACGCCAGCGCCACAGCGCGTCATGCACGTAGCCGTAGCCGCCGCCGCCGCCACTACCACATCCGCTGAGGGGACGCTTCGCCGCGTCGCATGTCCGCGCATCGCCACGTGCAGCAGCATACGAACTAACCTCTAAAAATATCCGCCACACCGCGTACAGGCGCACGCCTCCGTCTTTCCCTCCCAGCGGCGTCGAGCGCCGACGCCTCCGCCGACGAGCCATCCCGTATGTTTATTCCACGAGGGTCCCAGCATTCCAGGGTCCCGCTCTTTTTTTTTTTTTTTTTTTTTTCGCAAGCAACAGGATCTACTGGACACGATTCGCTTACGTCAACGCCGGCGTGGCGGGGGCTAAAGAAAGAGAGAGAGGGGGCGGGGCGGGGTTTGGCGCGCAGCCGGCGTGGAGCCGCTCACCTTGCGGCGCGGCGGTGGGGCGGGGGAGGTGCAGCGCGGTGGCTCGGCCAGGAACCCGGAATCGCCCAGCGGGGCCGCGCGAGCTGCTTACGCAAATGAAGCAGGGCCAGCGCAGCGCACGCATAAGATGCCCGTTCATTTAACAATGACCCGTCGGTGAGAGTTGTTAGAATACCTTGGGATAGACGCTCATTGGACTCCCTTCTCGAGACAGGAACCAATCCAAATACAAAACGAATAGTGCTAAAAAGCGCGTATTTTCTCGAAATATTTGTAGCGGTCAGAGACATCGTGTTACTAATAATTGTAACCCGCAAAAATGTTTGCAACCTCCAAAAATATGTGCCAGGGCCAGGGCTCGAACTAAGGCTCATACGCACCGCGAGCTGTCATGTTATCCGTTTTCACCGCCAACAATTCTTAAGTACACGCTCGTTCCCGATCAAGAAGAAAGTTGAATTTTCGGTAATTTTGAAAAGTTTTGAAGATTTTTAATAAAAATCTGATTTATGACTTAATATTAAACGACCTTTGTTCCCCAGCAACAAAAAATTCAAGGAAAAAATTTGGAGTGATTTGTGAATACATCAATTTATGTATTTTTTTAACTGACGCAATTTCACAGAAACTATATTTTCAAACAGCTGTACCAAAGCACATACTTTCTCGCACTATTTCTAAATGCTTCTAATGATATTACACTACTACATACCTTATTTAAAGTGCTAAGTTTGTACAACCGACTGTCATAAAAGAATTTGAAGCCTTTTTTTTTTGTTTTGTTTTTTGTTTTTGTTTTTAACTAAAAATGTCTGAGTAGCTTCATGTCAAGTTTCCCCAAAAATTAAAACATCGATTTTAAATTCCAGGAGCCTCAACATCAGCCAAAACAATTGGGGAACATCAGTTTTGAAGAAAATCGGCTAAACAATTTAGGCGCTAGCGTTGACCACAAACGGACAGACGAACGTTTCGCCATCAATCGATTTTTCGGTTTCAAGAAGCAACAAAACATGGATTTTGTCTACACCACGAATTAGATGATTTGTTTCTAAATTTACCAATAGAATTTATCCACTTTTTCATTACCAGACCACAGCTATAAGAGTTCTCCTGACGAAAATTCGACGTTTTCCGGCGTTCGATGACATAACTTGGTCTTTTTACGAAGTATTCGTAAGGCCAGAAAGTAAAAATGTGAAGGATTTGTTGAAAAAAAAACATCTAATTATTCATTTCAAATGCAACTCGCAACACTCGACAGCATTGTCAAAATGTATACAGTTAAATACCTCCTAAACGAAACCTTCTAGGACCTTAAAACTTACACTTTTGAGGCCAAAGGTGTCAAAGAAACCTTTATTAGATCGTAATCTACAGGATAATACTTTAGGACATTCTGTTACATTTATGCTGGTCCGGCGCTTATCGACACTATCCTATATCAATTACATTGGCGCTGGAGGTGATCTTTGTTTGTGACGTCACACTTAGAAGTCTAAGATTTCTCCAACTTATATGTATGCTTTCTGTGTACACCGTGGTTTGCGCCGATTGATGAATTTTTTTGCATAATCTTTAATTCAAGATTATGCAAATAAACCTGAATACTCACGCAACAACAATTAGAAGCACTAACAGTTGTTTTATATCGATGAAGAATGCTTTTATGTGTATAGTGCAACCTTACATTCATCGAATGTCAGTATTAACATTCTTGTTTCTGTGAAAACTTTGTGATTTACCCTACAGTATATCACTAAACGCTCATTTTATTCTTATTCAAAATGTTTTCGTCCGTTTTCATCACTGTGTTTTGCGCAAACGCAACCGATCTTCATAAATGAGGTCTCTAAAGAAAGATCTTCTCGGAGAAGTGACGATTTGAATGTTGACTTTGAAGGATTTGTTGAAAAAATTAATCTAAATATTTAAGTCAAATGCATAATGCAACATTTGGGCAGCATTACTAAAATTTATTTAGTTGAACTCCTAGACAAAGCGTTCTAGGGCCTGAAAATATGGAAGTTTAAAGCCGAAGGCCACAAAAAACGTTCCTCGCAACGTAATCTATGGCCTGAGTGCTTCTTGGACATTCAATTACATTTTGCTTTCGTTGCTTCTCGATACTACCCCACCTGCTCAGAGACGTGCAGAATCTGCAACTGCATGTAAAATTAATCTAATCTAGATTCTAGGCGATTAAATTGCACGGTGTACCTCTCGTACCTTTAGCAATAAAGTTTAATAATATTCCAAAGTATACGATTATGCTTGCCCAATACTGTATTTTCGCATGGACTAACTTTAGGTAGCTTTCTTGTAAGTAAAAAGCTTTTGTAATAGTTTTGTGACTACCAAGGACATCGAAAAGCTGTCAAGGAAGATTGTATAATTACTTCAAATGTTGATTTTCAGGAAGTGTTGTGAATTGTTCCAAGAACAAATCTAAAATACTGAATAAACCTTTATTCTAAATTTGTTTCAGAAATCAATTTCATTATTCTTTAATTTTATTTCAAATTCTGTAAGTACATTGGAAGTTACCTTTTCAATTTTTTTTAAACAAATAAACAGGTTTCGTTAACACGTTCCTCTCTTAATATGTAAAAGGAGAGATGGGGAAGAGGGTGGAATTTAACATGCGAGAGTTCTCGCAGGGGTACGCTAGTAACTCTTGTTGCTTCGAAACAATGTACCCTCGTCATTACTAGTGACGAAACAAAACGGGAAAGAAAATTCGGAAACACAAAGGGAAGAAGCCTGGCATGGCTATCAGGCGCTCCGCAGGGACCCATGTCCGTTCTGACGCGCTTCCGCTGGGCACAGGCCGAAAACGACAGTCGGCGACTTACACACATTCTTCTAGTCTGCATTTCGCACTGGAAAAGCACTGACATGTCACAAACAGACTCGCTGACATTGGAAGGACGAGGAAGCGCGCATAGTTGAAAACCACTGTCATGCACTGCGCGAGTGCTCTGTGGCTACTTCCCTCCTGGAAATTTACCGCAAATACGTCACTAGCTTCATTTTAGATCTGTTTAGTTAAATGCCCACAAAAGACTAAGTAATAGTAAACAAACCCTTATTTTTTTAAATATTTTTGTGTATTCGTTCTTCTGGTGAGTAATTTGTTTCATCTTAAACTTGCTGCCTGGGACGAGTTATCGCAGAGGTAATCCTTTTATTCCTAATATTATTGCAGACTTTTTCCTGCCCCCTGGTGTGAAAATGCTCCCGACAGAGGCAATTGGCTATAAGTACCACTGGGAGTGATGATGTTCCTAAGCAAGGTAAATGAAATAAGCGATCCCAATTTCGACCCCTTGATCTAGAATTGCCTTGAGGTTAATCCTTGTCACCGCTATTTCATCAAGGAGAAACGTTTCCAGTGACTCGGTAAGTGATTTTCTTTTGGAACCACGTGAACGTACAGAAATAGATTTTACCGTAAGTCGATGAAGGGTATTATCCGTCATGGTGGTTTTATTTTCAACACCTAATTTCACGGTACAACTCCGCACAATCGACGATGTGGGCATGGTGAAGCATAAGGGTAGTTCATGAGGACTCGTACGTATGGCCCTTCATTTTCTTGAAACAATTGTTTAACCTCAAAACGCAATATTTTTCAACCTCACCGACAATACAGCTCGCTTCTTTCCGCCAAAAAACAGTGTAGAGTGTGAACTCAGCTGGGAATGCATTCATTATAACTCACAGGGAATACTAGCCAACATTTCAGCATCTGCGCACCATCAGCAATGTACCCAGGATGATGTAGTAGATGTTGCAACTAACAGAACAACTCTTTCGGAATGTATTAACGAGATATATAACGGTTGGCCCAAGTACACCTACAAAGATGTTCTATTCATTATTATTATTATTATTATTATTATTATTATTATTATTATTATTATTATTAACGACATCTTTCAATTTGAGGAATTAGCAGTATAAGCTAACGTTTGGAACATTAGAAATACTACATACATTCAATGCCATTCCAACCCCACCCACCAATACTTTAAAAGGTATAGTATGAAAAAAAAAAAAAAAAAAAAGAGAGAGAGAAAAGAAAAGAAAAAGAAAAAAAAAGAAAAAAAAAGCCAACTAGGCGGGAATCCTGCCATCTCAATCAGAAATGAGAAGGATGAAACTTTTTTTCCTTCATTGCATCCCAGAGCACCCGAAGTTGTTATAATGACTTTCAGGAATTTCAGTGCGGAAATCATCAACAGAAAAGTCCTTCGGCAAAATATTTTCTTGACCACGTGATTTGCAGCAGCCACAAGACATTAAACATGCAACATCACAAGATCAGAAAACGTTCAGCAGAGGTCACTTGGAGGCCACGTTTCCAATATGAAATACCCTTTCACGGGTTATAAAGGTTGACTCCAACAAGGATCAAAGGTTACATCACATCTCTTTGCCCCAGTTCGGATGTATTCGGAAGTTAATAAGCTTTATGCCAATCAGATACGACTAATTTTTATAATGAGCACGGGTTTGGCATTAAGCCATCAGATGGCACTAGCCGTCGATTTTCTAAACGAGATTCTTCCCTTATTCCAACGAGTCTGCGCTTCAAAGATTTATTTCCATTACCCGCCTTACAAATGAGGAAGACAACGATGACAGGCATCGCCTCAGCATTTTATAATCTTTAATTAATAACGAAAATAATGTTGCAAAGACTATTGTAATTGCAACTAGTAATATGAAAAGTACGAGATATAGTAATAATTAATCAGACGTCTACCAAAAAGAAACTGAGTCATACTACTCGTATTTTGTAAACAAAGTCAAAAACTTTTAAGGAGAACACTTCGGAAAAAGCTTTCGCTAGAAAAGAACGCACGAAAGAACATTAAAAAGTTGGTATATATTGGGAAAGGTGACAGTTCTTATGAACTCAAACCTTCAGAAATTTATGAATCTACAGTTCGTAATAAGTGAATTAATTTACGCACGGACTAAATAATATAAAGACAATAAACGATGGAACAGAGGGGGAGACGGAGAGAGGGTGAAAAAGAGAGAGGGGAAAGGAAGAGGGAGGGGAAGAGGGAGGGGGAGAGGGAGAGAAATCGTGACCACCGTAGGATATTCTATTTCGGGGTCCAGTGCGTGTGTGACGAGGGCGTAAAGGTCGTTAACGATTTCCTGTGGCCGAGGCACTAACCGGTCCTAATCGGGCGGCCGGTCCTTGTAAGTGGCGAGAGTGGGCCGCAGGGGGGGGGGGGGGTCGGGCAGTAATGGCGCGGTTCGCATGCGCCGGCCGAGCTTCCTGCAGGAGGCGCCGGCTAAACTTAGCCGCATGACGCCCGGGGCGCCGCGCCGCGCCGCCGACAAACAATGGACCGCCCGCGCCGCGGCGGCGGCGCGCGGGCCCCGCCCTCGCCTGCGACGCCGGGGGGCGTGCCACCCGCACTCCGAGCCCGGCGCCGTGCAACGACCTTGGTCGGCGATTAGCTTACCCTGCATACTATGCTCTAAATCAGTGCTTTTTTGTTGTTTTCTTTTACTTTCCCCCCGCCAGTAGCCCTGGCGAGGCGGTCGTTTATTTCCTTTGGGGGGTACATGCGCCGCAGCTCTTTGGCTTGTGCGGCATAGAAGAGGGCAGCTTATTAACTAACTGAGTACTAACTAAACCTATGGATGAAGCCGGCACTTTGGCCGGCAACCTAAGATTTAAATTCTTGGGTAACGTTCTTTTGTCTTTGCCTTCTTGTTTGCTCTGTTTCTTGAATTATTTTTTGATCATTCACACACACATGCATACTAAGATTTATCAGTGGTGGATTAAATCAGTGGTGTCAAGGTCTCCTTCTGATGGCAGTGGCACGCCTCGCGGCACCGTGCCATGCCTCGAGCTTCTCTGCGCCACTAGCGTCGGGAGAGGACTCTATTAGTAACCCCACTGTTTTACAATAGCATGGCGGTGTCTCTTGCAGCGGGGTGATGAATTGCATGGAGACGCGATTTCGTCGTGGCACTCGTGCCACGAGACTCCCGCTCGTGGCATCGATCTTGACAACACTGGTCTAAATCAGGTCTGGCCAACTGGCGGCCCACGGTGCCCTTTATCGTGGCCCACGAACGAAAGGTTATTAGAAAGTTCATTGCAATTGCATCCATGCCGGGGAAGAATATTACGCCGAGCGCACGCGCCCTGTCGTGATCAACACCTCCTTAATGTTAGAGTACGGTAAGTTTAGAGTTAAGAATTTGTTTCTAGTAAATTCAAAATTCAAATAAATTCAGAAATTTAAAATGTTTCATTGCGTTATGCATGGTAGGGCCTGACATCATGCATGGTTCCATCCCCCCCCCCCGTTCCAGAGCATCCGGCAAACTTCCGAGCTCAATAATACGGGGTCATGTGGGGATCGCCCGAGAAATTAAAATATGGCCCGTAACAAAAATGCTTTAGTAGAGGCCTTGCAAATTGGACTAAATCTTACACGCTCTCTTCAGAAATTGTGAATGGGGGGCGTTTAAGCTGTTTCGAAGCACACTAAAATTTGAGATTTTGAAAGTTTCCTTGCAAAATTATCAAATCGATCATTATAAATACTAACTCATTACAATAAATACGATAACAATATAATCAAATTAATTATTTATAATATTACTGAAAGTTTATTGTAATAGTATATTGCATTTATGTTACTGCATAGATATAATGCCTCCATGAATGGTACTTCACTTTGAATGACCTTTTACTTAAACAAAAATATGTTCTTTTCCCTCAAGCATTAGACTTGTTGGACTGCTGCGACTCGTTGATCACTTCATCTTCTTTTGGATCTGTCAATGCTTGTTTTCCCTCGAGCTGTGTACAAGAAGATTTGCTTAGGTAAAATTATTTTTTTTATTATTTTCCACCCTTAATACATCGTCTCTCCATTTCATTCCATACTTTTGGTTTTTGTCGTTTCGATTGTAAATTTCAAGGTTCTCCTGGATGGTCCCGTTTTTCAATTTATCTCGAAATAATTTATGGCAACATGTAAACAACAATTTTTGTAACATTTATTAAGCCCATGGAAACTAACACAATTTTTTTGAACTTTCTAAACTATAGGGCAAAAGTTTCATTCTACTTATTCATTTAATTACTTCGTTGTTAAAATGTACATCGCTACCCTTCTTTGCAGAAAGCACACATTCAGTAGTATAATGATCAATCACGAAGTGATTTAGAGGAGATTTCTAGAATTCATTACCCACCTTATGAAAATTCCTCAAAGTAATTGTAATTTATTTCTTTGAATCAACAAGACAGAATTTCGAAAATATTACAATGATTATCATCTTAATATAATTTGAAAAATTAATTAGCAAAACAGAAGACTTTAAATGATTCATTGCAATACACACCACTAATATGTGGGTAATAACTCCCACTTTCTCGCAGAACAAAAACTGACAAACACAAGAACCACGCATTCTCTATGCGTCAAAACACCTGAAAATTACAATATCCATGGGAGATAGAAGAAACTCCATCCCTAGTTTGGATCAAAAACTTATTGGTGGGAAACCGCAAAATTTCTCATTAAAAAAAACAAAAAATTGTTAGCCGGTGACTGCAAAATTTCATTCACGACAAATATTTAGCGTGAAATATTAGAAAGTCATATGTCACTACAACCAGCCGAAAAGAGATAACCAGGGATACGTGAATAGCCAACTAACAAAAGTCACATAATTTGCTCTTGTCTTCAGATCCATGGCTGATGCCCCTCAAACTGAAGCTCGCAGAATTGAAATGTCTATTTAAAATAGCGTCTGATAACTTATTAATTTTAATACTTCTAAACGCATTTATATACAACAAAAATAATGTAAATTGAGCGAAAAATATGTAAACAGAAGCTCTTCTTAAATATGACAAAATAAATATAAAAGGGGAAGTTTCCTTTTGTCACAAGGATTGGCCCACTTCTCTATTATATGACATTATCATTTGCCATTTCATTGTCCATCGAAATAACACGTTTTCACTCTATTTTGCTCCAAATAAAAAAATAGCTTGCCGCTAACCACAGACCTCGTCGTGACTTCCGTAACAGCTGCGCCACCATTATCTCGGATGACGGAGAGAAACGAAACTCGCACTTGGAGAAGCGAGCAAGCACGTCATGGAAAAAAGATCACTCTTCCAGAACGCTCACGACAGTTAAGAAGAGAACGACAGACTTGTGTAGTATCCACGATTCCGGGTCAGTTACAAGTGTCACATCCCGTCCTTTCAAGTCCAAGAGCACAGGATGAAGGAGAGCAGTTGTTACGAAACGCGCCGCCAGCAGTTACCATTTCACCTTGCGAGATCCAGAGGATTTTTTTAAGGGAAACATCATCAATTCATCAAGTAATTTGTTCACTTTCCCCAAAACATATACGGAATTGTCAAAAGTGCACCAAGAGAACGTTAAAATTTATTAGCGAAACTCTGAAATAGAATTTAGAGATGTCAACAAAGTAAACACAGCTTTCATTATCTCGTTGAATTGAAATTTAATTTTTCTTACTTTGGAATAACTATGAATTAGACCAGAAAAATCAGCTTACAAACTCGACATATTTGCGAACTTCACTCGTTCGTCTTTAGGAACCAATAATAAAAATCATTAATGGTAACCCCCACCTCGTGGAGGACTTCCTGAAAACTTATCATGTCAAACAGCAGAATGAAAAGGAAGTTGAGAAATGAAGTTGTAGATTGCTTTTACCCTGCCCAGCAGCGCAGATTTATCTAATATGTTGTTTCGCAGTTTTAAAGATGAAATCTGATCCAAGACCTGTTGTTCACCATTATGCAGTACGTCAGCGAGGATAGTTCAAGAGCCCGACTTCAAGGCCGTCAAGGCCTAGGATCCCTCAGTAATAAACCGAGGACACTCCTTTTTAGTAATTGAAGAAAAAAACATTTTATAAAAATGATACATGAGGGCATTCACAAGAATTGGGAGAAAATGCAGCACCTGACAGCGATTTTTTCCGTCGATGTTCCGCTGAGACCAAAGAGATGATTTCCTCCTGAACACCGCGCTGCAAGGTCTCTAAATGCTAGGCGTAAGCAGTAATATCACTTGTCACTCAATTTTGTTTTATAATTTTAATGTATTTAAAATTAATATTTCAGAAGTCTAAATATTTTAAAATCAGTTTGAATACAGTCATATTTGATTAAATGTAAAGTTTGTAACACACAAATTACACAACTGTAACCACTTCGTCAAGCTTGTCTCTGAGACACCTGTCTCTGTTAATATTGTTTCAAACGATTACAATGGTTACATCATCCCGGATAGCCTGGACCACACGATTACAATGGTTACAACGTTTGATTTTTTCTGATTACATTTGTAACATTCCAGTTTCGTCTAATTTAACTTAAAATCAAAAATATCAACTAGTTATCCTCAATTTGATTTTGATTCAGTAAACATAATCAAAACAAATGGTTTAAAATAAAACGAATAATAATTAGTTGATAACTGGGAGTATTTTTCAAATGAATAAATTGAGCAATAGACATACGTCTGTAAGCGATTTTCTAAATTGGTATCTTGTTCATCATATGAAGTATGGAAATACTACAGGAGCTAAGTGCCATTTTCGTCAAAAATTATTTGTCCAGCAAACAAACGTATGTCCCGATGTATGCCCATGCATTGCAGAGAGCTATGTGCCAAAATCCCTTCCTGGTGGTTATTTTCATCATCAACAGATTGCATTGGTGATAAGTACCCTGTATCGCAGCGCAAAAGGAGCTATGTGCAATTGCAACCTGCCGTTACTGTTGCGAAAATTGCATCGACGTTCCTACATGGGCTTCCCAGAACAATACCACTTCCCAAGGCCAAATGGGATGATCTGAAGAAAATGTTACCTTATATTTTCGAATGAAATAAAGCGTTTTTCGAAGAATTAATTGCTCGTTAGCATTTTCATAAGCTGTAATAATTCTGTGAATCATTTGCAATAAAACATATTCTATGTAACATTGCAGATTTCAATTGGACATAGCTCTATTCCATGTTCCCTTCACATGTCTCTTAGCTCTGTCTGATAATGGCCAATTGCAGAAAATGTTTGTGGCTTATGGCCACTAAGTTAGAGATTGGCAGTATATGTGCCAAATCAAAAAACACAGACCGAAGGTAGGTTCCGGTTTTTAACTTGCTAGGTGCAATGATCTCAATGATAGACAGTTTTCTTTGAATCCTGAAAAAAAGTGATTTTGGCGCATAGCTCATTTAGCATTTCCATGCTTCAAATTGTCTTCGGTTGCATAATGCATTCCGCAACATTCTTCTCCATTGCACCAGCATTAATGTTAGTTCTTATTCGTATGTGCTAGATAGTGCTGATATTTCAAGAGATTTAAAATTGTGTAAAATAACTCACCTACGCTTAACTGAATATCGTTCCCGGAGGTCACAACTGCTAAGATAATTAGTCAGGAAAGTGTAGCGCGTGTTTATTTTCAATTGCAATTTTCGAAAAATCATGGATTTCAACAAGTGAGGCCTGCGCCATTTTGTACGCGAGTTTTACAATGTCCGAAGACAAAGTTCATAGAAAATTTTCCAGCCATTTTTAGAGAATTTTTTTAAAATGTAGTTGAGGCTTCCTGTAAAGTACCTCCAAAAATTTAAATACCAGTTTCTAACTCGGCGGGCCTCGAGTTCATTTGAATCGATCGGGGAATATAAATTTTGGAAAAAATCGGCTGAACGATGTATGCACTATCCTTGGCCTTAGACACATAAACAGACAGGTAGATAGATAGATATCGAGACAGATGGACGGACGGACGGACGGGCAGACGGAAAGATCGACGTTTCGCCGTTAATCGATTTTTCGGTATCAGACACTTGCATTTTGAATTCTGACTACACCACGAGTTAGTGTATGTAATCTACTACATATAAGTACACGATTTATCCACTTTTTCGTTTCCAGGATCCGGCAATAAGAGTTTTTCTGCCGAGAATCGCCGTTTTCCGGCACATGATTACAAGTCTGGGAGTACCACCCGCGCTATCGCTTGCAGCACCGTGTTTGCCTGCTGGGCCCGACCGAGCCGTGGTTCGCGACCCAAAACACGCCGCCCGGGCGACGGAAAAGTACGGCGCCGAGGCGGGGGTCTCGTTAAGGAAACGACGTTGCTTTTCGCATTATCACCTAATTAAAGGACTCGTCACTTCAAAGCGGAGTACATTGCTACTATTTTTCGATCCACGATCCCGTTAAGAGACGAGAGAAACGAAAAATACTCATTTTATTTGAAATGCTGTTTCTTCTCAGTAACAATGCGGAGGGTCTGAAAGGAATATTCTGAATAGGACGCAACTATTAATGTGACTTCACATTCTTGGAGAGCTTAAGCCCTTACTTAGAGATACCAAGTCATACAAAGTATTGTTTCTTCAAAAGCAAACATTATTTATCCATTTCGAAATACTGCTCTTCACTGGAAATTGTGATGCCGTTCTAGATTTTATTCATTAATATTTTGTTTGTCTTAAGGGCAATGTCAACAGGCGAAACACAACACAGCATTTGTCAGTCGCATGAATCAATCACAAATTACATTTCTTACAGCACTACCAGAAGCTGAAAAGTGGCGAGATTTCCGCGGAAAAGTGCAACACCATCGGTATTTGGTAAAGAGAGCCTAGCATAGAAATGCAAAAGCGTCACTTGAACACGAGTAATTACCGGTAGAAATAAGATAAAATAAGTGAATATGGGGCGTCAGCACTTTTTCATACATAGATTACGCTACGTAAGGGAAGTACTGCCGAGACAACGCAGAAAGCGGAGATCAACGACACTCACGCACAAATCAAGGGATAATGTTGCCGTTACTTGAGAAAGCTGTTCAGGATCAGATTGCAGCACCTCTTCTTCTCCATAGAGCCTAAGCTCTGTAACCCCTCATACAATTCCATTCCAGCATTTCAGATTTACATGTCGAGGTTGGAGACATAACTAAAGCCCTAGATCGGCATTTTCACAGGTCTGCTGTACCACATCGCAAATTTCTGAACTCCACAGCAGTCACTTAAAGATATTACTTACGATATTCATTTTGTTTCACGTACAAGATATACCGAATACTAGTTCAATGTGACATCGCTGACGTTGTAAATTGTTTTAAAAGTTTGTTGTTGTTTTTTGTGTAATGAAAATTTCTAAATGAAATGCATAGCTTCATTCAAAAAAGTTCTTGTCTCTGGCAATAAATCGTAGTAGCGGATAATTTTATTCTCCCATTCAAAAATTCCCAACACCCAATGACCTTGCATGCTACCTCCATAAGGGATATGAACTGGTAATATTGCAATTTCAAAATTGTAATCGCCAAAAAAATACTTGCAGCTATGGATCATGCGAATAGTTAGAATTTAGTAGAGCTACATATTGTACTCTTTTTTGCTAATATCCACAAAAATGCACATATAAGATCACCTGTAAGCTGTTCTTCAGCACTATTCTCTAATTATGATATAAGATCATTCTCAATTAGTTCCGCAAATTCTAACACAAAAGCTTCTACAATTACATTTGATTTTCCCCCCTATTTTCACGCTTAACGACGTAAATGTGCAAAGTCGAATACGCATGTGCTTCCGTCTTCCAACATTACACACAGTTCCGTTTTTCTCCGTACTGACGTGGCGTTCCAAGGTAATACTGTACGTAGGTGTTTGCAAATTTATTATTAAAAATACGGTAATACGAGCGAAACACTTCACTTCTTATGTTCAAAGCAGCGTTACTGTTGACAGTTCTGCAGCGTGTTTCACATGTTCGAGAACGAGTGTTGCCAGCCTCTTAGAAGAAAATTCGTCGTGGAAGAAATGGCGTGGAGGAGAAAAAAATTGGCTCTGGTTTAATCAACGCCACTTACATAGATCTCTTTACAGATCTATTGAAGTGGTCCGCCTAAGATTGCAGCGCTAAAACACGCAATAATACGTTTTTGAAAATTTCTTAGAATCTTCTGGCAGGATTCGAAAACAAATTGTCAGTTCCCCACCAGGAGACCGAGACGCGTCGAATGAAACCTCGTAAGTCCCGAATGGTGCACGGGAAGTGGGCAAAGTAAGTGACGAATCCGCAAACACGCAGTTACTTAAATACCAAACATGGATATTGGTTTACAATCGAATACTTAATAAGTAAATAAAAACAGCGAAAGGAAAAAGTCTGAATGAAGCGGAGAAAAATTACATGAGAAATCGCAGAAATCAAACCTCTCCGGTATGGCTTATTTCGAAGCAACCTTTGAAATACGTTAGGGAGGAAGAGATACACCAGGTATAATGTGTGTCCGGAAATACATTATATTATATAAAATATGGCGTACATATCATTATTAAGATTTTACTTATGTTATAAAAAGGTCATTTTTTATATTTTTTGTAATTCTTAGACTTTTCCCTGTAGATAATTTTTGTGACGATTCCTAATGTAATGAATGAACTATGGAAGTCCACTCTGGAATCAAGGTAAGAAATATGAAATCATATCTCCATAAAATGACATAGCTGAGAACCTAATATCCAATTAAGTAAACTTGGGAGGCAAAACTATCTGCTTAGAAAAAGGATACTAGCGTTTCTTTTTATCTTAATACTTTCTCAATCTGAATGAAATCATTTTACACTGCTTTCGAAAGATAAAGCAGATTGTTGAACAAACATATGAACTCACCTCTTCGTGTTGGTGTTCCCCAAGAGATAGTATAATGTTGTAAACGAAGTAAAAATAACAGCAACTCACCTGCAAAAGTAAAAACGATAATTAGATACACGACTGTACTAGTTTTCGTCTCAACTAAAATGATAATGGATGATAAACTTGAATTATTTAACTATCTTAAATATATGCTATTTGCTATTACGTAACAACTATTATAATTTCATAGCATCGTGAAACAAATGTGAGAGTAATTCCATTGTCTGAAAAGATCAATATCAAATTGTGATTCAAGTAGAAGCAGTTTCATAATTAAAATTCCTAAACATCTGAAATATTTTATGACTTTGCTTACATGTAAATTCCACAATATGACGAGTAATGTACTCCGATAATGTACCAGTATCATATTGTGAAAATATCCTTTTGCCGGAAAAAAAGTAATTCTAGAGGAAATTATTACATTTCAAAAACTTACTTTACCTTAAAAAGTCTTTATTATTTATTACTGTGCCAACTCAGTGATAGAAATGACTTTAAAGAGATTTTCTGAATGCTACATGTAGTCTCGAAATACGACATATCAATTAATTTATTAATACATGGAAGCCTAAGTTGTTCGATAAAAATTAAATTCGAGTTACATTGGAGCAGTCATCAATGAGATTCGATTTCATAGGCCATCCAGTTGATCTGAGATGTGGACGTAGGAACGTGAATGAGGGTTAGGAGATGTGAAGGGAAGGGGAGGAAAAAGGAGAGGGCTGGAGTGGAGTTGGGTTACGCGAGGAGGGGGGAAGGTGTGGAAAGACGAACTACGATCGGGCGAGGAGGAGAGGAGAGCTGAGGTGAGGTGAGGTAGGTAAGGAGACTTGGTGTGAGGAGGATAAAGAGAGAGGTGGGGTGAGACGGATATGAAGAGATCGGGTGTGGCGGGCAAGGAGGAGTGGGGTGGGGTGGGGTGGGGTGGGATGGGATGAGGTGAAGCAAGTGTGGTGAGGTGAGGTGCGGTGAGCTGCGGTGGGATGAGGCAAGGTCGGGTGGGGTGAAGCGAGGTCAGACGGTTCCGCGCTTCCACTTGTGACGTCAATAGCAGCGCCTGCCCCACCTCCACGCGCCTCTGCCCGCCTCTTCTGGCCTCGCGACGCGCCCAACAGGAGCACACTCAGGCCCAGGAGACTTGTTTAGGCAGCCTCTGCTCAAAACGAAATTAAGCGCCTGCCAGGAAGCGGCTCTTGTTAATGTGTGGCGTATGCGAAACATTTCTTGAAGACAAACAACTTAAGTAAACGAAATAAATATGTACACGTTTCCCTTATTAACTGGCTAAAAACTAAACAAATTAACGATTAATTTCCAGAATTTGCATTTAAGAAAGTAGATTCCGTACATTATTTGAATGTTCCTGTATGTACTTTCTTCTCAAAAATCATACATTGTGACCAAAGTACGTTCATTTTCAATTTCCGCTGTTATGAGCATCCCCGGTTGGGGTCCCACGTGAACCACTAGCACCATCTGGAGAGCGAGTGATTAATACGGCAAGGCGAATATTATTTGATTAAATTATGTACTTCCTATTCTTCTCTTCAAAAACAATGCTACATACTTTCTTCCTGCCATACTACACACTTACGATGCGAATGCGTAATGAATGTGATGTACTCGCGTTTCTGAATATGGATGATATGGACCTATGCCAATTACGCTAAATAATATTCCCTTAGAAGAAGTCAACACGGGCTGCACTCACAAATCATCAATACGTGGAATTCATACATTTTGGAGATAAATGGAAATATACGGACCAGGAAAATGACGTTTCCCTTCAATTTCCAAGAGATCCAGTTTATCATACAATGGTTCTGCAAAATGTTTTGTCGGATGTGTTTCTTGTTTTCCGAGAATATTTCTTTGCAGACGGGAATATCCTTCAATATCCATGGGACATTAAAATATAAAATCTATTTTGTAATATCATTTTCAGATATTCTTCCCAGATGTCAAAATCTAAAGTAAATTTACTTGAATAGTGCTATAAGAGCTTTAAGTAATGGAAGTTTAAAGAGAAAATTTGAATTTATTTCAAATTCTTTAAAAACCTTTGGTAAAAATATTATTTTTGAATGTGATTAAATCCCAGATTTAATCACACTTTTTCCCATGTTAAGGATTTTTTTCTTCTAAATTTAGCAAGTGGATTTATCAACTTTTTCGTTACCAGGGCCCTGTAGTAAGAGTTTTCGGTCGAAAATTCGATGTTTTTTATCGCAGAATTAGGTAACTTCTTTCTCTACTCCGCAGGGGGAAAGTAAAAAATAATTCCAGAACAATAATATCTGAAATAATAATACTACTTAATAAAGCGACTACGAATTAGTGGTTTTCCACATTACCTGTAAAAGTTACGTAAAATATTACTAGCTTAATCCGTACAAAACGTTAGCGCTTTTGAACTCGATGGTTTACTTCATTTGGGGATCGCCTCACTAACACTGAGGGACATACACCGCCAAAAGAAATTAAGAAATCCATTTTACAACAATCCAAGGTGGTTATCTGTGTCACCTGTGCCTTATGGCCCTTTATGAAAGCCAAGTTAGGAAAATGTAACCTGAAAAATCAGAAAATATGAAACGAGAAGTTTGCTGTCAAAATGAACTTTTTCCATAATTTATCACAATTCACTATTGGCTGAAGTCCATTCATGACCTCATAAAGGGATATACAGTATCGGCAGCGTATAAGCGCCTCTGATAGTTCAATGCGCTGTTGCCAACATTACTACTATTCACATGACACCACGTACATCACAAATAAAATATCATGTTCATACCTTTCGCCAAAGCCGAACTTTATCGTCTCCCCGACTTCGTGAGAGTCAGATGAGCGGGAACGCTGAACCCTGGCTGGGAGAAAGTAAAACAAATCCTCACAAGCTGATTGCTTCAGAGCAGGTCATATGATGTGCCGCAGCACGCGGCGAGCGAACTGTCAGAGTCGCGTATACGTTGCCGGTTCTGTAGGTAGATCATTTCCAGTTCTTTTCTATCTAAAATGTGGCAAGAACATAGCCTGCCATAATATCTTCGCAAATGGAATGAGCTGGTTTTCCTAGCAATTCCCTCAAATAAAGGCAAATAATAAGCGCCAACGTTATCAAATATGTACGCAAATAAACGGAAAAAAAACATGGAACAAAATGTGTTTGGAAAATTTTACCATATATAATACAAAAATCAAAGACAAGACTTCAGTATATCGCACAAAATACTTGTAATGTGATATCAGTAGCCGAATATAAGCTTTCGAAATTTTGAAGGCAACTCTAAGAGGTAGGGGAGATCAGACCGGGGCTAGTTGTAACAGGGGAGATTTGTGACATCATGTTTACTTACCTATCCAATAGACTTCAGCTCGTGATAGTTTACATGCACATGTCAAACCTTTGCCTAAGTCTGTTCTTTGAGTTGCAACTGGAACTGTTGCTTGATTTGCTTATTTACGAACACGTGTTGTACACGTAGAGAAGTAAAAATCTATTGGATTGTTCCAGTCAACCTTAGCACCAATAAATCGAAGATATGTTCAACTACTTAGTATCATGAAAAACGTACTTTTTAAGCTATAATTTGATGAGTTTCTGGTTTATATAAATGGCTATATAACATGAAATAAAAAAGGAAATAAATATTTGTGTCTCTCGGGGCTAGCTGTGACAGGTTGTAAGGGGCACGTTCTGACAGTCAATACTTGCTCCAATATTGTTTGAGAGTAATAACTTTAATTCCATGAAATTTCGTGAGAAAGTACGAAGTTTAGCGTATGAGTTTGCCCTGGAAAACAAAAAATTCAAGTGCCAGAAAATTGTATAACAAAGAAGTCTGCAAGTGTTGATTGAATGACGAAGTATATATAGTGACACTGTAAAATTTCTCGTATTCCTGAAGCTACTAATTTGAATATAAACAAGTGTCAAAGAATACAATGTTGACATTCTTTCCACCATTTAGGTTATGTTTTCGGAAAATGTGGTTTCAATGCAAATGACATTTGGAACATAGATGAAACTGGGTAAGGAACAGTACAAAAGCAATATACCAAGCTGCTAATGACAGTGAAGGCAATATCGCTATTTCTGTTGCAGAATGGGTTACTCACAACAGCGGTTACTCCTTTGGAAATCAGACCTCGTCCTAAAGGCGGACCTCGAGGAACAACCGTAAGAGAACAAAGTCTTCGAAATCTGCCATTTTTACTAGCATTCCTTTTAAAGAAAGAAAAAACAAAAAAGAAGATTGTTGTCAAAAAACTGTTTCTAAGCAAATATTAGATCTAATATGTTGTAAAAAGACAAAAGACTCCGAAGATTGTTTAGAACAATTTCAAACATCAAAGGGTGTGAGAACTGGGTGCAGCGTATAACTTGTAAGAAATGGGATCATGTAAACTGTACTAAAAATGGAGTACATTATGTTTATATTCACTGCCATTCGGATGTTGAAAACAATTAAGATTAAATAAAAATTAGCACATAAATAAATAGGTATTGTAGAGACGTTTGTTAGATTTGAATATAACAATATTCTAGTTCTTTTACATGTGTCACAACCTGCCCCAGTCCAGTCACAACTTGCCCCGTAGGGGGACAGGTTGTGACAAAGTGTATTGCTGCTATATAAATTGTTTATATACCTTTAAAAACATTATGTATTTTAAATACAATTGTCAAATGGAACTTTACACAAAGGGCCATTATATCTGTTCCATTTATTATAAGTTTTAAATTATGGTTCGTACACCTTAAAAAATGAAATAAATAAAAAGTGTCACAACTAGCCCCGGTCTCCCCTACAAATATCATAGGTTAATATCAACTATAATACTAACTTTTTAGATTCTGTATTGATAAATATAATCACGTTATCAACATTAATGTAGGACAGACAAAGATTTACAACAATTTCAACATCAACAACAACAACAGAAACTCGAAAGAAGAAAAATAAAGGTTGTCTATGAAAATTCGCAACAGCTAATAAACACGCAAGGTTACGAGTCACCGCAACACGTCAGAGGCACTTGCTCATACAGTGACTCAGTTTTCTGACTAAGCTAGGATACAATTATCGAAATATCGAATGCAATTGACGTACATCACACTTAACAATTGAAGACACACAAGAAAGGCTGTTTTGCCTATATGCGTGACTTTACAGACTACTTGCATGCTGAAATGGCTCTCAATCGGCAAGAGTGTTATCGAACTGAGAAGAAAAATGTTAGATAGGGGGTCCCAAATAAGACAGTCAATGACATGAACATTATTCGTTCTTTAAGTAGTAGTTTAATCGCCATTCGTGATTTGTCGAAAACCGCGTTTTCGTTTTTGTCAAACATGTACGCGCATCTACAGAAACAATTCATGTTACATTTAGAGGCAACTTACCTTAAAACAATTAATAATACCAATTCTTTAATACGGGGAAATTTATTGCTTTGATTTATACTCCAAGATACTGTACAACCTCCAAAATTATACTCTCAAGTTTTATATTCTATATTATTATGCTATAGTAATAAAAGAAAAATAAATTACCATTTCCATTTCTTTAATCGATTATTAAGATTAATGAAAGGAATCAATACTAAAACACGTTATAGAGAAATAAATGTTCGAAATTTTCAGTGGAAAGTACAAGCCACAAACAAAGGTCAGACACAAAATAAGTGATCTAAGAATGGAAAAAAAACTGTTACATATATATGATCAAAAACTGTCAAACTGTTACATATATATGTTCAAAAAAGATTACTATGTTCTTCGCAAAAATCTATAGTGGTTCCGAATTGTTTGAAAGCCTCGTTGGATACAACGTTAACTCGACCCCCACGGTAGGTCGGTTAGAGCTACCTGACAGCGGGACCCACCGTCGGTGCCGCCGACTGGCGCTAAGGGGGAGGGGGAGGGGCAGCCAAGCGGAAGCGGCATACTCTCGCGCCGCGCAGTCACTTCCGGAAGGTCAAGGGAACAGCGGATGCCAGCCCCTCGGCCTCCGACGCTTCCTCTCCTTCCACGCGCCCGCCACCCGCCGGCCGCGATGGCTCAGCGGCAGCGTAGGACCGGGACGCCCCAAGGTTCGAATCTCCACGGGGGCGGATTTCAGACACTAGTCATACAGCTAGATCGAATTCAACCACTGCGTGGAGGAGAATCCTAGCGACCGACTTCTCTGACCAAAAGTTGCTCCGATTAATACTTCGCGAATGCCGGAGCTCTCCTCTAAATCATGGACCACAGGCCATGTGGTTTCCTTACGTACATGTATTACACTAACATACATGATACATGCACACGTATCACTCCACCAGTCAGGAGCTTGGAGCATGACATGTCTGGATGATGTCTTCTGGAGGAGATACCAGGAGTGGGAAACCTCGCAAGCCGACTATCGGCGCCGAATATCACGTTTGAGCGGTAAAGGAACTCCATCACCTCGTGAAATACAGCATGCGTTACACTTGGCTTACTAAAGACTAAAATAGTCAATCGCTTACAGAAAAGTATTTTTGTGGCTGCAATTCTAGAAAAGTACATTCGGGACTTCTATTTAAGTATTATTCATATTGAAAATAAAAAAAACACCAATTCCCCTTGCCTATATAGCCCTCTTGGAAGAGACGTATAGCGTCAAGAAAATTTTGTTGTAAAAAATACATTACCAACAACATTCGAGGAATGCATGTGGCGACTTGAAAGTTATAGCACTTTTGTTAGGTTTCCAACAAGTACATACTACTAAATTTTGCATTTTTTTTGCAATTTCTATGTGAGTGGGATAGCAGAAATCTGATACCTGGATAAAAAATGTAACTTCGCAACCATTTCTAAATCCTACACATGTATATCTTGCCCCCATCTTGGACATCAAAATCGAATTGACGAAAATTTTTTTGAAGGCGATGAATAAAAGCAAGCCAGGTTTTCGGTAATTAAAAAACAAATTCACAAGAATCAGTGAGGCGAAAATAAGGGAGATAATAGTTGTAGGACTACAAATAAACAGATTATGAAGGATCATGACTTTGAAGCAAGATTGATTGGTGTTGTAAAAATATCATGGATGTTGCTTCGTAACTGAATTCCTTGGTAACAGAAACGCTGAGAACTTTGCAGGGCTCTGAACTCCTTCTCCATTACAAAGCTCTGGGATGAAACATGTCCCTTAAAATGCAATTCCTGCTTTCGCACTTAGACTTCTTTCCTAAAAATCTCCGCGCTGTAAGCGACGAACACAGTGAGTGATTCCATTAAGGCATTGCAGCAAAGGAAAAAAGTTATCAGGGAAAATAGATACGTAATAACGTAAATAAATAAGGAAGACTGTTTACATCAACAGGGAAATGTAGCAGGGAATATTCCAGATGAACATGTGGATAATTATTTATTAAATAAATTATAGAATAGTAGGAAAGGAATTGATTAAAAATAAACATTAAATATTAATTAATCCAGTGTTCACAGGGAGAATCACTTCAGTATGTAAAAAGAGATGGTCAAAAATATAGTGCTAGTCCCATTTTCGGTTATTGTTTCGTTTTACGAAAATTATAAAGTGAACATTTCAAAACTACAAAATTGGAGATAGCGATTTTTGCTTTAAACAAAATTGTTGTAAAAAAAATCAGCTCTTCAAAAAAGGTCATGTCCAATATTTTTGAAAAAACAGTTGATTTCGCTTAATTAGTGTCTGAAATTTATGCAATTTCTAAAAAAAATTCATTTTCTCAAGAACCGCACGAAATGTTTTCATTGCAGTTGCTTCTCGTACATAAGAAAGTATGGCAAAAACCTAATAGTTCTCTAGAATGCCACAGACATTCTCGTACTAGCTACGTTCCTAATCTCTTTAATCTGGACTAGCATTTCGGTTAGGCCTTATTATCATGCCAGCTGCCTTCTTTCTGAAGGATTACGCACGATGTTATAAGAAGAGTTCCGAAATCCGCAGACAAATCTTGTTTTGTCTTAAACCTGTTGACTTTATCTGAAGTGTTTTAGTAATTAAATTCATTTCTATTTTCATTAATGTGACGCCGACGTAGCTCCTTTTAAACTGACGGAAGAAACGGCGCCTGGATACTGCGCTGTCACGTAAGGAAAGATGGCGTGAATAAGTTCCGTAAGGAATTAGAACATTACTGATGCACAAGGGTCGACTATATCAATTATTCATTGTTTGTCCTCGTTGCAAGCTGACATCCAATGAATGGCGAGTCCCAATATAATCCTTTACTAAGCTCAACGTATTTATGAACTTGCTCTTTCAAAGCAGACTGAAAACTGTTCCAAACTTCACTTTAGGCGCATGTTAATAAAATATGACTATGATCGAGTAGGATGAAAAGAAATTTCAATTTCCAGTATACGTTTAAACTTCTACAGCGTTTATTCCAGAAAAATTTCGAGGCGACAGTTAATTCTTTACTAGTTTATTAGGTCGAATAAGGAGAAAGGATTGTTCCATGTGAATGTTGCAGTGAGTTTCACGTGAACCTGCCGGACGAGTTTCCATTTTTCATACTACGAACATAGATTATCAGCACGTATAGGACCACTATTACTAGTTTCGGTGGAATATTTCGTAAAACATATCGTAACAGGAATTTCAAGGCAAGGTTTGGATATGATATTTATTCACACGTTAGAATTATCTCAGTAAACATGTGCAAAAACGACGTGCATTTCATGCAGGAACTAAGAGTTTCGTATGTATGAAAAATTATAGTTTTACCAATTCTTATGTCAACTTTAAAACGCCTTAATGGCAAAATATGATAAACAGCTAATTTTATATTTCTTATCTATGTCTAACTTCCAGAAACAAACCTTATTAGACCTACACATCTTCCACAATAAGAATCCACTAAGGAGCCTAAATATTTTGGCTGCAGCAAGGAAAGTACGGGTAACTTTCCGAACGGTCGTTAACAGAGAAAGCACAACGTCAACAGCCTCGTGCGGGCCGTTCGAATGTCCGCCCACGGTGATAACTATTATCTCGATATGTGACGTTCGATAGTTCGACTCTGCAATGCCTCGATGGAAAAGTTTTCTTTCGAAAATAATCTTCCAATAATTCTTCCACATGTGATTCTATTTTTTCTTAATCAGTGAGCCATTACCTGTAGTTACAATATCTCCTTCCTATTATATTATCCTGCATTAGGACAATAAATCAAAATATAAAAAATGCAACTTAACCCCAATATATATAAAAAATAATTTCTTGGATCAGCAATAATACATTTTCATCTACAAAACATACATAACAACATCTAAATAACACATTTAAAGAAAAGCTAGTTTTATTCCACGAAAGGTTTTTCTCACAACCCATTGGACTGCATAGAACCCTTTAGAATACAACACTTATGTAATAGTTCATCAGAAACGTTTTTTAAAATATGACAATCATTCAAGACACCCCTTTATTGGCTTACTCTTTTAAAGAGTACAAGAATATAAGGGTCTTATATGCAAATAGATAGGCAAATAAAGAATAGTAATTATTAAACACTATGGGATTGAAATATTCCACAAATATATGAAAGTATTAGTTTATATTACCGTGAACGAAAGGCAGCCGTCACTATCGCTTTCTGTTATCAGGGCGGGTTACAACAACGGGTTACAAGTAACAATGACCGCTAATTCGTACGGAATACACGTTTTTGCCAATGATCATTGCTAATACCGTAAGAAAATGAAAATGGCTAGAAAATATAATAATTAAAAATAATATTTTTATTATCATCAAAATTACTCGGTTTCTACATGCATTACTCTCCATTACCACATCTTTTTAAATAAAAAATATCATCAATTCGTTTCCATATTGAACACAATTAAAGGACGCAAATGAAATAACATAAATATAATAATAATAATAATAATAATAATAATAATAATAATAATAATAAAAAAATGAAATGTGAAATAATGTATCAATTCTAACTTAGGTAGCATCCAAATACGCAGCACCACCATTCATTTTACGTTCAGGAAGCGCAGTAAATTGGGGGCGAGAGACTTATGTTTGTCTCCAAAATGCACAAAAAATAGTCATGTATAGAAAAAATTCAACATGAACATGACCTTATTTGAAGATATGTTTTTGATAAACACATTTCATTAAGAAAATTTGTATCTTCATAATTAGAGTTGTAGGAAGACGCCAGAAAACTGGATTTTATTCAATTTTCGAAAAATCAGGGTTTTCAACAAATATGAGACCTGTACCGTTTTCTTAAACGTCCTTCAGACCATCCATCAACAAACTTTCATCAAAAACGATGGAGGCCTTTTTTTTGAAAATTTTGAAAATGTCTCAGGGGCTTCATGTAAAGAATCCCCCAGAATTAAAATACCGATTTCAAATTCAAGGGGCCGCGATATCAGCCAGGTGGATCGGGGAATATCAATTTTGGAGAAAATCAGCTGAACGGTTTAGTCGCTGGCGTTCTTCACAGACAGTCGAACACACATTTTGCCGTCAATCTATTTTTCGGTATCAAGGAGCCATAAAACATGGATTCTGGCTACACCACGCATTAGAGGATTTTCCCCCTAAATTTGCTATTTGCCAGGGCCCTGAAATAAAAAGTTTTTCTGCCGAAAATTCACCACTTTTCGCGCAGCATTACCAAATTTTCCCTCTACCGCGGTAGCTGTAGCAAGAAAGTAAAAATAAATGTTCAGAAACCTACATAGGGCATTTATGCAAAACTTTCCAGAATATTCCCTTTCAGAATCCGTAAGGCAGACACGTTGCATTTGCTTACAAACACTATTTGGCTGCTGCTATTTACGCACACCGTAAGGCTGTAATGAGAATAAAAACAATTCCTGACAGCGTCTGCAAGTACATAGTCCTCCAGAATATTCCTGATTCCATTTTTTCTGATAATTCGAGTTCGCTTTGAATGTTGGTGAAGAGCCTACAATAACTGGTAAAGAACATCAAAGAAATAATAATTGAGCGAAAGACAAAGTGGAGAATTCTTACCTATTGTAGAATTGGTCGTATGCCGGATCACTGACTTTAGTCAATGAGAAGAAATATGGTTTTGAACATGTGGGAGTTCATTTGTCGCGAAATGTTTTCTGCACAGTAACGACTGAAAATTTTCAAACGCCCATTCAATGCTTTTTCCTTACCATTAACCGATAGCTTTTAAAGTACCTCAACAGAGATTTTTTCTAGGACACGAGCAAGTTATCAGAAAGCAAAAATGAGGCCTAAGAAATAGGAAAGAACCTCACCGCCTGGAAGCGATAAGGGAAACCCCGAATGAAAGAAGATTGAACCGGGAACTCCAGAACATGGTGTGCTGCACCTTTTCGTCTCAAACAGTCCGTGGTGTTTCTCCACACGTTTGAGCCGAACAAGGTCTGTAAAATACGCAAGGTGTCTTTGCATATAAGTTAATTAAAAAATTCTAATGAATGCAGCAAAGCAGTGGCTTTACCATTCCATTCGGGAAAAGTGCATCGTCACATCGCAAATGATCTCTAATAAACAAATGACGCGATACAAGTCATTAAAACATATCTATTTGTAACATTAAAACGTGCGGGGCTGATGTCTTTCTGTCAAAACAATCTGATAGTTTCGAAAATAAACACATTCAAGATCGTTTAGAAAATTCCTTAAATGTGCTTCTTTAGACAACCTTATTTATTTTACGTCTCTTTGAAACATACATAAGTAATCTACAATGTCCTAGCAACTATCTGTAACGGGAAATATTATGAACCATATTATAAAATCTAAATAAGTTTATAAAAATAGAAATAAGTTCAAATGTACGAAATATCTGCAACGACTGAGTGCATTAATATAACAAAAAAGAAAGACTTGATTAGTTTTTCCCTAACACATTTTAGAATTCTTCGATATATTTTCGTATTTATGTAGTCAGTTAAGCAATATAGACGTTTGATAAGTTTCTTATTCAAGATTATAGTAAAGATCATTACTATTGCAGATGATAATAAGACACTAGAATGAACGTTCTTTTCGATTGTTAACAAAAGCTTCCGTTCCCTTGTATCAGTTGCTCCGGACGTGACTCCCAGTAGTTACAGTTAACATGTATTACTTGTCACGTACACGTGTCATGACGTTTTCATTAAATCAACCACAAGTACTTAGTCTTTTCTTACTTTCTGAAACAACCCTCTATTATTGTTGGTTAGGAAGGTCTATATTACATAATACGCTTTCAATTAGCATACATTTGTGCAATATATGTAAACTACTTCTGACTACTTAACACTTTGGAGTTTTTGAAATTTAAAATATTTTTTCACCGTCAGTAAAGTATTTGAGTTCAAACCTTTTAAAATGAATGATGATTTGATCTGTTTCTGAAATAAATGTCTAAGTGAAATAAAAAGATATGGAATGTTATACAGAGTGTTACATAAAAACAGAAATCTTAAAATCAGTTGATGAAAATATGTACTAAAAAAGTGGCCTTTGAAGAATATAGCAAATGAGCCATTTAAAGTGATTCAAGTAATTTAAATTCTATAATAGAAACTATTTTGGAGATTTGGTTGAATTACACTAATACATGTTTCCGGGCACAAATAAGGCATCTTTATATTCCTTTAATATTTATATTATTTTATATTCAAATACAGTATTTTGAAAACTCAAAAACTTTCTGTGAAAATGAGCTTCAAATTTATCATCAGAAAGTATGTGTTGTTTACGCCTTACGCGCCTACTGCTAGAAACGAACTTTGTAACCTGGAGACTCTGTTCTGCTAAATGTAATTCATGTTTCCAGTGTTTCATGGCGGAAAACGACGCTCACCTTAAATAAACGGAATTTTTCTTCCTCTCCATAAAAATACGCGAGTTTTTTTCTGAAACACATTTTCCTGTTTATTTATAAGAATGGATTATTTTTTGTTTGTGTTTGACGGTTCCATACAGTGGAAAATTCAAGCACTGAAGATATTTCTTCAGATCGCATTATCAATTTAGACTCAGAAAAATAAAATATAAGTAAATCACCTTTATATCGCACGAGGAACGCGTTTTCAACAGTAATGGAGTAGTGGTGAGGTTACGGCTGCTAAAACATTTCAACAACTTTATTTACCAACTGTTCAAAATTTTGACGATTAAAGGCATGAGCCACTGTGAAAATGTCAATGATATTTGATCCACAGCTAGCAAGTTCATTTAACACCATTAGTAGAGCGGAAGATTGTCTGAGATATCTGTAAGTATACTCTGCTTTCGGGATAAATTAAAAATATTTAACATATTTGACTTAATTCCCCAGAAAAAAATATAACCAGAATGTCCGGAAAAAGACAATGCGAACGGAAACGGTTTATTAATATAGGAGCACAGGAAGTACGGGGTCTTAATCCGAAAAGTGAAGAAGTATTTGAAAAACTACGTAAATGGGTTGTGCGTCTTGTCAGAAACGAAAACAAGGTCAAGGCGTAGAGGGAAATAAAGACTACACTCATATATTTAGTGGGGTGAACGAAGCAAATAAAGCAAAGAAAGGAGTCTCCATCGCCATATCAAAAAATAGAAAAATAATATTAAGAGCTGGACATGCATCAAAAAGAATATTTTTACACTAAATTTTAAAATAAAAGGAATAGAGATGGTTTTCATGGGTATACAAATTTATGCCCCAAATGACGATGCTCCTGGAACAGAGAAGATTGCTTTTTACTTCGCCGTATACGTACGTATACACGGAGTGATATACGTAGTATAGGGAGTTATGTAATGCTGCGCGAAAAAATGGCCAATTTTCGGCGGAAAAAAATTCATTGCCGGGCCGTGATAACGAATAAGTGGATAAAACCAGTTGCTAAATTAAGAAAAAAAAATCCCCTAACACATGGTGTAGCCAGAAACCCTATTTTGTGGGTCCTTGATATCGAAAAAACAATTGAAAGGAAAACGTCCGTCTGTCCGTCCGTCTGTGAACACTGCTAGCGCCTAAACCATACGTACGATTTCTTCCTAAATGGATATAAATGGAATGGGTCGATCTGCTTCCAGTCGAAGCTTTGAGATTTTGAAAAAGGTTCTTCAATATTTGGGGGTACTTTACACGAAGCCCCCCGGACATTTTCAAACTTTTCTCTAAAAAGGCTCCAATTTTTTTCTTCAAATTTCTTGTATGATTGGAGTAAAATACACTTATTAACATGGCAGAGGTTCGATTTTCACGGATAACTCTGAATTTTCGTAAATTGTGAAAGTTTGAATTTTTTTCGGCGTCTTTCTCCGACTACAAAATTGAAGATAAAGATTTTTCCTTCAAATAAAATGTTATCTCCAAAGTGAGTTCTTTGTTAAAGGTCATGTACATTGTTTTAAAAATGTTAGTAGTTTTCGCGCAATATTCCGTGCAATATGTGCAATTTTAAAAAATTACAAAAACTAGATTTTCTCAAAAACGGCTCCAAATTTCTTGGGGGCGTCAAAGGGCCTTATATAATATTCGCGATGGCACTGGCACTGGCACTGACAGTGAAAATAACAGTATCAACAGCATTGGCCTTGGCAATGGTAGCGGTAATCGCGCTTGGACGAATCGAGTTCACACGGAGAGTTACTGCCAGGTCGGCACAACGGGGTATCACACACTAGCGCTTCAGCGGCAGAATGGCGCACTGCGCCGCACGCCGCGCAAGGAAGCGCCTGCGGGCAGGCAACCCCGCGGTTCTGGAGAGCACTACGGGTTGCCGCCTGCCCCTGCTTGGCGTCTGGGGTGCACTCGGTTCAGCTATTCGAAAGCGCATACGCCCATTTCCCAAAAACTCCCTAATAAATGCTTGCTCAATGATCGATATTACGCCTTTCTCTTCCTTTTTATCCGAATCTGTTTTACTATGCACTCATCTGATTCTAGGAAGCTGGGCTAGTGTCAATTTTTGAGATCTAAGGGTAGGGGTGCATATTTGCTAAAAATCTGTGGAATCTAAAACCATTCACTCAAAATTGTAGCTTCTTAAAAGGTTGCCACCACATATTCCAAAATGACTTTGGTGAATCAATAACATTTACAAACAAAATACAATAGTTATTTTTGGCAACCACTTAATGAATCACTACCATTCTACAAGGCGACTTCTAATGGTGCGTGCAGTTTAAAGAACACATTATAAATCAGTAAAATACCTTAAAGAGTTTCATTTCATTAATTACAGAGGTCTAGAAGAGATTGGGCAGAAACATATGTTGTATGTGTTTAGAACGTTACGTTGTACTTATCTGACAAAAACTGGTGATGCTGGTACGAAATACGTATTATAATACTGGCTGAATCTTAAAGTGTTTTCAACCCGCCAAAACATTGAAGTCATTTTTGAGAAGAATACCAAAATGTTGGGGGTTCATGTAAAGTACTCCCAAAAATTAAGAGGTCCATTTCTAATTCAACGGGTCGCGACGTCAGCGGGGAATATGGGTTGGATGAAATGCCACAGACGGGTTTAGGCGCGAGGCGTATTCACAAACGAAACGGCTGGCGGAAAACCAGCTTTTCCCTATCAAGGACCCACCAAACGTGAATTCTGAGTGAACTAGGTATTCGAGAAAGTAATTTATGTATACATAGAAGCAAGAAAAATTCACTTTCTTTATCAGGGCATACAAAACGATTTTCTACGTCACATAATTCCCGTGAATAGGTACAGAGAACTGATTTCCTTGACCGCGAAATGTGCTTTCTTAATTGGGGCGGAAGTGCCTTCTCTCGCAGATAGCTGCGCACCCGCAACAGGATGTTTTGCGAGAAGGCTGCGGCCGACGTACATCCGCTTGAGCGCAAATTCATTTCGGTGTTTGTTTGAAAACTACTGCGCCCACCAGCAACACAGGAAAACAAATTTTCGAAAATGTACGAGGTACTGATAGATTACAATTAAATTGAAGAAATATATTATAAAATACCTTTACCTCAATTAATTTACTTATGTAAAAAATGTGTAAATTTTCAACTCAGAATACTAGTATTATTGGTATATACGAGACAATCCCAAATAATGCAGAGAAAACGCCCAAACCAGTGCGGTCTGGAAATAAAGGCTACACAAACATTTTCTGGCTTGCGTACAAAATCACCCAATGCCTTCAGTCGCCAGAGCAACGAGAAAATAGTTTGTTGTCCAGACCCCATGTCTCCATATGGGCTCGCCGAGGCAGTAACGAGCCGCAGAAGGCAAGAGACCATTATTATTCATGGTTAGGACTCGCATTATTTTCTTTCGTTCGAAGAACTGAACAATTCTACAATGTGATTCATCAGTTTCATTGGCAAAGTCGACAATAAAAATGATGAAAGAGTTCCTTTTAAACATCGCTAACTTTCGGTCACGCTGAACCTTTAAATTGTACTGATCAGCTTACAAAAATTATACTATCCCTTACATTTTTAAATAGTTTCGTTCTGCGATGTTGCCGTCTTTCATATTACTAAACACTAAGAATAACTTCGAATTTTTTCATTAGCATAAACCTCTATCGATTCTTCGCACTCATCCTCAGGTTCTGACAATAAAAAGGGCACAGAAGAAAAGGGCTCTACGCTAACAATTGAATTCGAAGCTAAACAATACTTTCCACTACGTATCTTACTCTAGAACTTTATAATAACATCACATCTCCAGGTCGAAGACCATACTTGAAATCGTCACATCATAACGGTTCAACATCATGCAGGTGGTCACGAGTAACTTTAGGGTTTAAATCGCAAAACGTATCGGAATAATATTCACTCTTAACTCATAAAACTGCATATTAGACAGGTATTCAAAAAAAAGAATTACTCAAATGAAATAATATCAAAATACTGTGGACCAAAATCAATAAAAATTAAAAATGTCCAGCAGAACAGAAAGAATTTCAATAAGGCCAAAAATCACTTTAAAATACATAGTTGGTAGCAAAACAACACTTTCTTAACAAGTCAAAGTACGAATTAACAAGAAGTAAAGGCAATGAGAACTAAAGTCATCAATAACGTCTTTTTCTCTTTTTTAGTTCACAGTAATAATCTGAAGAAAAAAAACCCTGCAGGTTCTTTTAACTTCAAACATTTTTTTTTCTTAAAAGAGGGTCAGCTCGTCATTTCTATTAGACACCGCAAATTCTTTTGCAACAGTCTATGACGATACGTTTGCATCGTGGGAGCGCGCAATGTGTCTAGTACGGCCGTAGACTAAGGATGTATACATCTTTACACTACGGTACCGCCAAGTCCTCCACCGAGTGCCAGCGAATAGGACGGACGTGGAGAAGAAAGAGGAGCTGCCTCAGAGGAAAGAGAGCGTGGAGAAGGCCGCCGGGCGCGCCACGTCACTCGTGTGTTCATTTCCTGCTCGGCTGTCACGCGGACCGCCTCCACATCCATGTTTTGACGCTTTGGCCAGTCACAACACGTGCACGCGACTGCTATCGCCGACGATATTCGCAGGCGCGGCGGCGCTACCGCTAGGCGTGCAGATCACGTGGCGCATGGACGCCAAACATGTCAAAACAGCTAGCGTACCTTGATTAGCTGAATGCCCACTCCACTAATTGGTATTTCGTCATTTATACCTACCCTAGTAACGTAAGAACATCTCTAAAGTTATTTTGAACTACATTTCTATCTCAAATTTCCAGCATTCGTTTTTGAGATCATAAAATTATTGATATTTAATCATGTTTGTGAATTCTTAATACCAAGTCAATGTTTTTATTAATTACCAAGCAAATATCGTAACCGAAACTTCGTTAATTTCGGATTAATTGAATGAAATAAACGAAAAAGAAAAGTAAATATGCCATATCCTAGGCATGCTATGTCGTTACTTTGTAATTATCCATTACAAGCAAGACAAAATGTATTAACAGCATATACTACTTTGTGGGTATCATTGCCATTCTGGCCAAAGAAATTCTTACAATGAAACAATTGATATTTGTGAGCTCATAATTCATTTCTAAAGAATACGACTTATAAATTGTGAGCATTGATTAATTACATTTGATACAAAATTACTTTTTTGTTGTCGCCGTATTTGCACTAACTTCATATATCAAATATATGATATTTTGGAATATTCAACCTGCTCAAATCAGCATTTTCTATAATCTACCATTGCAGAGAGCGGAACGAAACGTGCCCGTCTAGCCAACGTTTTCGAAAGAGAATAAGAATACCTTTGTATACTCGTAAACCGTGTCACCTACTTGCAAGGAGAACACACGCGCACGGTTCCGTGTAATATGGTCGCACGGCTGGAGCTTCCATATTTCATACAGAAGCGGCGCTGGAACGCACGGTCCTTCCTCCCGCGCCCGCGCCCCCGTTGGCGCGAGGTGGCCGCGTGGGTCGACGGCCTCCGCGCAGGAGGGGGGGGGAGGAGGGAGGGGCCCTGAGATGGGCTCGCGAGCGCAACACCTGGCCACGCGCAATGCGAGGAGCAGGCGAGGCGCAGCGCTCAAGGCGCGCGGCGCTCCCAGCGCAAGACGGGCGGGAGCCGTTTGCTTTTCTTTTGCATTAATCGGCATAATTCGATACTCGACATGCTGGTTGTTCGATCTCTCGGAATTCTGTCAACGCCTAAAATGTCAACCCCGCAAAAGAATTTTTTATCGTGATATTTATATACGCACCACAGCAAGATAATGTAGTGGGAGTTCTCAGTAGCCCTGCTAAACGTTTTTGAAGTCCAAACAAGGACTACAAGAAGTGGTTATGGTAATATCCTTTCTAAGCCACACGGTAAGGAAATTATTGGAAGAGGCGCACCGAATCCACACTTTATTTCGGGAACTCACATCTCACTTACTTCTGACTCTATAAGCACGAACCCTCACAATACGGACTGTGACCTGCAGAACCTTTCAGGGACCTGCAGAACATTTTCTCAGAAATACCATTAGTCGAAATCCATTGTAAATTGTTAGAATCGTTCTCTTTATTGAAATCGGTTCCCGCAGTCGAGGCGGAAAAGGCAAGTACAAAATGTCCTACCTCTACCCAGGGACGGTGATTAAATATTGAACTCGTACCTGGGTATTCGTCCCTTGCCTCCAGAGTGCCTTTAAGTCCATGCATCGCAGTGTTCTCACCACTAAGCGAAGGGCTGCAGGTGTGGATAGTGTAATTTGACCCAAGAATACGACTTCAAATGTTCTGGTCGTAGACTTCACAAGCTAGAAAATGCGACCATGTAATTGTTATATAATAAGGAGTTTAAAAAACATTTTATTCACTAGGGAGAAAGGTTAGGTTTCTAGCGCGATAGTGCAAAGAAAGTTCAGTGAATGTAAGAAAATGAACACACAATTGTTTTTCTACTCCCCTTTATAAACCTCTCTGAGATTAAGCTGCACTTCAAACCCGTCGGCATCAAAAACCCATTTTATCACAGGAAAAAGTACGATTAGAATCGCACTTAAAACACGTTTAGACATCAAACGAATCATCCCCTTCTTTGCGAGGACTTTTTCAAACCGCTGTGTTCCGCGAGTCGCCCCTGCGTTTCTGCTGCACCCCGCGGCGATGCGAGCAGAAGCGTATCTAGGTATTCAGGCGCCCGTGGCAAGCACAGCATTTGCGCCCCTGTCAAATTACTTCAAATTAGGGTTGTTGTTATTTGTTTTAACGGGTATACTCTAAATAGCGCCCCTTGTGAGTGGCGCCCATGGCAGGAGCCATGTCTACCATACCGTAGACACGCCTCTGGTTGCGAGGCGTGGATGCCCCCGGGCTGCCGTCGCGCCGACAAAGGCGGCCGCGGCGGGAGAGGCAGGCGGGCGGCAGCAGGCGAGGCGGCGCGCGAGCGACCGCCTTCTGGGAATCTCGACCGCCGCTTTGCGTCAACGCGGTCGGCGCGCCGGCGGCGGAGGCCGAGGCGGAACACAAAAGCTCGGCCGAGTGCACAAGTAGAAAAAATCCAAAACTCCCAGCGACATTAGCACAGTTGTTTCATGAAAATTGCAGTGGCCTAGCGTGACTCGCGCGTTTGGGGATGCTCAACAATAACGCCAACTGAAGACATGATTTTTAATGTTCTCTAGAATCTATGTTATCGAAACAAATGTTACAATACTTCAACGGATTTGTGAGGAGACATCTTGAAAGCAAATTATGAAATGGCTCAGCTTTAGTTCTCATGCCCGATTAGCAATGAGATCACTTGTTAATTTATATATGAGAATTTTAAACCAAAATAAAATTTAATATATTTAATTAAGAATTCAACTCCTTAGATATTAAGAACAAGCAGGCAAGAACTATTTCTACCGTTTGTGCCCATGACCAAGCATAGAATCACGTGTGAGAAAGAAAAATATTTCTCACAACCTCAAGTGTGCTGCGCTCTCGTGCACAAACGAGCAACTTGCTCATAAGTCTTTTCTTAGTCGTATGCTAGCTTATCGAGACTCGGGAATTTCGAGGCAGGGGTAAAGCGGGGAGAGGGGAACCTCGCCGTCTGCGCATGCGTCATTGCTCGTCGCAATCTCGCGGCAGACGCTAGAAGCATTTTAGCGTCCAAGCAATCAGAGGCCAGCTTGTAACAACGCGCCGAATTCAATAGTAGGAAATCACTTTAAAATTAGTACAAAACGTGTTTCGGTCAAAGTGTTTCATTCACTTGGAAGATTATCAATAGAATATTTATGGTTCTTTGATTAATATTTTACGTGGGGACGCTCAGGATCTTAGCGTCCCCTGACGCTACGCCACTGAAAAATGGGTAAAAGTAGGATTAGCGTGTACTGATTCCTGATTCGAGAATAGAGTTATGTATTAAACATCCACGTTGCAGCAGCAAACTGAATAGCTGCTTAGGCCGTTTTTCACCAACTAACCGTATGCACAAACAGGAATCATTTGGTTGCAAACAAGTCTTTTTCGTAGAGTGGCAAAGAGGCTGCTCGGCGATAGCTGCAAACTGCACCGGACCGGCAACGAATGCAGGGGCCTGAGAATGCTTGGCCGTTGTCATGTAAAGGTCAACAGTCGCGATGTCACTAGCAATCAGATGACGAGAATTATACAAGAAAAGTCTCTGTTAAGTAGATAATATAAGTAAATAATCACACCAATTTCCAACGCCTGATTTATCGAATTGTGAGCCTCAAATCGTCAGCATTTTGAAAGCACTTCAAATAAGTTTTCCATCCAAAAACATTAATTTACTAAAAATGTTTCACTTGTATTTATTTTCTAGTCAACTACAATTCGTTTCTTAAAATGGAGATGGTTAATAGTTATTAATAATTTACATTGTTATTAATTATTAATAAGATTCTACAATATGAACAAACGTTGCTCTTAATAGTAAATCAAAAAGGCATAAAACAGAAGAACGCCAAATGTTACTCGCTTTACAAGTATTAATTTTTATAGTTCCTCAAGTAACCGCACATTTCAGTATTTCCCTTATGATTATAAGGGTTTGACTTCTTAAAAAAACTAAAAAGAAAAGAATCATAAAAAAGGTAAAACACACATGCATTTTTTTCACTATTTCCTTTTTCTAGGGTTCTTTCTAATGTTCTTCCAATAATGATAGAGATCTTGAAGATTATGGTGCTTATTCATTAATCGGCGTCCGTCGTGTGGAGACAAATTGCATTCTTTAAGACATTAGGCAAACAAATACATTTTGGAACAAAATATGCCAATCACATTGTTGAAGAGAATCAGAGAACTTACCTGGTATCAAGTTAAATATCATCACTAGTAAAATTTAGCTTCACCAAAAATCCATGATTCCTAGATCAAGCTAGTAGATTGGATAAGACACGTCGACACTGACATGCCCATTTAATTCACAACACTTCGCAAAATAAGATAGTGGGTGACTATGTGAAGAAAAAAACAACAACATTAGCTACAGTTCTGTTACAACTGTCACACCAATACGTCCTCACTTTCTCACTTCAAGATATTTTTAAGCTCGAATACCCGAAGTCCTTTGCCAGACGCAATCTCGTGACTGTGGGTTCGATACTTGCATGGTGTCTCAAGTATGCTTTTGACAAATACTTAAGTCGTATGACTGGAATAAATTATATTGATATCGTGAAACGAAAGATGTGCGAATTACATCAGATTTGCGAATAATTTTGTCGGATGAATTTTCATTCGATTAAATGTCAATCGACACTGAAATACTACACACACTCAGAAAAGCAATCGAAATAATTGTGTATCGTAATTCTTATAAATATTACATAAAAAACAGAAACTGTAGATCATTCACTACACAAGATATATCATGATCAATCAAAAATCATAAACAATTCAGTCCACATAAAGTCCAATTGTAGAGAGACTGCCATTACCTCTAAACAGCAAAAAAAAAAAGTTCATTACATTAATAGGGAATTTCAAAACATAAGGGTCCATGAAACCACAGGCTCCATTAAAACATATATCCGTATCGGAAAACATCAAAGTAGTGATGTAAACTAGTCAATCGAGAATGTGGCAGCCGATTGCACAGAAAAAAGCAACGCCTGCAGACCGTCCCCACATCAAACTAATGCTCATCGCACACACGCACGCATACACACACACACACACACACACATACGCGCGCGCATACACACACACACACACACACACACACACACACTATCACGCCTGGAAAATCAAAGCGCGACGGCGGCAGCGCAGCGTCTTGCACGCAATTCGGCTCTCGAAGGCTCTGCGCAGCAACTCTTGCGCGAGTCCAAGGAATTCTCTTCGCTTTGCGTCAGATGTATTCACGATCGGCTTCCGAGAACGAAAATCTGCAACGGCGGCCTTTACGGACAACGTGGGAGAAACATTGATATTTATTACATACCAGAATCTTTCTAAATACGGCCAGATCAAGGGCGTTGGCCAAATGTCGCATTTATGCAAAATCTCGTTTCCTCAATAACTCATTTTCGGAATTAAAGTCGACTCATTTACTACTTCAAGTGAATCTTCACACAGACATTTAATAGGCAGTTTTTGCACGTCAATGCAGAGAGCACTATTGATCTTCTGCCCATGCGCAGTTAGTTTCGCGTCACTCGTACACATTTGCGCATGCGTAGAAGATCGATTGTGGTGTCCGCTACGGCATGCAAAAACTTTCTAACGATATTTTATAAATGAAATCCATTACAATGGTCCACTCATATTGAAGCCAAAACTGTCGAATAAAAAAAAGGTTTCCTCTTGATGCAGAAACATTTCAATGCAATAAAAATGTAGTATGTCATTATGGGTATAGTCGAAAGTGTTCATGTTCTTAATTGGAAAAATAACCCTTTTTACTTTCCCGTATACGTACGTATATACGGAGTAATTTACGTAGTATAGGAAAAGTTATGTAATGCTGCGCGAAAAAAAGGCTAATTTTCGGCAGAATTCATTGCCAGGCCGTGTAAACGAATAAGCGGATAAATCCAATTGCTAAATTAAGAAAAAAAAATCATCTAACACGTGCTGTTGTCAGAATCCCTATTTTTGGAGTCCTTGATACCGAAAACATAATTGGAAGCCTTCTGCCCGTCCGGAGTATGTGAACAACACTAGCGCAAACACTATGCGTACGATTTTTTTCAAATTGAAGAAACCTCTGTCCATCTGGCCTGAGTCGAAGCTCCGAGATTTTGAAACACATTTCTTAATTTTTGGGGGTGCTTTACATGAAGCCCCCCGGACATTTTCGATTTTTTTTCAAAAACCGCTCCAATTTTATTCTTTAACTTTTTGGTAAGAATAGAGTGAAATACACTTAGAAAGGTGGCATAGACCCTATTTTCATGGTTAACTCTGAATTTTCGAAAATTGCTAAAGTTTCAATATTTTTCGGCGTGTTCCTACAACTACAAAATTGAAGATAGAGATTTTTCCTTCAAATAACATTTGTTCTCCAAATGAGTTCATTCTTTAAGGTCATGATCATATTTTTGAAAATTTTAGTACTTTTCACGCAATACTGCGTGCAATATATGCAATTTTAAAAAATTACAAAAACAAAATTTTCTCAAAAACGGCTTCACATTTTTCCTTTAAATTTTTGGTAGGGATAGTGCTAAACGTGGTCTATGAGATGACATATACTCCATATTGCACTATTCATTTGTTGTTTCCAACATTACAAAAATGTAATTTTTTTGACTTGTCTTTCACGTTGGTAATATTTACCAACGGCGATTTGTTCAAATCATTATAGTTAGGAGTACATGAGCTTTAAATAATGTCAGGTAAAGCTTCCCGAAAACCAAACCGTTTTCTGTGAATACAAGCTCAACATTCCGCATTTTCAGAAACGCTCAAACGCCATTTTCTCATAAATGACTCCAAATTGTTTCTTCAAACTTTTGGAACGGATAGAGCTAAATGCACTCTTTTATACGACGTAAAATTCAATTTGAGGTATTTTTTGTTGTAGTTTTTTCATAAATTACTATTTTTTTGAAAGATCTCTCACATTCTTAATATTCACATTACCAGAAATTTGTAAACATTATTATATTTGTTTGAGTTAGTGTTTCGAATGAGGTTTTTTGAAAACTTAAACATTTTCTGTAACAAAGATCTTCAATTTTCGCATTTTTAGTAACGCTTAAACGCCATTTTCTTAAAAACGGCTACAAATTTTTAAAAGGAAATCGACATTTACGATGATTTTTTGTGTTCTTTAATATTCTAAAATAAATATTTCTGTTCTACCATTAAGAAACCGAAAAATTAAGAAAATGTCAAAAAAATGTACTTGGGGCGGCGATAGATGGCAGCTGGCAAGAGTATGTCGCAATTCCGAATAGATATCCCAGACTCAAAGAAATAGAAAACTAATACGGGAAGTCTACGCCATTCTGTAGCACCACTAGTTACTCTTTCTTTGCTGTACATTTTGTAAACAAAGAATGTCAGAATGTATTCAACACGAACTCCAATGGCACACCATTCACAAGAAATTCACAATACGAGCCTACAGGTATATTTTATCTATCAATAGAAAACGTAAAATAATTTTATACCATTATTTTACAATTAGTAAATAATGTCATACATCAAAGACAAATAGTACTCGTATCTCTGTTGCTACTAAAGAAACAATTTGGCATCATAATCGTACGACTCATTTTCGACAATTTATGACAGAGATTTTACATTGTCAGTAATTCGGCAACTCTATTGCTGTCAGAAAAAATTACCGGCAACTTCCATAACATGCTGATAAACTGTCGTGAAGTGAAGCCGAAGAGTCGACCGAGCATTCTACCACCTAAACAAAGGCAATTTCTAATCCTTTGCGTATCTCCAAACGCCTATCTTATCCCATTGCGTGAGACGTCTCACGTAACTCACAAGCCGCAAAGAGTGCTAATTGTGAAAGCCCTGACTTCCACGACACCCTAGGCTAGGCCCTAAGCAAGCGTTTGGATCGGCCGCCGCCAGGGTTCGCGCGCGGTCGGTTGACGCCGCATGGCGCCGCGGTATGCTGCCGCCGCCGCCGGCGCCGCCACGTCCCCTGGGTCTCCTCTTCCCTGCAGAGCCCGCGCTGCGCATGTTGCCAAACAAACGATTCCAGATAAGAGCAGTATAAATATTCAAGCGCTGCGATAACGGAGCGTTCGCCGGCCCGCCCCCGCCGCCGCCCGCGCCCGCGCCCGCGCCCGCGCCCGCGCCTCCGGAAGTGCGGGGCCGCACGTCGCAAGTACGGCTGGCGTCGCCGCACCTACCGCTGCCATCCCGCTGAGATACCTCAGCCACGAAAGCGGCGACGTTATATTTCCAGAGCAATCCATATGCCAGAAACACAATTTTGCAGCTCAGCCATCGCCCTAGTGGAATTAATTTTAAATTAATATTATTTCATGATCGCGAAAAAATAACTCACGTTACTAATGCCTTACAACGCGACCGCTTCGTTCAATCGCGACGTCCAGAGAACACCCAAAGGTTCGGTCCTTTCACACAATCGACGAATGCATCAGTATTGATGGGACTGTAGGTGCCAGCAGCCATTCCACGTTATTGAACAACAATTTACTTCCAACGCTACTTTATTTCCGAATCAATATATTTTAATGGTACGTACTTTCGCACATGATCATTTCTTCGCATCCGTATACATTCAGAACTGACTTTCAGAATATATAAGCAGAAAACAAAGAGAATACGCTTATTTGAAGTATACCAACTATAGTTCGTTCTCGTATAGGCAAATCCGTGTATGGAAAACAACACGAGTCCTTCAACGAAGCCACTAGAGTTACTGTGTGGATGAGTAAGGGAGATTTTGCGTGATATACTCGCACGTAAACGAATTAGGCGAGGGCGTCAAGTGGGGACTGAAAGCCCATCTTGCACGAGAAATTACCCTCGAATGAGATAGTACAATACGGCGAAATGAATATTCCTCATGAAAATAATTATGTTCCGATTAGAATGGATAGATGTATACTGGTGTCCGGGAAGGAAAAGTCGAAACTTCGAAAATTAGTTCTTAAGATGATTTTAAGCATATTTTATCTAATAAACTACTTCGATATTCTGAATGGTTGAACCACAACAATCACTCAAAAGTTGGTTAGAAAAACACTTTTTTTGCAAAAATTTGCGTAGCAGAAGCTTGTAAACATTCCAAAATATTTATTATTTACAAAAGAAATTAATATATTTGTTCAGAAAGAAAAATTAACACAGAAATAAAGGTATTGTTGCTTCACAATGGCACAGATTTCTCTGTGTTAGTTTTTAATTTCCTTTGCTCTCGGCTAGCTATTTGAACTTGCCACATACTCTTGTCAGCTGCCATCTATCGCCACCCAAATTTACTTTTTTGACATTTTCTTTATTTTTCGGTTTCCTATTAGTAGAATGGAAATATTATTTCACGAATATTCAAGAATAGTAAAATATCGTTCTAAATGCCAATTTTCTTTGAAAAATGTTAGCCGTTTTTAAGAAAATGGCGCTTAAGCGCAACTGTAAATGCGCAATTTGAAGCTTTTTTAAACAGGAATCTTTTGTGTTTTCGAAAAACTTCATTAAAAGTCATCTGAAGCACTTTAATTCAGAAATACAATAGTGTTTACCAATTGCTGGAAATTTACAAATTAACACTGTGAAAGATCTTCCAAAAAAAGAACTTTACGTCATATTGAATAGCGCAACTAGCACTATCCTTTCGCAATTTTGAAGAAAAAATTTGGAGCTGTTTATGAGTAACTGGCGTTTGAGTGTTTCTGAAAATGCGGAATTTTGACCTAGTTTTCACAGAAAACGGTTGAGGTTTCGAGAAACTTTATTTACATTACAATACATTATTTAAAGCACATATTCTCATAAATATAATAATGTGAACGAATCGCCGCTAATGTAAATATTAATAACGTGAGAGACAAGTACAAAAAATACATTTTTGTAATTTTTGAAAGAGCAAAAGGATACAGAAAACTGATGTTTATGTCATCTCATAAAGTACATTAGGCACTATGCCTACCAAAAGTTTAAAGAAAAAATTTGAGCAGTTTTTGAGAAAATCTTGATTTTGTTATCTTTTAAAACTGCACATACTGCACGCAATATTGCCCGGGGTCCAACCCCCGTGTAATCGTCACAGGGCTCTGATCTCCCAAACTGCTCGAAGAATTGACCGTCTCGAAGAGTCGCTGGGGCAGTTAACTCTTTGAACAGTTAATCATCACATGAAACATTCCTTCCGCTAAGTAGCTATGGGAATAGCAAAGAATGAGTTGGCTAATGCGAAATTAGCAACATATTCCTATCCCATTGTTAAGTTTGCATGTCGGTGCCCCTACAATACTTTGCGCAAAATGTGAGCTGTTCCCAATAAAGCAATTTCCTCCATTTTCCAATCTTTTGACTGACCTGGAAGTTTAGCCAAGTTCTTACACAAATTTTGCGGAACAAATCCCAGAGCACCGATAACTATCGGGACGACCTGTGCTTTTACTCTCCACATTCGGCTGATCTCGATTTCCAAACTCTTCTATTGAAGACGTTTCTCTGCCTTCTTGCTTACAACATTTTGATCACAGGGCACAGCAACATCTACGTAGATACAATTTGTTCGGGGCTACTATACACTTAATGTTCATGAGTGGACTGTATGAATGGACTGTATTGTTGAAGTACAGTAGTCCCGAAACCCTTTGATAGCTCTTGGGATTGGCGCAGGAGTGCAGGATGCATATACGAGCAAATTTCCAGCACAAACAATATTTAATAAGTAAATGTACAGTATTCACACAGTAAATGCACAAGAAGCACAGAATTAAGATGAAAAGTTCTCTTGGTGCATTAATACACCTGTCCAAGCGTAGTCATTGTAGTGACACTTTGGACCGCCGACCAGAAGCAGCCGCGAGTTACATAGTTCAATCAAAATTGCGGGCGCAAACCCACGTAAGAGCGACAGACACAATTACAGCGTGCACTGCCACGATTAAACAATTTATGTGCGAGCCGTATGCAGCTCATTTGCACGATTATAGATTCTTTACACGCTACTGCGCGGAGCCCTAACACGCGCGTCTATCTTGCACGGTGTCTTTATGCGGACTAACGAAGTCGGTTAAGCCGAATTCGGTTGGGGCAGAGACGTTAGGAAAGGGCTCACACGCGTGCAGAGGTGGGGATGGCGATGGCCAATTACCATTTGCCATTTGATCTGGATTTGCAATGATCTGGCAGTTTTTGTCCGTTGCTCCTCCAACGGACCGAGCTGTGGGGGTGAGTTGAGCAGGCGAGCACGTACGAGCGGCCACGCTCGTCCGTTGCCGTCCGTTGGAAGAATACGCAGAACAACGGATGTGAAGGCGAAATGTGACACCTACACAACGGCCGCGCTCTGCCGATTACGCAATTCAACTGTTCTGCCTTGCTTGTGAACGTATTTATTTCTGCTTTGCTGTGGGCCCGAACATACACCCCCTGAAAACCTTAGGGGTTTTCACCAAAAATGGGAGGGCACACAGCATAAGGCTGTATAATTAGACATATAAAAAATATGGTACATATGTGGATGGGATGAGTGGTATGGAGTAAGCCTTGTTGTGCAAGATTTTTTTTTACATATAATAAAAAATAATAATGCTAAATTACTTAAATAACTAATGAATAGAAAAATGGGAAAATAATAAATGTGAGAATGTCGTCGGGTAATAGTCACGCACAGCAGACTGACTGGCCAAGCCTGAACATAGGTAAGAGGACAAATGCCGAGGATGACGAGCCAAGACTGAAACGCGATCACAGAGGGATAGAACAGTACAAACTAGGGTGACAACCATGCACTGAACACAGGTAAGAAGACAAGTGCCGAGGATGAGGAGTCAGAGCCTAGAATGAAGAGTGGACAGTGGGAGAGATAATAGTAACACAACCGAAGCGGACAAGACAACATCTGCGCTGATTCAAGACATTAATCCTAATTAATAATGACTAGAGTGCAATAACTTAGTCCTGACATAAACATAAGTAATTATAAAGTCTCTCAGGAGAAAATAAATTTGCGTGCATTTAGTGCACAAAATTAGGGCTGTTACGCCGCTCGTTACGTGTATCCACGGCGCCTCCCAAAATTGCTTGCTTTTGCAAGTCTTCTAAGTTTGGTTGCCTTAGCTACCTGCCATTACATATGGACTAGGGGGGTCAGCAAATATCCAAGTTAAATTGCTTGCCTTAGCTACCTGCCTCTTCATGGGACTAGGGGGGTCAGCAAGACTTCGAAGTTGCTCGCTGTGAGCTAATGTTATAACTAGAGCTACAGGCTAGAGATGAATTGCACAGGAAATAACGAGCCCGATTCAAGGAGTGAGAGTGACAGGTAAAGCACAACGAAGGGCGACAAGCCGGCGACTGAGACTGCGGCCGACCAGTTCCTACGATGTGTGAGCGAAGAGGAGTGACGACAATTATTAAACTAACAAACCTTATAGACTAAGCCATGGGACAAAAACACAATCAATAATAGGCAAACCTTACAATTGACAAAATACAAACACAATAATACAATGACAAGAACTACAACTAACAAGACATGACAAATAACAAAATACAATAAAATGACAGACCTTACAACTAACAAGCTAAATGATACACCTAACCTACGCTAAATATGACTGACTGGAATGATTATGTACATCTTATTCATTCACATAAGGGGCATAAGGTGACGTAGATGTGGCGCATGAACTTGCCACCTTGAGTTGACCCTGACTGACCTCACAACACCATCCTGGCTTGTGACGGAAGTAGGTAACACTGAATTTTAAAATACTCTTTTCTGCCCTATGAGCAGAGGGAATACAATATTTTTCCCGTAAGTGGGAAATTGAAGTTTGCCCAGTTGTGTGGGTCAGGCTCTTGTGAGCGTGCATTAAAATAACAGTCACAAATAAATTTAGTTTTGGCAAATTTAGCTGGTGGGCTGCATTGAATGGCAACTCCGCGTTTGATGGTCTCCCGCCCACTCTAAAACATCCATCAGAATGAACAGAGGGGTGAGAAGGGGAGAGCTTGCTTGCCACAGGGCAATCATTGCCTCTGGACAGCGACCTGAATTCAGAAGACAAGGCGCGTTGCTGTGTGATGCTGGTGCATCTCGATTCAGCCCTATCCAATTCTGATTCACAAATTTTTAAATGTTCTGTGGGGGATGATACATGATCGCACCCCCTAATCTTAAAAGGGGAGACAAATTCAGTAAAATCGCACCCCCTGGTATTTGAAGGGGTAACTAAATCAGAAAATGAGCTTAAATTTGATGTGTTAACTGAAACACAAGAAACATTAGGTGAATTTGATTGCTCAGACATTGGTGAGCATAGCAATAATTGCTTAAATGAATTTAAATTAGATTGAGAGGTGTCATTGTTTACATAATGCAAACTTGGACAGATAGATGAATCAGTATAATTTACCAACAGAGGAGCTGGTTGCACGCAACTTAAATTGGCAGGATCATTACTATTTAAAAGATTGTCACATGAATCAGCTGATAGGCTATTTTCATGACAAGTTGACAATATAGCAGGTTCTTCAATTAAATTAATTGCCTCAGAGCTGCATGGAGTTGAAGCAACACAATTAGTTATAAGAGGGGATTGTGAGGCAGTGACTTCTACCTTTTCAATTTTGGTCTCTGAAACTTGAGTTTTTTCCAAAATTTGTGCCTTTAAATCCCCTGACGTGGACGGTTCCAAATTAAGAGGCAGGGAAACAATGAACCTTCCGGTATGATCCCTATCATAAGTAGAAGCAAAATGAGCTTCGGCTAATTCTTCATCAGAGAATTTTGGACAAATGGGGGTAGCCTCTTGTACCTCCCAAGATTTCTTAATAGATTGTGACAGTTCACTGTCAGATGTCAGAAATGTACAATTGGTATTAATAAATGCAGGACGCAAAGTAGTGTGGCCTGCAATGACCCAACCTAAGCGGGTTTCCTGTAATGTGGGAAATTTCCCATCGACTCTTTTCCTATTATTGGGGAGTAGAGTATCAAAAAATGTGTCTGCACCGAGCAGTACATGAATAGGTTTAGACTCATTAAAGAGCGGATCTGCCAAAAATACATCAGTAGGCAGACTCCATGAACTGGGGTCAAAACTTTCTTTAAGGGATGTTGGAAGCTCTGATACAACAAAGAAATCAATTACCTTAGACCAAGGGCTACTATTTTGGCAAGACTGTATTTTAAGCTGAACGACATAATTAGCTGGCATTGAATCACGGCCTATAGTAATAATATTAATGTTAAATTTCTTTGTAGGTAATTTAAGTGTTTTGACAGTTTCCCAGGTAATTAAATTTATTGCACTACCACTGTCAAGGAGAGCATTCAAATGATAGGGCTCACCTTTGGGGGTAAAGCCCAGTACCCTTGCAGTGGGCAATAGTACCCTATGGCCTGCACTAATGGTGCTGGCAGCTGAGAGAGCAGCTGGTTGGGGGGTCTTTATTTGAGATTTATCAAGATGGACAAGTTTATGATGAGCCTTATCACAAATAGAACAAGTTCTTTTGCAATTGACATGTCTTTCTGACTTGAAAGTAAAGCACCTGACACACCTATTGTTGGCTTCCACAAATGCCAGCCTGTCCTTCCTTGACATATTCAAAAACTCAGGACAATCGGCTAAATAATGTTCTGATTTACATTTTGGACATTTATAGCCAGGGTAAGGTTTTTTTGATTTACCATGATTATTATTATTATTATTATTCTTTACAAATTGAGATGAGGAAGTTGGCATGACACTGAGGCCTCTTTGTTGGTGTTGTAAGAATTTCATTAATGACTGAAAGTCAGGATAATTATCAGTGTCCAAGGATAACTCCCACTCCCTGAGAATATTATGTGGGAGTCCTTTGGTCACAAGAGCAATTAATAATAAGTCAGCAAGATCAGAGTCTTCTTTGAGGGCTAATAGTGCATTAATATGCAAGTTGAAAAAATCAATTAAATTTTGTAGGGACTTGGCACAGTCATTATTTAATTTAGGGGGGTTTAATATACAAGTCAAATGTTGAGCAACAATTAATCTAGGGCAATCAAATCTATTTTTTAATAACTGCCAGGCGACAGGAAAATTAGAATCTGATAATTGGAGATTATGTAAAATTGCCCTTGCATCGCCCTCTAAAGCACCATTCAAATAGTAAAATCTTGAAGAGTCTGTTAGACTTGGATTATTAATGACAATGCTTTGGAAAATATCCCTAAATTTAGGCCATTCTAAAATATCACCAGAGAATGTTGGTAACTTCATTTCAGGTAATTTGAATGGGATTGAACTCACACTCAAGGCTTCTGATGCACATGAGGGAACAGGTGAGGCTGGGCGTGATTCAAGATTTAAATGTTTATGTTGCGATATGGCAACCTTTGCCTTAGCATTAACATCATCATATTTATCAAACACTTCCTCAGAAGTGGTAAGCAATTCTGAATCAGGTTCTAATTCATCGACAAGATCTTGTGCCTTGTCATGCACCTTATCCAATTTGTTAGATTTAGTTAACAGCTTTTGATACAAAATTGAAATAACACTTCCGTAGAAAATAAACACTGCACTGAATTCACTGAGCATGCACACTTTGCAAGGCAGAATCAGCTGATTGCTTCCTACTTACATTAACATGATGAACAACTGACTGCTGCTGGTCAACACTTATTTGTAATGACACTTGGTCACACATAAAATAAACACTTAATTGAATTGCCATCAAATGACAGTGGCAAATTAAATTGATTAGCACACACTGCATTTGAAATTTGCTGCTTGCATTTAAATAATTAAATTAAATTCCTTAATGACTAACCTTATGTTGCTAAAAAATGAAAAAATATTACTAACACAATTATAATACAAGTTGCAAGCAGTAAACACAGACTTCATGTGTGCTAACAGATTAACACAGTGGCACTTATACACTTCACACAATGAAATACCTGAAAAGAAAAACAAAAAACAGACAAAACATTTCATAGATTTTGTAGAACACAAAAACAAGTCAATATGCTGTTCTTGGAATATGAAAAGAAAAGAATTGCTGTCACTGAGCAATTAAATAGTTGCAGCGATTTTAAAACTTGATTACAGTGGTGAACAAATTTATATTCTGCCCACAAGATTTTTATAGAAAATTATTTAGCTGTGCAGGTTACACCTTATGCACAAAACCTTTACATTAAACAGCAATAGAAAAATTTTGCTGAACACATTAAAAATTTTTTACTTTGAAAAACACATTGATTGGGGCATTCTTTTGCACTGATAGGAATTTTTCACCACACAAATAACACTGCTCTTGAAGCACACATTAATCGGTGCACAATTTTTTACAACTGAAGACTTGTTTCTTGAAGCACGTGTTGAAGTTGGCGGCGTTGAAGAACAGTGGATCGACATCCGCAGAGCACGGTCAACACTTGCAGCTTTGGAGAACGCTAGTTCATATATCATTAGGTCACAGTTTCAAAATCCGGCTCGAAGGCGCCATGTTCGGGGCTACTATACACTTAATGTTCATGAGTGGACTGTATGAATGGACTGTATTGTTGAAGTACAGTAGTCCCGAAACCCTTTGATAGCTCTTGGGATTGGCGCAGGAGTGCAGGATGCATATACGAGCAAATTTCCAGCACAAACAATATTTAATAAGTAAATGTACAGTATTCACACAGTAAATGCACAAGAAGCACAGAATTAAGATGAAAAGTTCTCTTGGTGCATTAATACACCTGTCCAAGCGTAGTCATTGTAGTGACACTTTGGACCGCCGACCAGAAGCAGCCGCGAGTTACATAGTTCAATCAAAATTGCGGGCGCAAACCCACGTAAGAGCGACAGACACAATTACAGCGTGCACTGCCACGATTAAACAATTTATGTGCGAGCCGTATGCAGCTCATTTGCACGATTATAGATTCTTTACACGCTACTGCGCGGAGCCCTAACACGCGCGTCTATCTTGCACGGTGTCTTTATGCGGACTAACGAAGTCGGTTAAGCCGAATTCGGTTGGGGCAGAGACGTTAGGAAAGGGCTCACACGCGTGCAGAGGTGGGGATGGCGATGGCCAATTACCATTTGCCATTTGATCTGGATTTGCAATGATCTGGCAGTTTTTGTCCGTTGCTCCTCCAACGGACCGAGCTGTGGGGGTGAGTTGAGCAGGCGAGCACGTACGAGCGGCCACGCTCGTCCGTTGCCGTCCGTTGGAAGAATACGCAGAACAACGGATGTGAAGGCGAAATGTGACACCTACACAACGGCCGCGCTCTGCCGATTACGCAATTCAACTGTTCTGCCTTGCTTGTGAACGTATTTATTTCTGCTTTGCTGTGGGCCCGAACACAATTTTTTCTCCAAATCCCGGATACCAATATCCGGTTTGTTTGCTGCTACCGTGCGACCCGTTTGAATTTGTTGGTCGTACAATATCGTATAGAGTCCAACAGACGTCACCGGTTGAGTGTTCGTACCACTTGGGACATGTGTTTGGAACATCAAGGGCGGTACAGATCTGCCAGTGGAGGTAGCTACACACCCTGTCGTGTCTTTTCGGTCTTTGCTAGAATTGGACAGGCTGAGACGATATGATCAACTGTTTCTACTTGTTCCTGGCAAATGCGGCATTTATCATCTTGGGAAATTTTGAGAACCGCGTTATCATAATGTCGTGTTCTCAAGGCCTGATACCTGAAATCCCGGGAAATTTCCAGTTTCCCATGTTCTTAATTGCTTGGAAGAGATCCTCTTCCAAGAATTCGTGAACCACTGTTTCATCAAGTTCATCGGCAGCATCAACTTCAGATTGAAGCCAAGATGCGTCTTTGATGTAGGAGCTGCTCTCCTCCCAGATTCCTGCCCAAAATGCTTCGACCTCTTTTTTTGAAGGAGTGATAGATCGCCATTCGGTTTTTTTTTTAGTTAGATTGCGATAGAATCTCTGCGCGTCTGTTTCAAACAACCTGTTCTGCTCACGGAAATCTATTCTACGTTTGTAAAGTATTATTATTATTATTATTATTATTATTATTATTATTATTATTATTACGCTTTGTTCTGTTTCCTTCTCATAAGAGTAAAAATAAAAGTATTTCCAGCAGGTGGAGGTTCTAACAATTTCACGTAAAATTTGAAAGATTTTATACGAAATATTTTATGTAATTTCCATAAAAACCCTTTTACAAAAATCTGTTCGTAATCAACAGTCAATCGCCTTGGGCATAGGCGCTACACGTGTCGAACAGTGTTCGTAGGTCGACATGGGCTCAAGAGTCACATCGGCGCGATGGAGGGAGAGGCAGCACCTGCGTAACAAGTCTCAGGGCCTGTATCTGGACGTTTGCGATCGAAAATCGTGTTATGATAGCTGATTATACCATACCACGAAATTATCTGGAGGTTAAATTATCCGCAGGACGAAGAAAGGAATAAACCGCTGGTTAACTGGCAGATTTCCGCCTGAAATGTCGGTGCGTCCAAAGTAGTATTTTGAAACATATTCTGAGCATCGAATTCTCATGGAGTATTTCGACAAAACAAGACGAACTAAACCTGTGTGTGATCCGAGCGAAATAATTTTGAAGGTTGGGAATACCATGAATTCTTGTTACGCAGTTCTCTTCTTCTCAATCTTTATTATTAAGCACTTTTGTAATCCATTTCGTAACTGAAAATCATTCAAATTAGTTCTTTGGAACAAAAGGAAGTTCTCTTTATATTGTATATCTCCCTGGGGCGGCATTCGTTTCGGAAAGGTGTTTAGTTTGCTATTCAAAAAAGAAGCAAGGACAAATGTGTACCACAACCATACTGTTGTACGCACTATTTCCAACATCGTTACGGTTTCTAATCGAAATGGTTTGATGAAGAGAACGTGCAATGCTTTTTCGAACGCACAATTAAATTAACATCTCAAGAAAAAATGAAGTCGAAATCGAACTGCTGCAACGTACGAATGCTTTTTAGAAGTCGAAAGTATTGCCAAGTAACGCAAATTCCACAGTGAAATAGTAGATAACCAACCTTCTCCTATCGTGCAGTGGTAATGTGAGACTTCCACTTCATCTCCAGTTAACTTACCAGAAGTCAGTTAACCCGCGCCACTCGGCCCGAAGAGGGAAGAGCGTCATGCACGCCAAGGCGCAAAACACGTAAAATGGGAACGCAAATACACTTCCTTTGTCTTTGTTTAACTTGTCTGTTCCGTTCAGGTGAACACCTGCAAAAGCCGTTCGCGCATTCGCGCAAGCTGTGCACTTTTCCGCGGAGGCGGCCGCGCAGCCGGCACGTCGGCGCCTCCGCCGCCCCCGCAGCCGAGCGCGCCCGCCCACAGCTCCTCCCTCTCGGCTGCTTCGCACGCGGGAGGGACGCGTATTGAATTGAATTGAATTGCCTTATTTCACGTGGCGACACTCAGGACGTGAAGCCTGCTCTTCCGTCTGACCACGCAAATTTCGTTACACTCCTTTCACCATCTAGCGGGGAAAGAAGGTATTATCTCGGGCGACGAAACAGGTGATTTGAATTTAGCTCAGAGGCTTCATTTAGGCTTGAGGATCTTTTACATGCAGTAAATCTACTAACATGGGACAGCCGGCTTTACTTCCCCAACGAAGGAAGGCGTACGAAGGATTTTTTTCGCCCCTAAAAATCCATGGCTTCGATCGGGTTTGAACCCGCGAACTTGGGTATAAAGGTCCGATACGCTAACCACCGCCACCATCGCCGAGGGTGGCTGTGCGAGGGAAATGGGCGACCCGTGGTGTAAGGCCTCATTCACTATGCAAACTTAAACGTAACGTAATGCTGTAAACTTGGCCGTAAAATTTACACGTAAAAACAAGCGTTCACAATGGCGAACGTAGGCTGGAACGTAAGTTTCGCCTGAACCAACCAGAATTCAAACTTGATCTGAACTGAAGCTTGATCGATTTGTCTCTAACATGGTGAAAAGATCTTTTCACCATGGTTTCTAAGTTTTACTTCGAGATTCCTATCGATTTGTCTTTCATATACATGCGAGTAGATGTTGTAGTACTGCTCACACTTCCTTCATTCAAGGATTCTCTTGAACCAAATTCAGAAGTAATTCGTCGAACATAATTAGTTTATTCGCCCTCTCAGGTCAAAGTCACAATAAAAATTGTCCAAATTCTTACACTGAATTCACGACACGCATCAAAAGCGTTGGTAAACTAGTTCTCTACAATACAATAACAATTACATAACCACAAACTACCTGAACACAATCTGAAATAGAACTTCCATGCTGCTCTCTGATTGGTCTTCGGTAGAATTCCCACGTAAACTTAACGTAAAAGCTTGGAGCTTGCGAACTCTTTAAGTTTACGGTCTTACGTCAACGGTTAGGTCAAGGCTTTGTGAATGGTCTCTCTTAGTAACACATTTTTAGTTTTTGCGGCTACGTTGCGTTTACGTTCACGTTTGCATAGTGAATGAGGCCTAACGGACACCTCCATCTCATTCCGTCATTGCCCCGCTACCATTTACATCAAATCTTCAAATATTTCAAAATCACCGAATCATTCTCAAAACCGTCCACTCAATACCAGGAAGTTGGAAGGAAAAGGCCTGGTATCATAATGCAGTGCAAGGGATGTTACGACTCTTTGGCTTGGCTTGCAGAGTGCTGAAGAAAGAGATATCGACTTCACCCTGTCACAGTGCGCAAATGAACAAAACAGACCCGGGTGCAAAATGTTCAATTTTAAAACGCCGGAATTGTGCAGATTGCTTATTATTTCTAAAGCATAAAGACAAAATTTTAACAAAATGAAATATTACGTAAACTTTGAAAGGAATGACAACTGGTTTGTATTATGTAAGTCGCTAATGTATCAATCGTTGACGGAGATTATTTATAAAAAAATATAAATATTTTTTTTATCTAAAATATCTGACACTGAGTATGCTTTACAATGCCCTTCCAAAAAATACGATTAAATTTAATACTGTTAAAAATCGAACATCGAAAAAATAAAAAGGAACCAAGTCGATATACGTGTCTGAATCTCACCAATCGTCGCACGCAGTTGAAGAAAAAGCAAAAAAAGGCAGCTGCTTCACAATTATGTTTTTAGATCTTATTAAGGATTCACTAGAATTTTAAGATGAAAGTATCATGGAGAACTTGCACAAGTTCAGTTGTATCAGTCCAAAAAAATAATAATCGGATTATCTGTTGAAACGTTTTTGCAAGTTAGACCATGCGGCTCTCCTCTCCCAGGAGCCGATGATATATTTTAAAAATATAGATGTCACTAATGTTTTATATTAACAAAAGTTATTCAATACATATACTGTGGACGTTATAAATATTAATTATAAGTCAACAAATAAAAATACATTTTAAACTAAGAGTAAATAAAAAATTGTATATAAGAAAATACCAGGTCGACTGAACCTTATTACCTGTAGTTATTTCATCTTAAAATTCCAATGAAAACGCCTGGAAAAATACTTGATGCGCCTCTGAGAACCGAGAGCGAAGGAACCTAAAGAACGTTAGAATATTCCAAACGAATCATTAATGTGACAATGGATTGAAGCGCAGCTGAGCCTCCGCAGACAAGAGGCGCGGATAGGGTGAGGGCCAGCTGCCGGAAGAGGAGATAAGGCCAAACGCAGCTCAATTTGCCGTTCTCTCCGCGTAGCAAATAGACAATAGTCACAAGCAAGCGTAGAAATGAGACGGACACAACGGACTTAAAAGTGTGAAGCAACAATACAATTTTAAGTGGAGAAGAATCGGACAATTCGAAAACAAAAATCATGAAAAGCAAATGCCTCCTTGCTAGCATGAGAGGGCACCATTCTTTCTGAGGTTCTGAATAGCTCAAGGATCGAATATGGCACGTCTACTTTTCCTCCTTTATATACTAGACAATACGTTTTGTCATTAAAAAGTGTAAAATTTGCTGATGACATACATTTTCGAAAGACGAACAGTTGCATTTAGAAAATTTCAATTTGATTAAGTAACAAAAAATGAATCCTTGAAATTTAATAAAAAATGAATTAAATGATCACAGGTGTTGTCGTTGCCAACAATGTTATTTACTTCAACAAGAGCAACTTTCGATGGCTTAACCATCATCATCATCATCAGATTTCTGCTGTCTGGAAGCCACAAAACGACTACTAGTCGTTTTGTGATGGTTGGCTAAGATGATGATGATGGCTAAGCCATCGAAAGTTGCTCTTGTTGAAGTAAATAGCATTGTTGGCAATGACAACGACCTGTGATCATTTAATTTTAAATGCCAACATTTCACCACAAAACCAATAACAAAAAATGAGTTCTTCCGAAAATGAAAGGATATCATACTACTGAACTTTATTTTTCGACATATGTGTTTAAATGTTTCTAAAATTGGAGCAAAAGAATAGGGTACAAATCTTTCTACAATTTTACACGACTGAGGAGCTTAGAGCGAAATTAATTATTTACGCTACATGCAATAAATATTTTGCAGACGTTCTCTTCTAATGCTTAATAAGAGGAATAATTTTAATAGTTTTTTAGCTGATTGTTCACATAACCAACGGCCTAAAGTACACGCCCAGTTCCGCAGGCAGTGGGATTCGCAATTATTTTCAAACAAAAGTATTTTTCATGATTTGCTTTTGGATTTAAAAATAGGATTATAGAAAGGAAAGAATCCTTGACAAGTAATGTCATACTTCAAAAGAAGATCAGTGAATTAGGATGAGATTTCTGTATGCACAGGATGAGACGTAGTACTTACGAGAATATACCCGTTAAATGTGAGTGGCCTTACTTTAAAAAAAGCAGCAAACGGCCAAACATATTATTATCCAACTGATAACATAGATTTCAATACATACTAAACATTTAAAAATAAAATAAACTTATTGCTACATCGAAGTTTTTCATAATCCCAAGGACTACCACATTTTTAAACCAGTTTGCAGTAATCTTCAACATTATACCAGACCCAGGCACTGCAAGGAACCTTCCATTGGGATATTACTACTCTTATAATTGCGTTTGAAATATAATTCAAAGCTTTCTTGGCACCCAACTTTGTGGAGGTTGACATCTGGAGAAGAACTTAAAATAGTGGAGAAGTGAGGAGGATTAGTGGAGAAGTGACGAACGTAAAATAGTTCTTCAACATTACACCAGACCCAGGCAGTGCAATAAACCTTCCATTGAAATAATACTATTCTTAAAATAAGTGAAGAGTGTTCCACATGGCCGGAACGAGAGTAACACTAGTGCGAAAAATAACATTACTGGTGTCGTATCACACTTTCTTGTATTATTTGTAACGTTTACGTCATATTATACCATTCACTGAACCCGCAAAAGTGTTTCCAACCCGGAACAATATCTGACCGGGCTGGGATTCGCAGCCAGGTGCATAGGTTCAACGATCCATCAATTTATCCACCACACCAGCCGGTTGGTTCCGTACAAAGAGCACTCAACAATCACAACATATCACAAAGAATGTTACATTTTTACAAGTATCAAAGATCCATCGGTTTTCATGAAAATCATACCCACGCCGTATTATTGAGCATGCCTCGCCAAACTCGAAAAAATTAAATATAAATTTGGAGGTCTCTTTCGAGAAAATCTCGTTTACACATATTTTTGGTTAAATTGTCAAGGGTGCATGACATTACTTCAAGATCTAAACTTCTACAATTTCTGAAAATTCAGAGGATTTAATGAAAATAGAATCTAGGCCTTTTCTATACGCTGCTACTATCAATTTTGGTGAAAATTCTGAGTACGATGGAGTTGCTAAGTGTTCTTTATACATTTATTAACTATATCGAGGAAGACAGAGCAAAAAAAAAACAACACTTTTTCGGTATCAAGGACTTACAAAACATGGATTCTGACTACAATACTTACTCGAGAAAGTATTTTACTACATTTAGAAGCACGAACAATCAACTAGGAATAAAGGACCAAAAATCGTGTTTTTCTGTCGAAAACAGTCGGTAATTTTTCCTTCCACAATACAAAACATTCTCTTTCTACAAAATAAATGGAAGAAAGTAAAAATGATTGGGAAAATAAAGATTGATAACTGAATAACTGATAAAGGGGAAAATAATTGAAAGTTAAGATTGGAATGAAACTAAGGGAAAAAGACATAATTTCGACACAATCTGCTACGAACTTGATGTCTTCACCACATTTCCACAAGAATTGTTCTTCAATAACCATGGTTCCAGAGATGTCCGACTATCATTGTAACCAAAGAACTCACTCGAAAATTAAAATAGCAAATGAGACGGTAAATTATATCTAGAATTAACACTGAGGGAGTCTTGCTTCAAGCATGAAAGTCCATATTGCATACGTTCATTTCATTTAAATAAATCTATTTGTAATTAATATTTATTAAAGATACTTCATTTGTAAAATAATACACTACATAGATAACACATGTAATATTTCTTCTATTAATAACATAATTCGTAAAGTTTCGTAACCTCAATACCAAGAAAGTAACACACCGGTCTACACCGTCTTCGTTTGAAGCTATTACAAAATCTCGGATGGCAAACGTCATGGAAGATTACAAGTACAGGAACGAGCAACGTAACTTGTAAATGAATGTTAGTTGTGCATTACGCAACATAGTAATGATAGGTACCGTACCTCACTGTACATACTGGCGAAAACTTTTCAGAAAAGTTCTATGTCATAATAAGTTCTTACTGGCGGATATGGTTATGAACCTTACTATGAAAACCGGGAAAAGAGATCGCTGAACCTAGACCTAATGTATACTTACCAGTGAAAACCGTATCATCAGGTTTCAGCGGAAGTTATGTAAAACGAACATTGGCAAAGTGAATATGTTAGCGATATGTCAGGCAACCTTTACTTCCATAACTTTTGACAAGCTCACTGAAAACTGATTATTTCACCAATTTTAATTAATATAAATATTGAAGACTTTTGAATTTTTGAAAATTCAGAGTAAACAGTTAAAATGGTACCTATGGCACCTTTATATGTGTAAGAATAAACGTTTTTTGGGACTTTTATACCGAAATATTTGTCAACGGCGAAACGTCTCTGTCCGTCAGTCCTCAGTCCGTCCGTCCGTCCGTCCGTCCGTCAACAACGCTAGCGGCTTAACTCTAAGTAGGATTTTTAACCAAAACTGATACTCCCCGATCGATCTGACTAACGTCTTGGCCTCCCTGTATTTGTAACAGATAGTTTGGGGAATACTTTGCAGAAAGCCTCAACATTCTGAAAAGTTGCTAAAAAGAGACTTCAATTTTTTTTTTTAATTTTTCCCTCGGAAAGATCTAAAAACGCTCTGAATTTCCAAAAATTGCGTAAGTTTAAATTTTTTTCGGCGTCTTCCTACAAATACAAAACCTATTAAAGATAGAAATTTTTACTTTAATGAAATTCACTAATCAAAACAAGATCTTGAGATAAGTACAATCATGTCCAATTTCATGTACAATTTCATGTACGAGTCATGTACAATATTTCGAAAGTTTGAGTAGTGAGTAATTTTGCGTGACAAATAGACAATTTTTGAAAAAATATTTTCTCAGAAACTACTTGACTTTCAAACTTTTTTCCTCGTTTGTAGCAAAGAACGGTAAAGAAAGTGGTGTTGGCAACTGTCCCTCACCCTTCATCATACGAACCATCCCTCAAGATCTAAGGCCTGGGAAACGCAGGCCGAGGCGCGAATTCTGCCGCGATTAATTGACTGATGGTTCCCTGAGCGTCGACTGCTAAGACAATTAGTCCCGTAAGTGTAGTGTGTGTTTTCCTCGGGAGGGGGCGGTGAACGTCCTCGGCTGGATGGTGAAATCCGACGCACGTCTACAAGTAGGCTAGCGAAGTTTAAGTGCATGTAAGTGTAAGCAGGGCTTGGTTTCTGGCGAAACGCGACGGATCGGCGTTCCGGTACCTCAGGAACAATTATGAAATTACATTATAAATATAAACTATTTCAATAAAATTGATAATTAATTTGGGGCGCGTTCCGGATCCGAAAATTTTATAAATTAAGCACTGAGTGTGTGTGTAAATAAAAGGCGAGGATAGGACAAGGGAGGGGAAGGAAACATCGCTAGCGGTCTGTAGCCCGTTTGTTAGGGTACTGCTCCGGCATTCGCCTGGTGTTGATCGGAGCAACCACGGGAAACCCATCAGCGCAGCCGGCCGCTAGAATTCTCCTCCTGACAGAGGCTGAATTCGACCTAGCTCTTCACCTAGCGTCGAAAACCTTGCCGCCGTGGGGACTCGAACGTAGGACCTCCCGGTCACAGGCACCGCAATGACATCGGTTGACGAACTGGGCCGAGACGCCTCCGGAAGGGCAACTCACCGTGGCAGCGAGGCAGAGCGCAGGGGGCGGGCCGGGGCGCCTCGGCGGGGGAGGAGAGCCGCGGCCGGCGAACGCGACGGCCGGCCGCCGCTGGAGCGATCGTCGGCGATGCAGCGGAGCGCGGCGCCAACGTCGGACGCCGGGCGACATCCGGTGGTCAGCGGATGTGGCGGGGCAATTCGCCGCACGACGCCATCGACGCACGACGACGCTACGAAGAACGAACCGACGCCGCGCCCGGCAACGCAGACGGGGTGCGGGAGGGCAGGTCGGCGCGGCGGGAAACGGCGGCCGGCGAATCCGAGCTTCCGATGGCCCGCGAAGGGGCGCGGGCGGCGCGGTAGAGGGCGCGAACCACAGTGGCGCGGCGCCAGGTGCGCTACGGGGCGCGGGACCGCAGCTCTCTTTTTGGAAGCTTGGGTTCAATTAAACAGCAGCCTCTGCACGGCGGCCTTTGGCGGCGGGAGCGGAGCGGAGAGTTGAGGAGAGCGCGCGTTGCAGCGACCAATAACAGCGCGTGTGCTGGAGCCGGTTCCGCGCCGGCCGGCCTGCCGGTGGTCAGCCGGCCACGGCGCGGGGCGGCATGGGAGGGCGGTGGTTGCGGCTGCGCAGGCGGCTTCTCGCGGGACAGGATCGCTCCGTTTCAACCAACAAAAAGAACACTCGGCATATTCAATTCATTTTTTTTTATTTACTGGGGATTAAGGGCCACTTATACTGCGATTTTTCTAACTTTGCCCCTCAAGGCCTGTCTTCACTAGGGAATATGTCACGGTATTTCGCGACGTTCTCAGTCGTGCCGCCTGATATCGCACTATCGCGACCGTATCAAGCAGTGTTTGCGACTTCTAACGGCACAACGGAGACACGCGAAATGCCGTGTGATCGTGGCCATAGGGGCTTAAGGGGCAGAGTTAGAAAAATCGCACTATAACCGTTGTCATCATTGGGGCCCATGAGTTTCGATTTAATGAGTACATGATAACGATAAAGATGGTAGTGATAAGACGTGAATGATAATGGGAAAATGGAAGGAGTGGCCGGGAGCGCAAGAACCGAGAGAAAACTTCCCGTACGTCAGCTTGTCCACCACAAATTCCTCGTGACGAAGGCGGGCACCGAACCCGCGTTCCAGTGGAGGAAGGCGTATGCGCTGCCAATTGGCCTTAACACCCTCTCTCTGAGACTTTCAACGTCGTCCCGCCCATTCAATGGTTCAACGGATGTTGCCCAGAGTCAAGACATAGCTTTACGCGGAACTCTGTGTTGGATACCTTTATTATGGGCCATATGAACACTGGGACTGAAAAATGTTTCACCTAGGAAACCGTGCATGGCTGCCTGTATGCCTACTTCACATTACGTGAGATTCTTGTTTCAGAGCGTATATTTCAGATCTCCCGAACATGAATCATTTGCGAGCGGCCTCCGCCGCACGGCTTCAGCAAGATGAAGGTCGTTCTCCGTCATTCTCTCCTTTCTGCAGAATGTTTACAGCTTCTCAGTACGAGTGAAATTTTATTTGCAACCATTAGAATATATCAGGCGGGAGAAAAAACCAGAGTAAAAAACAGAATTATGGCAGTAAACAGTAATATGCCTCGCAAAATATCTAAATCTATAACAACGCAAACAAAACATTTGTTTTAATTTTTAAAAAGTTTAAAATTTAAAATTTATAGACATATGCATTAGAATGCTGAGCATAAATTCAATCCCATGCATGGATGTTACGGATCTTTGAGTGGAACGGTGCGTTTAGAGACAAGAGAACGACAGACGAATCCGGATATTTCTGATCTTTATATCTAGTGCTCTCTGACTTGCGCATGTCCTCAAATAAAGAAAAGTGAACTTGAGAACTGCATTCGCCACACGTTATTAACACAACAAAATTCTTCGGTCAACATTTAAAGACATTTTTAGTCAGGGCACATTCAGTGAATGTATTAAATAAATAAAATAAATAAATGTCTTTATTGGTGGCGAGGCTCAGGCTATTTAGCCTGCTCTTCCACCTGACCACTTTCAAAACTTTGTATTACAGTTTATTTTATGATAAAAAGAGACCATTCAATGAGAAATACGTACGCAATTTAGATGAAGGGTTTCTCACATGGGAAGCAGGAGTGAGAGCGAGGGAGGAAGACGTTGATAGAACAGGAAACGCACTCACAACATTTGTGTGTTTAAGTTTATTAATTTTACGTTAGGTTGTAGAAATTAATTTTACGTTAGAATGTAGATTGAAGAAATGCCAAATCGGGTACGTATGCACACAAAACCATGCAAAAGCAACACATCGGACAATCAAGAGGAAGAATGCTAGGAAAGACGATTGGGAATATAAAGTTGGTGGCTGAGAAAGGAGGGAGGAGAACGGAAAAAGGTCAGATTCTAGAATTGTAATAACCATTTATTGATGTTCAACTGCTATTGTCAGTTGACCTGATGTGAATGCTTTTTATGTCTGGAGGTGGCGGTGTTCTTCGGCCGGAGATACGGCGCCGACTTACACATCGGCTTTCAGAATCATTCTACTTCCAGGCACCGCCTGAGCCGGAACAAGTTCTAATCTCCCAGCCGGTGTCATAAAGTAGTGCATGTAAGTGTACATGCGTATGAGAGGTTGGAGACAGGACAAGGAAGAGGAAGGATAGATCGCGCGCTAACCACGTACCGTTTGTTAATGTACTGGTTCGGTGTTCGGTTGGTATTGATCGAAAAAAATATAGAAAACTAACCTTCCGAGCAGCCGGCCGCTAGAATTCTCCTCCAGAGCGCGGCTGAATTCGTCCTAGTAGTAAAGCTAGTGTCGAGACCTGCCACCATCGGGACTCGAACCGTACGACCTCTGGGTCAGAGTCGCTGTAAAGGCGCTGCTGAACTCGGCGGTCGGAGTGATCACTGGATATTCGTATTTGTGACTATTTTTGTGGGAGAAAGCGGGGGTACACGATTCAAACTAAGAAAATAAAAGGAATGGAAAAGTCAAGAATTCACTGCAGCACGCACCTGGTTCTTTCCATTAAAGGTAATCAAGTAAAGAGTCATACAGAATAAGATTTGATAATTTATTGAAATTTTTAGAGATTGCCTAAAGGAAACCAAGAAATTTTCATTTTTATCTATGGAAATTGCAGATGTGACCATGTTAGTCACATGATCTCTGATAAACAAGACATTTCACAATTCTTTTTTTTTTTTGTGTGTGTAGGTTTGCACACGCTGCTAATTCGCCTTATTATAGCAATCACAAATGTATGATTAGAGTGCTTTTTGAAGAAAAACTCTGCATTGAGACTTATTGTAATGTTTCTCGCTTCAGTTGAATTGTCGTAAATGAACATCTACTAATATTACAGAAGCCATCTTTCTACGCAAAGCTGCTCTAAACCGCGCAAATGAGAAAGTCAAATTGCCAACTGCGTCGCTTCGGCGTTCCCGCAGCAGCAGCTGTCACCGCTACCCAACCGCCAGATGCCGCTCGAGCCGCAAATCAACCCGCTTCCATGTAGGGATATTGTGCGAAAATTGAGTTACCTGCCTTCCGTACGCAGAGTGATTGATCAGCAATAAACGCTGTATTTTGCTTCTATATCAGAGCCCCGCCACCTTTCACGGCGACAGCTGCTCGGGTCCACCGCCGCACTATTTTCGGAGAGCAGCGGGTTACGAAACAAGCAGCTCAGGTCCGTGACAGGCGACATGAAGTATGCCCTCAGGTGCTGACATCGGCGTCCATCGATCCTCATTAGTTTGTCAAATTGGAGATAGGTCCTTACACTCTTATTTACACTCAGAGCGGTTATTCTCCAAAGCCTGACAATAGCTAACACTCAAAGCTAAGATTTTGTTGAGAATTATCACACATGTTGGTCTTGCCAAGCTCTGTTACCAAGTATTATAGGATTACATTTATTACAGAGACATTTCAACTGGGTTTTACCATCATCATAACCGCAGGAGAGCATATGTAAGTCCGCGATAATCCTTTCTTTGACGATTTTATACTGGCATGTAGCAAGAAGATGTTATTTAGTAAATGATTTCTTGCTACCGCGAACATATTGAAATGTCTTGACAATAAACGCAACCCGCAACACACTTTCAAATGTAAAGGAATACTTTTAATTTCATTAAGTTCTAATTCTAAATTTAAAAAATTCTAAAGGAATACTCGCAATTTTATAATCGACATATTTTCGGTGCTACTCGGGAGGTGAAGACAAACGCAACAATATCGAGCGCATGTAAATTTGTTGAATCGTTTAGAGAGAGGTACATCAGGTGGGAAAAATACACCTTTGTGTTATAATATTAGAAATAAATAATTACTTTATCGCTTTGGCTTCAGTAGTATAGATTCCTGAAAGATTTTTCTGTAATTCTCCCACTTCCTCGCAGCCTACAGGTCACTGGAACGTGGCGCGCATTTCCAAGACTCGAAGCGTCGTTGTAGACTCGGGAGATCATTTGCGAACTTATTGTGAATTTGCACTGCAATTCTGACGACCGGCTGGCGAGGGCGGGCCCAATCGCAGCGCGGAACACCATACAGCGCTGTCACAATATGCGGTTCAATTCACTCAATTCACAAACTTGCGTTTGGACTCAAATCCTACAACAGTGAACTCACCCTCCCGGTCAAGAGTCGCAGCAGAGGTCACCGAACATAAATTTTAACAGTGCTGAGCTAAATTCAGCCGGTACGATTTCTGAGATTCTGACGGCAGTCCCGTAATAGCAATACATTAAAAACTATCGGATGTGATCGAAACAAACTCGTCATTAAAAAGGGTACAAACCTAAAATAAATTTCGAATTTTTAATTCAAGAATCACATAATTACAAATCTGTCGGAAGCAGACATTTTAAACCATTTTGAGCACGCGGCAATAGGTTGAACTGTAGAAAAGTTTAAGAAAATATGTCGGAGTGGTAGCATGTTCACTTTTAACGAAAAGAGCAAGAGCCATTAGTTCATTACATATATTACATATCGTATTTCTCCTTAACCAATCTTTCCGACGGGTATACGAAAATTGAAAATTCTGAATTTACGTGTTTTTTTCTATATTCTCTGACCTTTATATTATGGGGTATAGCATCAGTCAGTGGTATAGTGCCGAAAGGGTTCGCCAAGGTGCCTAACCTAGGGCAACCTACACGGTTTTTGACGGAGCAAAAGAGAGGAACTGAATTAGTTGTCAGCTCAATGACAAATGATTCAGTTAACAGGACACTCTTTAAAATAATTTTTGAATTTTTATTGCAAATAAATACATTTTAAATTGTAAACACAAAGTAGTAAGTTTCTACACATTGCAAGCAAAGTTGCATAATAGTCTTCTATTATCAATTCGGCGGTTCAGAGATGATAGTAGATAGCACAATCATGCATCCATTACATGCGCATAAATGAAGACCAATACTTCATTTCCTAGTATAAATGCGAATATGAACGACTGGGGAAGATCAATATCTCGGTAGGGTCCCACAGAAGAATTACGGTAACGGTGGCTACGACGTGTAACATATTCTCTGCTTTTTGTAGTCATTCCTACGTCTTTTAATACTGTTGCACGCTCTATAAGCACATATAGTTAAGATATGTGGGTTAGTTGCCAACCATGGTACAATGATATCTACTATCTGAATGTCACTACTATCATGGAAGACTGCCAACGGAATCGTCATGAACTTGAACGGAACCTTCAGTGGAAGACCTCCGAGTTTTACAGAAAAGCGTCAACATTTATAGGTAATACTAGTTCACTTTAGGTTCCCTGATGCTGATGGCTACATCAGCAACCACATTCTAAACCACTCTACCTCCACAAGATTGCATACTAAGGGTAATACCACGGACCACTTTGGCATGCCACGAGCTTATCAACACAATTAGTACCGTGAAAGGAAACAATCAATAGTATGCGTGCTAAATTATTCTACAGCGATAGAGCTGTCGAAACCTAAGCAGCGTTTATGACAAAGAATATTAAACCTATGAAAATTGACCCTATGAAAACGAGGAATGAGGCAATGCTTAGGGATTCTGACCGCAGCTATTGGTCCCGTGAGAGTAGGGTATGGAATACAGCCGAAGGAGGCGGTGTTTCTTCCCCCGTTGGAACGAGAGATCCGGCTCCGAACTACACGACAGCTTGCGCGGTTTTCCTCTCAGAGCATCTCCCCCAACGGGAAACCACCCCACACAAGACAAGTTCTTGCTCCCGATATGTGCAGTTGTATAGTGCTTGTAAGTATATATGCCTATGCGAAAGGGGAGACGAAGTAGAAAGAACGAGGAAGGCAATATCGCGCTGTGCCTGGCCACTTTATTAGGGAGCTTCTCCGGCATTTCGCCTGGCATTGATCGGAAAAACTGTGTGAAACCGCAGATCAGAGCACCCGGACGCTAGATTTCTCAAGATGGCGCGCGGTTGAATTCGACCAAGTTGACAAGCTAGTGACGAAAATTCTGCAACCATCGGGATTCGAATCGTAGGACCTCCCGATCAGAGACGCTGCAGCGGCAAAGTGAAGGACATGTACAGTGCTACAAAGGCAAAAATGTTAATGAGGATAATAACAAACTTACTTCATTGGCTTTTTCAATATCGCATCTCTAATCTATCTCACATGTACAGTAGGTAATAGTCTTGTTTCTGCAGCCCATAATTTGCTCGAAAAACATTAATTTTAAGTCACCAGCACATTTAGTCGCTCGGGAACTAGCCGCTAGGAAGTTTTCCAAGCAACAAAATGTGCTGGTGAACTTCAAATTCAAGGCCGTTTCGTCTAGGTGCACAAAGTTACATTTTATTTAACTGGAATTATTCAATTATCTTGTAATATATTTTTCATTAGTATTAATTTTCCACTTAAAATTAATGACTTTCGAGAAAATTATGCACTGTACAAACAATACTGTTACTATGTTTCATAGTCGCTTTCACAACTGTCCTCTTGTGGCGTGGTGGGGCCACGCCGCGGCGTGGAGGAGAGATTTCAATGTTCCACAGAGTTTCACTGCACACTAACTTGATATCTATAGCCTCGCGTAATGTATGTTATTACCATTAATATAATACGTCTCCTCAACACAGTGTTACGTAATATAGTAACCACGTCCAATTAACAATTCAGCTTCGAATTTCTAGCTCCCATTGCTGAGGATTGCGAGAACTCCGTGGCCATTTTCAGAAATGTTCGAGAGTTACGAGCCAGTTATGTGCTACGTATTCGATGTATAACTTCAAAACGGTAGTGGAAAAATAATGTTATCATTTCTTTTCGAAGTTTCTTCCTACTCTATTTATGGAGTAGAACGGAATAAGAGGACACAGAAGGCGGTGACTTGATGTAAAGGGTAATAGTTTCTTATTAAACCGCTAATTCATATCACTGACTAGTTCGACATTTCAGGTAAACTAACAATTTTTCACACCTGACATGAATTCGCCACCTGTGGAGCATCTGCACATTTCAAGGTTGACAATCCTCGAGAATCGTACAAAGGGGTACACAACAAACTTGAAATCATTTATTTTAAAAATAACAGCGTAATTTGGTGTTTAGCGTAGACAACTAGTAAGGGGATAGTGAGAAAGGCCAAAGCTGTTTCAGGCCACATCATAAAACGATTTGCACACAAAACGGGCGGGAAGGACGTCCGCCCACAGCACAGGCGTCACGGGCGCGCTCATTGCAGTGATGGAGGCTGGCACGCGATCGCCTCTGAATTCATATCTCAATGGACGCGGGGCAAGCAACTATACTGGCCATTACGACCTCGTGCTAAGCGCAACCCAAGACGAAATCAATACAACAGCACATCTTACGAAATAAAACGATCCGACCTAAAACGAGAATAGAGGAGCATTTAAAGAGCGACGAAATGCTTACTACAGTGTTGGTAATTTTATGTCATACACTTATTTACATACCTATACACTTATTTACATGTATGTATGTTACATGTAATTTCATTTACATTTAATGTGAAAATGACAACGTTACAGGAGGAGATTGATTATATTATATAGGAATTTCTACTGAATAATTTTCATTATTTTCTCGATATATGTGCATTACGCTCATTCGAGAAGTAGTAAAATTCATGGCACAATTCATGGCTAAAGACAAGCCAAAAAAAGATTCCCCAAAATATATTTATTAAAAAAATTACATGTATTAAACATATGCAAATCTCTATCAGCGAGACTTTATTACGTCGTATGTCTTTTCAATCTCAATAACACTATCCTAAAACAATTAAATTTAAAATAATACACAGTATGTCTGAATTCTCTCACAAATGAATTATTTAACGCTTCTTGGAACTTAAATTTCAAGGCCTAGACTTGAAACTGAAACATTTGCATTGACTTCACAATGGCTCAGAAGGATCAGTGGCATTGCCAACAATTCCAAGTGTAGGAATGAAATAAACAAGCAAAATTTAAACTTCCTAACAACTTAATATATTGATAGTTTGATGGCCAATAATAATTAATATTTACATTTTATTTTCTCACCCTTACGTAGGTTTTCAAATTGTTTCCACACGTTTTCTTAAATTTCAATTGATTGATGGATTGGTTCCCAGACGCGACAACTGCTAAGGTGATTAATCCAGTAAGTGTAGTGCGTGTTTTTATCGACTGAGATGGAGGTAATCTTTCCCTATTAGTTGTTGAGATCCGGCGCCAACTTCGTTATCTCCCACCAGCGAGGCACCGTCCTCTCCTGGACAGGTTCTAAGCTTCCGACATACGTGGTAGTGTAGTGCGTGTACAAATGTAAATGTGCGAGGTGAGGCTAGGAGAAGGAAGAGGAAGGAAAGACCGCGAGCGGTCCGTGGTCCATTTGATGGGGTACTGCTCCGGCATTCGCATGGTGTTGATCGGACAAACCACGGAAAATTACCAATCGGAGCAGCCGGCCGCTAAAACTCTCCTCCAGACAGCGACTGAATTCGACCTAGTTATCTAGATAGTGTCGAAAATCCTGCCACCATCCTAACTCGAACCCTAGGACCTCCCGGTCAGGGGCACTGCAGTGACATTACTTGATGTCCTGGTCACTCTTGCCGGTCTGAAATTTCGAAGACTGAACTGTACTTCGTTTAATTATCATCTAGAAAGAAATATCTGAAGGTTTCTTTCAGCAGAATCGAAAGTTACTTTTCTTAACGGTGTTTCACATAGGTAGGATTCGAGTCGGTTCTCCGGAAGAACTTAGTTCGTCAATTGATGGTTTTTCAAAAAATGATAGGGTGTTTGGAATTGCGATTGATTGGTATTACGAAAATTAGAAAATGATGCAATACTGCAAGAGTGTTTCCAATAATATGACATAAAATACTTTTCCATATACGAACTATGGACACTGTAAAGTACTTACTATTTCTGGTGCAGAAAACAGGACCTTTTTTCTTCGAATTCTCCACGGTCTATCTTACGAATAAGGACCCAGCTGGCCGAAAATTGCTGAATCTGTTCGAAAATTGCTATTTCTGTTCGAAAGCTCGGGCGCATTCATATCAGTCTTGGGCGTGTTTGCTCGTACCTTCACTTACGCGTGTTGTATCGCGGAAGGTCTCGCGATCTGCTCAGAGCCAGGAGTTCGCAAGTGTACCATTCCTCACGTGTGAAAAGTAACCGTTGAAAAAGCCTTATAAATAAAAGCATATCAAGAATCTCAAACATGAGCTTTACTTTTTAGCATTTATCAAAATTGGACGGAACAAAACGACTCTGCAAAGATGCTTCCCGTTCGAAGACCCTTTGTTACCTCAGTCAAACACTTTCTCCATAATATTTCAGCAGGAGAATGCCGTTAAAAGAATTTGAGATATAACGGCTTTCGTCCTCTTTGTGACATGATCATCTGTTTTCGGTATTGTGTCCCTCCCATGCACACACACACGATTTCCCGCCATCTGAGACAAGGTGTTTAGATGGTAAGTAAAAACGGCAAGTGGCGAAAAGAGTCCAATCCAACCTTCGGCAAGTTCACACACGTTCGTTCTCCAGAGCTAAGAACAATCATACGGCACGAGCAATATGCAATGAGATCGGAGCAATGTGCAACGAGATCGGAGCAACAAATAATGAGACCAGAGCAACGACCGATGACGCGCGAGCAAAGCAACACGAAACGAGGCCCGAGACACGAAGAACGAGCAACACGTCACGAACAATGAGACAACAACGAACAACGAGACACAACGTACAACCAAGCACAAACAGCGAGTTCAGGGTCACAAACAATGAGCAACGAGTCATAAACCTCGAGCAACGACACAGGAACAACGAGACCCGAGAAACGACGCCCAAACAAAGAGTAACGGAGCGCGTGCAGAGATGAACAACGGGCAACGCGATTCGAGCACATTCCCTACTACAAAGCAACTTCGGCCACTCGTCTAGCCGTCCTCACCCGCAGAGGTCGGCTGCGCTCGCGAAATCCGCATCTCCAGCGGCAGAACGCCACCTGCGCTCCGCAGCCAATGACAACTGGACCATCGCCATCGTCCGCAGGCACTGTGCCAGGCCTGGGTGGGCGCGGCCGAAAACGAGGCAGACCACGAGATTCATTGGAGGCGAAACAGATACTGAGGATGCAAGGTCCCAAACACAAAAACCGCGATACTGTCTTCATGATAAATTCATGAAACAAATTCATTCCTTCTCATACTGACAACCCAGTTTTGGAAGAAATAAAACCAAACCAAGGTATTAAGAGAGATAAGAAATCAGGCCTCGTTTTATAATCATTTGCCTTAAAGTTTTATATGTACGTCATTGAGACAGCTGGCTAACACAATCCCAAATACCTACAGCCCAGTGCCCAGCAAAACCTGCACCCCTAAATTCCATTCACTGGCAGCAAAAGCACCCCCAGAGCAAGAGAGCGAAGGCTGTAAAAGCAGCGAGTTCAATGCCATCGTGCGTACGCATAACGCGCTTCGTTGTCCGCCCGTCAGACTAAACAAGGGCTCTGTCAGGGCCGCTGCGTCGATCCGTCGCGTCGCGTCGCGTCGCGAGGCGGCTGGAGCGCCAAGGCGCGCTGCGAGGGCCGACCCGGCAGCTGGGCGCGGGGTCCTCGCGCCGCCGCAGCGAGCCGGCGGCACGGCGGCTCGGTCCGCAATCGCCGCGCAACGCGAACCCATCCTGCGGCACGCCGTGGCGCGGCGCGGCGCGTCGCAGCCCACCTTGAACGCGGCTGGAACGGGGCGGGGCGGGGCGAGGAGGGACGGGCAGAGCGAGGCGGGGCCGGGTGCTCCGACAACAACGACGGCGGCGGAGGCGGAGGCCGGAGCAGCCCGGGCGGGCGGGCGGCGCGGCGCAGCGCAGCACAGCGCGCCTCTCACGTGACGCTTGACGTCAATGCTGACCTCCGCGTGCTTACGGGTTGACTCGCGGCATGGCGCGACGGCCGGTTTGCCTGCACGCCCGGGGTAACGCCGCCCCGCCACGCCCCGCCACGCCACGCCGTCCACGCTAGGTGGTCGCAGAAGGGCACCGGTGGTGGTGATGGCGGTGACGAGTGGCGGAGCTGCGGCGGAGAGCACGCGCCGACGCCCGCGGAGGATTGCGGCGCGCGAATTCTCCAGTCGCATGTGAAAAGTCCTACAAGGCCTACCAAACCACCCGATTCGACCACCTCAAAGCATTTCACGGCGTAAAAATCACGTCTGCTGACACCAAGCCTGGAAACTCCTGTACAGAATATCTCTTATTGAGAATCGTGATATTGAAACCAAAGAGTCGTGATATTGACTCCCGAGTGGTGACCACCACATGACACCTACTGCATTAATCCTTTCCCAAGTGTCTATTAGGGAGGTGAAAGTTTATCTCAGATTCTACTGAGAATTGATAAGACTACTTGTCCCGTCGTTTGAGCCTGTAGCTCTCTATAAAGTCGAAGTGCTTTTTCAGACGATAAATTTCGAATTTATGGCTCTGATGCTCAACAGACGAAACTGAAAAGTGGCACATCTCAAAAATCTTCTTTTTTTAATTATCTGAAGATGTATGTTCTGAAAATAGTATTTTCCACTATTAAAAATCTCATAAAGATAGCTCCCGGAAGAGCCGAGAGATAGTGTAAGGCATATTGTCTTTGCGTGCAGATACGAAGGTTCCCCTCAAATCAAAAACGTTCTGCAAAATGGGATTTGTTGTGATTTGTCACTTTCCTTGTGCACCATCGATAAGTCGTTATCACGATCGACACGTGGTATTGACCGATCACTACACCATTTCTTTCGGACTCTGGCAGCTATGCATGTTCAAGTAGGGATATAAAACTTGTTTTTCCGGGATTGGGGATTATACTATATGTTGCTCCGCAGGTAGGAGACACCGACTGATAGATCGTTTCTATGGGTACCTCCGATGTATTCCAGGCGGATGGCAGAGCATAATCTCAGTCACGGACCGCTCGCGATCCATCCTTCCTTCCCCAACCCGATCCCACTCCCAGCTTCAGCCCCGGTGTTCGGCAGGTGCATCTCCACGAACCTGAAAATCTCTTGCGGTATAGCAAACGAGAGGAAGTTAGGTCCACGTACAAATATGGCTTTAATGCAATCGGAAAGAAGGTGAAGACGTTATTCTTATTTCCAATGCGACACCCAAAACGTCAGAAGCTTTTGCTGCTACTGGTTATTAGTTCACGAAGTCGCGCATTTGACATTTACCCCTGATGGTTAGGCAGCTCGCCATGAGCTAGCGTTCTGCAGATTCCGTTCTGGCGCAGTTAAAGATAATCCGTGTAGGTACCTCCCGAATTTCAACGCGGAGTTGCCAACCATGGGCAAAGGCTTTACTTGTAACTAAGTTACACAAAATTTCCGAGCAGATGTTCATTGGCACATAATTATCTTCAACTTCACTACATGCCGTAGGAGTTTTTAACATTTATTCTCAGACAAACTGTATTTTGTCAAATGGGATGAAAAACAATAACAAAATAGCAACTCATCCCAAGTAAACACGAAGTATCATGAAACTTCAATTACGAGACGATGTCGAAGAATGTGCGTTGAATCATATTAAGGACCTTGAGGCCGACTACACATTCACGTGCAATATTCCTCGCCTTTTAAGATTAAAATCCACTACGAAAAGTCTTTATTATGCCCTGAAACTTACTCTAGGAACTGTAAGAACCTTTCCTTATTTTCAAGATGCCTTCGAGTCCCGTTTCAAAGTGACTCATTTCCCTCATTTTCCACTTTACAAACACCGTGCATCATTTTCAAGAAATTGACAAAATGTAACTACTTACCTCAATAGCCTCGCAGGGGGAATCATCTGCTTTCCTTTCAGTGTTAGATCCATTAGTGGTGAGCCTCTTCGTTAGGAACTGAAAGTAATGGATTTCAAATGAGTACGCGTAGAATAGTTTTATAGTACGAGACAACTATTATCCGCGTACATTTATTTGTGGTGCGTTTGCCGTTGAAAAGAGTTTCTGTTACATAGAAGCACAATATTGCCATATGGAATACATCATGGCATTTCGCGTTTTTCTCGATCTTGTCGCTAGATGTCACATGATCGCGACCCTGTCAAGCAAAGCTTGATCATGCGACATTTAGCGACACGACCGAGAAAGACGCGAAATGTCATGGTATATTCCATCGTGAAGACGGGCCTTGAGAGGCAGCTTTATAACAATCGCAGTGTAAGTAACGCGAAGCAGTAGACCTTTCAACATTTGAGTTCCACGAATTTCTGCCTTAATGATTGCAATGGCCACACACTATCTTGAAAATTACGCGTCTTTCGATATTCGCAAATGACGAGAATCCGCCAGAAGAGCTTTGACCGTTTGCGCTTACCCGAGCACTAAAATGACCTCCAGACAATTGAATATCTGCGCTAATGTTTATGTTGGACATTGTGAGTACTTCGGTGGCGGCAATGGAGTAACGGTTAGCGTATCGGACTGTTATACCCATGTTCGCGGGTTCATACCGATCGGGTGGAAATTTAAGGGTAAAAAAATCCTTCGTACGCCTTCCTTCGGAGGGGAAGTAAAGCCGGCTGTCCCATGTTAAATTTACTGCCTGTAAAAGATCCTCAAGCCTAAATGAAGCCTCTGAGCTAAATTCAAATCGCCTGTTTCGTCGCCTGAGTGATACCTTGCCTCCCCGCTAGATTGAGAAAGGAGCGTAGCGAAATTTGCGTGTCAGATGGAAGAGCAGGCCTCATGGCCTGAGTCTCACCACGTAAAATAAGGCATTCAATTCAAAACTTCAAAAATACTTCATTCTATCACTTATGTTTATGTCTATGCGTTATGCCTATGTTTACGTTTCCATTGTGAATGGGCCTTAAGAAAGAGATATGAGAACAGTCGAAGACATTTTCCTTAAATGTCTTCCACTGGGCTAAAATACAGCGAGAATCACGCTTTGGGGGGGGGGGAGGCCATGGCTGCCATCTCGATCCACCACTACGATTACGTCAGTAACATATTCAACAAATCGAGTTACGCAACTGAATTTTTTATTAAAATTTTTACGCCATTTCTCTTTGCTTTCAGGGCAATTTAAAAACATTATACGTGTTTTAGTGATCATTTTTGGCGATGTTGTCGGTCATCAAAATCCGCCCCTAGGTGATACGAGGGGCCCGACTGTGAGACGAGTGTGATCGGTAGATTAAGATAGTTTTTTATCCAAAATGTTTTGGTCTCAGGTTTAATATTACAGATTATGTAGAAGTACAGACAGCAATGGGTGACACACAGTGGTTTGTACGCCGCAAGACAGACTTCCAGTGCAAGTCCTGAATCATAAGCTCCTAGGAAAAAGGAACATTGGAAGGCCAAGAATGAGATGGAAAGAGGCTAGAACAGGCAATATGGCTAATCCGTAAAGGAAGATGATGATGATGATGATGATGTAGAATGACGCAGGCTAGACTCAACTCAACCTGCGAAACCGTTGTATTCGTTTTAATGATTATCCGAAACATTTTTTTTGGTTTTAAAGTTTCGTGACAAATTAAAATTAATAGTTACTGAAAAATAGGAGGGGGGGAATTTTCCTTATTCCCATGTGGATCCGCGCCTGCATTAACCGACGTTGAATGTAACAAACAAAACATGTAATTTAGGTACATTCTTAGGATATGCTAACTAGTTCAACGTGTGACCTTTACGCCAAAGTAACAAGCCGCGATCTGGGCACCAAAATACGCCTCTTGTCCGTGGAATTGATCATGAATTCATCCAAAAACTTGCCATTTTATTGATTTATAGAATAGTAATAATAAATAGCAATATGTTACCATAAATGCCTAAAAAATATTTTTGTTCATTATTATTCATTTTGTTCACATTAAACATTAATTCAATATTTAATCATTAATTAATACAATTCTTGGCAACAGTTACACTTCATTGATTTATGTTCATTAATATTAAACTGTAAACGAATTAAAAATAACTCTTTCTTCGTATTTTTTTTTCTGAAAGACGTTTTGTGGCACCTAAATCGGTACAATATGGAGTTTTTGCACGCCATAGCGGACAGCACTATCGATCTTCTGCGCATGGGAAGTTCAACTTTTGCGTCACTTTTGTGCATCTGCGCATGCGTAGAAGATAGTGCTGTCCGCTATGGCGTGCAAAAATTCTCTAGTATTTCAATAAAATCGATATTCTCCTATCCTCGGTGATGTTGGATCTTCCCTTCTTAATATGGAAATGGAAAGGGAAGAGGGTGGAATTTAATATGCGAGAGTTCTCACACGGGTACGCTAGTGGTTAATATTTACAAAAGCGGCAATTTGTTCACATTATTATATTTATGAGTACATGTACTTTAAAAAATGTCATGTAAAGTTTCTCAAAAACTCAACCGTTTTCTGTGAAAACTGTATCAAAATTCCGCATTTTCAGAAACGCTCAAACGCCATTTTCTCATTGAAGGCTCCAATTTTTTTCTTCAAACTTTTCGAACGGTGCTAATTGAACTCTTTAATATTTCGTACAGTTCATTTTGTTTGTTTGTTGTTTTTTTCAAAATTTACACAAACGTAATTTTTTTGAAAGATCTCTCACACCGTTAATCCAGGAATTTTTAAACACTATTGTATTTTTGAATTATGGTGCTTGAAATGGCTTCTAATAAAGTTTTTCGAAAACTCAAAATTGTTCTTTGAAAAGGAGCTTCAAATTTTACATTTACAGTAGCGTTTAACGGCATTTTCTCAAAAACGGCTTCAAATTTTTGAAAGAAAATTGTCATTTAGGATGTTTTATTGTTCTTTGACATTCTTAAGAATATTTCCTTTCTACTATTAAGAAACCGAAAACTTAAGAAAATGTAAAAAAAATATACTTTAGACGGCGATGGATAGCAGCTGGTAAGAGTATGTGGCAAGTCCGAATAGCTAGCCGGGACCAAATGAAATAGAAAACTAGTACGGGAAAGTCTGTGCCATTCTGTAGCACCACTAGTTTTAAATACTTCAGGCGTAACATTAAGTATTAATAGCATAATTACTTAATAAATAATAGTAAATAGAACTTATAGCGTACTAAATGTAGACTTTCTCACACCGTGAATTTAGCATTGTGGTTAGCGTGGTGGCTCGATATTCGAAGCACCTCAAATTCCAATTTTAGTTTTGTTTTTCATTTAACATTTTGTACGAATAAGACAAAATACATTTAATTCAATGGCAGAAAGCAATCTCCATTTAAAGTTTTGGTTTTTCAATAAAGATATATATTTTTTCGCAATTCTTACGCTTCGTTTGGTTAGGAGTTTTTTAAGAGATAGCTGATGTGTTAATAGTATATCAGGTACTGTATTATATTACGAAACCGTTTTCGATAATACGAGAAAATGCTGTTGTAGCGCCTTCACTTTTGGTAATGTTGGAAATTTTTCGGTCTCCCTCTCGGTTTAAAATGTGAAAAACACTGAGTGGTAAACATTTTCAAAGCGACTGGAGACATTATCCGGCTTTACGCGCGGCTTCTGCTTGCGCAGAAGTGCTAACGAGGCGGTTGAAGGACGAGTCCTCGGTCGTAGGCCATCTCCCCACGCCGCTCTAGGTGCCGAATTCATGGATTACATTTACTATCCTTACGTGACAGATTCGTAGTCGCAGTCTTTATCAGTCCCTCACTTCGACTTATGTGCATCCTAGACTGTCAAATGCTTTAGAGCCCTTTTTAATTTGCTTTTTTAGCATAAAACTTATTTACAATATTTTGAATAAAAAATGTACGATGTTTGTAACTGTTACATATATTAATTGACATATGCATTTTTATAACAAACATTTTTAGTTTAATAGATTATAAATATAAGAAAACTATTAAAGAATTTCTATATTTCAGTAAGTTGAATTTCTAAATTGAGTATATTTCAGGGGTGTTCAAACTTTTTTCGTCCATAGTTCCCTTGGCCTAAACGAAACTTCCCGCGGCTCCCCTGGTAACAATAAATTTCAAATATAAGGGTTAACATAGACATACTACAGATTCAATACAAATGAGTAAGGGATAAAAAGCTATATTATTTCTTCATTCTATTAAGAGTAGCATGGGGCAAAAGACTGCATGGGGCTTTTTCGAGGATTGAAGTTGCACGCTGCAATATAAATTGGAAGATGTCATAGATGATGTTAAGTGAGGAGAGTTTGGTTAGCTTCTGTGCAAATTCCGCAGCGACAAGGATGTGAGATATAATTTCAACGTATTTGATGTAATTTTGCAAGATATTGGAAACATGTTTACGCCGTTAATAGCACAGTAAGTAAAATCTACAATAAAGAGAATGGTTATTTGGAACGTGACCTACACAACGCACTAGTAAATAGTTCCGTAGAAGCCAAGCAGAAGGCAGCACAAATTAAAATATTTTATTTTGACAGTTGGGGCAAAGGTCCGCATTCATGTCGGAGCAAGAGTGGTGGTGAGGATTTCGCCCCACCAATTACAGCGCATGTTGAAATTTACCCAGAAAGGGTCATCACTCAATTCCAAGTAGCGGAACTGTTTGGTGAATCGTTCATGAAAAATTGTACGATTGAAAAGGATGCGAAAGATTTTGAAGTCTGTGGTATTGTACCCATTTACAAATTGAAATTTGGAGAGAAAGTCTTCCTTCCTTCACAGGTCACAAACCTGAGACCCATTTCTCCCGCTACACTGACAGACGAGTTGGAATTAAATGAAGATCCTAAAGTAGGTATCTATGTGATCAAACCATAAATAGGAGTCATCGTCGTCTGTATTGAGAAATGTTGCAATACCTCCGAAAGAATGTAATTCCCCAAATTGTGAAACGTCAGAGAATCGCGGTAAACAACATTACTCGTCATTGGTCATTATGTCCATCCGAAAGACAGGATTGAATAGAAAACGAATGCGGCGAGGAAAGACGTCCCTATATTGACTTCGTCTCCTCACAAGACTGCACTAGACCGGAAATGCTAATCATCAGACCGGAAATGCTAATAAGAAATCGCAAATATCGCTTATTTGAACCTCCACAAATAAGAAGGAAAGGGAAATAAACCAATACTTCGATAGATTTATGCGTTACTTGTGACATGGAAAATGCACTTCCTATGAGGGAGGGCAATTTCTGTTTGTTTTGCGTAAGAATTAATGCATACAGTATATACTTTGAATTTACTATGAGATTTAATTTTTATCAAAATATAATTTGCAAATGAAAATTTTATTATGGCCCTTTAGAATCTATTTTTCACATTTAATCATTTCCTGATAAAGCTCATGTTACATTAATTTAATGCGTTTCAGATTTGTAAAAATTGTTAATGTATTTCTAAGGAAGTTTAGATGTTTTGTATATACGGACTTTTGCCCCATTTGTTTGGGATTTTTGCCCAACAGGTGGAACACTAACTTCTTTAATGTTTTTTTTAGACATCACATTTAAAGATACGCCATTCTTGTTTGGACTGTTTATTCTTCATGCACTAAGCTTAGATCTATGTAAAAACCGAATCAATATAACGTGGAAACTCTCTTTTTATAGAAAGTGCGGACTTTTACCCCACGTTACCCTTGATATTAAAATAAACACATAAAACATTTTATTCAAGTTTTAATTTTATGACAAAATTCTTCTAAAATTAATCGGCAGAATGAGATTGCTCCTTCATCAATAATTATTCAAATCTGGGTACAATATTTGAAACTGCGACTCGCCATTCTATTTCGACGTTCGATTTTGATCTCAACAGGTTGGACACAGCTCGCGTGAGCACGGGGACGCTTGATCTGCGTGAGGAGAAAGGTTAAATATCTTCGGCCGCTAAGCGCGCTAGGGATGTACTACGTCGATGCTACAGGAGCCACTGAAGCTTGTTAGTAAACGATTTTCCAGATTCGATAATTAATCCACAATTGGTCAAATAAAACCTGTATACTACAAATAACATGTAGTATGATAGTACCCCATTATTTTGTGAACATTAATGACACAAGGATTAAAGTAAATCAAATCTAAAGTTCCTTTTTAATAAATCACCGCGACGCCCCTACCATATGGCGCGACGTACAGTTTGAAAACTCTTGGTATATTCTACAATTAAGTTATTAGTTACATTTTCTTACAAAAAATATGGATATTAAAGTCAAAATAACATTTCGGTGTTATTTATACAATATGCGTTGCCATACGGAATCATTTTCTCGCTTTAGTCTCGGCAAATTTCATAACAGTGTCTTTAAACTCTACACATTCCAAAATGGCATTTTCTATGTATAACAGAGATAATGCATTCAATGCATCTTGTTTAAAACTCAATCTCAGTTTTTTTTACTCGCTTCAAACAGAGAAAGATCGTTCGCCATTTGTATTAGTCACAGACACCAATAAATAGAATCTGAAAATAATCTCGACATTTGGAAATATGTCTTGAATCTCTTTAATAAAGAATGTACTGTTTCTAAAACTGCAGACTTACAAATTTTCTTCCGCAATCTTGATGTTCGGAACTATTATGCTGAGAAATGCTGTTGCTATTTTTACAGTCGTTAAGCCCTGTTGTAGCGAGCAAAGTAGTTCACCATATAAATTACAAGGAGCTCAAAAGACACGTCCTGTAATGGCGAATATACTAACCATAACATTTTAATAACTTCAGCATTTACCATTGTTTTTTAGAAATATGATTTTGACAAATATCGACTTTGATCTGGATAATTCCTTTTAGAGTTACAAAAATAGGTGCCATAATTTCGCTTAAATCCATTTTTGGCTACCATTCTCTAAATACATCGTCAACGTTCCACTGTACTGGGTCGTTTCGAACTTGTAATATGTTATTATATCTGTTGTTGACGCTTGTTGCATGTATTATCCGGGGGTTCCGCTGGTAGTATGCTCGAAGAATGGACGACGTTAGATTCGTATCAGCGGGAGATTTCTGAGTGATTGCTGACGCGAAGAAGCCCATTTTAAGTGTCTTCTTTATGACCTCATTTTCCCACTCTGGTTCTTCTTTTTCTTTCTTCCTATTCTCCGCACCACTCGGTTTATTTGCAACCGTACCAATACCATCACTCATACTTTCTTCCTACAAAGCAAAATGAACACGAAAAACACTGTATTCTTACATAAAACTATGTTTGTTGCAAACAATTATATTGAAGTTTTTCATTAAATAGAACACATTTTTATAAAAATCAACATATATAAAATTACACAAAACAAAGAATACATACCACACTCTACTGCTTTGCATGCTTGGTTCCGAATAAGACCAACCCTTTTGCCGAAATAATACACGACCATCTGTTACGTGATTGGTTATTTTCAAATTAGGAACCAGCCTTAACGTTAGTCTAGAGTGTAAATACATGAACAAAATTATAACTAATATAATCTTTTGTCTATTAAACTCCAAATTATTAATATCTAATATAATATTTCAAGGTTATGTGAAAGTACACGCAAACTCAAAAAAAAATCAAGAATAAGTTTGTTTCTGAATTCTAATTGTTCAATATTAATTATAACGTAAGTCAATTTAAAGTTTCCCAGAAATTTGGCCATGAAACCATCTCCTGAGTCGCATTGGAGTTCTTGAATATTTTTGTGTCAACATGATTAGAGTTCTTGGTTCTTCTTGTTTTCGGCAATTGGTTCACTTACAGCTTGGAGAAAACATAGCTGCAGAAACTTTGTCTTTTCCAGGTTTCAAAAAGAACAGGTTTTCATGCTGGCAGAGGCCTATCAAAATGACCAATAGATCCACATTCTCACCATCTACTATTATAGTCTCATCAGTTGCAGCTAAGGACAAAGCTGTGTCGACTATCAAGGTGTCTACGTCTTCCCTCGCTTCCATGCATGTCATTCCCGCTGAAGAAAACATTGCAATCAGCACTGCTATAAATCGACGTTTGTTGTGATGATTAGCAAGAAAATTTTCTTTTGACGTTGGCGCCATTGTTTCGTCAAACAGAATGTCACTGAAGCAAGTTTTCTAGATCTTTTAATTCGCTCTGTACTTTTTGTACCCCCTTTCTCACCATCATCGTAGCCATAAAAAACACCTCAGGTTGCAATTGATATTTTGATTTCACATATTTAATAATTATCACAAACACAAGACAATGATTGATTCTTACTCCAAGGAAGCCTATACAATAAAAATCCTCCGTCGATGACTTATTCAACTTGGCCTGTACTGAATTTGGATTCTGTGGTTTGAATGCTTTAAAGAGAGTTGACTTTGTTCCTTTTCTTAAACCATTGTCGAATAATCACAAGGAATATGGGCCTAAATCATAGCTCAAACACTCTTCAAGCTGGTCATCCGTATTCTTAGCGCTGGTAATTCTTTGACAGAGAGCAGTTGGATTGACAGGAATTAACTCGTCTATTCGTATTACAGTCAGACGTCATTACAGCAAGAGGCTGTACGCTGCAACTCCGCTTGAATTTTACAGTTGCGAAGTCACCATCGATAATTCTATTGATGCCCTTATTATCCAAATCCCAAGCCTTATGGTTGTTAATTCTATCGTCGGCAACAATACCAGTGCTTGTTGAAAATAGGTCAGGGGTTTCTGGGAAGGGAAAATGCTGCAGTAACCATTAACACATTTTGGCTCCATCCTTGATGTCTCGTTCTACTCTGGAGTCCTTCAAACCGATGTGCTGTTCAGAAGAGTGAAATGTAACATCAGAATAATTTTCACTCTGTTCACAGACATGTTGTACAGACGTCATTCCCATTGTCCATCTTGCCAACTTTCCCCTACCTCACGACCATGTGTAAGTCCAACATGAGTCATGTGCTTCATGAGAAATTGTTCAATGGCCACCAGTGGCGTAGCCTGAGTTTTGGTTTAGGGTATGTAACTCGAGAAATGAGAAAATAACGTACTCCATGTACTTCATGCACCTCACGTACTTCATGTAGTTTACTGGTTGGAAGTTAGAAAAAGTTGACTTAAGTTCACGACCTTACAAAATATAAATGTGTGTTCACATACTTTAATAATAAGAGCACTATCAAACCCAAAACCATTTTCAAAATTGTCCAATTCATATCATTTCGAACCCTTTAGAATTGGCATAATTTATAAAATGAAAAGTAATGATCTACAATAAAAATATAAAACGAAAGAGAAAATCAATCAATTTACAGACACGTAATGAAAAACAGGTGACAGTTGTCCATTGCTGCTTACATCAAGAGTTTCATCTAGTATCGAGGGGACAAAAGAGGCTTTAGAAAATTCATTTTTAATTTCATGGGGCATTACCATACTCACACTTAAAATCCAATTAATTTGAATTTCTGTTGAGATTGCATGAACACTGGAATTTTCCATTTAATCCTTGTCAGTTTTATCATATTTCATTATTACACTTATATATTCCACGAAATTTTCTCTATTTGATGATCCCCTATTTTCATTATGGCTACAAAATACAAGCCCTTGTCTCCCAAAAAAGCATACAACTTGAATTAAGTGTGACAGAATTTCCCTATTATCCCTTATCAGTGTTGTATTGCTCAACATAGCCCGCGTTGGCTGTTTAAATAAAATTATATCCTCTCATTTTTTAAAAATATTTTTAACAGTTTCTCACGTACCATAATTTGTCCACGGAACAAAAATACGACTCCATAATTAAGTAGGCAGTTTGGATCGCGTTGTGCTCGCCATTCCAGGGCACAGATGTGTATTGCACAGTCACATACCCTCGTGCATTCAACCAGCACAATCCCTAACCTAAAATGGATACAAATATATAGTTGCTAAATGCATTAAAACACGGTAATAATACGACAATGTTCATTAATTAATCTCGTGCTCTTCCAAACACCGAAGAGAACAATAAAGTTTCCTAAAACGACCGGTTTTTCGTGGGCACCTTGGATGTAATGGGTCATTGTGCATCTGATTCACAGCGCAGGCAAGGCGGCATTTCAGACAGATTCGTTCATCCTTGTGAAGAATCGAATTCTCAACGGCGCGATGTTTGAAATATAACGAAATATTTTGTAGTAGAAAAAGAAAATTACAAATGGACAATTTTTAATTGTTCATCCTTGTGAAGAATCGAATTCTCAACAGCGCTATGTTTGAAATATAATGAAATATTTTGTAGTAGAAAAAGAATATAACAAATGGATAATTTTTAATCATTTTAAAATACAAATAGCTGATATTGTCAGGGTATGTAACACATCATCCACATCCATGGACGCTACGCCCCTGATGGCCACCATCTACCACATGTTCAGAAATAATACAATACACAATGCCGAGAGTAATAAAATTCCATTTCTCTATTTCTACGTAACAGATGACGATGAAAAGCCAGGGCCGTCAAACAAAAAGATGCGTCGATGAAGGTGAGGTGCATTGGGTTCGAAAATATTTAATTTTCGTTTTACCTTGTTTATTACCAACTTTGCTTTTTTCAGTTTGAGTGATTCAACAGATTTAGTAACAGGCAACTATATTGCTTGCAAGGGTAAGTGAGGTGCCATTCTCACAGTAACATCCAAGTATTTTTTGCCTTTGGGTTCGACGCGCGGTAGCGGCGGAACTGTTTATCAGACAAAGAACCTCTAAGTCCTAAAGTGTAAACAATTGCATAATCTTTCATTTCATAGAAGGTCAATATTTACGAAAACTGCGTAGTTTCTGAGCTACATTGTGATAAAATGCGACGAATCCCATTTTCACAATTTTCTTCATAAAAACACGAAAATTCACGTTGCTCTAGTGGCTAAATGGTACGTTGGAGAAAAAAGTCCTTAAGACATTAAATGTACGCAATTTTATCTTCTTTAATTTTATGTATGGCCTTTATTTACGAAAAGTGGATGGTTTTCGAGTTATGTTGAAAAAACTGAAAAATGTCGAATTTTTAGCATTTTTTTGCAACAAAAAAACGTGTTTCTGGGCAAAATTTTTGTTAACAAACGTGATATTCGTGTTCAGCGACTCCAAAAATATATAGGATCCAAAAATCAAAACCACACCAAAACTTTCCCCTATTTTCTACCTTTTGACTAGACTAACTACTCTTTCGCGTAAGGTAAGTCACCCCTCCATTAAAGGATCCTCATTCACATCTCCTACTTCACATAAGTGTTTCCTTAAGAGATCGGAAACGTAGCAACGTGTTAACTGAATTATCTATTTCGCGATCACGAAGTGTAAACACTCAAAAGGTTTCCTATAAGCAGCGTCTAATTTGAGTTGCGCGCCGGCTTAGGTGACTCGAGCATTAGTTGCTGTCTCTGCAGTGCCTCTGACCGGGAGGTCCAAGGGTTCCACTCCCGACGGTGCAGGATTTGCACTTTAGCTACATAACTGTCTGAAGGAGAATTCTAGCAGCCGGCTGCGGTATTTTCCGTGGTTTCTTTGATCACCACCAGGCAAATACCGGAGCAGTAGCCTGTCATATGGACCACTGACCGCGCGCGATCTTTCCCTCTCCTCACCCCTTACTTACACTTACACGCACTACACTACCATACAAGCCGGGAGCTTCGAGCTTGTCCCGGCTGGGGAACTGCCCCGCTGGCGGGAGACATCTGGTTGGGGAAAACTCCGCTAGCCAACGTGTAGGTCGGCGCCCGATCTCGCTATCCAGCTAGGGTAAGATCACCACTTCCCGCAATAAAATGCACTTCACTTACGGGACTAATGGCCTTAGTCACTGACACGCCAATAAATCAACCAAGTTGCGCGCTTTCGAAATCGTAACATTGCACTTCCGAAGGATTGTTTACATTTATGATATACCTTTTCGTAGTACGAATGATATGTTACGCTTATAACTCAAAATATGATGTGAAATTGTTGTCATTATTTTCCATATAAGTGAGCGTCTCGTGAGAGCATAACCTTGACCGGTGGCGCCGCTTGTGCAGGACAGTCGGGAGGCGCACGGGCGAGCCTCCTCTTCCCACACCTACCGCATATTACTACACAACTTACGGAGGGGTACGCAAATGTTAGCTTACCCCTCAGTAACTGTGAAGTGATGGAGGAATGGATGTACGATATCGCAGGTTACTGACAATTTTAAAGAACAATCAAGAGTTACAGAAAAAAATTCAGAAACAAGTTTACTAGTAAATGGATAGCAACTGTTATGCAACCTGCCACGCATTCTTACCGACCACTGTGTAGGTGATGCATGCAACCCAAAAATACGATTGAGACCGACGCCAATGGACCGTCTATGAAAGCATGAAGAAAGAATTCCTCATAGATTCGCAAACGTTTGGTCGACAACCATGTTTCCCACCTAGTAACATTCAATTCCGTTTCTAATTAGTGGTGGCTCCACTTCTGCAGACGCAGCAGCTGCTCATCACAGGACCTCAGCGATATAATAAATTCAGCTCAGCGTTTTGAATTGCTCTCTGCCCCTGGCATCCTGTTGACGCAACCCACTTGGCGTCTACATGTAAACACTCCTTGTTGCTTCAAATTCTGCAATGGAGATGGTTGAGACATTGAGAAGAAAAGGAGTATAGGACTAGTGAGAAGAAAGCAGCAGAAGGTAGAGAAGAATAAACAGAAGGCCAAGACAAAAATGAGGAGAGAGATATAACTGGTAGCCAACGAATCACGAATAATGTACATTCATATTTCTCACGTAAGAAGTCCCGATACAGCTCGTTCAAATAACAAATCATATTTTGTTGAAAATATTGTGTTTATAAGAAAAATGGCCGATATAAGATTTAATCGCTTCTCCTTAATTAAGTTCTAATGAACCGGAGGAGAATACAGGAAGTATTTTGAGGTAGAGGTGGGAGCAATTTCAGTTCAATACTCCAAATATTTCTGAAATAATAAACATGTTTTTTTTTACGTTAGGCAGTTAAAAATACTCCTTGTGTGAATGTATGCGATCGGTATGTGGAAAATGTTTTGAGTAAATTGAGTAAAATCACCATAACAATTTGACTTGGAGGGGAGACGCAGTTAGGGGGGGGGGGGGGCTCTTGGATCCGCTACCACGATGAACGTACTAAATCTGTACTTATGCTACGCGCACTTGACACAGATCCCAGGTGGTCTATTGGAACCGTTCCAAAATTGCAAGATTATACGGTTTACTCAGCAAATGATACATCCTAGAGTTCGAAGTCCCGAAAGAATAGGAAGTTAGCGATTATGTGAAAGACACATTTGAAACATCCGTTTCAATACTGTCAACAAATAACATTACACTCATTATTAGTCATTGTTTCAATGCAGTTGAAGTTGGACAGTTATTTCCTAAGAAAACATTTTTCAGAAGCTGATTTTTGTGAGCTCCTGAATCATATTTTACAAATTGTTATAGGTGACAACAACGGCGAAGTGGGAAAAATCATTAGGGGCCGTCCATAAATTACGTAACGCAAATTTCAATACCCCCTAACCCTTGTAACGCTGCCTCAGACCCCCTCCCTCCCCCTTTAGCGTTACGTAATTTATGGATAACCCTTTATTACATGTAAGCAGAGCATTAGCAATTTTCTCCACGAGGGAAAGATCAACCTGGTTCAAATCGGGAGGAGGGCTCTCACAACAACACAGGCCAACGACCAAAAAACGTTTTGTGTGTTCACCTAATTCTTATCCTTTTAAGTGTGCCGATTTCAAAAATAATATTAAAAATGCCTTGTCACCCACCATTTGTTCACATTTTCTCCGTGTAGCTACGCAAATGCTGCACTGAATATCTAGAAATTTATGAGATACAGGAAGTTATAAATTCCCATATTCACTATGTGAATGGGATAGTGGGGCATGAGATTAGCGTTAGTCTAGAAAGAATTGGCCTGTAAGAAAATCTTTAAATCCAGGGGAAAAGAACATTCTCCGGGAACATCTGGTAGATCAACACGAGATTCTGTGCTTCCATTGCACATAAAACTAGGTCTTATGAAACAATTACCTTACCTAAAGATGAGCAGTGTTTCCAGTACGTTTGGGAAAAGTTTACGCATTTGTCTGAAGCAAAATTATTAAAAGAGGGTATCTTCAATGAGACATATTAGAAAAGTGATATCACTACAAATGGCAGTAAATGAACATGAAGCATAGAGTGCTTTTAAGCACGTTGCTAATAAGTTCCTAGCCAACAAAAACCCCAAGCCATATCACGTTGCTAATATGTTCCTAGCCAACAAAGACCCAGCCTATCAAGCAATTGTTGCCAATATGCTGAATGCTTTCAAGAAATTGAGATGTTTAATGAGCATCAAGGTTTACTTTTGAAACAATCATTTACAATTTTTTTCTGGACGATTTACGTGATGTAAGTGAAGAACAAGGTGAGAGTTTTCATTAAGATCTGAAAGTGATGAAAAAACGTTATCAATTTGGAACACCAACATGATGGGAGATCACCAACATGATGTTGGTCACTTCACCGAGAGAGTCAGCAAACGACGCAGAGAAGAACAAGCTATATCGGGGGCTTTAAAAAAAAGAGACAGAGAAATATACGTCAACAGGCACGTACAGACTATGTAGAATTTAATATTAAGAACATAAAGCCATCTATGTTTAAATAAAGTCCTTTTGGTATTTTATAGGTCGTTTATTTTCATTTTGTTTGCAAATATAGCACATTTTCCCATATCTTAATTATACAGAGGTGCACAAGCGCCCCATTTGAGCCCCTTCTTGGGGCGCCGGGCAGCTCGCCTCGTGGCGTCCCACGAGAACCAGGAAAGTCGGCGTAGTCCCCGACGGCCGAGCTGTCTCTTCACTTTCACTGATCAGAATCGTCGGTTCAATGCTAAGTGCTAGCACGAATTTTTATTCACGGAGAGAAATGGAGCAACGTGTCTCGTATGTCAGAAGATGGTGTCGGAGAAAAAGTAACAGCAAAAACTGAAAGCAACATTTTAAAAAAGTATGGTCAACTGTATTACAACCACATATTTCTGAACTAAATTATTTATGAAGTGTGTATTATTATTACAATGAGAAATGGTTATATTTTCTGTTCTTGTAATTTATATTAGGAAAACCCTGCAGACGTTATTCTGCCCTTCATCTCCTTCTTCTCCCATCACCCTCTCACTGTCTCTCCCTCCTTCAACCTGGCCCTCTCTGCCGCTCTGTCCTTCTTATTCGCATTTAATTACAGATTCTGCACATCTCTGAGCAGGTTAGGTAATATCGGGAAGCGCCGGACCAGCAAAAATGTAATAGAATGTTCCAGGTTTCATCCTGTAGACTACGGTGTGAGAAACGTTTCTTTGAGGCCTTTGGCCCCAAAATTTTAGTTTTTAAGGCCATAGAACGCATCATTTAGGAGTTATTTAACTATATAGATTCAAAATCCTACCGAATGTGATGCGGGTTGCATTTGACGTAAATATTTAGCTTTGTTCTACAGCGCCATGTAGTGGAGTTACAACAGATTTAACAGCACATGAACCTTTTCAGTGAAAAAACACGTAGAAGTGCCAACTTCCATGGAGATTGGTCTCACGGTGTCGGAGTTTAGCTCTTATATAAACAAATATTTTCAAAATCAGTTGCAACAGTAAAGATTGTCCGTGAAATGTGTGGAAGTTGTCGAGCAACTTATTCTGAAATAATATATATACAAAACCTCCTCTCTCCAGAAACTACAGCCGTTATTTCAAGTTTTAGTTCAACATAATTCAACGCATTTCCGTCTTAAGAGTCGCAGGGCTTTCCTCCCACCGAGGGTTCGGGCAGCGGCCACTTGCCCCAAAGGTGAAAGTCTTTCATTTGAAGCCGGTGGGGCGCGGAAGGGCTGCCATGGCCGTCGTGGGGCGCGTTGCTGGGGTCCTTGTGCAAGCCTGTCTTAATATAACAAATTCTGAATAAACTGTGGGTAATGGAACGAAATAGAGTTCGGAAGCGGATTCAGCACCCAAAACACTACAAAAATCGGCTGTTATGATTTAAAAAGATTTTTGAAACCCTTTTTTTGTCAGCCAGTGCAATTATACATAAATCCCAAAAAGTTTGGAAATCATAAATTAGGCACGAATTAAATGCTTCTGAAAGAGGCAAATCAATACTTTCCCAGTATGAGACACCAAATTCTCTACGGGCTGACTATCTCCAGCATCCCACCTCCTTAATTCGCACACTGGTTAAGGAAATTAGGGCCACGGGTGGACATGTATTTCGTTCGAAATTTATTAGAAGCACACAAGCAAATTAATCGCATACACTTATTAAAATATAAAAACACCTCTCGTGTATTGCATTTCATAAGTATTTCCGAAGAACATAACTACAATCTTTAACTACTTAAATTATACTTTTGTACTTCATTTCGGTATAGATGTACCGGTTTTGGAACAGTGAACACTTGACTTTTCTCTACATGTCCACACTGAACTAACTTCGAAATTGGAATTGCTTACTCAAAAAATATTTAGAAAAGTAGTCACCTCACAAAATGTGTTATACCGAGAAGGAATATTTATTTGGAATAGAACAATTCGTTTTACGAGATTCATTGAGAGAAAATGCCACAATCATTGGTAATAAATTAAATGAAACAAATTAATAGCAAGTCGATGTTTTCCGACACAAAATTCAAACTACAAATAAATCTCAGCAGATTTTTACTTTCTCATAAAAGTAGTACAGAGAAAGTAATATGTTACAGAAAAAAGTGCCGATTTCTCGACAGCAAAACTACATATAGGTCCCTGATACCAAAAAATTGGATGTCTTACTCCTGTATGCAGTAAATGATTTTCTCGAATACGTAGTGTAATCCATACTTTCTGAATCCTACATACTAGAAACATGGTTTTCAGTAAAACAGCTGTCTGTGAACATTAGCGCCTAAACCATTCAGAGGGATATCCCCCAAAAGATCAATCCTCGATCGATAAAGCCGCACTGAAGGGCCCAGCGAATTTTATATTTTAATTTGACATTTTTCTCGAATACAGTAATGTATCATTTTTCCGATAACGCTGGTCTGACGCGTAACTGGAAAAATTATGAACATTTTAAAAAAAATACGTAAATAAAATTTTCTCAAAATAGTCTTCAACTTTTTCTTTAAACTTTTGTTAGGAATAGAGCACAATATAACACTGAATCACAAGTGACATTTTTATTGAAACTTCTGATGTTTCACCAATTATACATATGTAATTTTTTTAAATTACTTCTAATTTCTTTAATATTTATATTACAGGTGTATTTTCAAATTCAATGGATTTGTCAACACAAATGTCCGCAATGATCTTGACCCAGGTTCTCAAAATGCGTTTGTAAATGAGCTTAAAAAAGCTCATTTCCTGAAAAGCTCAAAGATTTTCCCCATTCCATATTTTTCTTCACAAACTTCCGTATCAAAAGACAGTTTGCTCCATGGGTTCTCTGTGGTTTGCTCTTATGAAGGCCTTCTTTCAATTAAATTATTAGGCTACACAACTTGAGGCATGAAAAAACGTACATAATTTTTTATAACAATTTCCTCAATACGGTACAGTAACGAAAACCTTTGTGTGAAACTATGTAAATACCTTATTCTACAACACTTTCTGTGACGTTAATTCTGACACTGAGAACATCGTTCAATGCTGAAAGCGATGTTGACACATTAAAACCGAAGTAACCTTGTTTACATTAACCACGAAATCAATGTCAAATGTCATTCAGATGGTACATTAGTGTTACCAAGTTATGTACCATGTACGCATGGAGGCTATTTTATTTAAATTACCTTCTAGACGTTTACAAAGAGCGTGATTAACTCAGCCAGCTCAGCCCTAGGGGCTCGAGGTTGATGCGCCCCAGTAAGCGGAAACGAAGACTGGGTCGAAACCCGCGATAGGTATGAATGTTTCCAGTTGTTTGTGGCTTAGGGACATTCGCAGTTCCTCGGGTATCACATAAATACCCTATTCTTCCTATAATCCCATGCCTTCGCCTCCGTTCTCTCTGATGAGGTCTATGTGCAATCTGCGTAATTCGCTCCACACAACCAGAATAGTAGTACACGCAACAAGACGGGGTCACGGCTACCAGGAGCACATAGTATACAATGATACCGAAAAGATAGCCTTGACAGGTAAGAAAGAACTCGTATAATTACGAGAAAATTGTGTGTCATTTTGTAGCACCACTAGTTTAAATTTAACACATCACCCGAGTGATTTACATATTGTGAAATGTGTGTGACAACGCCATTTATTTTTGGTAAATTTATTGTATTTATGATGCCTTCCAGTGTAAAATACATTGTTAAAGGTTTGTAATACAAAAGTATAATATTCCTATTTGCTCTACGTAATTATTTTCCATTTGGCGGAAATAAACACACTTAAATAAGGCGTGGGAAAAATTCGCACTCAATTACATAAGTTCAACCTTACAATATTGAGATTATTAAAATAACCTTATTATGTAATAAAAAAGTATTTTCGGAATTTTAATTTTCCATTTCCTGGGTCAGACTGCTCATAAAGTCAACGCGTATTATACTGCACCATGCCTGAACAATAAACAATGCTACAAAAATTACTTCTTGGAATGAAAATGGTCCCCCAGTAAAAATTTGGTTTTCATTCACGTCTACTCTCCAACATGACTAAATTACAATTTTTTGTTAAAGTAAGCTTTACAACAAAAGTTATTCCAGAATCTGAAAACAGTTTCAGGAGTAACGAAGTGACCGACAGGAAACAATTTAAAACTCCTAAAAACACTTTTTTGTCATCGTGAATCCCACGACTTTCCCATTTCATTTCAATTTGTCATCGAATTACTATCATATCACTGCTGAAAAATATTATTGTAATCACAATTTTACCAACAAAATGTTCCAACAATCGTTTCACTCCCTCAAGGCGAACTTCATTTTCGGGAATGCCGCGGCGCTAATGAAAACACCGCATTGTTTTGACAACTACTCAGCCATGCTTAGGACAGGCATCTCGTGTCAGATCAAAGTTACGGCTTCGACATTCTTTATTCAAGTCAAATGCACGCGTCTGGTCACAAACAGAAGGTCTAATAACCTATCCTATCAATAGGCTTACCTCTTTCACTATATTTCGAAGGAAATATGAAGAAGAATACGAAGGAGGAGGAAACTGTGTCACAGTAGACGCCATGACGCCACACTACCACTCTTACAACACACAAGTAATAACTGCAGCAACAACCACCAGGTGCACGTTCTCCAGTATGACCAACCAGGACGTCACAACAACAGCATCCGATCTCGAATTGGAAGATTGTTTACACTCCGTCATTCTTATTTTTAAGATTTCAATTTTCGGAATGCTACATAATTGGAATATTAATCAACTATTTTTTAAAAAAAAAGATTTTTTACGATTCTTTGACTTTCAAACACATTTGAAGAACAATAAGCTTTGGGGAAACAAAATTGAAATAATTCTGAAAATGCATTGAATTAGCACATACTAGTATAAATAACTTTCTCTTTATTTCAAAACTTAAATTAACGTGTTGAACACTTGAGTAAAATTATAAATGTACAGTAGTTATAAAAATACAACTTCTCTCAACTCTTTCTTAACTTTCGTTCAGAATAAATAATTTTTAACACATAATTAAATATTTCAATTTCTAAATCTATCACACTGCTTTCACATATAACTTTTGTATGATTGACTATTTCCAGAAGTTTGTTGGCAATTCCACAATTCTTCATAACAAGCTTAGCTTTTTGGTTGTTAGCTACTAATGCCCAAACCATTTGTACAACAGTATTCTTTTCTTTATCAGTTCCATCTGTTAGTTTCTTGCTAAGCAAATGCAAATAGACAGCTGTAAATATAATTGATAAATTTGAAAAATATGAACTACATGAAACAACAATGAAGTGTTAACAATAGGATAAACCCTTGTACCTGGAGCCAGTAGTGACTGACAAAAAATTGGCAGAGAAAAAAATTCCATTATACGTGTTACATGGTATCAACACTGTCTTTCATTTGTAAATTGTTTATGTACATTGTTTAATAACTTTTTATCAAACTTTTACAATGAAATATGAAATGAAATATTATGAAACAATTACCATGATCAATACATAATTGGAGTTTCCCTTAGAACCCCCCCAAAAACATGAAAATTGTCTTCAATGACGTAAGAAAACATACCAATAAACATAAGTGGCCCAAAATACAAGGGTATCTTCTATATCTACAATGCCCCACATTCAACCAACAGAAAATATACTTGGAGGAGAAACACTTCAAGGAAAGACTTCACTACACATACCATCTTATCTATCCATCTTATCCAGAAAAATAAAAGTAAAATCAATTTAGTCAATTCAATAAATATTTTTCAAGAATTATAAAAATTATATAAATTGATAATGTATGAGTTTCACAATTGCTAATGATCTTTATGTTAATATGACTCCAAAATTATATTACTCTAAAAACTATGATTTCTCATATGATTAACATACAACCACTTACTTGATGATAACAATCTTGGTCGATTAAGATGATGAAATGTTACATTACGAAGTACAGCAAGAGCAGAGTGTTGTATTAAAGGCCTTGAACTGTCTGTCATTGCAATAATAATATCTAACGCTTCTGGTATCTGAAAAATACAAGAATATGTTCTACCTTCATTCTTGAAAAATCACAATCAGAAATTTGGTAAAAGCTTAACCTTTGGAAGTCCAAGTTGTCCCTCTAAGTGAAATGTACAGTCAATTAAAAAGGGTAACCATAACATCTCCACTGCTTCCCAATGTTTTTGTTTCTTGGTAGAAGAAGGATGCAATTTGTTCAAACTCTGAAATAATGCAGTCTAGACAAAAGAAATTACTTTTTATGAAATTGTTCTCAAAACTTAGAACCAAACCCATTAATTTTCAATCCAACATTGTTTGCAACCATTTACCTTAAATAATACTACTCTACATTCTTGTGAGTGGCAAGCATTCTGGAGCAAATGAAAAGCCAGTGCTAATACACTTGTGTCTCCTCCCTTGCCCTGAACCTCCAATTCTCGAAGTATTAAATTCACAATTTCATGTAACAGAGAATTAGAAGAAGGAGCTCTTCGAGCATTTACACCAAGAATTGGAGTAGTTAAAACAAGTGACTGACATGCTGTAATAAAAATAAACATGTTCATGAGCCACAATTTTTTTTCTTCGGAATCTTGAAGGATATCATAAGAAATTAGCCTGTCATACAACAGAATAAAGTTTTCTTTTTCTGAATTACCAGGTATACTGTATGTAGTAAAAGTACACAGTAACTTCAAAGTATCACTCAATAATGTAGGCAGAATGTAGCACCAAGCCCACAATTTGTGGATAGTGTCAGCTAAACCAGCACCAACTGCTGCCACTTTCACATCTGGGGCATTGTACAGAAAGTTTGTTAATAAAGAAAATAACAAATTCACTTCTTGAAAAACAGCATTAACCTGCAAAATAAGAATAAAACTTACTCAATTGCGTAAGTGAACAATACAAAAAGCTATGAACACTTAAACATGAAACTGATAAATAATATACATACTCGTTTCCTATCAGATGATTTGCGTAAATTGTCTACTGCTTCTACACTGATATGAACATGGAGTTCTTTTAACTGCACCATTATGTTTTCTAGGAGTCCTTCTTTCAATGCAATTTTTTTTTGCTTCATGTGATACTGCAAGTAAACTTGACAAAGCCCCCATAACTGCAGCTTTTGGGAAGTAAGATGGCATTTTGTTGTCCCCAGAACAGTGTCGTAAACTCTGAACTTCATATAAATGCATCAGCTGTCTACAAAGATTTGCCCCTGAATTTGATTGAAAATTTGAATCCAAAGTTTTCCCAGAGTCTCTATCAAGAATACTTTGTAAAGAAATATTTTTATGGGCATTTTTAATATCTCCTTGTTCAACATTCAACTGTAAATGAATTTATTTGAAAGTTAGAAATGAATTTAATAGAAATGGAATAACACAATTAAGAACAAAAAGTAAGGACCATAACAGTCCCAATACACTTATGATAAACTGTTCATTATCACCAATTCATGGCTTCATTGTTTGTAACAATCAAAGAGACACAGAGATACTTATCTTGACAAAGAAATGACTGAAAGAACATTTTCAGATTGTTTTCAAGGAAAAGGTAGTCTCATATTCTGATTAAACCCAAGAGATTCAGGGTTGTTCCGAAGCGATGTATTGAGAGAGAGAGAGAGAGAGAGAGAGAGAGAGAGAGAGACAGACAGACAGACAGACAGACAGAGACAGAGAAGAGAGAGGGAAAAGAAAAAGAAAAGAAAAAAGAAAGGAAAAAAAAAAACAACAACCTTTTTGACGAGAAAAAAAGAAAATAATGGGCTAACAGATAGTACAAACTCAAGAACAGGACATTAAAATGAATAAAAAGGATGAAGAGATAATCTCAGCAAAAATGATAAATGAATCAGAGAAGACAACACCAAGAAATTTCACAAGAATTTGACTATGATTTTTCAATGTAAATTGTAGAAGAAGAAAACAAAAATCAAATAAATTTGACCACAGCCATTTCTTTAATGGAATCCATAATTTGCAGTGATGCAACTCCAGTTCCATGAGAATTACAGTGCCCATATTTTAATTGTAAGTTTAATTACGGAAGAGATTTTGTTCCTTTGTTAAACCTCTTGGATAACAGATACTAGATTCTGTCATTTCAATAATTTATGTAATATTCTCATCAACATTACGGACTTCATCTGAATTCAAAATCACTCCACGTTTTGCTTTCTCTATTTCACTGATTGAGAAATATCATTTTTATTTTCAATTCCTGAATTGAGTTACTTTCTTTATTTGACCAGTTTGTAGTTGGAGGAGGGATTTCAGATCTTTCATTGGAGGGGCAAATGGAGGGAAGGAGGATTGGAGGGGCTATAATAAACACAAAAATATTTATATTAATGTTTTATGTTAATTGTGTGGCAATTATATATACTATTTTCAATTTTGTTAATTATTTTATTTATTATTTTATGTTATTTATTTATTTTATTAATTAGAACGTTATCAATGGAATGGGAAGAACTGTAAAAAATGAACAACGCATTTTTCTCAGAGAATACTATATCAAAATATTGAAAATGTTTATTATTTATTATAATCACAAATTTTTATACATAACTCTAGGATACATATTTTAAAATCTACATTAATAAATACTGTTAATGAAAATGACATCCTCTGTTTTTGGCAAGATCAGGAGTGTTTATAGTTTTAGATATAGAGAAGAAGGTGATAATATGAGCCCCCCACTTTTACTTCAAGTTTAAAAAATGAATTAAATACTTTAAGAAGACTGAAATATTACTTTAAGAATATTAAAGAACAGTAAACCTCATCCTAAATGGCAATTTTTAGCAAAATTTGGAGCTGTTTTTAAGAGAATGGCATTTAAGCGTTACTGTAAATGCGAAATTTGAAGCTCTTTTGCACAGAAAATTATTGAGTTTTCAAAAAACTTCACTGTAAGTCATTTACAGCATCTTTAATCAGAAATGCAACAGTATTTACAAATTGCTAGAAATGTGCTTATTAACAGCATGAGGGATATTTCAAAAAATTATATTTGTGTCATTTTTGAAAAAACAAAAGAATATTCAAAAATCAACTTTATGTCATATTAAACAATGCATTTAGCACTATCCATACAAAATGTTTAGAGCATTTCAAAAACTCAAAGACTTCTGTGAAAAAGAGCTTTGAATTTCGCATTATCAGTAGCGCTTAAACATTTTCTTACAAATAGCTCCAAATTTTTCAACAAAAATTTCCTTATATGACAAGGTTTTACTCTGCTTTATTTGTTTATTTTTTCTTTGTTATTTAAGGTTGCATCAACTACTAGGTCATTAGCGACTACTATTGGATTTATTGTTAAGGACAAAAACATACAATCATGCCCGAGGCAGGACTTGAACCCATGAACCCTCGGTCCGAGATCACTACGGCACTACTGCCTTAGAGATTTCAGCCACAGGACAACTCTTCTTTAATATTCATAAAGTAATATTTTGGTTATAATGTTAGGAAACAGAAAAATTGAAAAAATGTTCTTTGTATGGTGATAGATGATAGTAGCTGCAAGAGTTTGTAAGTTTGCCCAGATCAACAAAATTAGAAAAATAACTAGAACGAGTAAGTCTGTGCCATTCTGTAGCTCCACTTTCTCTCATATACATATGTATATACAGAGTAATATACACAGTATAGAGAATGTTATGTAATACTGCAGAAAATCGATTTTGATTTTCAATGGTAACTTAATATTTACGTTTTAGGATCCCCTGACACCGAAAATCCTCTTTTTTCTCCTCAAAACATCCATCTGTCTGTCTGCCCAGCCATCTGGTGAATGTGAACACCCTATGCATAAGATTTTTTCCCAACTGAATAAACCCCTATGAATCTGGACTGAGTCGAAGCTCAGCCATTTTAAAAGCCATTCACTAATTTTTGGGGTTACTTTACATGAAGCACCGGTAACATTTTCAAAATTTTCACAAAAATGGTTCCAAATATTTTCTTTAAATTTCTCGTAAGAATAGAGTAAAATTCTCTAACAAAGGTGCCCTAGAATCGATTTTCACTGATGACTGTGAATTTTCGATAATTGCAAAAGTTCAATTTTTTTGGCAACTTTCTACAGCTATAATTGAAGATAGAGATTTTTCTCCACAATTACATTCAAATAAAATTTTTCTACATAATTAGTTCTTTTGTTTAGGTCATGCACATTTTTTTTGAAAATTTTATTAGTTTTCGCACAACATTGTATCTTAAATGTGCAATATTAAAAAATATCAAAAGAAGATTTTCTCGATAATGGTTGCCTTTCAAGTTGTTAATGTTTACGTTAGAGGCAATTAGTTCATATTATTGCATTTACAAGCACATATTCTATAAATGATGTCATATAAAGTTTCTCAAAAACTCAACAGTTATCTGTACAAACAAGCTCAAATTATCCCATTTTCAGAAATACTCAAACAGCATTTTCTCAAAAATGACTCCACAATTTTTCTTCAAACTTTTTGTATGGATAATGCTATTGCACTGTTTAATGTGATATAATATTCATTTGTTGGTATTCTGTTGTTTCTTCAAATATTACACAAATGTAATTATTTTGAAATATCTCTTATCGCTGTTAACATGCACATATCCAGCGATTTGGATACATTATTTCATTTGCGAGTGGCAGTGTTTTCAAACAACTTTCAATAAAGTTATTTGAAATACCAATAGTTTTTCTGTGAAAAAAGAGTTTCAAATGTCGCATTTACAGTAATGCTTAAACAATATTTCGTAAAATGGCACCAAATGTTTTAACGAAAATTCCCATAGAGGAAGAGATTTTACTCTTCAATAATATTTTTAACGTGATTTTTCAGTTTTACCATTAGGAAACCAAGAATTTAGCAAATGTGAAAAAAATGTACTTGGGTGGTGATAAACGGCAACAGGCAAGAGGATGGGGCACAACAAAAAGCTAGCCCCAACCAAAGAAAGTAGGTACCTAACTAGTACAAAAAAGTCTGTGCCATTCTGTAGTACAATTATTTCCTTTTTGTTTGTGCCTAGAACCTTTCATGGCATCTGAAGCAAAAATAGTACAAACACAAGTTGTAGTGTATGTAATACGAGACCATTAAAGTTTTGAGGCTCATATACGCACCATTGTTTGAGGCTTATTTTACAACCATCGCCATATTAAAAATCTGCAAACTAAGACCGGTCTTTGATTCTTTCAAAATTACAGATTGCATTCACAAAAACAATGTTTAAAACGTTTCATTCGTTGAGAATTAAAACCAATCTAACTCAAACTATAATTAAAAACCAAGACTTATCTTCTAAAATTTATAGAACTGAAAAAACATGAACACCTCTGTTTCACATCAGCTCTCATTTACACACAACTGAACCACACAGCTATGATGGCAAAAGGAGTCATTCAACTAGTTGTTAAAATCGTTCCTGCTAGAATGTTTGCGATGTATGAGGAGATACCCAGGGGACTCATATACATGGTTCCTATCACCACCTTTACCTCTATCTATATCTATACCTATAACGGGAAAACACACTCTTTTTGAGAGTAAAATTCGAGTGTTATGATTCATGATTTTAGGCATGAAACTCTAATTTCTACGTAAATAACGTTTACAAGTAAAATACAGTTGAAAGGGGATTTATTAATAAGGGATATTCACAGTAACGCTGAACATCATCCTGGGCGTTTTATAATACTAATCTAAAGTTCACTAATTTATGACTGTATATTAATAGCTCAGCTTAATAAAATTATTATTATTATTATTATCATATTTCTTTTCAAAATACAGAAACAAGTAAAACTTTATCTATAAATTTAAAGATCCACAGTCCTCCCCTCGCTTCCCCTGAATCCCATTGTGTGCAGTCAACTCGAAAGATGTTAAATACTTTTAAGCTTTCATATTTCCTGATGGAATATTTTTTGGGGAATCCCAAGTTGCAAAACATTACTACATGGTTTACTGTACATTCAAGAACATATAAACTGTAATATCTCCGGAATGTGTCCTCTTCGGCAGGTGATTGAGAATTTCAGAGCATCAAAATTAATTTCAAATATCCTAATAACCTTTTTTTCCCACTTTAAAAATAAAAGAATGAACCTTTCACAATTAATTTCTTCCAAACTTAGTTCACACTCATCCATTTTAAACATTAAATTATAGTAAAAATGTATTTGATGTTAAAACAAAACAAAAAAACAAAACAAAACAAAACAAAACAACCACACACACAAATGTTAACTCCAAGTAGAGATAGCATGCATTAAATGCATAGAAAAGTTTATATTTCATGCTGCAGAATTCAACTGAAGAAAGCTAATAAAGATAGAACTGATGAATGCTAATTCACTGTTATTTAAAGAAATTGGTAAATTAAAAGATTACAAAAGAAAAGGTATTACAACAAAAAGAGAAGGTCCATGGACTTTTACAAGTCTGGGTACAGACTTAGAAACAAGAAAGAAGAGGTGACCCATTAATAGAAATGTAGTGATAAGATAAAGAAATGCAATAAAGGGACTCAACTGTCATTTCATCTTATTCTTTATATGTAAATTTACACATTCTTTTAAAATGAAAATTTACAAGTGCATACGCATGTCATTTTATTTTACTCTTACACATAATTTCTAGAAAAGAAAATACTCACTTGTTGAAACAGCGATGTCTTGGCTTCCAATAACAGTAATAGAGTGAGAGTACTTAAAGCATTGCTTCGTAAATCTGTAGAAGATTTTCCATTAATTGAATTTTCCACAGTACTCAAAAAGGCATGTGGATTACATTGGAATATAGTATTTAAAACTACTTCATAACCTTTAGGAGTCAATGAGAAAGCAGGATAACAAACGAAACACTCTACTCCATAGCCTGTTTCGCAAATGGACAAGATCTCCACGATATGTACCTAAAATAAACCGTTACTCATAAACATAAAAGTAACATTTTCATTTCTCAAATTCCATGTTTAAGAAACTTACTAAACAAAACTGGATTCAGGAGATTAAGAACTTTTTTCAAACAATCATTCATATTTAAAGTAAGGGAAAGGCAGTCAGAATCAGCACAAACACATTTTGTTAAAACAGTGCAAATAGCAATGTACATTTCTAAAAGTTCAGAATATTGTAATATTTCCATTCTTGTTGAAACATACATCTGGAATACCACAAATAGCCCTAGGTAAGAAACAAGAAAGAAAGTAAAAATATTAAGAGAAAACAAAAAATAAAATAAAAACAAAGAACGAAATGTAAAATTTGCTTACTCAAGTAACATTTTAATTAAACCATATCTGCATAAATTTTTGACAATTTCTTCAGGAGACACCGTTAAAAGATTATTAAGATACCAACATACAGCCTTAATCAATTAGGTGTTGTCAGGAAACTTGGATTAATATCCTCTTGGGATGCTACAAAAAAATCAAATTGAACTAGATTACATTTTATAAGTACACATACACAAAAATAGAATTTACAAGTGTATAAATGATAAATGGCAAAGTATGTTAATAAAATTTCATATTTTTGAACTCACTACTTGTGTTTTGTCTACATAAGAAGTTAGCATCAAAACTTTTATCAACAACATGAAGGATGATTCTCACATCACATATATTTTGTGTCATTTTTAAAACTTTTGCTCACTATATACATGACAAGAACTAAAAGTTAAAACATCTGATCATGAGTATATCCATTTATTAGTACATAATTGACAAATGAAGCAACATTTGTCAATTACCCTTCAAAATGGAGGTTGGGTATAGTACCATTCCAATACATATGAAAGGAAAGGAGCTGATTACGCTACTGTGGTAGCACTTAGCGAGTCTTTTCAGTGACCTTACATCTCCTCATGGCATCATGCAGCACAGAGGAAAATTCCTTGACATATAGGTTCAGAGGTGAAAGGCACATGTCGTCTCAAGATAGCATTCTGCATCGAAGGTTTAAACATCAATATGTTGCAGAGAAAAGACAATTCTTTACCTTGCTCATGAATCATTTCTCATGTCAAGGCGCTCTGCTTTTTTATTAGCAAAGGTATTGAACAAGTTGTGAACAAATCTTCTAATCAGAATATATAAGTAAGCTGAGGAGACTCTTGACACGTGCTTCTGCATTCTTCACTTTTGTAGCCTATACAGTGCTGTGTGTAGCTGTCAATAAGATTTAATGTCAACATGGATCCTTAAGAGGAAGTGTATTTCAATGGCTTTTTACTATTGTTGAAATGGCAACAAAATCTTTCAGAGTCAAATCAACATTCAGGAATTTGTATTTTCACAGGAATAATAGAACTTCTCTTATCAGTGAAGCAATTTTATTTGTCACGAGCACATTCTAAGTAAAACACTACCCACACAGAAATATTCATTTGAGTGATTGAGCAAAACTGAAGGATACAGTTTTGTTGCTTGCAATAGTTCTTGCAAATGTATTAATGTATTCTGAAGATGTTTCATTCTGTACAAGTTTATCAATAAATTCTAATAAATGAGTAGAATGTGTGTTAAATTCTCTTCCAAGTGCTCAACTCTTCATTTTCATTATCATCATCATTCACAGAAGAAACACAGTTTCCAGAATGAACATAATTCAGTCTTATTCAGTGCATGCTCCTTCTTGTGTCTAGGGAGGCCATGTGCTTCCTTGATAGTTAAGAATATTACAGCAGATTCACAAGTTTAAATGTGTTGTAGAAGAGAATGCAAAGAAAAGACAGAAACAAACTCACTGTGGGGCAAATTAGTATCTTGAGAAACACCTGTTCCTGTAGAAGATTCAGCAGTCCAAGAGTTAGACCACATCCAGGCACCAGGCTTCACATTCGTTCCCAAATATAAACAATTTATCATAAGAACAATGCCATGGAAAAAATTTTTCTCTTCAAGGAGTGAAAGGAACGAATGAATGCTTACTGTGGGTGGTGTCTGTAACATTAAAAATATGTAATTCCAACAGACAAAAAAAAAAAATATGTTCACTCAGCATACAAATGTATTAATGCACATTCATAAACTATGTTTTCTAACATTGTATTATAATTCAATTATGGTGTTAATTTAGAATTCATTGTAAACTAGCTCTAGTAGGTTTTTTGTTTGTTTGTTGTTGTTGTTGTTATTGTATTACTGTTTTTAGAAACATGTTAAAATATGCTCATATGTTTATACACATAACAATGTGTTAAGTATTTTTATAAACTTTTATTATATGTTACCTCTTGAGGAGAATTAGAGTCAAGACAAACAGACGAAATACTGGGCATTCCATGATTACTCAGGTTTGTAAGAATAGCAGCAGCTTGCTCACGTACCACACCTGCCTCTTCATGATCTAGTAAAAATCTTTTTAAAAAAACAACCATTTTTGTATGAAAGTAATTGAGAAATTTTACTTTATACAACAAACACAAGAACATATATTAAATACACATTTGTCTATGAAGAAAATGAAAAGCATACCCTAAAGAAACCTCCCATATATCTGGAGGAGTTCCTCTCAATCCTTGAATCAAGAACCTACTTCCAAGCTGAGTAGAACACAAACCCGCAACTAAACTGAAGGGATGAACAACGTATAATTGGGTCTCTACTCAACCAAAGTGTAGGCAACCAACTGAGACTCACTCCTCCTTCCAAGTCACTTCCTGTTAAAGCAGTAAACCAAGCAGCCTCCCAGCTCTGAAACACAAAATTAAATCCAGATTTTCCCAAAAGATTCCATCAATTTCTTGTCTGAAGTAGACAATTTGCGGTTGCTACATCCTATTTGTCTTAATGAAATTCTAATGTACACAGTTATTACCTTCAATTCTAATAAACATAATCATAAATATTATTCTTGTAAAGATGTCCCTATTGGTTGCATGAAATTTAATTATTGAGGTAGCTGTTTAGGTAAGTTTTAATGGTAATTTCCACCTTTTTGTTTTGACATCTAAAAAAAACTGGTGTCAAAAGATTCTTAAAAGTTTGGTTTGATTGATTGATTAGGTTTATAGGGCGCTTCAAACTGCTAAGGTCATTGGCGCCCATGTCAAAGTTTTCTAAAAACAAATATATTAAACTTCTAATAAAAGTGTAATTGGTGCACTTGCTTACTAATTTAAAAGAAACATGTATACCTTAAACAAGAACATTACAATTATACTTAAAATAATTAAGCAGGCAGAATAAAACAGAATTTGGGGCCAGTAAAACATGTCCCTATGTCATATAAAATTGTATATTCCGCATTCTCTCAAAAAACAAAAAGCTTTTGAGAGCGCGGAATCGTCATCTCCGAGCACCTCTCGTAGAGATTTGCCCAGAGCATGTCTACGTCGGCTGCCATCAAATCTCAAACAATGCAGGAGGACGTGTTCCACAGAGAGAGCCGCCCTGCACGAGTCACAGGTAGGAGGAGATTCTCCTCGAATGAGGAAACTGTGGGAGAAGTGACAGTGTCCGATACGCAGACGGGTTAAAATAACTTCCTCGCGCCTAGAAGGTCGGGATGAGGAGCGCCAGGGGATTAACAGTATCCTTTATTACGCTTAGTTTAAAGGTGGTATTGTGCCACTCTGTTTGCCACGCTCTAAAGATCAGTCGTTTTAAAGAAGCTTTAACATCGGACGATGGTACGAAAGGAATGTCAACATGAGTATTCTCCGTTGCCGATTTTGCCGCCTGGTCAGCCAACTCGTTCCCTATGATTCCCACATGGCCTGGGACCCAACTCAGTATTAGATCGTAGTGGCGAGACAGAAGGCGATGAATGATGTTTTGAATAGATTCCGTCAGGTAGTCTGAGGAAGAACGGGAGACAGCTTGTAACGAGCTAAGAGAATCGGAACAAAGAACTACTTGACGTAAGGTCGTTGACTCGATGTATTTTAGGGCTTCAAGAATTGCATACATTTCAGCAGTGAAGGTACTGCACTGAGAATGTAGCCGATATGATTTTGTGACCCTGATACAATAAAAACTACAAGCCACCGCATCATTGCACGATGAGCCGTCTGTATATAAGAATACATGATCTGGGTAGGCTGCCCTCATTTCCTGAAAATGTATCTGATAAGAAAGAGGACTAGTCGTTTGTTTAGGCAGGTTGGATAGTCGGAAATCAATATTCGGGCGGAGGAGTTTCCATGGAGGAATGGAGTGACTTGGGGTTTCATGGGTGTCGGAAGATCAACATTAAGGTCCCGCAGAAGATTTTGCAATCTAATACCTGGAGGCTGAGGCAGCGATGTTCGAAGAATATATGATGTTTCATATTCAGGATGGATAATTATTTGGCGGCAAGGATGATTAGGGAGTCCTGATACTTAGCTCCGTAAGATGCTAATAAAATATCCCGCCTTCGTTTTAAGGAAGGCTCGCCAGCCTCGGATAGAAGGCACTCAATTCGGCTGGTGCGGTATGCGCCTGTTGCTAGACGGATACCCGCGTGGTGTATACTATTGATGGGTCGCAGAGTGGAGGGAGCTGCTGAGCCATACACTTCACTACCGTAGTCCAAAACTGAGCGGATGAGTGATCTATACAGACGTAAAAGGGTAGTGCGGTCGGCACCCCATGATGTACCATTCAGCATTCGGAGAAGATTAAGGGGAGAGACACATCTGGTTTGTAGTCCACGGATGTGAGCGCGCCAGGTGAGAGACTTGTCAAATGTAAGCCCCAGGAACCTGGCAGATTCTGCAAATGGAAGCGGGTTTCCTGCCAAGTGAAGGACTGGATTACTATGCAAATGGTATATCCTACAGAAATGCAAACCGATACATTTAGTAGAAGAGAATTTAAAGCCCGTTGACGTACTCCATTCGTGGAGCTTGTTGAGCACCATTTGGAGTTGCCTCTGGATCACGCTGATGCTGCTGGAGGAACAGAAGATGGCAAAGTCATCCACAAATAACGATGCCTTAACAGGTTCTCGTACAGTCGACGCTATACCATTGATGGCGATGGCAAACAGAGTGACACTCAGCACTGATCCTTGAGGGATACCATTTTCAAGGGGGTGACTACGAGAAAGTCTATCACCCACACGAACACGGAAGGATCTATTCAATAAGAAGTTTTGGAGGAATAGCGGAAGCTTCCCTTAAATCCCCAAGAGTGCAGGGTTTGCAGAATGCCGTACCTCCAGGTGGTGTCGTAGGCCTTTTCTATATCAAATAATATAGCCACGAGATGTTGTTTCAAGACGAACGATGTAGAGATAGCTGTTGCCAGCGAAACGAGGTGGTCCAAGGTAGATCGGTTTCGTCTAAACCCGCTTTGGATTGGCGTCAACAGATTTTTATGCTCCAAGGTCCAGGCTAGACGCTGATTCACCATGCGTTCCAGCACTTTGCTTACACAGCTTGTGAGGGAAATAGGTCGATAACTTGATGGCAGTGATCGATCTTTCCCCACTTTGGGAACTGGGACGATGATAGCTTCTCGCCACATGGTAGGGATAGTATGCTCTTCCCAGATACGGTTAAAGAGCCGGAGAAGAAATTCCATGGCAGTTTCGGGAAGATGCTGCAACATTAAGTTGTGGATTTCGTCAGGACCTGGAGTGGTTCTTTTGGCAAGCTTCAGAGCAGAACGCATTTCATGCATAGAGAAAGGGTATTATAATCCTCATGTGCTCTGCTCGAAAAATCCAAAGCGCGATTTTCCATTCTTTCTTTAAACGAAAGGAAGTTTGGAGAGTAGTTTGCCGAACTCGACATCTTTTCATAGTGAGTGGCAAGTTCTTCTACAACGGCGTCTCGATCTGTGATTATCTGACCATTTTTTCTAAGGCCTGGCACTGAGTATGAGGAAGGGTACCCTTTAATTAGACGCACCTTCCTCCATACTAGACGTGGTGGCGTGTGGCAATTCAAGGAGGACACGTATGCCTTCCATGATGCATTCTTGCTTTCTAATATGGTTCTCTTCGCCTTAGCTCTGCACCTCTTGTAATCAATAAGGTTATCCGCGGTTGGATAATGTTTAAGTCGAGCCAACGCTTTCTTCCGAGCACCGACAGCCCTTGAGCAATCCAAGTTCCACCACGGTACAAAGGGGTGTCGCGAATTACCGGTCGACTTGGGGATTGCAGTGCCCGCAGCTTGCAATATTGCAGTGTTAAAATGAGCAGCCATATCCTCCACACTAACAAATTCACCCTCTGATAAATTCACATTCGCTTGGAATGTCGGCCAGTCAGCACGAAGGACGCACCATTGAGGGGGGCGCGCCAAACCACGCGCAAGTCTATCAATGTGGACGATAATGGGATAGTGGTCGCTACCATATAGGTCGTCTAGGATGGCCATTGCAGGTCGGTTGAAAGAGAAGGGCTGCAAAGAACTAAATCAATACACGTGCTCGAGTTTGTGGCGACGGCAAAATGAGTTGCTTCACCAGAGTTCAGAATAACCAAGTCCGCTGTGTCTATTACTGATTCAAAGATACTGCCTCTCGGACACGTGCGGGAAGAACCCCAGAGAGGACTGTGGGCATTCACATCGCCGACTATCATAAATGGAGAAGGCAGTTGATTTATCAACCCTAAGAGTTCGTCTGCTGATATAGTCAGACCTGGAGGGATATAAATGTTGCACACAGCAAGTGTGAGGGATGGGAGGTGCACCTGCACACATACTGTTTGAAAGTCAGTCTGAAGAGGTACCTCTGTAGATAGCAGCGAATCATGCACCAGTGAAGCAACTCCGCCATGAGCGCGGAGACCATCATCCACATCGAACCTGTACGAAGAAAATCCGCGAAAAGATAGAGGGCGAAGTGGGGTAAGGTGTGTCTCTTGAAGACAAATCACCATAGGATTGTGACGGGACACCAACAGTTTAAGGTCGTCCCGTCGCGAGGAGAAACCATTTGCGTTCCATGACATTAGAGCCATGGTAGAATTAACTTTCTTTTTTCTTCCGACGTTGGGAGCCGGATGCACGAGACTCCTCCCCAACGGGAGCCTCCCCCAAAACAGAAACCTCCTGGGTGTTGCCAGGGGGGCTGGATGCTCGCTCAGAGCTGGTTTCAAAAGTTGTAGTCGGTCGCGACTTCGAAGGTCCTTTTATGTTGGGGTTTGGTGTCCGTCTGACGTCAACTTCCGTCGATACAGTTTTTGTTGTCGATTTCGTGGACTGTGCTGGTTGGACTTTTTTGTGTACCTTATATTTTGTGGGGATTATTATTCTCCCACCCTCAAGGGGAGATGTATCCCCAGGGAGGTCTACTGGTGACACTTGGCAACCAAAACTCACTACTTGCGGGGCAGCGCGTTCTGTTTGGCAGCCCGCTGCTACCCTCGGAGATTTCGCTTTCACAGTGGCAGAAAACGAGCGCGAGAGGTCGACTGGGTTCCTCGCATGGAACCGACGTTTGGCTTCAGGGAAAGACACTTTTTCCACGACTCTTATCTTTTGGATGTCACGCTCTTTCAAAAAGGTGGGGCATTGATTATAATTTGCCGGGTGGGCACCTTCGCAGTTTACGCAATGCGGTGTAGTGGTGCAAGGTCCAGGTTCGTGAGATGGTTTACCACAGTTACCGCACACTGGGGTATCTGCCATGCACCGCTGTTGTGTATGGCCGAATCGTTGGCACTTGAAGCACCGCAAAGGATTGGGCACATACTGTCGCACGCGGAGGTTATAAAAACCGCACGAGATATTCCGGGGCAAAGTAGGGAGGTTGAATGTTAGGATAAGAGTGGAAGTGGGGATTTCTCGCCCATGCTCCCTCCTCTTAATTCTATAAACATCTGTCACACCCTGACTCTTGAAGAAAGCAACCAGATCTTCTTCGCTCTCTGTTGAGAAGTCAACATGATTGACCACTCCCTTACAAAGATTGAGTGTTGGGTGAGTGGTCACCTCCACCTGGAGGCCCGGCAATCTGCTTCGTCTTCATAATTCTATCAATCTGTTCATCCGTTAGCGCTTCAAAAGAATGGTGCCATTCCTTTGACGCACTACGGCTTGCAATTTTCCATATTTTTCCTCTATTGCTCGCGCCAAACGCACAGCACTAACCATTTTAAATGATTTACCTTCCTCAGCGCATGCCATGAGGAGGAATCTAGGTTTCTTTGGTCTATCTTCTTCATTGAAAAAGAAACTATTCAAATCAAGGTTTCTTTCCGGACATCTCCTCTTCCTTGCGAAAGAGGGCGGGGGAGAAGGTTTAGTTTCCATAAAGATGGATCAGGTTCATCCTCGTGGTCCCCACCCACCACGGAGCCCAACAAGGGGACACTCCATCGGAGTGCCAGGGTTGCCACGAGGATATAGTGGGGGGAATAACACAGCGCTGCACCACCGTGTATCCCCCCGCTCACCCTGGAGTTCAGTACAAGACCTAGTCCAAGCCGATTGATCGGGAGTGGGTTAGCTCCCGACCGCCCGTCTAGAAGAGTCCGGGGCCAAAGCAAGCATATTGAGGCCTACAGGGAATGTTCCCAAAAATACGTACACAACGTATCCCTCAGTGCAAGCCGAACGTAGCACAAGGTGAGTGTTTGGGAAACAAACAGACCCCTCAACCGCCAGGACACACATTCCCTCCGACACGGGTCGCCATGCACGGCAAACACATGGGTGGGCGTTCAGCATACAGAGAAGGCCAGTGAGGAAGAAAAAGGAGTGAAAAGAACGTACATGACATGAAATGAGAAGCAAGAAGATGAAAAGAATGGAGAAAGGAACACTTGAGAGCCTTCTCTGTATCCCCCCGTCAGGACGTGGACCAACCCACCTCGACGGGAAAAAGTTTGGTTGGAACTACAATAAGATCACAATATGTTTCCCAGTGGTAAGCATGACAATATTAGAAAGTAAGTAGGTTAATACATATAGTCAAAACACAAAAAAAAAAAAAAAAACTTGCAAGGTGATACAAAATTGGTCTGAATGAAAAGTCCCTATGAGAACACAATTAAGTATCGTATCAAAGTCTTACTGGAAGGTGATCATGGCTGATTGCAGGGTTATATACAAGTCATGCCTCACCCTCCCTTCTGTCCTGCCTTGTTGGCTACAATCATCTTTTTTTGCAATGGGCAGCTGTGAACATAGACAAATTGTTCCATACTCTCTGAATACGTACAATAACAAATCCTCACTTAGCCACGATCATGAAGGCAGTAGTGCCATAGCGATCTCAGACTGAAGGGACACAGGTTCGAGTCCTGCCTCGGGCATGGTTATATGTGTTGGTCCTTTCACCCATTATCATCACCATATCGTTTCATCCTCATAGACACCATAATATTAAAATCCAATAGTGGTTGCTAATGACTTAGATGTTGATGCGACCTTAAATAACTAAAAAATAAAAACCCTCACTTCACCTCTTCAGGGGATGAATTTTGAAAAATTCTTTCTGAGTAGTTAACACATTATAATAGGAATCTGCATACCAAATTTCACATTTCCAGTTCCACAGCTTTGTCACTGCGTTGACATCTCAGTCAGTGTTCTCCCTTATGTATAAACAGACAATACTTCAAATATAAACACTTCAAAAATAGATATAATATGCTCACCCCTGTTTGTAGCAGTATTTTGCATTTCACAAAGGATATGATTCATACAAATAATCGCATTTCGTGTAACACTCATTCCCATGAATGAGGGCAATACTAGCACCACCTTGCCCTCCTTTATTGCAATGAAATGCAGTAACAATTTCAGCTAAATACCAAATGAGATCTTTCATGAGCTGTCCTGTGTTATCAAAAACCACGGCTCCAGCCTAAGCTTCCTGTCATGTGAGATAGGCATGATAACATCCAATCAAAGGAACGCTGGAAGAGTGTAAAAGCATAATGTTCAAGTGGTGTCAAACACAGAGAAACACAAATGCCAATAATTCATTAGATTCAAAGAAAAAATCTAAATAGGAGTTAACTACAGTAAGCATTTTTTTAAATTAAACTGAGAGCCCACATCTATTAACCACATAAAAGGATCTCAGAGGTGAAAGCATATTGATATTCTTTTCTCATTTGTATATTAAAATGATCATGCAGATAACTCCTCTACGGTGCAAGAATGAAGTCACAATACAAACACTTAAATATCTGTCTTCCAATTAAAGGAAGTATGAGACAATCACTTGTAAAATGGTAAAGTGCTTTCATAAACAGCACTAAACACTGACAAAATACTATCGTCAAAACATTTCTGACATAATTTGTCACTTACAAGTATGTAAGATGTAACGCATTTTAAAATATCTAACAATCACATAAACTGCACATGTTCCTTTTATAAAAACAAAACTCCAATTCAATAAATAATTCATCTAAAATTTTTAAACCTAACTAAGAAATTACCAAGGATCCCCTTTCAATTATTCATAATTAAGTGTTAATTAGTATTAAAATTAATGAATAATTTTACTTAGTTTTACTTAATAAATAGACAAGGAAACACATGATTAATGCATTTTCTTGACTGACATAAAAATAATTTTTGTACCACAATATTTGAGGGTACATCACATCTCCAAATTCTTTAATGAGTGCATTTCCACTATGATTTAGAAACTCCACACCAGAAGATAATCAAATTTTACAGATATATGTATTACATTCTGACATGCCTACACTTTCTGTTGATTTAACACTTCTTCAAAACATGAAAATTAAAGAAACATAATGTTGTTGGTTTTTTTTAAGCATTTTAAGCATTTTGAAGCAGTGAATCAAGTGGAATAGGTACTGTAACTTCGAAGGTTTAGAGTTAACTCTTTTTGTCACAAATAAATATAATTAAAGATATTTTTTAAATTGAATAAAACATTTAAAAAATTATTAATGAAAGGGTTATCTCTTCAACTCTGACAGGAAAATAGAACAAAATTTCTCAAAGTATGGCATCTCATCTTTAAGAAATTAGTCAAAGTAAAAAGGAAATGAAAAATTGAATTTTGCAATCAAAAGAAGTTAAATAAATTTGAAAAACATTCTGATTTCTATTAATATTTTATGTTCAAATAAAAATGAATTCAAAATGTTTATTTCACTAGAACGTAATAAATACTTTTCTTACTTGGTAGGAATAAATCTTCCTTCAATGCAGAAAAAAGTTTTATGCATTGAAGAGAGATTGTAATTGAGAGAGTAACTAATACTGGACACATCTCAGCAGAAAAATCTACATTCTTAACATTCAAATGGAATATTGTGCAGTTACTGCAGTTGTTCTTGTGAATTTTGTTCATCTTTTGCCAACTGGAAATAGAAGTGCCAACCCACTCAAATGAAACAAAGCCAGAAAAATGCACAGAAAATCACCAGATTGATAGTAGTGCACTGAGTCTGAGTATCTTAACTTCCACAGACTTCTAACACCATATCCTACAAGGTCTGACATCACGATCTTAGGCATGTTGCCATTTGAACAACACTCTGCTTTATTTATCTATTTATATTGTTCACCACAAATCAATTCTTTTCATTACAAATATTGGCCAAATCTTTGTTAGATCTTCCTCAAAATGTAATACATTTTTGTAGCCTTTGTTTATAAATGTTTTTGTCATATTTGACACACCGTAAAAACACTCAGATTCAAAAAAAACAATAACAAGGCAGAATTGTGGTGAACACCAAAATAAAATTGACAGAAAGGCACCTGTAAAATTGGCAAACATTTTGTGCCAAATGATGCATGTAAAAATGACTACATTATCAAGTGCAGTAACTGCAAATCAGTCTATCACATGAATTAAATATAATTCTTTAAAAAATGCAACAAATTCATTATTTCAAAAAATTATTTTCAATTAATGTTCTGTTCTACTAAAACAATGTTCTTTGCTTTATTTACAAAAAGGTACTAATATTACCAACAAAACATACTCAATTATATAATAAATACTAGTGGAATAAAAGGAGAGGAACACCTACCTAAATTATAAAAGTGTTGAGTATCACTGAACTTCAGATTTTGAGAAATTATGTTCACCAAATACACCCAAGATACAACATCAGCTTTGTTTTTTCCATTTTCATCCTCTTCTAACTGATGTTTCCAAGAGGCAACAGTCTTGGCACAATTGAAGAATTTCTCGACTTATGTTTTTTGAAACAGTTGCTGAATCCATCTTTAACATACATGGTAAAGGTTGAGAAGGATCTTTCAGAATTCTGTACACCCATGTCCACTGTGGTTTTCGTATTTCTGAAATGCAAAATATAACTTACATCTCCCTTTTTTATTAATGTTATATTTTATCAACATTTATTACAATTATTTTACTTTAAGAAAGAATACTTACCTGTAGCAGAAAGGTGCTGTACACACACACACAAAAACTGAAGAAGTGATATCAATAAATCTTCATCTTCTGGACAAGCAGGAGAAGTTCCAAAGAATCTGAGTAATGTTGTTTCCCATGGCATACTCTTCCAATTGCCTTGAAATTCAAAATCATTTCTTTCTTTCAAGAGTGCTTGTAGAGTAACATACCTAAAATTGAAGTTATTGTAAGTGAGCAATTACTATTTACACTATCATTGGCTTGTTTATACTCACCCCAACATGCGTTTCACTGCAATTTCAACAGACTGGTGAGTCGTACCATTTTGTATACTATATAAACATTGCTTAGAACAATGATTTAAAGCAGTGCATTTTAGACAATCTAATCACTTTGAGAGGCTCTAAGATCTGGAGAAAATTCTGACTGTTCTGTAAGTTTAATAGAATGCCAGGACAAAATCTGCTTCACTCCTCCAAACCATTCTGATGTCCAACACATTCTCAAAAACATTCGAGAATCTTCATGACTAAGAAGGGCTAAGGAAATAAAAAAAGTTGGAAAGTGCAGAAACCCAATGCCAATGTTAGTTTGGTGAAGGCACTTCAACAATTTTACCTCTGTATGAAGGGGATGTATGTGGGCTTGTACTCCAATGTATGAGAGTAAGAAAAGGCAACTTCATATATTTCACGACAAGTTCTGGCAAAGAAAGTGGATGCATGATTGACGAGTTGTTTAACTGGCTATCAGGTACAGACAATATATAATCCGAATACAGTAAAAGACAGAGAAGTTGTCCAACATCCTGTCGAAAACTTCTATTACTGCCAAACATAAAAAGAGCTGCAAAAGTGAAAAAGCAACATAACAAAATGAAATTTGTAAAATTCATCATCAAATTATAATCAATTAAATTAAATAAAAAAGAATGATACCTCTTAAAATGCAATAAAACAATACAATGTCTTGAGAGAGAGTAAACCTTATATTACAATTATGATAACACATGTTTTTTTAGAATATTGATAATGGAAATAACTGAATCTGGATAATAGTTATAACACTTTTCAACCTGAAACAAGTTTTAAAAATTCTCATTACAAACAAATAAATAAATACAAAATTCTAAATAACAGAGAATTCAGAATATAATAAAGTTTAAGAAAAAAAGATGAAAAACCAAAATTTAAATGTTTATATTCAATATTAACAAGATTGTGTACATTTTAAAACATGCGACATGAAAGCTGAAAGTACAATAACACATACAAAACTGAATACTTTCTTTTTAATTACAATTCTCGCAATTTAAGACTCAAACGAAATTAATTTTAAAATGGACTGGTATATCCCTAATGTTTTCTGGGTTGATTTCTAAACCTCAAACTTATTCATAAGAATTAGCACACCAACGCCATAATAAATTATTACCATGACACTATCTAAGCTCTAAGCTCCTGACAAAAAAAAATTCAAGCCACTGAAGAGAAATGAAATTTCCCTCAATCTGAAAACATATTAACTTCAGATCTTTTCGGGCATCGAGGATGAAAATGACACTCTTTACATTATTTATATTTAGGTTTTCTTAAAATCAATCCCTAAAAAGCTCTTTTGAAAGTCCCCTTAAGTGTATATAAGGATCATACCTTGGATTCTTGACAAGAACCTGAATGCACATTCGGTTCAGTCAAACCTTATCTATATTAGAAACTACAATGAAAAAGTAATGAAAAATAGTTTAGTTTCTTACTCAATAAGAAGGCACAGAGAACAAGATAAGGCGATTGTTGATTGCTGTGGAAATAGGAAGTTGTCAGGTTTTTACTCATAGTAAAGCATAAGTGATTGATGAGTAAAGCAGTCGATGTAATGCTTTGTAAAATTTTGGTTTAGATTTTCAGCATTAACATTTTAAAAAAGTATTTTGCAGATATACATTGCACATGGATTAGTGCAGCAAATGTTTTGTAATACTGGGAGAGAACTGTAAAAGCAGCCGCAGTAAAAATAATATGAACTTTATTTCAAACTTGTGGACCTGGCAATACTTCGCTATAGCAGTGTATTACACAACACATTACTGGTCATGTGATTGTTAATCGCGTTTTTGCTCTGCTGTGCTAAAATTCTAATAGATGAAAGACTTTCTTGCAAGTATGGGTTTGGACGTGGTTGAAGTATCCTACTGTTAAAACGCTCTCTCTCAAATTTGGGCATGCATTCCTCATGACACTATCTTGGAGAAATTTGATTTACTTTTCCGAGATTCAAGTAATAATTCCAGCTGATATTTCACAATCTCAGAGACAGAATACTTGTATGCAGTGATGACATGCATATTCCTTCACTGTACGGTGAGTTGCATACAGTTCAAAGGCGCTTGAGTCGTCATAAATAAGTAAATCATCAGCAACGACTTGTCCAATTTAATTCAACCACTCTTTAAACACTCCCATTACGAATTTAAAAAAAAGGTGTTAAAAATTTCAGTGAAATTGGTCGAGTAGTTTTTGTGTTTATGAGCAACACACATATGCATATTCCCTTTCATTTATATATAGATGTGTAGCAGATCACACTGTGTGTACCCCATGTATGCATTATATTTTCAGGATGATATGATGATGATTAAGGGCACTTCAACAGCTAAGATCATTGGTGCCCGTGTCAAATTATTTTAAGACCAGTATGCACTGTGGCAGTGCGAAGCTAAAAAAAAGTTTTAAATGGAAAGTAAAAGTTAAGAAAAACCTGAAAAGAAACTTGTTCAATTAAAAAGGTTTGGCAGAAAAGTGACAGATACACTTTAAAAGCTCCAACTAAAAGCCAAATAATTGACATTATCTTCTTCTCTCAGATGAAGCTATAGATGTTAGTCTCTCGTAAAAGCTAAAAACCTTCCCGAGAGAAAGAGAGAAGATTCGTTACTTCTGTATATCTCCACCAGATGGCTTCAGCAGCTCTCTTATCTTCCCACAGTGCACGAGAACAGGCTCCATGGTGAGATCTGTTTTGCAGTGTCCCCGCGGAGAAGATATCCATGGGAGAAATGGCAGTGACAGGTCCGAAGGCGTGTTGGAATAATCTCCTTGTGGCCAGCACCATGAGATACAGAAGACCATTTATGGAATCCTTGATTCTCTTGAGCTTAAAATCTGAGTTCTGGCTCTCTACTTGCCATTCACTGAGAATAGAGCATTTGATAAAGAGCTTAGTGTCTCCCATGGGGACTGTAAGGATGTCCAACTCTCTTTTCTTCGTAGTGAACTTTCCTGCCTGGTCAGCTATTTCATTTCCTACTATTCCCACATGACCAAGGACTCAACAAAAGACTGAAGATATAACCAATAAATTATGAATTTAGTGTTGGGTGATCATTGTCAGAGGGTCACAAGGCAAGACAGAAGAGATGGATTCGAGAGAGCTTTTGTAATCACAGCATATAGCAACTTTCCTTAATGACATCGATTCAACAAACTTCAGTGCCTCCAAGAGTGCACATTTCTCTGTAATATAGATGCTGTATGAAGAGTCTAATCGAAAACACCGCGTGGCACTATGGCAGTAGATGGCACATCCTACTTTGCCATTTTGGGAGGAACCATCAGTGTACATGAAGTTAATGCATGGATACATATGTAGATTTCATCACCTGAAATTCCATTAGAAATGTGTCGGGGACTTAGGGAGGTTAGAAATCTAAGGTCTATTACAGAACAGAAAAGTTTCCAAGAGGAAACAAGGTTTCAGGGGGGGGTGTCACAGGGTTGGCAATTTTACATTTAGCTTCTGTAAAAGCACACAGAGACAGATTCCCGGAGGATGGGTAACAATGGTCTAAGTGCACATGAGGGTGTGCACACCAAGTGCACAGGTGGGTTGGTGGAGCACTCCTTGGCATGAGAAAGTATCAACAGTGAATAATTTTGCACCATAAGAGGCGATCAATATATCTCACCTTCAATTCAGAGATGGTTCTCCAGCTTCCACCAAGAGGCATTCGATGCAACTCATGCAGTAGCCGCCAGTACTGATCCTTACACTGGCATTGTGAATGGTATGTAATGGCTGGAGGGTTGAGGGAGACGCTGACCCAAACTCAAAGCATCCATAATTCAAAATAGAGCAGAAGATGAGGATGAGGATGAAGAGGAATAGGATGAGGGTCCTATACAAAAGCAAGAGTCACATGGTCTGCGCCCCACGAGCTGCGTGTAAGAGTGCGGAGGAGGTTCAGAGGTGACACACATCAATTTACGGATGTGTTTTCATTAAGTTAGACTCTTATCGAAACCCAAGGAAAGCTGCAGACTACACAAAAGGAGGAAGATGGCTCCCAAGAAAAAGATCAGGATGGTTATGGAGTTGATGAATCCTGCAGAAATGCATGCAGTTGGTTTTTGGAGTGGAGAATATAAATACTGTTTCACCATGTCATTCCTGCAATTTGTTGAAGACTAAGTTGTAACTGCCTGTAGATAACTTGCACGGTCTTAGAGGAACAAAAAATGGCAATCATCAATGAAGAATGATGCTTTAACCAGCTCCCAAATTATCGATGCTATACTATTGACAGGAATGGCAGAGTGACGCACAGAATTGATCCCTAAGGGACCTCATTTTCTCGGTGACTAGCAGATATCCTGTCACCAAGGCAGAAGCGGAAGTATCTTGATGAAAAAAAGGCTACTAAAAAGGGGGGCAGCCTACACCTAAGATCCCAAGAATGCATGGTGCAATGAACGCTGTATCTCCAGGTGGTGTCATATTCTTTCTCTATATCGAAGAAAATTGCTACCAGAGCAAAAAAGAAGTGGAGTTCTGTGTGGCAAGGGTGACAAGGTGGTCCATGGTTGACCTATTCTTCCTGAAGCCACACTGGAAGGGTGTAAGTAGGTTTCTCTGTTCCAGGAGCCTGACCAGACGAGTGATAACCATTCATTCCTAAAGCTTGCAAACACAGCTTGTGAGCAAGATTGGGTTGAAGGTTGACGGGTTAGTCTTGTTTTTTCCTTCTTTGGGAATTGGAGTGATAAGTTCTCAGAAAGGTATTCTCCTAGGAATTGGAACACCAAGTCCTAGGAGAGATATACTCCATCCAAATCTTGTTGAAGATACAGAGAAGAAAAGAATGAGTGTTTTCGGTAATGTTTGAGCATTTGATTATGTATCTGGTCTGATCCTGGAACAGAATTTTTTGTGCAAGTGAGGGCACTGGAAACTTCATCCATGGTGAAAGGAGCATTGCAATCTTCCTCAACGAGACTCGAGAAATCTAGCCTGCAGTTCTCCATTCTTCTTTTGGTGTTCAGAAAGCCACGAGAGTAATGTAGGAGCTAGAGATTTGCTTGTACTGAGAGGCCAATTCTTCAAGTATATCTTGTGGTGGGGTGAGAATATCTCCATTTACAAGAAGGCCCAAGACAGACGGCAAGGACAGCCTTCCACCGATTTGTCAAACCTTTTGCCACACAAATTAAGGGGGTTTATGGCAAGAGAGTGATGAAACGTAAGCTCTCCAGGCCATAGCCTTACTTTCCTGTATGATCAATCTATCTCTGGCTCGGGATCTTTTATAATATATAAGATTATCATGGTTGGAAACCTACTAAACTTTGCCAGTGCCAGCTTCCAATCACACACTGCGGTGGCATAGTCGGCATTCCACCACATCACAAGAGGACATTGTGGGTGACCCAACAACTTCGGGATGGTGATTGAGGCTGAATGAAGTAAAATGTAATCAGGATGGTTATCAGCAACCATAGCAATGATATCATTTGGGCAGTTTTCCGATATCCGTATTTCTTTATTGAAAGTTTCCCACTCAGTTCAGTGAATTAGCCAACGAGGACAGGCAACATGTAGGTTGGGAATATCGAAATTGACCAGAATGGGGAAGTGGTCACTGCCATTTAGGTCATCAAGAACAGTCCACTCAAAGATGGTAGAGAGATGGACTGCGGAGTCAGATCTACAGACGATAAAATGTTTAAAGCAACGGAAAAAATATGTTGTTTCGCTTCTATTAAGAAGAATTACATTCTGGTTGTCAATAAAATGTTCAAGTATATTGCCTCTTGAGCAGGTGCTAGTGCCATCCTAGGTGGGATTGTGGGCATTTAAGTACCCCACAATAAGAAAAGGGGTGGGCAAGGGTTTGGTACATACAGTCGCATGTGGAGATTGTAGAAACCACAATTGATGCTTTCCGAGAGGGATGACTGGTCAATAATTTGTTTCACACATCGCCTTTTCCTTGCGGAGCGCAGGGAGGCGGTATCCATACGATGGATGTATTGTTTGGAATCCATATGATGGACAGAAATTCATCTCTGTGCTCCCACCCACCACCGGAATCCAACAAAGGGGCACCCCACCACACAGCGCTGCACCACCGTGGATCTCCACTCACCCTGGAGTTCAGTATAAGACCTAGTCCGAGCCGACTGATCAGGAGTGGGTTAGCTCCCAATCGCCTGTCTAGAAGAGCTAGAGGCGAGAATCAGAGGAAAGCGAGTGGGTTGAAACTAACAAGGAATGTTCCCGAAAATACATAAAGAACGTATCCCTTAGTGCAGGGCAGAAAGTAGCACCAGAACTAGTTGGAAAACAAACACCTTCCCCAACTGCCAGGACACACATTCCCTCTGACACAGGTCGCCATGCATGGCAAATACATGGGTGGGCGTTCAGCACGCACGGGGGCATGGGGGAGAGCAGTGAAAGAGAAGGGGAAGAAAAGAAGAGACAGGATGTTCTAAAAGAATGAACATGAACAATGGGGGAGAAGAAAGATGACTGGTGAAAGAAAGGAATCCTTGAGAGCCCTCTTTGCATCCCTCCGTCAGGATGTCGGCTGATCCACTTCAATGGGACAGGGATGATAACACCAGCCATGAATTTGTAGTAAAATTTTTAACATAGTTTCCATAAAAAGTGGTTCGACATAATTTTTTTACTTCAAAATTTTGAAAATAAATATGAAATTTAATAAAGGCTACCCTCTTTCATCCAGGAGCAAAACAAAATGATATAATGGATTTTTCAGTATTATTAGAAAACATTAATACTACAGATTCAAAACACTACAATAGCCAGTATCTTACTAATCAATAATTCAGGAAACTCAGCTATTCAATACACTCTGACTATTGTAACAGACAAATCTAAACTTTCATTTAAAACATACTTACGTCACAAACATTTTACTGTAACTCAATATTAAAAAGTCAGTAATAAGTAGGGAGTGGATTTCTATGATTTTGCATATTTTTGTCTGTTGCCTCAATGCACAGCTATGAGAAATTTCTTGACATTTGGTTAGAATACGATGCTATACAGATTAATATGTTAGTGCATATTTGTGCAAATTTGGCCAATTTTTCCTGTTCATGCATATTCATGTAATTATAGGCATATATTTTGCATTCTTTACTAAAATAGAGAATAATCTATAAAAAGTTTTATCTTTTCATGGAATCTATTTATTCGTGAACATTCATTGATTTGAAAGAGCTTGTCACAGTTTGCGTTTGTTTTTAGATGATAAAATACTAGTGCAAATGTAGGATATTTCTTGATAACATATTTTTTAAACCATTCAGAATACAAGACACACAATGTACTTCACTAAGATGAATACAGTAACACTTCACTTAAACATTTTTCAGGGGACTGAAGAAAATAACGTACAAGTGAGAAAAATGCCTAACGGAAATTGATTATTATGAGCAAAATAAAAACTCAATACATTTACAGTTGTTTTACCAGTTCTTTGGCAATATCTACTCAAGCCTGAGATTCCTCGGGTCAAAGCACGGTGTTCTATGTGCACGACAGGAAGCGCATGACTGCCACAGCCCCACAGCCTGGCGACACCCGCAGCGCCACGTGGAAAAGCGATCAGTTTCATTAGCTGCTTGTGTCATGCTGCTACCAAAAGGATCGCACATGTTATTCCAGCGAGCAAAAGAGTCTTCGGAGTGTAGGACAGTCTGTGCACAAACTTCCTAACTTATTGGTCATCTACGTTACTTTCTCCCAGAGACGCCTGTGACTTCCCTCGGAGCTACCTTCACCTCCCGAGATCTCCAGAGAGCTCCCGTATGCACCCAACTGAAATTGTTCGATGTTCCGCTGCCTGAGGTGTCCCGGGAGCCTATCTTGTACTACCATCCCACAGGCTCTCGCAAGCTTCTGTGCTCCAAGTTTCATTAGTGGGAAGTCGCCTAAAAGGCTGAGGGATAGGTCGCTCCGCGGGAGCGATCTGGAGCGTTCAGACTCGAGTAACATACAAATTCCGGGCTATCAGCACCTCACCAGGATTATTTGAACGTTATACGGTGCTAATGGACTTTTATTATGAATGTATAAGCGTGAAAAACGTACAAACGTAAAATGCATAACTGAAATAATTTAGCATTGGAATTATAGGAATTTATTCATGATTTAAGAAAAAAATGTATAAACGTGAAAATCGTACAAGTGAGAAATGTATAAACGGTGTTTCACTGAATTAACTTCAATTTTTTCTCTCGCAAAGTAGGGTAGATTATATATTGTTTCCACAAAAATATATCTTTCATTCCAAGCACACTTTTCCTGAATTTTATCAAGAAAGATCTATAGATGAATTTAAATATTGTTAATTTTAATTGCATAATAAAGTGCATATTTTAGAATTTTTAGGTCACAAATGCACATTTTTAAAAGCAAATTTCAAGATTTTTTAGGGCATAAAAATCCCCTCCCTATTAATGAATAACTAGTTCCGAATATCTTCCTCACTGTTCTCCATACAAACATAAAACAATAATATAATAAAAACTAACCACTGCTTTTCTGATTATATTCAGACAAATATCAATTCCTTTCTGTTCTAAAAATGATAAATGAAGATGAGGATCTTCCAACATAGCAGCTATTTGACTGAGAGCAGATCTGTGAACACGGGGTTCAGTGGTGTCTGCTTTGAGAACTTCCACAACTTGGCACAAACTGCTAATCTGAAAAAAGGATGTAATTCACATCACCAAAAAGTTAAGTTATATAATAAGAAAGTTTCACAATAACTACAGCATTAGAACAAATTCTAACCAGTTGCCAGGAGAATACAAAAATCATAAAATTTGTCTCACTACTGGCAAATTAACCAATATTATAATGCATAGTGTGTTACAGATAACAAAATCCACAGTACAGAATTACAGTACTGAGTACATAGCAACTCAAGTCTCTTCCCTAAAATTCTCTTATTATTCTTGATGTACCTATAATACAATGTACCATGTACATTCAATACCATGATGTACCTACAATACAATGTAGATTCATACCTCATAAAAACTGGTGGGTTTTCTTGGAATTGTAACATCCAATGGGTTATCAAAGAGTGAATATGTACTTAGAGTCCTCACATGTAAAGATGCAACATCAGGTAATTTTTCTAAGGAATTTTCCTCTATTGAAACCAATGTTATCAAGCGTGATAGAGCTTCATTTCTTACAAATTCATCAGTTGTAAACAACAAGCGAAGATTCCCTTTCAATACCTATGTAGAAATCAATACAATCAATCAATACAGCATGTTTTACAATACTCAGCCAAAATTTTTTCTAAAACTGATAAAACATACTTCAATTTTTGGAATACACATGGATTCAGCAGTTTTGGGATTCAGCATTTCCACAATAGCACGGCCTAGGTTAGTAGATTTATCAGCGTAACATTCTAATAACGGCATTGTTGCAATCAACTGCTCAACAAATGTTTGCCACAAAGATACTGGCATTAGCATTTTTGCTTTAAGAAAGTGAATCAATATGTCTGACGAGTATTTACTAATCTGAAAACGAAACAAAAAAAGCATCTCAGCACTTTTTTCTGATAAATTTGATATGATAATGTACTTTCTGCTTTCATATTTTCTCCTCAAAAATTAACAGTAAGAATCAGCATATACTCATGTAAGCAAAGTTAACAAAAAATACATTAAATAAAAAATAAAATAAAAACAACACAAAACAAAACAACACAAGAAACACATCAAATAAAGAATCCATCTTCCATTTAAATTACAAATTAGTTGATTATTTAGTATCTTCAAACAAAAATTGAATGACACACCTTTTCATCATCACTAGCTACTCCATGGCATATAATTTCTGTCAGGACATTGACTTGAAACAGAAAAGATAAATGAGAAGGTCCCCAAGCAGAAAGATTACGTTGTTCAACTCCAAAGGTTGAAACAATGTAAGTGTGGCAGATGGCATACATTTCTTGTTTAATATCAGCTTCAGAGTGTGTAAGAAGATATAATATTATTTTTGTAACTTTTCTCTGTACATCTTCATTTACAGTCCACCTGAAATTGAAATCTTTATTTTAAGCATAAATCTTTCCTTATAATGAAATAAATTATGAATTATGGTTAATTTAAAAGAACCCACATGAAACTACCAGGGCATAAGAAAATGAAAATCACAGAGGCGAGTTGTACTTTTCATCTATACGCTGAAGTTAATTTGTGCAAAAATATAAGTTTTATAATGATGTATCAAGTACACATGATTTGAATTTTTAACAATATGCATTTTTTCCAGAATCATATTTGTAATTGATACACAATTATTAAGTAGGCCAGGTATAACATTTGCTGATAGGAAAAGAAACAATTCGACAGAAAAATAATTCTTACTTTCTGCTGGAGATATTTCTTTTTTAAATCATTTTATAGTGATTTTTGAGAAAGACAGAAACAGCATTTTTTGCCTGTTATCGCACAAACTGGACATATACGTTGGCAATCGCTAAAGTTTCTCGGAAATTAGAGTTAAAGGTCATGACACGCAGCATCAGTGATTCTTTTCCCACCTAAAGGCAAAAACGTTCTCAGTCACCGTCGCACACCTTCCGCTTAGCTTCAGAGATAACTTGCAGGCATAGCTGGACTGTGACAACAACCGATTGGGTTTTACGTAGCGTACCTGGAGTAGACAGCAAAGGAATATCTCACAGTAGTTTGCGTTGTTCTCAGTTGTTCCACTGAGAGTGGCATGATTGATACTAGCAAGCAGTGCTGACGATCATGCAACTCCTATTGGCACGATCAAGAACGACTTGATATTCCATTCTGAAGACAAGCCCCCACGTGCCAATAAATAAAAACCCAAGCATATGAAGGTTACACAGCTGAAAATGACGCGAACTACTGTGAGATATTCCTTCGTGAAGACATGCCCCCACGTGCCAAGAAATGCATGTCTTCATGAAGGAATATCTCACAATAGTTCGCGTCATTCTCAGTTGTTCTGCTGGGAGTCACATGATTGAGACTAGCAAGCAGTGCTGATGATCATGTGATTCCTACTGGCACGATCAAGAATGACGTGATAATCCATTCTGAAGACAAGCCCCCACGCACCAAGAAATAAAAACCCAAGTATATGAAGGTTACACAGCTGTAAATGAATATGAATTTAAATCTTTCCAGGCTCAAGAGAAAAGAAAATGGGAAGGAAAATGCACTTGCATCCTGATTCTCAGTCTTGATCATTCTTTACTTCTGGAATGCACTTCATGTGGATTTTATAATCTTTGGGTGCACCTGTTTGTGATAAACTGCTACACTGTTATAAATTCCAGCAGTTCATCACCTTATTGCGTTTATTGCAAGGATAATCATACTGCAAACTTCAACTAGTGCCATTTTCACAAAGGAGAGTGAAATCTAAGAAATCAGTGTGACTGACAGTTTCATTTCTGGACAACGTGAAGTTCCCAGGTAAAACATTCAAATCTGACTAGACCAAATCTGAGTGTACTAGGTCAACCCAAGATGACAGAAGCAAACGTGGGAGGGAGTTTGCTTGTTCCGTAATGACTCATGCTGAGTTCAAGATGCCCCTTTAGCCTCCCTGAGGAAATATTTCCACAAATGGCACACGTTATTGTATCTTCTAAATATAAGAAATTGGAAGATATTGTTCCACCAAAGAGTTCCACGTATTTGGACTGAATTTGCAACACAAGCTTCTGCTGGCAGGTGGCCCTTACTTTTAGGGACAACTGCCAAACTGTGTATCTCATAGAGGACATGACCACCCTGCATCTAGGGGTGAGGATTAACTAAATAAATACCTTGTCTCATTAGCAATGGTCAGGAGGATTCCAGTGCGGAGAAGGCGGTAAGTGGAGCTGACGACCACGAACTCTCGAGTGAAAAGACGACAATGCAGAGAATGCAAAAATCTAAGAACTAAAGCTCTGAATGGATTTCCTCTGGAACATATATGATTTATGCACCCAATTGGAAGACCTCAAGATCTTCCTCTGCTACTTCAATTATTTGTTTGTTGTATCTACACAGGCACACTGAGTTTATCATCAATTTAGATTTGTAGATGATGATGATGCCTGTACCCATGGTGTTGTGTTGTTCTGTTTATCTGTGACCACCTCTTTTGTCAGAAAATCAAGATCCAATCTAATCTTCTGATCATCTGTGTGCACATTAACCTTCCATCCCCCTCCTCTAGCTAAACCTCCATCCAAATAAAGGTCAAAAGATTTGTGAAAAGAATTTGCTGGAACTTTCTTACTTACCTGCCCATTTTATTTGCACATATTTCCAAAGCAATCCTGACAAATGAGGCAGCTTTGTGGAATGCTAGGCTTGGCAAAGCCTCTTCTGCTAAATCTAAAATTTTATTTCCATCCAATCTATCATAGTTTTTCAAGAAGTTTACTGTAGCTGCCATGGAAGTAGCAATGCTAATTGTGTTGTTATAGTGGCTTAGAACATCCATATATTGGGAACCTGTAAATTTCTGAAATGTCCATGTTCTATTTTAGGCAATATATACTGACAAGAACTTAATTTAACTGAATTGCAAACTCATTTAATAAGATTTATACAGCATACTTTATATTATTATTAATTCACACAGCATAAACCTTATTAAGGTAATACGACAGCTCTTCCTATGTATTTTTACCAACCTCACAATAACTAAGGAGGTCTTGATGAAGTTCTGGCATCATGCACAAAAGAGAATAATCTAATAAAGAAGTAACAAGAGCAGATTTTAAATTCCTTGGAATTACAATGTCTGCAATTTCCAGAGGAACAGCAGACACAAGAAATCGTCGTGTAACTGCCAAAGTCTGAAGATAAGTCAAACGAGCTTCTTCTTCTGTTTGGGATGCTCTGTAAAAATAGATTCCAATATTTTTACAAATTGATGGAAATAGAAATAAACATCTATTAAGAAAAATAAGGATTCTCATTCACTTAATTTAGAACAATGTATGTAACTAAACCTTTTATGTTGTTTAATGGCATCACCCAGTAATTCAAGTACACGAGAGACTTTTCCAACTACTTCTAAAACTGAAGTATCTTGGCTTGCCCACATCATGTGTGAAATACATAAGTTTGATAACTTTATGAGCTCTAATGTTAAATGAATAGAGCGATGGAAAATAGCTTGATGAAGTGCCTGCATGCAAAACATAGGCAAGCTCATCTGCTGGAACTGCAGTAAAACTGAATCTTCAGCATCAGTATCAATCTCACACTTTCCTTTCTTCTTAACCTATAAACAAGTACAGAAATCTATTTCTTTCTTCTGTTTAATTTAGACAAAAATATTTTACAAATAACTGACACATTAGAATTACAGTCAACTCCAGTTGTAATGAACTCAGATACAGTGAACTCTCAGTTGTAGTGGACTTAAGTCATAGGTCCCATTTCACTTTAATTACAAATAAGGAAAAAAAAATTGGTTATAGTGAACTCAGAACCTCGACTAAAGTGAATGTAAGAAATACAACATCCTGGAAATTGATTCCCTCATGGAAAAAATGTAGCACCTCAATGCCACAAACTCCAACACTCGGCAGCATGGAGGAAATATCATCAGCCAAAGGTTGTAACTGAAGATGTCTCCCCTGAGGTTGAGGTAGCGGATCCACAATGGGGATCTTACTGATGCCCTTGTGCCATTCAGTTTCACTGCGGAAACAAAGGCATGTGACAACAACTGGTGGTGGGAACTCAAGACTGCATGATCCACTTTCAAAACTGATGTTACTTGAAATTCCATGGGACAAAGGGCATGGTATTCTTTCTTTGTAGGCGACAGGAAGTGTGTGACTGCCACAGCCCCACAGCTTGGTGACACCCACTGCACGACATGGAAAAGCGATCATTTTCATTATGGGTCATTCCATATTAAATCAACACAGTTTTAATTAAAATTTTACCTCACCATTTTAGATTCAGATGAAATTTGGCACATAGGTAGTATGCATGGAGAGTAAGAAAACTACAAATTTTGAGTAAAATATTTCCACCCGTTTCTGAAATACAGCCGTGTAAAATTTTGCAAAATTGGCTTCCCGAAAATTTTTAAATTGATGTAGAACCTCACCAAATTAAGATAGAGAGCTGGAACAGGTGTCATTTTGTAGCTTTCTTTATGGCCTTTTATATGATATACAACTAAATAGGGGTTGCGTTCAAAAACGTTTTCAAATTTGAATTTAAAATTTGATTTTGAGTTTTTTCAAAATGCTCATCTTCAAAAAAATTGAAAAAATTCTATAATAATCCTTGTATATATCCAAACAGATGGTGCAAGTTTAAAAATGGGACTGCAATGGGTTCATATGGTTATGTTTATTTAAAATGCACAATATTTGCTTACTCTAGATTTTACTGATTTAAAATGCATTTTATTTCAAATTATAAGACCTAATATATACAAATTATTAATTTAGTGTTTTTATTGGCGAGTGTGTTGTGTTTTATTTTTATGAATTTTCTTCTTCTTCTTTTATTATTATTATTATTATTATACCGCGGAATGTCATGCAATTGCATATCTTTACTGACTGCATATCGAAAGGAAATGTATATAACTTTACCTACCACCAAACATAAAACAAACCACGGTCACCTTTTAGTTGATGAACCAGATACGTGGGAACCTAAACATTTAAGCGAAATGAATCGTTGAGGAATGAACACCAACTTTGAGCAGCGTCAGCTGGTTATTTACCATCATGCAAAGGGTTAATGATGCCCAAAATTTTGCAAATGCCATTAATGAAAAAAAGCACAGTGAGTGACAATCTCATGGTCCATAAATGAATAGGCGATTGAACTGCAACCCGGAGGAGAACGTCCGAAGACTTTCTGATCCAGAAGAGAATCTTGTTGTGAAAATAATAAAGAAGGACCCTCGTATTAATGCACCAAAAGTTACTCCACAGTTACAAATTGGAATTGGCAAGAAACTAAATCCCGAAACCGTGCGAAGGGTACTAAGGAAGTTCAATTTCCCTAGCCGCGTTGTCAGAAGAAACCCACTTCTAAGTTGAAATGGAAATACCTGACCTCGATCCTCTTCTCCACAAAAACCTGGAATACGTGCACTAAAATATACCGCATACATTAAAATACGCATTTAAACTAAAAAATTGCACACATGCAAAATAAAAATAAGGTAGATTTGTTTTATTTTTGGTGATAGATAGAGTTATATACATTTCCTCTCGATATGCATATTCAAAACATTTGCAATTGCATGATGTTCCGCGGTCTAATAAAAATAATAATAATAATAATAATAATAATAACAACAATAACAATAAAACACAACACACTCACCAACAAAAAACACAAAATAACAATTTGTGTATATTAGGTCTTATAATTTGAAATAAAATGCATTTTAAATCAGTAAAATCTAGAGTAAGTAAATATTGTGCATTTTAAATAAACATAACCATATGAATCCATTGCAGTCCCATTTTTAAACTTGCACCATCTGTTTGGATATATACAAGGATTATTATAGAATTTTTTCAATTTTTTTGAAGATGAGCATTTTGAAAAACTCAAAATCAAAATTTTAAACTCAAATTTGAAAACTTTTTTGAACGCAACCCCTATTTAGTTGTATATCATATAAAAGGCCATAAAGAAAGCTGCAAAATGACACCTGTTCCAGCTCTCTATCTTAATTTGGTGAGGTTCTACATCAATTTAAAAATTTTCGAGAAGCCAATTTTGCAAAATTTTACACAGCTGTATTTCAGAAATGGGTGGAAATATTTTACTCAAAATTTGTAGTTTTCTTACTCTCCATGCATACTACCTATGTGTCAAATTTCATTTGAATCTGAGATGGTGATGTAAAATGACTGTGTTGATTTAATATGGAATGACCCTTATCCACTTTCGCTATTCCGCTACCGAAAGAGTGTTATTAGATGAGTCAAAGGCCTTTGGAGAGTGGGACAGTGTTCCAGCAGTGCAAAAGGCACTGAAGGGTGTTAAGACTGCATTACAATACTTAGAGACAGTGGAAGAGGCAGAATAGTTTGCGGAGAGAGCACATACTCTGGAGAAGGAACTTGAGAAATTACTAATGAAAAATGTGCGAAGCAAACAATTGAAAGTAATTGATTTTTTAAGGTCAAATAAATATTGAAAATTTCAGATTATGCTGTTAATTTATTTTGCTGTATCTCTATACTAATAAAATAAATAACTATGGAGGAATTCTATTTAATTTGACATTAGAAACAGTGAACCTCTGATATAGTGAACAAAAAAACTGATAGTCCCCACAAGTTCATTATAACCAGTGGACTGAATGCATAAAAGAATAACTTGCATGGGATCCAAAATGAACGTTGTGAATTTGTGACTTCATGTTTGAGATGAGGCTAGAATCTCCACCTGCACTAATATAATCATCTTCTGACTGTCTGTCACAACTTGGTATCATTATTTGTTCATTTGTCAAATCATCATCAGTAACTGTTGCTTGACTTGATGCCTGTGACAAGTAGCTGGGAGTCTGACTTCTAGCACACAACTGCAAATAAAAAAGAAAATTTCTCCAACACATCTTTTAATATTTCAACATTCTATGGAATTGTCACAAAATACACTAACCTCCTGTTTAGAGTTTACCAAAGATGGGTCGCTGTAATAGTGAATTCTAATTAAAAGTGCTGCTGCAAGTTTGTGCAAACATTTTAACATAGCTGAACACACTTTCTTATTAGTTCCAGGAGCAATTCCATCCAGACTAGAGAGGAAAATCTGAAACATTCATTTGAATACTTAATCTACATCCTGAATACCCAAGGCAATCTACCTCGTATGCAATGTACGTAGAAAGGTCCCACTCTTAGAAGACCTTCAACATCTCACTTCTTAATTGGCATTTGATATGTCTAATAAAATGCATTGTAGAATAAAATAATTAGTTTAATTCAAATATGTTCTCTTGTGTGCTCGTTAAAGGTTTTTTTTTTCTTTCTTCTTTATTTAGTTGCCTTCCATGTTTCTGACTACACAGTATGTGCCTTTTAATAGGAGCTACAAACTCTTCTGACTACATACATACCTTTACAAGAGTAGGTCTTTGAAGAAACACTTCTGCTGGAAAATCTTGAAGCATCACATCCATAAAAAAATTGCATGTATGCAAGACAAGATCTGGATCATTCATATTACCAAGGGATTCTTCAACAGCTGAGAGAACATGATTGTCTGTAGCAACTAAGGGTTGCCATGGCAAATACATGTAATGTAGACAATTCCAAAATGTAATTTGTTGATCTTGGTTCATCTGACTTCTCATCTCACTGTAATTAAACTGAGAGAACTGATACCTATAAACAAACAATGAACTCTCACCAAGGTTTATATCCCTCTGTTTATACCAGAAACAATTCTTGAAGAAATTCTTGCCTATTTTGAAGAATGGCAGTAAAATGGGCAAGTAATGCAATTAAATCTATGAAACAATCCAACAATTTGACAAATAAATTTTATAGGTTAATACTTATTACTTACACAATCACAGTAGTTTTATGTCAAAATAATTGATATTGACATTCAAGATATTTAACATCAGAACTTTTTGTGAAAAAATTATCAAATGCATTGTTTAGAAAATGTACTATTTACATAGTAATGTGACCAAATGTGTTAAAATCATTGTATGTCTAAAGTAAAATTAAAGAAAAATCATTTTGTACAACTATTTATGACAACTTTCACAACATTAAAACACCCCAGCACCTTGGATTTTTCTTTGTAATAGTTTACATTTCTCGAGCAAAAATTGAGTTTAAATTATTAAAATTGAAGGTAAGAGTTCAATGCTAGCTCTTAAAAACAAATAAAAATGTCATATACAGATTTCTTAATGAGCTTAAAGTCACAACTATGTTTTCTTCTATCAACCCTTACATTGCAAATATTGAAGAATTGAAAAAAATACAAAATCTAAACATTTAATATTATTAGAAAGCATATGAATGTGAACAAAAATGAATGTATGTAATCACAGAGGAAGATTTATGAAGTCGCTTACCTTTGATGTTTTGAATGATGTGATGCTTGCTCAAATATTTCAATACTATTTTCTGATTCAGCACACTCTTTTGAACTACTTTCTTCCGATTCCTTTTCAGAAATTATGGTTTCAATTTGAGAAATAATTATATTAACATTTGGTTCAGATCCATTCTTCAAGTTAGACAAAATTGCTAGAATGTTTGAAACACCAACTTCCAAAATCAAATTTTTCCCCAGCTTTCCCTAAAAATAAGATGGTCATTATTTGTTTCTCATTGCTTACAGAAATTGCTTGTATTAAATTTAATTTAAGGATAAAATGTAAGGGTTACAAGGGTGTGGTTAAAACAAGAAGTTGAAGATTCTTCACATTACATTTTCTGGAAATCAGCATCTTTTCCTTATATTTCTGTTGAAGCAAATTGCTTTGCTATGAACTAATATCACTGAAAACACTTATTCAAAGTACTTCCAGCAAATTTCAGTAAATTTTCATTCATAAATCTCACAGAATTACTTGCCCTGCAATTATCTTCAACTCAATTAACTAGCAGACTTTGGAAGGCCAGAAAAAGTAGTTCACAAGATTCTTGTACAACAATTAAGCAAGCCAAAAGTAAAAGAATTAATGAAGAAAGTATAGGTTGGAATTATTCCCAGTAAATGTCAACTCTATAACAATAATACAAACATTCAATGAAGAAGTAAAAATCTTCAAATCCTGTTTCATTAAGATGTTTTAATCCAAAAGAAATACATGTTTTATACAATTTCAGTACCTAATTCCAAATTTAAACGCTCAATAACAAAAAATTATTAAAATGGTCACACATTACAGTGATGTATTTCACATCAATTGCTAATCTAACAGTGATCTAAATCTGCAATATTAATAAAAAGTGAATAAAAAAGAAAGTGAAATAGAAAGTAAATGTTTTATCCAAAATATAAAATCTTATACCTTAAAAAAAAATACTAAATATGTCTTTGTTGTAAAATCATATTAATACAAAACCAACCTTTAGTAAAGTCAAAAGAACACCCAAAGCTTTTTCTTTTTGTAGACATGGCTCAAAACTAAACCATTCCAGAATTTTCAACAACAAATCTCTTCTTATTCTGTGATCATTTTCCTTAATAAAGCCAAGTGTTAACTTGGAAATTATATTGTCAAGGGCCCGAATTCTAATTTCCTCCAATCTATGACCTGTAGTGGTTTGGGATATATCAGTGCAGACTCATTATAATTAAATACCAGCAGAGCAAATCTTATTATGTGACAATTGTACTACGGCAAATATTAATAATTAAAGTAACAAAATTCGCTTTCATACCTAGTTTATCAATCAAAACATGAAAAACTGCTGGCCCTGTCATAGTTACTTTCTGCTTCCGAGATTTAAAGGTTAGTTGCCAAGCTTCACACTGCAGAACTCTGATTCGTCATATTGTCCATTATTTACGATTATAAAACCCTCATTATGCCAGATCATTCGATTTTCAAACTCACTACATCAGGCACTTTGAGATTCAAATGACAACTAGTTTCTAGATGTATCGTTTCGTTACAAGATGAACAAGCGGTCATCCAACAAGCTCGAAAATGGCGGGAGGAAACACACATGCTGTGAACAATTGATATCACAAAGAAAAACCAACAATACTGCACGTTTGCTTTTGACATCGCCCCAAAAAGCGTTATTAAAATAACTGTTATAAATTATTTTCAAAGCTATTTATAGTTTTATGTTGTTTAAAACTCTGTAATTTTTTCAGCGTTTCTAAACAAAATACGGAAATACTGCATTTTGTATGAAGTGCTTAAGCGGGTCATTTAAACCGTACATGTTCCGTACGCGATACGATTGCACTTGAAAACTAATGTCAGAGTTGTAATTACAGCGTTATTTTCAATTAGAGAGCGAATCGTTTGTTCAGCTTTTTAAGAAATAGGGAATTTTTTAAAGTTAAAAATGGAAAGGAATGAAAATATAATAGAAACGTGTGTTTCACAATCAAGCTCAAGTTCAAGTCCAATGTCTTGTGAAACCCCACCACCAAGTATGACTAATGTACAGAATCAAGAAACAAATTATGATTTTAGAAATACTTACGAACTTAAGAAGTTTACTGAAACAGGTCTCCGAGCAATTGAAGAAATTCGTATCCTTTAAAATCTTTAGTGCAGATATTATTTATTATCATATATAATTTTTATTTCAAAATTGGAAATTTCATTTAAATACTTTTTTAAGATACACTTCTAGAGAAAGTTTTAAATACTAGTCTTATCCTGCAGTAATGGTTCCTCTTATTGATTAGGTAATAGGCTGGCTAAACTTTCCCTAAAGCACACAAATATACTCATTTTAAACATACAGAATATTTAGTACACAATACCCAATTTAATAATTTGAAATTTATTATTATGCAGTTAAATCTGTACTTATCACTGACATAGCTAAAATTCTAGTGTTCATTAGTAATTGTGCTCATTGCTACTGTGCTCATGAATGAATGAAAATATGTTTTAAAATTACATATAATGATGTCTTTTAGCTACTTGTTTATTATTTCCCCCACCTGAATCATTCATCCTTTTAAACAAGAATCACAGAAAATGCCTTTACACTCTCTTTTGAGCACTTGAAGTACCACAGAGGTTTTCTTTGTAACATTACAAATTAATAATTCTCAAAAAGATTGCCTGTTGACAGGGCATAATTTTTATATTTTATTTTCATTTTGTATGTATTTTATCACCATTAATTTTTTATTGCACTTAATACATGATTGGATAAACAATTTAAAATAAATGGAATGAAAATATTTTTTGGCAAAGATTCAAGCTTAAGATTTCCATGAACCCAACAGTTAAAGTTTTGGTAGAAATCATAGTACAGTTAAAATTTGCCCTTCATAAAGGTATATCATTAAAAAGTTGGAATTAAGAACTTGAGATATTAACTTAATTCTTTGCAGCTCCTGAATTCCGTCACATATTTTCAATGTACCCTTCATTCAATGCATTTCAATCCAAAGTAATGGATGAAATTTTGTATTCTGGTATTAAAAGCATTTATTGTATTTATGCAATTATGATTATAATACACCCACTTTTTGTTTTAAAACAAAGACCTTGTTTTATTTCTGTGTAGATAAAGCAGTGGTTATTTCAGCACCTACAGGATCTGGAAAAACTGTTTTATTTGAACTAGCTATTATAAACCTCCTAATAAAAATGTCAAGTCTGAAACATGATGAAAATTTCATGATTATATATAGTATGTCAATCTTTAATGAAAAATAATAATTGTGCTGATTTTAGGTACCTTGTTCTTTAACCTACCCAATAATATTAATTTCAAATGCTTTTCTATCATAGTGGCACCTATAAAAGCTTTATGTTCTGAGAGGTTGAGAGATTGGCAATATAAATTTTCACCTCTTGGTTTGAAATGTCAAGAAGTAACGGGAGACAGTGATTCAATCCTGATAGCAAATATATCATCATTTAACATTGTATTAACAACTCCAGAAAAATGGGATTCACTGACAAGGACTTGGAAAGACAATAAGAAAATGGTGCAGGCCGTTAAACTATTTCTTCTTGATGAGGTCATAATGAGTTTTGATCATTCATTTTATTCTACTATATGTGTGTGTATATATGTAGATAGGATAGATCTGTAGGTCAGAAGTACAGGACACTGTCAATTTTTGGCCAAAATGAGATTATTTGCACAATCATATGGGTTCCTTTACCCAGAGATATACAACTCTATGTTCTACATCAAAAATTGGCAGTTACAGCTTTTAAATAACACCAAGTCCGCTTCCAAATTCAAAGTAAAACATATTCGAACTGCTCTCCTGTAAAATTCAGGAAATGTGACAGTGTCCTGTACCTCCAAACCACAGATATATACATATATACGAGTATTATAAAAATATCTGATATCTTGTGTACATGTGTGTTTGTTACTTCCTCAGATTCATCTCTTAAATGATGAACAGCGTGGTCCTGTTTTAGAAGCTGTTGTAAGCAGAATGAAAACTATCCATGAAGCAATAAAAAACTATGAAAAACAAGAAAATGGAGACACAAGAACTCAAATACCTACTTCTATTAGATTTATTGCTGTCTCTGCAACTATTCCTAATATTCAAGATGTAGCTTGCTGGTTAGGGGATATAAACAACCCTGCACAATACTTCAGTTTAGGTGAAGCATACCGACCTGTCAAACTCCGCAAAAGTAGTGATGGGTTATCATTATCCACATCACACAGAGTTTCGTTTTGACATGCAATTGAGTTACAAGTTGCGACAACTTCTCTTGCAATACTCTGAAGGTAAACCTTCACTAATTTTCTGCAGTACTCGAAAAGGAGTTACTCAAACTGCAGACATATTAATGAAGCAAGTAACATTTCACTTCAATGATGAACAAAAGAGAAAATTAGACATTGCAATGGACAATATTAAAGAAAATGTAATTAAAAAAAGCCTTGCTGCAGGCATAGGCTGCCATCATGCTGGTATGAATCCAAATGATAGGCACATTATAGAAGACTTATTTCGTAATGGAGGTCTTCCAGTACTAATAACTACAAGTACTTTAGCAATGGGAGTAAACTTGCCAGCACATTTGGTTATCATTAAATCTACTCAACAATATACAAGCAATGGCTACCAAGAATATTCTTCAAATCAAATTCTACAGATGATAGGTCGAGCAGGCAGGCCACAGTATGACACACATGCAACAGCTATTATAATGACTCAACAGGATAAAATTTTAAAATATGAAAGTTTAGTGTCAGGAACAGATATATTAGAAAGTAATCTTCACCATCATTTAGCAGAACACCTTAATGCAGAAATTGTTCTTTCAACAATTCCTGAAAAAGCAGTTGCCATTAATTGGATACGTTCTACTTTTCTTTATGTGAGAGCTTTATGCAATCCTTCACATTATGGAATATCAGGAAATTTAAACAAGAATGAAATTGAAGGAAAATTACATGAAATGTGTATGATTGAAATGAATGCTCTAGCAAGTACACAGCTAGTGAAAATGGATGTCAAGTATGTGTGGCCAACTGAGACAGGAAAATTAATGGCCCAACATTACATGTCTTTGGAAACAATGAAAATTTTCTCCAAAATTACTGGAAAAGAGACAATACCTGAAATGTTAAATATCATAGTGAATTGTCAGGAATTTTCTGATTTCAAATTGCGAGTGAATGAAAAGCGATCACTCAACTTCCTTAATAAATCTATTCGCTTCCCAATTAAAAGTTTAATAAAAACAAGTCAAATGAAGATAAACTGCCTCATACAAGCAATGTTTGGAGGTCTTGTTGTTCATGAACCATCACTTCAACAAGAAGCAATTCAAATTGTTCGTATTGGTATTAGAATTACTAAATGTTTAACAAGGTTTTTATCATTACAAGACAAATATCTGAGTTTACTCTCGGCCACAATTGTAAGTAAATGCTTTCAGTGCAATCTCTGGGAAGATTCTCCACTTGTATCTCGACAACTTGAAGGAATTGGTGCAGTTTTATCACAACTCTTAGTTTCTGCTGGGAAGACTAGTTTTCGATCAATTGCTGAATCAAATCCCCGAGATCTTGAAAGAATCATAAATCGAACTCCGCCAATGGGTAACAGGCTTCAAACAGCAGCTTTACACATGCCACAGTACACCCTTCAAGTTACGGAAGTTGTGGAGGAATTTCTTAGTAAACTAAATATTTCAATAAAATTGGCGAATTATGAGGACATTAAAAATTTCAGTACACCAGGATTTTATCATAATCTGGTAATTATTGCAGGTGATTCCAACAATAAATTATTATTATATAAACGATTTCAAGAAATATTGTTAATTAATAATGACGGGTTTTATTCATGGCTTATACAGGTAGAAAACAAGCAGTCATCTAAAATATCTATTCATCTTATCAGTGAAAACTGGGTGGGAATGGATGTAAAAACTAACATAATTCTCAAAGGTTCTTCTCCTACAGTTTTGTTAGAAAATCAAACCACCGTGAATAATCAACCAAATATAAAGGAGGCTGCTGATAATGAAACGCAAGTTGAAAAACGTAAGAGCAAGAAAACAATTCAAAACAGGATCCCAATCCATCAGTTCCAAAAAAAATCCACTAGTATAAGCAAAAAATCTACAAAAAAACTATCAACAAAGTTAATAAAGAAGCAGGTTCAAATTGACCTCACGAAATATATTTTTAAACCCAAAAGTATAACTAAAGTAAATTCAACTTTTACAGTAGTACAAGAAATTCCTTCCTCTCAAAGGGCATTGACCGAAACAGCTAATCATGATAAGCAAGGTGATAATCATACGTTCTCTCAAAAACGTCTACAATCCACCAATTCACTTTTCAAAGAACTTATGCTCCCCAACTACAATCATGAAAACAAATCTGTTCAAAACATATTACTAAGACATTCACAAAGAGATGGAAATAAAAGTTCACTTTCACAGACACTTGAATTTCACATCCCTGAAGATAAAGAGATAAATGCCCAGTACAAAAATGGAAATAATGAAGAAAAGAAATTAATCAGCAATGACAATTCTCTGGAATCATTAACAGATACTCAAATTGCGATTGATGAGAAATTTCAGGAGAAACTGAAATTAAACAAAAATACTCTATTATCAGGAGAAAATAAAGACTCCCACCATTCACAAATGAGTACAAACACAAAAGAAGGGTCTGTGAATCCATTGCTGCAAAGTTCAAGCAATACTCTCCATTCAACACAGACAGAAAGTTTGGGTCGGAACAATTACTCAAAATATTATCCTATTTTTGTTAAAGCTGCTTCTAACACAGAAACAAGGACAAAAAATAACGAACATATTTTAAACAATGTTGAAACAAATAAATGCATCAGTGAAAAAGATGAGACAGTAGATAAACATATAATTCCAAGAGAAACAAAAATTACTTTTGATCTTGGTATAGAAAAATTGTTAGAACCAGAAACTGAAGAACCAGAAAAGAAAAAAAAAACTTTGTGTGCTCCAGACATTTGTGTGGTTCCCAAACCAAAACATTTAGACTTCACAAATCCTGTCACAAAATTACTGTATGGTAACATGTATAAATTAGAAACACAAAATTCACCTAGTTTTGGTGCTAAACTCTCACCATTATCTGAAATTTCACCAAACATTGTTTTTGGCAAACAAACGCATTTGCAAGCAGAGAAAAATATTTCATTTGACTCAGAAAGTTTTTATATTCCTCATGGTCAGGATACAGCTAATTTCATTCCAACCTCTCCTATTCATTCTTCACATCTTAACTGTACCCTTGATGCTTTGGAGTTCCTTAAAAATTCGGATGATTCATACGAAACATCATCTGAAGAAAACTTCTCTAATATGCAAATGAAGGGCACAAATGAAAATTTGAATAGAAATACAGATATTAGGCAGTTTACTTCAGGATCAAAATTAAATAATAAAATCCAACAACTATATTTTTAATTTATTCATAACTAAAATGATCTCTGAACAAGTGATTTATAGCTATTTCATGTGTGAAACAATCATGCACTGACTACCCATCATAACTAATAATTTGAAATGTAAATATATAATTTTGTATTACACAATTTCACAAGAAATTGTCATTCTGAACTTTTAATAGTTTTAGTGTGTTATCTACCATTGTACTCCAATTCCATTCTGAAAGTTAAGCAAGAATTCCCACCAGCATTTAATAACTTAGAAATATTAATGCTCCTACAGTTATTATTTAATGTTACTGAATTATTTTTTGAATCATACTATCTTGTTCCAATGTGTTTGTACCATGTTCTCTAGTTGCATTATTAGGGCTTAAATAGAATGAATATCAAATAATTTATCCCAGGAAGTTTCTCGCATATTGTATATAGCTCTAATATGGTATTATGGTATTGAAAAATAAATTCCAAAATCAGAATTAATATAATTTATTACCACACTAATATAAAGACACTTTAATAGTCTCAAAATCGTTACAATCAGTCTTAAATCAATTTCAGTACGCATTTTGTATTTTTTATCAACAACCACTAACATCTTTACGAGCTGGGTTTTTGCGATACCATCGTGTCTCGTTTGGATTAAATCCTTTTTCACTAGCACCATACGTAGCCCAGGATGGAGTTTTTGCCATGTAGTCCTGTAAAATGTATTAACAGAAAATATAAAGACATTTGAAAATTACAAATATTTGTCATTATTTATTTATAGGAATAAACTGATAAAAATATTACCAAAGCTGTGAATTTCTTTTCTCCATTACTAGAATAAAATTCTTGTATCAACTCATGGAATTTATCATAATCAATCCATGTCCACCAATCACCATTCACTTTAAACTGAAAAATTAAACAAGATAAAATACATGTTTGGCAATTAACTCCAGTTAACATATTGACAATACCACAAGTGAATTACTTTGACAAATCACTTATTGCTTAACACATTAGCTTATCAATTTTGAAATATTAAAGAAATGTTTAATATCCAGTGGAAATTTCAAAAGCTTTAATTTCTTAAAATGTAATATCTCCACTGCAACAAACTGTTGGAGGAAAATTACTGTTTATGGTATATCATTGCTAACCTTCAGTTTGATTTTCATTGGGCAGAACATGAAAATGTCACTGAAAAGTTAATTTAATATTCAATCAATAATAAAAAGTATATTTTACAACATACTAATCTTTTACATTTTCTGAATCCCCAAAATATAATTTTTGCATATAAATTTAATAACAATCCCACAGAGAAACCAATTACTTCTGAAATGAATATACAATCCCTACTTCATTTTTCATTTCCTTTCCAGAAAATGTCAAAGTAAATATATTTATAGACTTATTTCAGCTGTAATCTAAATAAGGTAGAAGAAACATAATAATAAATTATTTTTCAAAAACAATATTCTAAATGAACTTTCGAGTAAATGCAAAAAAATGGGATTAACAGACACTAGTTAATAACAAAGAATAAAATGTACATTTGGAGATGGTGCATAAAAAATGCACTTACCTTTTTATGAGCAATTAAAACACAGTTTGAGTGCTCATGTTCAGAAGCAATTTCATAATCATCTAACAAATTTGCTAATTTTTCCACAAATGATACTACCTCTTCATGCCACGGGACATTTTCCATACTTAAATTACTAGCCTTTGAAGTACCACAATACGTAACACCCTATGAACAAAATAATAAGAGTACATCATCTAGAATGGAGCACACACTTTAATGTTACAGTTTTAAGTTTTACTCACTTTTACTTCAATAAAATCAGGCTTCCCAAAGCCAACCAATTTTGCATAGTTTTCTATCTCATCAACATTCCAAGCTTTAACTAAAGTAAGACGGTAAACTGTTCGTTGGCCTTTTTCAGAGAGAGCAATGAGACTGGCAATGAACCTCTCCCAAAAATCTTTAAAAAGAGGACGATCAATTTTCTTCAAACTCTCCTTTGTACTGGCATCAACACTCACGTACAGCTGTGTCACTGGGCTCATTTCCCTGAGACAAAAAATACGAAAACAAAATAATTTGCAAAATACAACTGTTAAAAATACACACCAGCTGAAACTCTTGCAATTCTGCCTCTGTATTTGTACACATTTTAAGGATACTGTCTGAAGAGTAGGAGAGAAAAGCAGAGACAGAGAAGAAGAAAAAAGAAAGAAAGAAGAAAGAAAAAAAAAAAAAAACCAAAACACACAAACAAAACAAGAACTGGTGACCACAAATAAACAGACATTTTCTTTATTATTAATCCCAAATTCCCAACAAATTGACATTACAATAAAGTAGATTACTTATAATACAAATGTCACTAATATACTTCGGTCCTTTTATTCGGAACAAACCTTTATTAATTGTTGGATAAATAATTCAATAGGTGTGCAGTTTATATTATTTATTAATACAACAGTTTCGAGAAAATTATTTTCTTCACCATCAGGCAAGAATAAACATTTTGAAAATAGCATTAGGTAATTAACTTAACAAATGGAATTCATATTACCGTTCCATGTAAAAGATTTTTTTTTCAAATGTAAATTTGATATGATATACATAAGAAACATATTAATAATTACTCATAAGTTATATGGAGCTTGCCTTACAAATTAATTATCAAAAACTTTAAATTCAATAGTTAGTCCATGGGAGTGTTTTAAAATTTGAATTGTGTCAAAGCAGGGCACCATGGTATTATAAACAATCATGTTATGTTTTCTGGAGGTTGTGAAACATTGTGTAAAATTACGATCTAAAGAGTTAACATGTGCAGGTATGACACATGCTACGAGTTAGGAGGGATTGGATCCACACCTAATAAATAATAGATTATTGGTGGTAGCTATAAAGAATAAATGAGATTCCTATTATTAATATTAACCTACATCTCAAAGGGCAAAGGTCTCCTGATTTAACAGGGTTAAAGTAGGTTGATATTTGTAAAATCTTTAAAGTAAATCATCAAAACAATATAAAGTGAAACAAATAGAAGCTATACGAAACACTAGTTGCACTGGGGATAATCAAGTGTATTAAACCTATTCTGCTCTTGTCATTCTGTTCATTAGTAGTGTTAAGAAAATATGTGAGCAAAACAAAATATTAGCTACAGGAAACACCAGTTGCACTGGAGATTATCGCATGCATTGAACTTATTCTGTGTTAGTGGCTATTCAAAATCAGATAAACACCTGAAAAAATTCTTGAAACATCTACATGATCTATAGAAAGTTGCAGGATAATTAAAGTCAATATTCATAGGCGTAATGTGGTTAAAAAACTTTAAATCTTTACAAGAAGATAAAAAACACATTTTTTTTTCCACTTGTATGAAGTACGCAGGGTAAATTGAATGAAATCCAGTGAAAAACTTGTTTTGTTTTGTATTTTAAACTCAATTCTGATTTTAAACAAATTTTTAATTCCCTGAGGGCAGATCTGCATATCTTATACCACTATCCCCTTTACAAACAATTCAAGTACTATTCATGAATTAAATACATTCAATATAAAAAGCTTAGAAGCTACCAACAGGAAAACAAATTCAAACTCAAAAATTATGGCATCTATGCTATTTATTCAAAAGCTAATCACCTCATTGCATCTGGGAATTGGGCATTAGTCACAAGAAATGATGATATTCCCTTCTTGTGAAGCAAGTTCACAAACTTATTAATCTCAGGATACATAATTGGTTCCCCCACAAGAGAGAGAGCACAATGTTTTGCACGTAAGCCTTCTTCCAAACGTTCAGGAAGAACACCAGGCACCCCTAAAATATAATAATTTATAAAAATAAATATTAAGATAACTTACAAAAAATTCTTTGCATTTCATATTTTTTTAAAAATAAAAAAATAAAAAGATTGTAAATTTTCAAGATATGTTTTTTTAAAGCCATTCACAACTTCAACAAAAATTAATTTACCTTTAAATTGATATATCATTTTGTAATGTTGATTTAGTGCTTCATTAAGAATTTCTTCTGGTTGATCCATTTTCCATTTCCACTCTGTTCCTACCGGATTAGAATGATGGCGCCAACAAAAAACACATTTGTTGGCACAAGCAAGACTAGGGGTAGTCTCCATGCACTGATGGCTTTGAATACCATAAAAACTATGCTTATAGCATCCACCTCTACCCCGCAACATTGACTGCAATAGTAACACAGATTGAAAAGGCTACACATAGACCACTCTTACATCATTTAATGTCATATTGTTTTTAATCACCAACAATTTAGTGTACACTCTCGGATATTAACTTCGAAATCTCACATTATATAAAAGTTTCTTGGGCAATAGTAATATCAACAACTGAATTTAAAAAATTACCAACTTACTTTGGTCCATCGACACAACTTCACTCCTGAGTGAGATCCTATTAAGCGATAACCTTGTTTTGTCAAGGATGCTCTTAGAGCAGGAGTTATCATTTCTTTTTCTACTTCAGGTACTTCATCCTGAATTTTTGCGTCTTTCAAGGGTCCGGAAAAGCGACCCAATTCCTCCACATCGACAACACCGCCTTCAGAATCACTTCCATCATTTGAACTACTATCAGATTCACTACAAGAATTATCCTGAGGAAAAAATTTTACAATGTAAGATATTCTATACAACTTTAAATGGAACTTTTCATTATTACTAAAATGACTACATAAAAGTAAATTAACTACCACTCACTTCTGTACTATTACCACTGCCTTTGCAACAACATTTACTTTCTTTCTCCTCACTTAATAATTGCCACTTTTTTAAGCGGGTCAACAGCACATTGCTCCAGACATTAAAATCTTCTTCAATGCTCCAATTCTTGCTGTTTGCAGAATCTTCATTTCCAAGACCTAATCGAGTAACTCTGATTGCCTGCAATTTGTGAAGCCAGTGATCCACACGTTTACCTACCTAGGAAAGAAATAAATAAATAACTTGCTGCAGTCAACAGAACATCTTAATTACATATACAAAGTAATAAATACATTCCACACTGCCATTTTTTAAATAGAGGGATCCCATATTTTTTAAACAAAACACCAGAACACAACATGTAATTATGATTGGAGGGGACGAGTCTCAGAGAACTTATTGAATCCAGAAATACTTTGCTTCATTTGGTGCATTTAAAAATGGTTCATTGTGATAGAAATGAATGACAATTATGAAATAAATCTAATTATTAAAAATATATAAGTTAAATTTCGCATGGCAGATATCACATTCCACTTTGTCTTTTAAACAGTAAGTAGTTTCTTTAATAAATGGGAACTGCGCCTTTAAATTTTCAATGAAAATACACTTTCTCTAAGGTATTTTGCTGCTTTTTTAATAAAATAAAATTTCATTAAATTGCCCACAATTATTTTGGATACAAACAACTTATCACTATAACATTTAAATGCAAAGGAATAATGCAAACAAACAAATCTTTGTTAAATTGACCAACAGTTCATAGGGAAATTCAAAGTCACAGATTCAAAATAATCATACATATTATAAAAAACATATCAAACTTTTTGAATTTGCAAAAACCCAAGACATTTTAGCATCTCAAAATTTGTCAGGACACTGGGAAGAAAGGTTAAAAATCAGAGACAGTCTCAGGAAAACAAGGATGTATGGGATCCCTATTTTATTATTAATTTTACACAAATCAAATGCACATATTTGAGTCTCACATTTAATGCACATACAAACAAGCTATACTTACAACATTGTAATGTTCAGAATACTGTGAGTTTCCCAGACCAAACACTGCATACTTCAAGCCTTCCAACAAACATTTCCCCATTCGAAAGTCAGTAGATGCCTCTTCCAACCACTTGTAAAACCATTCTCCATCAGGTGGAGGTGTACCATCAGTGTATGTTGGCAAAATAAAAACACACACCGAACGCCCAGACTTCTACACAAAGGGACCATAAATAATAATATTACTTCTCAATTATCTCATGGAAAATAATTAACGATGATACAGAAGAAAGTAAATTATTGTTCTTCTCAACATATACTGAAAAATAACTTATACATTACATTACTATTTAAACTCACCTCACTGACAAGCTTATCTTCAGGATCATAAGAAGATAAATTCACAATTTCAGCCCTGAATCCAATATCTGATAACTTCTTAGACAAGGATACACTGAATTTCTGAAAATATACCAATAAATTTACAATATTTACCAATAAATTTACAATTTACCAATAAATTTACAATATATAATTCAAATAAATCTATTTAAATATATATGTACTGTGATAACATTTGAATTTCAAAAAACTATCTGAAGGTTTAAGACTTTCACTAGCCCTTCAGATTTTTTAAGTAAAAAATCGTCGAAACATAAAACACACCCAAGTGTTTAGAGACTCATTTTGGAAAACAAACCTCTGCTTTTCCTGTAAGTGAAGCATAAAATATTTTAATAATTTCAACATTTTCTTGATGTGATTCACTTTTGTCAGTTTTGGAACAACATCCTCCATCCATCTTGCATTTCTTCTTCTTTTTTTTAGAGTTTTTATCCTCAAATGTATTCAAATTCGTTTCACTAACTTTCACATTATTACTATCAAGTTCTTTGTACGGAATTGATTCTATCAGAGGTACATGTTCCTTCCTAGCACATGTACACCATATCACGAACGTTAAAGCACCTACCAAAATAGGCACAAAAAGTGTCCCAACCAAAGGTATCCCCAAAACAGAATACATATTCTTTCGTTACTAGATCCACGAATATTTACATTGAAGATCAAATAAATATAAATAATTATAATTAATTTAATTTCATTTGAAAATGCGAGGTCAAAACTGTTCCATGTACAGAATTAAATTAGAAAAGACGGCAACACAACAATACCTATTAAAATAAAAATAACACACTTCTACAAATAAATTGTTCTCCTCGTATGGGCCGACAACCAACTTAAATTTTGATGAGGCTCAAAAAACTTTTCGCCAGAATGCTGCCCATTTCCCTACAAATCTTCTCTTTTGTAAAATGGAAATGAATGTCGCCGAAAATAACTCAAAGAAATTGAACTGATATTAACATTATCCAGCCAAATATTCAGAATTTTACGAACAAAGAAAAAACCTAATCCTCCACTACCGAACACAATCCCTCTGCAGCTTCCCAGCCGTTCATCAATCCGAACAAGCCACCCCGTGCGCCTCCCGCACAGTCAAAGAGAACCCTTATCTAAACTCCATTAAAACTCAATCGCACTTAAACATCACGAGTTGGTCGGAGAGGAGAACTCTCATCTAATCAAAAGCTTCGTTATGAATTAAATTTTTGGTATTGGACTTTCGATTGGATGATAATGTCCCCTTTCCATCCACTGCGTGATTTTAAAGTGCCATTACTTCTAATTGGAGTATATGACTTGCCGCCTTTCGGAACTAGCTGGACACGCACGTACACAACACATTTTTATTCTTTGCCGCAGAGTTGTATAGCCTATTTGGTATAACAAGGAGTGGGTTTGTAGCAGTGTTGCCAGACATACCAGGATTTTGGTATTTTTACCAGGATTTTAATGAAGATACCATGTACCAGGATGAAGACGTCCTGGTACGCTTAAATACCAAGATTTTAAGCCTGCGGTAATTGATGATGTACGATTTAATATTTGTGTAATAATTTTTTATTCAATAATTTAACACGAACACATATTACAAATGATGAAATTGGTGATATGTTGGTGAAAATACTGCTGAAAAAACACTAAGCGTGACATAGGATAGGTATTTTTCCAGCACATTCTATAGGAGAAGAGGATCGAACGTCTTGGTCTTCCATTTCTGGTGGAAAGTTTTTTCTTTCTACCATGCTTCCATTCAGTTTATTGATAGTAAACATAGAGGTACTACTATTCTATATATAAACATACATACTACATACAGACTAATATTATATGTATGTATGTATATTGTAACCGAACGTGACGTCGGTTTCAGGGGGGGGATTTTAGTGGGATCGTGGCTCATCCGAAGATTTCAAAATAAGAAAGAAAACACAAAGTCGTGACCACAGAAACACCATGTAATTGGACACACGTTGCAAGCAAACACAAGATTACAGAATGACAACAACATTGGCCATAAAATAGAAAACAAACTAAAATCCTTTAACAGCATAAAAAAATGAAGAGGATAATTACCTGCAAAATTATGAATTTTAAAGTTGGCACAAATTAGAATCCTAGCAATGTCTTCTGTGACAAAATGAATAAAAGAGATGTCCGGGGAGATGAGTGCACAAAAAGTTACTTCAGAGGGAAGAGCCCAGGCATTTCGGACGACAAAATGTCGTAGTGCTTTCTGTTTACAAAAATTGCAGTTAACCGTCCGTCAACATGCACTGCATAATCATTCATTAGTAATTTCTTGCAAGAAATTATTGCACTTACCAAGATATATTTCGCATACAATTGAAATGAATAAATAATTTTAGGAAAACACAGAATATTACTAAAAGTTACTTGAAAGCAAATTAAACGAGTTTGGTCATTACATAAATGCAAAAATTAACATTTATTACAACCTACATCTTTGGTTGACATTGAAAATATGTTTTATTTCTACTCAACAGGCATCCCAGTTTCAATAAATATTTTGAGATATTTAAGCTCATTTAACTTCTTCAACAGTTTATATCAGATATATTTTATACCCTTTTAATTATTCATAAACAGTGCAAGGTGTTTTTTTATAACTTGACTTGAATTTAACACTATCATCAAAACTGTTTCTTTTTTTTTAAGGCCAAAGCCGCACTAGCATCTCATTAACATAAGATTCTTTCACAAATCAGTGAGGTTCTCCCCTAAGAAAGACATATTACTGTTCACTTAAATTCTTCAACAGTTCATAGCAAATATATTTTCATACCCTTTTAATTATTCATAAATAACACAATGTGTTTTATAACTTGACTTGGATTTAACACTATCATCAACATTTTCTTTTGAAGCAGAAACTCCACTTGCATTTCATTAACATAACAAGATTCTCTCACAAATCAATGATGTGAGAGAATCTTGTTATGTTAATGAAACATGACAAGATTCTCTCACATCATTCTCTCACATCAGCTTCCGGGTCAATGACCCCCATCTCGATCAGGTTTTTGTCCAGTTTCCCTGATCCATTGAGCAAATGCTGAGATGGCCCCTTGTTTTGCTTCTGGACGTAAATGTAGCTTCACTGTGCGCACGTTTTGTTGAGCACTCCTTTTGCTTGTAGTTCATTTACAGTTGAAATTGATTTTCTATAACTCGGGAAAAAACATTTTTCAAATATCTTTATTTTTCTAAAATAATTATTTTCTAAATTCATTTTTTCGTTGTTTTTTTTAAATAAAAATTCTGGCCCTCAAGAAAATGTGCGCAGATAAATTTCTTTCTCCACACGTCATATACAGTATTTACTGTTTTTTGACAAATAAATAAATAAAATAAAATAAATAAACTAAACAAACAAATAAATAAATAAATAAATGTTCTCCCCTAAGAAAGACACGTTACTTCAAATATCTTGATAACAGTACACAGTGACTACGAAATATACCAATGGGATGGGTATATCAGCCATTAAGCAATGTTAGTGGCCTAAAGAAAAACAATCCGACAGTGAACGACCGGAACAATGCATCAACCTGCATCCCATAGTCTATTGCTTCCAAATTCTCCTTACTTTTTGTAGTGTCATAAACAAAAATTATTTTATCTTGAACACCGACCTTAATTGGGTGGCCGTGGCGTTCGCCACCGGCGCAAAACTCACAGCGAAGAAAATGCGGCTGCCGACGCTCTGTCATGGGCCTAAGCACGAGTTCTCTCTGTAACCACGTCGTACTCCAAGACCAGACGCCTCCGTCGATCGTGCCTCTGCCGTGTGATTCTAGCCACCACTGGCACAAGCCTCTCCTTTCTCGCTAACTTGAGTTCGCGGCCACACCGTCAGCTTCCAACCTACTGCTTACGGTTCTAGTAACTCTCTGCTCCTGGCGTCCCGTACTCCCTTCTCCCGACTAACCGCACACCTCCGTGTCCAACCACTTTCTCCCGTCGTGCTGCACACCCCTCTTTCTCCCCTCTTCTGCCACGTCACTAGCCCAGATAAGAGTTGCCCCTTTCTCCACCCCTCCGAGCCACCGATAAGAACACTCGTCGGCTCCCGGCGGCGCGCGCGAGCGGGCGGTGGGATCTCGCACGACAAATAGCCGAAAATCAATTTAGTCAATGTTTTGGCTGATTGATTTCATCACACGAGTACGTGAAATTCACGTTCGTTACAATATATATATATATATATTGTATATATATATATATTGTAATATCCAAAATTAAATTATATATATATACAGTGGCGAAGCGTGAGGTTAATTTTTGGATAAGCTGAGTCACGAACATATTGTAAAAACACATATTTGTACTTAATTTGTGAAATATCGAATATTTAGAAGATAGAGATCAAAAGACTAAAAATTTAATAATAATAATAATAATAATTATTATTATTATTATTATTATTATTTCAATAATACAACAATACTCAGATCAAGAAAAGCCTACGGCAGAATTGAAAAAAAATGTAAATGACTATGCTTATTTATAACTGATGTATACTCTTTGTTTGTACAGTTTTTTGTAAATTAATTCTAAATGTCTGGTTTTCTTCAGAAAAAATTCAACTCTTTCTTTAAACATAGCATCTTGCGAACCCTTACATGAAATTTTCTTTTCTATTAAAATAGTACCCAAGTTGAAGAGTCTGTTATTTGACTTAGAACTACGTTAATGAGTTTTAATTGTTTCAGAGTGCTCATTGTCGAGACACAGCGTAATGCAGTTGCAGGTCAACGACATTTCACTTGTAACCTGCACACGAATACGCTATTCAGTCAACTTACGAAATGAAATTACACTGATCAGATCCTGTTTGATCTTTCCAGAACACAATACTACTGGGGGATTCACACGCCGCGATACCAACTCATAAATGCTTAAAATCAACGTTTTTTTAAAATGATCTTGTTTTATTAAAAGTTAACTCCAATGCTAAATGATGGAGAAAAAAGTGAACATTCTCAATATTGTACTTAATTAATTAGCAACAGAGGAATTTTAATACTGAAATTTGGAATAAATAAATATTTTACTTTTGTTAGTAGTGATATTTGAAGTTGCTCAATGACCTCTATAGGACATTTCCGGAAGTTCCACGTAAGCTTATGATGAAGAGAGCGCCTGACGCAGGAGTTTAAATTACTTAGCCAGTTGTAAGGCCTGCCTACCCTTCTGGCCGAGTAACCGGGCCAGCTTCTCAATGAGCTTGCGCGCTCACTTCCCCGCGCCCCGTCCCTTGCCCACAAATTGTCTTCCAGTGGTAAGCGGAACGGCCAGAGCCTCACTCCCCAGTCTGCCCGATGCACCGGGCGGCGACAAAGACACTTCGCATTGAATGCGCATAAGAACAGAAAAATTAACATGGTGCGCATACGTACGGTATAAATTGACAAAAATAACATTATAAATTGACAATTTTCTTTTTTTAGTGAAGATATATTACCCGCCTTCTTCAAGATTCTTAGGGATAGCTCAGCTTACTCTGCATACCCTGACGCTTCGCCACTGTGTATATATATATATACTCGATATCGAGTGAAATTCTACGAACTTCCCGTACGCAGTTAAAAACATAATTGGGTTATAATATGAACAATTTTAGAATCAATTGTCATTGGTACCAGGAATTTTAGTGGAAGTACAAGGATTTTTGAAGGTTGGTAGTAGATATACATTTGATCATCTGGCAACGCTGCTTATGTTGTGTTTTATCTATAAGCTCACAGCTTGTATGAGCCTGCAGCTCTGTACCCTAAAGTCCGTTCGCTCTAACTTTACTCAGCATGTAAACAAACGCACGTGGCCGTCACTTGTTCTCATTGGCTGACGGCGTCGTGTGCTATAGGAGTTAGGTCCCTTTCAAAACTGATTAATTTCCTGATTCTCTACACAAACAGTCGAAAAATTTTCTCCTTTGCCTTGAAGTAAAATCAGACACCGACCGTGACCTTAACTGCCAACCTTCTCTTTGAAACTGCCAACCTTCTCAACCTGCCAACGGATCTCTTTGAAATAACGTTCATTCGCCAGGCCGTCGCGAATGAACGTTAATGCGTCGAATGCGAAAATTTTGAAATGAACGTTATGTGCGAAATGTGAAATGAACGTTAATGCGAATGAACATTAATGACGGGTCGGCGCCGCTCCTGCCAAATTCTATCAGTAGCAGTTCCGTTCTCGAATGTGAAAGTTCTAAAAGAATGCTGTATTTTTGTTTGATTAGTGAAAGGTGTGTTTGCTCATTACGTTGATTTTTGTATCCACATTGAACACAATAAGTGAAGCAGTTCGCGGCATAATCCGGTTTGAAACATTCGCAGGGAAAATCCCTCAGAAGTGGTGAGAAGGTGGTATTGATGTGTTTGAATAATTAGCGGCTAAAAAGTCGTTAATGACGTTGTGGCAGGTGGAAGAAATGACTGCTGAATTGCTGAAATGTCGGTGTCAGAAGTGTTTGAAAACTGTGAATTGAATTAAGTCATTGGAAAGGTAACTTCCCCACGTAAGAAGAGATGGAGAGCTAAACAGGTAGAGGGGGAGTGCGATGAATTTGTTAATCTGCCATTCGTTTTCCTGTGCACGTTTTTTTCGTATAAACGAATTTCCAACATGAAATAAAATTCTTGATGTGGTTAATGAAGATTTGGGACTACCAAATTTTAAAAGAACGTCACTGCATGTTCTATTGAAATTCGTGCTTCGGGCGGGATTTCACGGCTACATTGCAAGAATACACGTAAATGTAAGTTCTGTGATATTTAAGCAAAATACCTGCATATTTTGGTTGGTATTTTGGGCGTATTAAAGAAGAACTAGTGAAAATAATATGCAATAACAGTTCTGGCTGTGACACGTGCTAGCATTTGAGTATGGTCGTGGCGCGAATGGCATAGCCAATCACGAACTACAAAGCGGAGGGATACACTCAAAGTTTGTTTACATATGGAGTGAAATTACAGTGAACGTAGGTGGTGTTGCCTGCAGCATGCCATCCAGGCGACGGTGCTACTATAGTGGAAATAATACCACCATTTTATTTCCACCATGGGTGCTACCAGAGAGGATGGATCACGTGATCTGGACATCTCTATAGTATATGCTGGAAGAATATCATCTTATGCCCCTCTTAATGATTTTATGGCATTGTTTCCACAAATATCACAGTTATTTGTAATATTGGTGTTTGTATTAAATTATTGAATAAAAAATATCACAGGAATCTTAAATCGTTCATTAATTACGTAGACTTAAAAAACCTGGTATTTAAGCGTACCAAGATGACTTCATCCTGGTACATGGCATCTTCATTAAAATCCTGGTATAAATACCACGATCCTGGTACGTGTGGCAACACTGGACAGTGTGGATTTTCTTTTAAAACATCGCGATCGTTCTCCGATGGAAGTTTCCCTCTATCTATAACACCCCCGTTTAAAAATGTTTTTGTTTTGTTTAGGTACACTTTCTCGCAGTGTGATGTTCTTTCTCTGAAATAAAATTTATTTTCACGATAACCAAGTCGTGTCCGATAGTGGACTGGGGCAAAAGGAGTCAGGAGAGACAGAGTAAACTTTTTTAGATGCCTTACTGTTCCCAAAAATCAAGAATGTAAAATTAGAACACCCCCGGAAGAAAGACGACAAAAGTAGATTTCTGCTTCGAAGCAAGAAAAGTTAGATATACTGCGATTTTTGTAGGAAGAGCTCTCAAGATAACTCAAATCCCATCTTCGCGATGGAATATGTCACGGCATTTCGTATCATTCACAGTCGTTCCGCTAGATTTCGCACGATCGCGACCGTATGAAGCAGTGCTTGCGATCATGCGACTTCTACCGGCAAGATCGAGAAAAGACGCGAAATGCCGTGACATATTCCATCGCGAAGATGGGATTTGAGTTATCTTGAGAGCTCTTCCTAGAAAAATCGCAGTATAGTCACACATCTAAACTTTTCTTGTCATTCCCAGATTTTCACGTGAAAACGTAGATTTTCTACAATTTTGCAATAATATAAACAACCCACTAAAGGATATAATTCTCAATAAATAATTTTTCAATTATTTGCACTGCCTGAACGTGTTATTCAAGCACAGCATCATCATATGTATGAGTCACTAAAATTTTGTGGATCTTCAAAACTTTGTGTAAATACTAAGCCCACATATTACTTAGGTCACCAAATCAACTGTTTTCTTATGCGACCAAGGCTATCAAGTCCAAGTCATATCCCAATTGCATTCCAAGATATGTTCATTAAAACTTGCCAAACAAAAGATATTGAAAATACGTTTCATAAAAAGTAATATTTAAGCGCGTGACTTTAATATTGAAAAGGAACCATCGAAAATTTGAATTCAGCACAGGAAACTGTAAACATTTGTTACAAACATGAAAAAAAGTGCAATAATTATTTACATTTATAAACAACCATATATTTATTATAATTAATACATTGAAAACTTAATATTTAAATTATATGAAATTGTTGTTAACTTGTGTTGAAAGTTTCTCTACTCCGTGCACATTACGAACATTTTTGGGACTGTGTTTATAGAAATTCTGGATTTTTCCCAGACAATTATTAAAGTTTAATGTATGTAATATTTCTCTCGATGATAATAATTAATGCAAATTCCTAAAATAAATATTTAAAAAGCCGAAAGTTTATTTAAATATCCGGAAGGAGTCACTTCTACGCTAATGGCACAGGGGCTCCGATTCGTTGGTACTTTTCATTATCAATGAAAGAGCACGTAGAACTAAATATTTCATTCTTTTAATTTTATGCATTTTACCTTAGCATCATCACTAAGGTAATGAGAATATTGACTTTGTACAGTTTTCAAAAAGAAAAGGTATTTTATCAAAACACGACTTTGTTGGTAAAATAGCGCTTTTTTAAATCAAATTTGTCGAGGAAATTCGCAGCAAGAACCTAAATAAACCGAAAGAAATCAAAGATCATTGCAAATATCATTATAAATAACAAATGTGATAAGACACACCACCTCGACAACCGCATAATACAGACAAAAACTTAGTAATTCGCTAGGAATCGCTTACGCGCACAGCGGAGCTTGCACTCAACACTTTCCCGTCAAACGTTGTGACGTCATTCTGGACATCTCTGTAGGAGAAAAGAATACGTCTTTGTCTGCCATTTATGATGACAAGACTTTTTTCTTTCCACCATGCTTCCATTTAGTTTATTGATAAAAAATGTCTCGATATCGAGTTAAATTTAACGAACTTCCTGTGCCCATTTAAATCATAACAGAATTATAATATGAACAATTTCAGAATCAATTGTAATTGGTACCAGGAATTGTAGTGGAAGTACCAGGATTTTTGAAGGTTGGTACCGGAAAACGCATTTCATCGTCTGCGTAACGCTCTTTGTGAGTTAAAGTGCTTTAAATGACTTCAAATAAAGTTTTTTTTCGAAAACACGAAAGATTCCTGTGAAAAAGAGCTTCAAATTTCGCATTTACAGTAGCGATGAAACGCCGTTTTCTTAAAAACGGGTCTAAATATTTCAAAGAAAATTGCCATTCAGGACGAGGTTTCACTGTTCTTTAACATTCTTAAAATAATATTTCCGTTCTACTATTAAGAAACCGAAAAATTAAGAAAATGTTTTAAAAAAGTAATTTTGGCGGTGATAAATGGCAGCTACCCAGAGTATGTGTCAAGTCCAAATTGCCAGCCGAGACCAAAGGAAATCGAAAACTTATACGGGAAAGTCTGTGCCATTATGTAGCACCACTAGTTTAGAACAGATTTTGTTTTAAATCAAAATCTAGCCCTCCAGGAGCTGTGGAAGATCGTGAACTGGTCGTGGGTAGACCCCCATCCGTAGGTCATGTAAACGTAGGGTGCAACCGGAAGGACTTAAGCCGTGTCCTGCGTGAGCTACAACCGGCAGCGGCGACAAGCGACAGCTTGCTTCAGCTTCAAGCGACAAGTTGCGATGCCGCGCGACAGAGTGCATGGTGTCCTGCGTGAGCGCTTCGAGCGACGGGAAGTTGCGACAGCGACAGCCGCCGCGCCGCGTGGTCAGTCTCTTCAATTGCGATCAGCTGTGTGAACCATGTCTCTACCCAGGGAATTAATGGAAAGCAGTGCGCTGAAGTTGCTTCGGAGACGAAAACGGTCATCGACCCATCATTTATACGCCAACAGGCATTTATATGGTGAATTCCATCATTTGTACCCTCAGTTAAGGGAAGCACCAGATAAATTTTTTTAATATACACGAATGTCAATTCAGACGTTCGATTATATTGTCATGTGCCTAAAAAACAAAGTTCGTCACATCTCCACTAACTTCCAGCAACCAATCTGCCTGGAGGAAGGACTAATTATCAGTGGCGTAGCGTCAGGGGACGCTGAGATGCTGAGCATCCCCGTATATAAGAACCTTAAATACTGTATTGATAATCTTACAAGTGGTCTGTTGAGCGAAACACGTTTTGTATTAATTTAAAATTGATTTCCTATGATTGAATTCGGCGGGCTGTTGAAGCTGGCCTCTGATTGGTTGGAAGCTAAAATACTTCAGCGTCTGCCGCCAGATTGCGACGAGCAATGACGCATGCGCAGATGGCGAGGTGCCCCTCTCCCCTCTTCACCCCTGGCCCAGAGAAACCCGACTGCTTTACGCTAGCGTCTAGTGCGGAAAGAAGCTCGTTTGTGCACGAGAGCGCAGCACACTTCAGGCGTTCAGTAAATTATCTTTCTCTCTCTCACTCGGGAGTCCCCGCTTGGTCATGGGTACAAACTGTAGAAATAGTGCCTGACTACTATTTCTTAATTAATATCCAAGAAATTGTATTATCTCTTAAATAGATTACATATTATTTAAGTCTGCAATGTATAAATTAACAAATGGTCTTATTGCCATTCGCGTATAAGAATTAAAGCTGAGCCATTGTATAATTTGCTTTCAAGACATCGGCAGCCCTGACTGCTGTGAGGATTTTGTGGGAAGCGCCTACACCGTCGTAAGCAATCGAGATCGTGGAAGTAGTCCCAGTGTATCTGCCTTGTGTTGCGTTCGCCTGTTAGACGAAGTACTTGATAGTGACATTTTGTGTGTTATTGTTGAGCATCCCCAAACGTGTGAGTCACGCTACGCCACTGCTAATTATAACTTTAAGGTAAATACTCATTGTTATACTGCGATTTTTCTAGGAAGGACTCTCAAGATAACTCAAATCCCATCTTCGCGATGGAATATGTCACGGCATTTCGCATCTTTCTCAGTCGTTCCGCTAGATTTCGCACGATCGCGACCGTATGAAGCAGTGCTTGCGATCATGCGACTTCTACCGGCAAGACCGAGAAAAGACGCGAAATGCCGTGACATATTCCATCGCGAAGATGGGATTTGAGTTACCTTGAGAGTCCTTCCTAGAAAAATCGCAGTATATATTGTACTGCAATTATAGTGTTGTTTCAACCAACCCATCAGAGAAAACTTTCAGGATTTTTATGTTAAGAAACTAAAAGAATATATTAAATGTTTATGTTTGTTCATATTATTTTATATTAAAATATATTCTGTTTGGCCTGTATATTGAGAACAGACTATTATTTCTTATGTGAAATGTATGAATAATTCACTTTATTGTGCATTTCATTTTGCTACAGTTTCAAGCATTATTTTCCTCACCTTCAGGTTAGAATAAAAAAGTATTGAAAATAATTCATTCAAAATTAATAATTACTCAATATAATACTGACCACTGACATATCCATAACCATTGACATATCTATTGTGGTAATTTGTTAATCTCTTGTCCCACAATTCCCTTCTGTTCCTCATTTCTTCGATTAACATTTCCGTTGCATCGCCATTCGACATCTTCGAAGTTAAATTACGAAAAACGAACACGAAAACTGCGAAACCAGCGAAAATACACGTGCGACAGAGCGAGAAGCGGCGACAAGTAGCGACAAGATTCAAACACGTTTGAATCTCGGACGCCGCCACTTGTAGCGCTTCCGTCGCTTCGTCGCGGATGTCGCTGACGCAGAACGGGCAGATAGAATACTATGTGTTTGAAACTTGTCGCTTGAAGCTGTCGCGTGTCGCTGTCGCAAGATGTAGCTCACGCAGGACAGGGCCTAAAAGCCGATCCAGCCCCTGAAGCTGCGAAGGTAAGCAACCCACCGCACGCTCCTGTGCGGCGGGGAACAGACCATGGCAACGCCATCCAAACATTCAAACATTTGATTGCGTATGGAGTTTTGCCCTCTCTTTCTATCCAACACAATTTGACATAGGACTCTCTCTTTCTACTCGCTGCTCATCTTACTAAGTCTAGTATCAAATGCTGTTATTTATTTTTCCCTTGCAGCATTGTGCAGATGTTAGGCTCACTTTAAATCAATTATGCATTCAGCATGCTTATTCGCAAAGGAGTATACACTTTTTTTAGCCAACTACAATCTCTTTCAGATTACTTATCGACGTCAATGGCTGTTCTCCTCAGTCAGCAGATTCAGTATTCTTTAATCATTACAAGAAACAATTGTCATTTTCCTACAAGTTAATGCAGTATTGTAACTTTGGCAATCACTTGATTTTAATTATAATGTTTTAAAACGAGTTTCACATTTCATAAATCTCCTTCCACGATAGCTCCCACTATACTGCGATTTTTCTAACTTTCCCCTCAAATCCCATCTTCGTGATGGGAAATGTCACGGTATTTCGCATCTTTCTCAGCCGTTCCGCTACATTTCGCATGATCGCGACCGTATTCAGCAGTGCTTGCGATCAAGCGACTTTTACAGGCAAGACCGAGATAGACGTGAAATGCGTGACATATTCCATCGCGAAGATGGGATTTGAGTAGCCTTGAGATGCAAAGTTAGAGAAATCGCAGTATAGGATGTCAGAAGCCCATTTCAGATCATCCAAAGGCGCTCACCTCGCCTTATCAGAATGTGGGTGACGGTTCTTCGAACGTGAACATTTGACTCTCAGTTGTCAAGGTAAGTAGAGTGGCAAGCAATTATACTACCTACAGTCCACATCTCCCCGCACCACCTCGCCCCTCTAAACGTCCCTCAGACGAGCCGAGGCGGGCGTGCCTCAGGGGAGCGTTCTCACCTGCCTTCTTTGGCTAGGGCCATTTTATCCACCAGGCTAACTAGCCTAGGGCCCGGAACTTTTGGGAGCCCACAAATTTGTAGAATTTTTTCTCAATTCTTATACGATTTTAATCGTAATAAGTTTTACAAGCAAGTGTTCTAAACTTTACACAATTTTTCTCTATTTTAAATAAATACACATTAAGTATATTAATATATTTATATTTTTTATTCTAACAGACTGATACATTTAAAACAAGTACTTTTAAGAAAGTACGTTTCTCAATCAAGGACCTTTCATTTGGAACGAAATCTAAAGTGTGCATAGGACTGGTCAAAATCGCCGAAAAAATATAATTTTATGGCTTTATTGCCTCTAAGAGTTCTCCACATCGTTTGAACAAAACATTGTTTGTCATATTGTTTCTAAAAACAATATATTAATATTGTTAATTATTGTACTTAAAATTTCAAATTTAGTATATTATTATATATAATGTATATACTATATTATTATTTAATAATATTTATTAATAAAATAAATAATCAAAGACATAATTATGTTGGGATGTACATTAATTATCCTAGGGCCCAAAAGCATGTTACAACGGCCCTGTCTTCGGCTTATACGTAAACGACACGTCGCTTCCTGCTGATACAGAAACTGGTATTCAACGCCGGAAGTTCGTGGATGATTTTGTGTATTATTTGAAACTGACGAACGAAAGGCAGTTAGTTAAATACTTACGTGATTGTCCCGTCGCAACGACTCGCTCTCAACCTCGAGAAATGCGCGGCAGTCGACTTCACTCGTGCAGACCCCAATGAAACTGAGCTTGGCGGAGCGAAGGGACGTGACAGCGGTCTTCGCTGGCAGCGCACGCTCAATTTCGCGGCCAAAATCAAAACTCTTCTTCTGAAACCTAATCTCCGTTCTCCCGATCTACTGTTCCCTATTCACAGCCTATTCCCACGCCGCCTATTCACAGTGTGCGTGTGCCCCTTGAGGGTGTATTCGCAAGACAGCTAACGTTTTCAAGTCAGCCGTGACACCGCGGATCGGGATCACACGAGATTCGCATCAACTACGAATATGACCCTAGTTGGTGAAACTGGCAGTGGCGTAGCGTGACCCGCGCGTTTGGGGATGCTCAACAATAACGCCAACTCAACACATCATGGTCTTTAATGTTCTCTAGAATCTATGTTATGAAAACAAATGTAACAATACTTCAACAGATTTATGTCAGGAGAGTTCTTGAAAGCAAATTATGCAATGGCTCAGCTTTAATTCTCATGCGCGATTGGCAATGAGATCACTTGTGAATTTATACAGTTCAGACCAAAATAATATTTAATATATTTTATGAAGAATTCATCTTCTTAGATATTAATTAAAAATTAGTAGGCAAACACTATTTCTTCCTATTAAGTGCCCATAACCAAGCAAGAGAATCTCAAGTAAGAAAGAAAAATATTTCACTGGCAGTGTCAAGTGTGCTGCGCTCTCGTGCACAAACGAACAACTTGCTTGTACACCACTTGCTCATACGCCTCGCCCTGCTCAGTCGTACGCTAGCGTCAGAAACTCGTGAATCTATGGGAGGGGGGTGAGGTGGGGAACCTCACCGTCTGCGCATGTGTCATTGCCCTTCGCAATCTCTTGGCAGATGCTAGAACCATTTTAGCATCCAAGCAATCAAGAGGCCAGCTTGTACCAACGCGCCGAATTCAATCACAGGAAACCACTTTTAATATTAATACAAAATGTTTTTCCCTCAATGAACCACTTGTAAGTTTATCGATACAATATTTAGGATTCTTTGATTAATATTTGACGTGGGGATGCTCAGCATCTTAGCGTCCCCTGACGCTACGCCACTGGAAACTGGCCCTCAGTCATAGGAGTGCAGTTCCCTGCGGAGCTGCAGAAGCGGACGAGGACGCTGTGACCATCCATTCCGCGCATCCTTCGTGAGTCCTTCGACTTCCGAACGCTGCCCTCGCACGAGCTCTCCGAGCTGTGCGAAGAGAGGGATCAACAAGTGCTTGGCGGGCGATCGCCGCTCTCTGAGCAGGAAACGGCGCGGGAGGCTCGGAAAGGCGCGATGCTGGGCCAGGGCCGCCTGAAACCGAAGACGTAGCGGCGCCATGGACGCTTCCGCTAAGTCGTCGCCGTGGCGAATAAAATTGTGTAAATAGTGCAGTGAAGTGCTGTGTGACTGAATGTGTTTGTACATATGGTTTAGGAATGGAAAGGTGAGTGGAAACAAAAAGAAAAACAAAAAACATTTTCTAACACGCAACACTCACCGTGCTGGATTCTCGGATTGACTTGAGATTTTACCAGCTTGTTCAGCACCTTTCAAAACCCCTACATACAAATTTTTACGTGCTATGAAGCATTGCAAGTAGTGTTTTTGCGATAATTATTGGGATCTTTCTTGACCTTACCGACCGTAGAAGGGCGGAAATCGCTGCTCGCTGCTGGTTCTGCGGACGTTTCTCATACAACGCGCCTGCACTATCGGCCTGTCGGCAAGGTCTCAGTTACTTGGAGGGCAGGTGGGGTGACAAAAACGGGTGTTAACTTTGCAGGTTCAGATGGAATGAACGCGCTTGGAAATCTGGCACCGGCTGATAGACGCCGCGTAATGTTCCTAGCGCTGCCGAAGCAATGGCTCGCCCGCTGCGGGAAGCGCGAAGGTCACGAAAGGTCCTGATACAAAATGCCTATAAAACACTATTTATAATATTCCATAGCACTTCAAAATTTGCGTATATAGGTTTTGCGTGGTGTTCTTTCAGCTGGTGAAATTTCATGTCAATCCGAGTATCCAGCACGGTGAGTGTTGCGTGTAAGAACTATTACCTTCGAGAATTGAAATGTCTAATGTATAACCCAGTGAACTTGTACAAAAATTATATAATATATACTGCGATTTTTGTAGGAAGAGCTCTCAAGATAACTCAAATCCCATCTTCGCGATGGAATGTCACGGCATTTCGCGTCTTTTCTCGGTCTTGCCGGTAGAAGTCGCATGATCGCAAGCACTGCTTCATACGGTCGCGATCGTGCGAAATCTAGCGGAACGACTGTGAATGACACGAAATGCCGTGACATATTCCATCGCGAAGATGGGATTTGAGTGGCCTTGAGAGCTCTTCCTACAAAAATCGCAGTATACACAAGATTGCCCAAAATGGTTTTTGTCATTAGGTTTTAAGGTAATATAGGTTAGTGTGATAAAGTTAGGCCCCATCATATTAGCATACATCTAATTAGTTGCAGAAAATCTTTATCCAAAATAGAATAAATTTCCACCCCTCCAGTAAAACTGGAATAAAGTTGAATATATCATTTTATTCAACACTGTAACATGAACATGAAGTAAATAAAATCACTAACAAAACAAAATAGTTTATGTGGTTGGAATTCTTGCATGGTATTGGCTGAAATTTCATTAGCAGAATAGTCACAGAAAATAAAGCATATAGAAATTAATTTATACAAAGTTTATATTTTATTGAATGTATTTGACATTGTGCATTACAAGTATTCTCTGTTGTATTACAATCTTTCAGTAATGACACACTTATATTCCCTACATCTTCAATAGTTATGACAACTTGAATTTAAACCACATTTCACTTCATCAGACAAGTCATTTCAAATTTCCACAGAAAAAAGTAATTGTATAAACACAACAGCATTAAATGCTTTTTGTTTGCCAGTAAAATGATATTGCAAAAAAAGCCATTGATTTAGGTGATGTAATAAAACGGAATGTGAAAAATATTTATATGACATGTACACATGAAGGAACATTTCTACAATGAACTAAAAAGGACAAAAAACTTATTTTACATGACCATATCTGCTTATAATACTGTCATGATTTCTTAGAACAACTGACAGATCGAGGTACATCAATCCCCAATGTTTGCTTAATGAGGCTCAGAACATTCTTTGTTTCAGCAGTTTTCCCATCTGAAAACAATACATAACATTAAAATTTTTGAGCCAATAAGCAACACAACCTTCATTACAATTCCAAGGATATCCAATTAAGCATTAATGAATTTACAAGTACCTTCAGAATTGATTTCCCTTTCCAAAGTCAATTTTTCCTTTGCCTTCTCATATATACCTTCCTCTATTGTACCTTTACTAAGCATCCTTATTACTCTCACAGTCACTGAAAGAAAAACAATGTTGGACAAAAGAAATAATTTGAAAAACATTTTTAGGAAAAATTAATGGGAAATATTTACCGAGACTGCCCAACTCTGTGACACCGATCCTCTGCTTGTTTGTCATTGTGTGGATTGAAGTCAATATCGTGAATTATCACTGTATCAGCTGCAGTAAGATTTATACCAACACCTCCAGCACGAGTAGATACAAGGAAAATAAATATTGAAGAATCTTCAGTAAATGTATCAATAAGTTCTTGCCTATTTACAGATAATTTTTAATCAATTTATTTATAATTTAATATCAGATTTAATTAGTAAGAATCATAATACCAAAATATTACCTTTCTGCAACTGGTGTACTTCCATCCAACCGAAGGTACAGATGGTTACGTTGTTGTAAATATTCCTCTATTATATTTAGAACAATAACAAACTGACTGAATATTAGTACTCTATGATTCTCACTTTTTAATTTAGGCAAAATTTCATCAAACATCTTAAATTTACCACTCTCTAATACCATCTCCGAGGGTAAATAATGCTTCTTTAGACCCTGCAACATTAGAAACACAAAGTTTGTTGTACAAGTGTAATAAAAGTTATGTAGGATATTAAGATATCAAAACAACTACAACAGAAAAATGTCTAAGTCAATAATAACTTCCTTCACCACAGGTACAAGAAAATATGGCTGGTGTGATTAGCAATGATACAAACCTTCCTAAGACACTAAAACAAGTGTAAAGAATTTTATTTATTTACTACAAATAAAAAATTAACTTTTTTAAAATGTGAATGTGACTATGTCCTATTTTATATCTACCACTGTGATAACATTTCATTAACACAGTCATATGAATGCTATGAAGAGCATCTTAAAAAAAAAGTCAAGCAAAATAATTGTAGAAATAAATAGTAAATTAAACAATAATTATTATGGATAAAAGCTTCAAATATATTAATCTGTGATAACATTACAATGAATTGAGTATTGCTTTTGGACCACAAGGCAAAAGCTGAGTGGTGAAAAAGTTCTAAGAATTTCATTGTGTATATATCAAAGTTGTTTCATTCATAAATATAACAATAGATTCCAAGCATAAGAATATTGATAATAAGTAAAACTATACAAGTGTTTCATTAATTAAACAATGTTTATTAAAAGTTGAATTCGCTGTTTCATGTAGTCTTAAGAATAGAATAGAAATGCATTTTCATACATGGGGCTGGTCCTTTTAGGAGGGAAAAAATACACCTGTTCCAGAGTATTCCTCATAAGTAAATAATTACTCAGGGGTCCAAATGGGTGACTCAGGTCCTGGTGGAAAAAGCTAATGCTCATAGGTATTAACCATTATAAGCCAGAAGGTCCCCTGTAATAGGGAGCCTTTGTAGCAATGCTGAGTCAATGCTGAGGCATCAAGCCTCCTTGTAATAACCCTGGATATGCTGCATGGTGAGAGCTTGTAACTTAACCAAATGAGAGGGACGAAAGGCGAGTTTCTGGCACCTTAAAATGAGGTAATGAACACTGAGCTAAGGGAAGGAAAACCCTGACAGAAAAGCAAGTAGGGACAGAGACTCCCTTAGGTATGGCAAAATTGACCTAAGGTTTGATAACCCTGAAGAAAAAATCTGCCTCCAGGATTGGCCCAATTGATCCAATTGTTTGAAGGTTTCAGTAAAATTATTGAGTATCCCATTTAAAAATGAAATACGAATTCTTTAATTTAATAGCACAGTAGGTAACACAGACAATGAGGTTGTAGATCAGTTTGGGGAGGAAACAAGTTAATGATAAAACTCTGGAAGAGCATAGGGCTCAGGGTCACTGCCTGCATCCCGTGTAAGTCTCCTCTTTGGCTGACAGCAACCACGCAGCAGCTAATCACTCAATTTCTTCATTTATGCAGTTGAGACATTTTTTGTTGTGACTTGCAACATATCTTAGAGGTCATCCATAAATTATGTAACACTACAGAGCGGGGAGGAGGTTTGAGACAGCATTTTGCTACTTTACATAGAAATGGGGGGGGGGGTCATTGTTTAGTGTTACGTACTGCTGATATTTCTATTTTCAACCTAAATTGAAATAATTTCTTTTATTTTTATACTAAAACATTAAAATAATAGCAAATTAATTTTTTTTAAAATTAGTTATGATGGAAAATTGTTTAAAAAATGGAATATTTTTTCATAAATTGTGTATTCATTAAATCTGTTAGATTACAAAGAAAATATTCAAACTGATCTATAGTATATTCTAGACTCCATTTTAATTGACACAGCAGACTTGGTGCCCAAGAGTCATCCCTGATGGTGTGTGCATGGCTTATAAGAAATTTTTCCACCAGTCAAGTGCAGTTAGCATCGCCAACTAATTCTGACTTTAACTATCATAAATTTTAATACATGACACAAACTTAATACAACCCATTGTTACTGCTTTATAATTTATTTTTCCATATTGAAAATCAGGGAGGAGTCTAATCGCAAGCGTTACATAATTATTTAGGGGAAGTTCAAGCATGCATTACGGGGGGAGAGAGGGTACTCAAAATACTCCACATTTGTATTAGGTAATTTATGGATGGCCCCTAAGATCAATAACATTTTATTTAACAACCGTCGATTTCTATAGCTTCTAGCATTATAACAGGCAGTACAGATGTTGTTTTTACTTTCTAATTAAAAATTCAAATTTTTTGTGCATTATTATTTCTACACTAGTATATTTTAAATGCAGATGAATGTCTGTTTCACAAAGTAATGTACTTAAAAGTATACTCTACACATACACTCTATGATGTCAGATTATCTGATGGATCTTTTATGCTCCTTAACACTAGAAAAACCAGAGGCGTCATTTCGACTCCTAGTGCTCTTTATATCCTTGTAACGTTTTTTGTTTTTGAAGATAGAATTTTGTGATTTCATTACTTTTCATTAATTTCAATTCCTTACAATATGTTAAAAACTGAATTGTGTAATAAACATATTTCATGAAAAATTATCGAATTTACCTAGAACGCCTGCAAGGAATCATTTCGACTCCTTGGATACTGACCCAATCTTGTAAGTTCTGTTTCATTTATTTCAACGCTGAAAAATGTTTAATGTGTCTCCTAGTATTTCAGATACCTTACTAAGAAATATGCGAGTATTCCTTCCATTTTGCATCGTTTTCAGGTCGTCTTCTTCAATACATGTAAAGTCTTGAATCATGAGTTGTTTCGTCATGAGAAAGCAAAAATATCATTGTTTTAAAAATAGTTATTGTCACTTGAAAGAAAAAGATTTTTGTCATATGAAGTTTAAAGACAAAATATTTCTTATTATCATTTATATCAAGGGAAATGTTCCGAGTTTTGAAGAGATTTTTAAAGTAGAGGAGGGCGATTTGGACTCCAGATGGTGACAATGTGGTCAGATTTACTTCATTTTTTATTCACTCTTGTTTTATGAATCATGATTTTTTAATTAATAAGAGAGGTTTGAAAAGAAATAAAGGCTAATTGCACTGATTTTATCTGAAAAATAATTTTTCTTTAGTATGAAGTGATACATTTACAAACCATAGACGTATTGTCAGACGAACAGAGTTGATACGCTGGCATTTTCCTTTCAAACTTGATGACACAGTTTATGGTATACAAACCGAATGAAAGCAGTTAATCCTGGAGAGGCGGCAGTTGCTGGAGTTACGTTAGAGGTGGCGCGGGGTCATTTCTGACCCCTCTAAGTTATTTCTTTATAAAATTATATTTAGCAAGAAATAAGTGCGAAATTAGTTATTTTAATAATAATCAATCATTCTTCCCCTTTCATAGGGTCGTATTAACTTAATGCACTATTATAAATGCAAATGAGGAATTGAAACAAATAAAAGGGCAAAAAATTATCATTTATCTTTCATTTTATGTAGTGACTCCATTTACATTTTTGTGAATATTTAAATGACAAAGGTATCAGAAAATTCAGTAAGTTTCATTTTCTAACATTGTCTCACACAAAAAGAAACAATTTATTGAAAATGCTTCAAAGCCAATCAACACAACTTAAAAAAAGTATGAAATTTAAGATATTTGTATTGGTTTCACAAATATTTATCAATAAATTATTGCATATAAAATTTTGAAAATTTTTCAAAAAAAAAGCTAAAGAATGTGGTGAAAGGTATGTGGAATGTAAAGCTTCTGACTTGCAAAATTAGGCAACTGCAGCTAAGCAAAGATACATGGGGTCACAAGAGACCCCGCGCCACCTCTCTCAGGTTAACAATTGAGACTTGTGAGAAATTGTCACCAAAAAGGTGTGTGTCAATTAGTTTTTTATTCACTAGAAATGTTGAGGAAGTATTGAAAACCAATAGGAAACTCCTGAAAAAACATAGCTGTGAACTATGCATGAGAATGCAGGGCAGGTGTTGTTCAAACGTCTGGATAATATTCTACCAAATATGCTTGAAAACTGTGGCACGTACAAGGTATTAAAAGTTTGAATCACATAACTGGATGTATTTTGTACCATATGCATAATAGAGTCAGTAATGTAGAAAGTAAATACAGCCCGAACAAGAACGAAGTGCCATTTAGAGTACGTGATTAAATTTCTCTGAAAACTCCGTTGTGAAACAGACTTCAAGTTTCTGTCAGCGTGAAGCAAACACAAATTTCTAACATACACATTCTCTATAATAAATATTATTTAAATAAAATAATTAATATAAAAAAATTGACATAATGTTAGAAGTGCAATGCAACGGAAATCAATTTTTTTGACACCTGTGAAACTCGTATTAAGGAAAATTAAAAGCTTAATTTTTATTGTTGTTGTTGCACAAATGTTATTAATAGATAAAAGTTTACTTTTCAACATATTATTTTGTCCATTTATTTTCTCATTCCGCCCAAAATGTTTCTTAAACTTACAATTTGCAGAATAGAATTGGCAAGAATTGTTTAAAATATATTTAAGTTGTGGCGTAATAATTGCATTATGTACTAAATAATTATCTTTATTATTGTTATACTAACTATTATTGTTATACTAATTTTGCAATATTTCCTTTTAAGAAGTATTGTTGAAGGCTCGGAGTCGAAACAACTCCGCTGGGCGTTCTAGGTGGTTTACGAAAGCCGGGTGTTCTAGTGTTAAGGCTATAGTAAAAGCAGTCTGCAGTTACTGACAACGAAACTTAAGCAACTCTTCTTCCAGATATTCTCTAAGAATTTTGTAATTTAATCAACAAATCACCAGAACCTTGAGTAAATTAGTTTACTTGGTAATTTACTTCACATCTAGTCATATTTTGACCGGTTGTATTTTTACTTATTTATTTAATATATCTCGCAGGATTTATTTTGCATTCATCCTTCATCAGATGATTTTGTGCCACTGAACCTTGAAAAATTTCTTAACAGATGTTCTAAATAATAAAGTTCTTACCTTTTCCTGAGTCAAAGTATGGATCTCAAAATCAGACAAACATTGCAAGTCTTCAAAAATGTAGTCTTTATTGTCTCCTTTATATGTTGGATCAGCAGCTAACTTTTCTGCCAATTCCAATAATTGATCATCTTGATAGTGATATCGTAAAAGCAATGGGTGATTAGCCAATTTTCTCAACTGCATTAACATACCTATAAAGCTGGTTTCATTAATATCCTAAAATTAGAAAAGAAAAGAACACTGATTGCCAAGACGACCTCAAAAATACAAATACAAAGAAAAGAGACAAACAATAAATATAAATCGCAAATTTAAATTACTCTCTTTCATCACAAAAATCTTCAGGGTACAAATACATTTCCACTCTTTCTTGTGTATATAACTTATATCAGAAATTATTCAATACCAATTTACAATATATTTTAATTGAAATACAATGAGCTCAAAAAAGTTAGTAAGAACTTACAGAACCACCATCACCACCACTTGCACTATTCTTGAATGCATTAATTAGTTCATCATATTTTTCTTTCTGACTTTCAGTCATTGGACAATATAAGGTTTCATTAGTTTTTTGAGGCAGGTCCTTCAAAACATCAGCTTTTAATCTTCTCAAAACAAAAGGTTTCATAATTTGTCGAGCATTTGCAACTTGATTTTGTTCAAATATCGATAATTTCTCCTGAGGTTCTTCATTTTCCTTGATGCCTTGTTTCTAAATTCATTAGGTGAATAAAGTAAATATTAATGGCAGTGACAAAGACCTTGACCATTACGTCAGCGTATTTCAATATAAGAATAAATATTTTGTTAAAAACTTACTGGAATTTTTGTGAACAATGATTTTAAATGATCTTTTTTTCCAGCGAACATTTTAGGCATAACAAATATTAGTAAAGACATAAGTTCCATTAGAGTATTTTGAAGAGGGGTACCAGTCAACAGTATTCGATGTTCTGCCTGAAGTGAAAAACAAAAAATAAAAATAAGATATTATAGACACTACGTATACCATACATATAATACACTACATATCATTTCAATTAATGACTTTTTCATCAGTTTTATTTCATGAATGATGTGTGTATTGAAGCCTATTCTTTTATATTATATGAAAACAATTGCAAGCTATGGACACATACATTGACCCGCATCATCGTTTCATATCGTTGGGTAGTCATGTTTTTTAGGAGATGAGCTTCATCAATGACAGCATAATGGAAAGGTAACACTCTAAACATCTTTTTCTCTTCAGGGGTACTGTTCATTGTATTATACCTGCAAAATATGTTAAGAATAAAGATTATCAAAGCGACTATTACAATAAGAATGAAAATATTAAACTTCAAACAATTGTTTTTATTAACATATTGAACTTAGATATCAGTCATACGTAGTAAGAATCACGTCAACACCCTCCATTCCATCATGTACCCATTTGACACGCATTGCTTTCCTTTCAAATTGGGATCCATGGTATACTACAACATTTAAGGCAGGACACCATCGCTCAAGTTCCTTTCTCCAATTATCTGAAAATCAAAATATGCAGTTTTCCCCTTTATTAACAATACATTTTTTTAAAATTATGACCATGTACTATTAATTTCAATTCAAATTCCCACTTTAAAAATTTACACAAACAGTAGAATCCACCTACTAAAATTTTCTAGCTAGAAAATAAAAATGAGAGTCCCAAAATTGTTGCTATACAAAGCATGAATTTTACACCTTCTTAATAAAATATCCCGCGTAATAAAAACTAATGTTTTGGTTGTGAAAAAAAGTTTTGCCCAGTTAATAAAATATAGTAAGGAATTTGTGGTCTGACAACAAAAATTTCTCTATTTCACAATTTGGATTCAAATCACAAAACTAAAGAAAAGACAGAAAGAAAGAAAAACAACCACATACATACAAAACTTTATTTTAATATTCGTTTTAAACCATCTCTGGAAACTGAACTCAAAGTTGGCTCAAGGTGGCTCTAAATTTTAAAATATTTTCACAAGCAACAAAAATAGTACACAAAAATGTAAATAAGAATTAAATTTGTTATATCAATTTGTTACTCATACTAAATTGGATAATTTAAGAGAATTATTTTTTTAGACATTTCATTAGCATCCATTAATATTTGTTCCAAGGTTTCTCTCTTCTTCCCTCCCTTACATTACATCAATCTTACCAAGTGTTGAAGAAGGCACGACAACTACGTGAGGATGATGAGGTTTTTTATTGTTTTCCATACTCGATTCTTTCAAATGAGCAAAAAATGCTATAACTTGTACTGTCTTCCCCAAACCCATTTCATCTGCTAATATACCATTCAGTTCTTGGTTATGCATCATCAATAACCAGTTCAAGCCAACCATTTGATAGCCAGCTAATGTTAAACTAGAATGTTCACCAATAAATAAATTAGTAACATGATTTCTACATAAAAGTTCAAAGGCACAGAAATGGCAAATTTTCATCAAATTTCTTAAGAATAAGAGAGTACCTGTCATTGAGTAATGAAGGTTGCTTTTTAATTCCACTGGTGCCATCTAAAACAACAGATGCCATCTTTTTTGACAACTTCATACACTTAGTCATAAGTGTTTCAACTTGTTGACGCATGTGGAGAAATTCTTGTGCATTATTGAGTATATCAGTTCCAAGATATTTCCCATTTTTTAATTTTTCAACCTGAAAAAAGAAACTATTGTGTTTACTATTTTTCTTGTAATTAAACAGATTGCATTAGCACAAATCTACTCACTAAATCTTTCCAATCTTCAAAAGGACGCTTTTCAATAATTGCTTCAGCCTTTTTGTGAGAAACTGATGGCACAGTTTTCAGTTCCATTATAGTGGCCTTTGATAAGAATTCAAGGACTTGTTTTTGATCGACTGTCAATTCATCTGGCATCTCATCACCGGATTCATCACTACAAAGACCAAAAGGGGAGTGGTGGAATTAAAAGTTTTGTTTATATGACACTTAAAGTAATGAACCAAAAACCAATATCCAAATAATTTCATTTCAAAAACAAAACAAATAGTCATCCTTTTTTGTTCTATTTAAATAATAAGCCAAAATCAAGCAAGGTGACTAAAAATTAAATTCATTAATTCCTACCCAAGTATACAACACAAAGAGAAAGGGCCCTTTTCAATTCATTCTGGAATTTAACCGAATAGCGGCATGACTAAATGGAATTTTAGTCATGCCATATTTTGAATCAACAGAAGTTGCAGCGGTCTTTGACTTGGCACATAGCCAAAAATTGGATAAAGGCGAAGAAGATGTGTCAAATAACCCTTGACATGAAAGGAACCTTAGAAAAGGGTTTTTGGGGTGTTAAAACATATTTAAATGAAAAATTAATGACAAAGGAAGACTAATTTTGTAACTTATACATATGTAGAAATGTTTCAAAGTTTCAACATCTTTTACCATATCATCTGAGATCCAAAAACAAACAAAACTAGGACATCACGCTTATTGGTTTACAAAAGATGTAACACCAGAAGTCACATTGGACTGGGAGTCCATAATTGCTGATAACTGTGACATCACTGTAGTGAAATGAAAATAATTGTTTAAAACAACTGTTTGTAGGAAGGTACTGAAATTAAGTGATTCCTAAGGTCAAATATATCAAAAGGAAAAAGAAAAATTATTTTGTCTGTCTCTGTGGGACTACTAAAGAGTTAATTAAGATGATTTTGAATTAAATAACTACAGTTCCATCTAATATAAAAATCTAAGTAAAGTAACGAGAATTAAAAATTATACTCCCTGGTAAAATACGAGAATCCAATGAAATGGACTATCCTAATGAAACGGCACACCCAATTATTCATTTCTCTGAACAGAGAGCCGGGGTTCAAAAACGGTCGTCATGTATACATTTATCTAATAGTGGAGGATATCCAAAATTGACACGTTCAAGTTTATTTTTTCTTAGTTCAACCCTTTCGTTAATAATAGGACATACATGTGCCATTGGGTTATCTAGCTACAGATGGGACAAACAAGTGTTCAAAAACACAAGTCCGATGTCCCATTATTGCTGCTGAGTAAAGAGATCTAAGCTTTGCTGCATCTTACGTTCGTTTGCACCTAGTAAGATTAATGAATTGACTAATTTTTTACTTTGAATTGTGTGACCCTGTAAGATACATCAGTCTCAAGTTTTAAAATCAACAAACATTGTGAAGTGGAACGTACTACCAATAAAATGTATTTTGTAAAACGCAAAGAATTAACTAAGACTTACATTTATAAAATACAAATTTTATAAATGTAAGTCTTATTTAACATTTTATAAATTACATTTATACATCTACACTTAAATTACATTTATACTCTAAGACCTACGTTTACAAAATTCCAATTTTATAAATGAAAGTCTCAGTTAATTCTTTGTTATTTTACAAAATACATTTTTTAATGTTAGATAAGACTTACATTTATAAAATTTGTATTTTATAAATAAGTCTTACTCAACTTTCAAAAGTAATTATTTTTGGTGAAAAGGTTTTTTAAAAAAAAAATCTATTTCTGTTGGGGCACAGAAACACTTAACAAGTGTTTGAACAAATGAAGTGACAATTGAAGCTGTCATGACATGGCATAGAGCAATGAGACGGCTTTACATTGTTTGGTATTTCGGGAAAATGATCTGCTGTCCTTTTATGTAGGCTATCATCAGGCTACAGTTCCCGTTTTTATTCTCGGAAATTCTCTTCCAAATAAATTATTGCCATCACCTTTGTCTTCTGACTCTCAAATTGAATTCAGTCAGCATGTGCTTCTGCGACTCAAAAATTCAAGTGGAATTTTTCACGCAACAATTTCATCTCCCACATATCTAAGAAATCAGGACAAAGAAAGTAGCATTTCTGTAGAAAGAACTGGTTCCAAAGATGGTGCCACAGGAAGAGGTTCAAAAAACTGTTTACTGCCAAATGCTTCGATAATGCAAAGGTTTATTGTTTTTAATTTCATCTTCATTGTCCTGGGAAAAAAGGCATGAAAGTAGTACAAGTCCTATCATAGTTATCGTCAGTGAGGATGGAAATATCTGACTTCTCATTGATAATATCTAATATTTCTCCTGTATTCACTCCTAAAAATATGATTAACCTGCCTATTAAAATATCAACAAAAATTGAGACCCATTATAACCCAGGGGTTACTACTAATACATCTTGCGTTCAGACAAATAATGAAAAATTAAAAAAATAAACTATGTTTAATAGTTGAAATGTATCCCTAAAATTAGATTAACTTGTAAAATAACAGATTACTTAGAATATTTACGTTTTTTTCCTTCCACTGCAGAGCAGCGATCTTCCTATGTCAAATGTATTCATCTTGTTGTAGTGCTATAATGACAAAAATATCTCACAAAATCGATGATATTTCTTTTTTTGGGAGATAGCTAACACTTTTAACCCTTTGCGCTCAGAAGGCATCTTAGAGATGACACATCACAGCGCCACATTGGATCATATGGCTATAAGCAACGGTATGTCCTACAGGTCACACGGCATCTTTGAGATGACGTCGGAAAATGGTACCTGGTCTTGGCACGCTCGCACACTCTTGTCAGCTTGGACATGGTTTACTTACAACAGGAAAAGGATCGTCTGTGTTTTTAATGTTCACGTTTTCTCTTATTCCTGAAATTATTCTCACATTATTTTTCCTACACAAGCTTGATAATAAAATAGGGATAAATGTAAATTGTCGAAGAAGTTATTACATATAAATTTTAGTACGTGAATTTCAGCTTGAAGTATAGCCATTCTTTAATGACTTCACTATGTCTGAAATTTAAGGGATCTAAAAACACAAATATATATGTATTTTTTAATTTTCAACACAAAGTTAAATACATTTGGCATCACTTTTTTCATTCACATCTAACTTCTGAAACCTTTTTTAGTATGAAATTTTTCAAAACAATCACCGGGGTGCATAGCAAGTTCTCTAGGGCAGGATTTACAATAAAAGTTGGTTGTCTTGCGTTCATGTTTTCTATTGCTACATACCCTATAATCTCGATTTCCAATTTTTTAGTAAAGTGAATGGAATTTTCCATTCAGCCTGCATTCATCCAAAATGCTGTCTGAAAGTGAGCGCTTTACTGACTTTGTTCGTTTTTGTTTCCAGTCCCCAACAAGTTGCAGGATCAATTTCTTTGGAAATATTTTGACTCGAATGTTTTCCTCAGGAAAAGCCTGCCTGTACAAAAGAAATGCATTGGTAATTATGACATCAAGTAACCGAAAAAAGCAATTTTCTCCACCACTTGCTTGTTTCACGCCCAAAAGCATAAGAGATGGCCTAATGGTCAGTCAGGTCTACCCCTCCCATATATGTGTTGTATTCACAATATTGCAACTGGTTTTTCAACCACAGTTTCTCTCCGTTCCCCGTCAACTTTGCTTTTATGAACCACTGCCTTTTTTTTTTTCATTATTGTAGAAGGTGCTCAGTGTGCAGACCAAGTGCTTGTCTCTCCAGGCTATTGCATACATTTTGGATGTCTTCATTGACACAATTTCACCTTTCTTCAATTTCTTCAAGTTTTTTGGTTTTAGTGCATTTGGAACTTCTTTTCTTGTAGTCATTACCATTCCTGTAAGGTGCACGCCTAAATCCAGCAGCTCAAGCGCCAATTGTGGGCTGGTGTAGTACCTGTCGGTGAAGATGAGCACATTTCCTCCCCCTGGGAATTTAGGTACTTCATTACAAGGAGCACAACTATTGTTGTGAAAGGCAAGTCAGGCCTAATAAGATTCAATGTTTCCTGTGCACCGAAGTATGGCTCTAAAACATAAATATACCCGTTTTTGGAATCTGACAACACTAATATTTTAATTCCTTAATTTGTTGGCTTATCTTTATTATACATTTTAAAGGACACTTGCCCTTTAAACCCCACTGTACTTTCATCTACAGAAATGTGCTTAATAAGAACATAAAACTTTTGGAAGCTTTCTTGCAAATAATAAATAATCTTTCTAATTTTGCGAGAGTTGCTTGAGACCGAATTTACTGGCGTATCTTTGTCTGGAATGTCGAAAAGAAGATCCCAAAAGATTTGTGAAAAGTTGCTCTCTACTAAATACTTCGCTAAAGAATAGCTGATAATCTAACTAGTTTACACTGATATAATCGTGAATTTCTGGTTAATGCCATGTTAAGCAATACTTCCAAAAATGCCTTTAATTCTGAACTTGTGCGAGTCCAAGAGGTCCAAATACTGTGCCACATAAATGGCATATTTTTCCTTACTTTTCGTCTCTGTACCTGTTAATTTCTTCCACCAAGCGGTCAACCAAATCTTTGGTAAAACGTAAACAAAAGAAATCCAGTGGAGTTGTAGGTGAGTTGATTCTTGCGGGCTGGTATCCTGAACTTAGGAAAAATGGAATTTCTCTGAATTTATCTCTTTCAGACAACTTTGTCCACACTCCCTGTGCCTATTGCTACATAACATTTTCATCGCTGTCAGTATCATCGGAACAAAATTTCATCTTCAGATTCATTACACACCCATTTCTCCTCTGAATCAGTTATGTCACTTTCAAAAGCATCTCCTAATAATATTTTCCCTATATCCTCATCTCTTAGTCCATCCATTGTCCACTAAAAAAATTTCAAACATGAGTAACACGCCTTAGCACAAGTTGCACTCCGCTGAAACAACACAGTTCATGAAGGCAAGAATGGAACATTATCTTTCTGATTGCTCAGATTATTATACCCAACTATGGTTCACTACTAGGAATTCATGATTCGACTTTGTTGTCTGAGATTTTATCTGAAAATTCTAACAAAGAGCATATGTCATCTCTCAGATGCCTTCCCAGGTAAACAGGAAATTCAACGTGTCATCTCAAGAGATGCCCTCAGACCTGAAGGACATGCGTAAGACAGCACACTCCAAGCTAAGTGCCGCCATCAATCTGTCATCTCTCAGATGCCTTCCGACCTGTACGGCTATCAGTCTTTGTTACATGCCAAGTGCAAAGGGTTAACAATGCTACAGAAATACACAGAACTGTCCTCATTGTTTGAAACGAAAGATAAACTATGTAACCTACAGATTACGTGGCGTTCAAAGAGTTTAATAAAACCAGTCAATGCAAAGAAATTCTATTTAATTTTGACATCATCAGATACAGTGAACCAATAATGTTAGTCCTCCGAAGCTCTCTATAAGCGATCTTCGCTAACAATATATGACTTATAGTATTCGCTTGTAGTTTTCAATTGTATATGACTGAGTGTGATTGTCAACTGTCTTCTCTTATAGTATTCAACTGCATGTGACAATTGGTAGGTATTCCACCTGTGGGGTATGGAATTGCAAGCTAGTTTATTGGAGGTGTCATGTCTCTAAGACTCAGGTGTAGAATTGATGTGTGTTTCTCATAATTAGATGACAAGTACATGAGGACATCCTCTTCCTCCCAACCCTTCAATAACCCTTCTTCCTTCCCACTATGATATATCCTCCCCTCACCCCAATCACTCTTCTCTGTGGGTGTACTGGGTTCTCTAACTTTTCTCAGTACTACATACAAATATAATGTAGAGAAATACAAACAAAAAAACAAAGTTCATTACTATATTAGAATGAAATTTTTAAAAAGTTATGTATGAGAGCATAGCCCTCACATCCCCCTTCATATCCACTGCTGATTCAGCAAGAAGGTTTTTTATTGAAATGAAATTGCAAAAGAGCAGAATGAGAATTACAATCACATTCAATAAGCAAGTGGAAGAGCACTGCTAATGCATCCTGAATAATAACAATAATAAACTTGACTAAACTCCCATATAATTCAACAGACTGGGAAATGCAAGAAATTGCTTTAATTGGAACAGACCACATTTTTTGTTAAGTATTGTACAGGCACTGATAGTCCCTAAATCTACTTCTTAGGAAGCTGGTTGCAACTTGGAGTAGACTTGTAGTCAACAGACTCATAATATCTCTAGTCATGAATTAGACGAATAATAATAATAATAATAATAATAATAAATAATGATGATCACCATCATCATCAAAAATAACAATAATGCCTGTATTCATATTGTGTGAATTTCACCTGAAAGTCATTAGGGTGGGGAAAAAGTAGTCAATGACAAATCAACAAAGGTAGTACCTGTCAAAAACCTTTTCTTTATAAAGGTTTGGATTGTCCCCTTCATCAAAATCACTTCCTTCTCCATCCACATCCAGATCCTTTCTGGCTGAAAGTGAATGAGATAATTAAAATACACAGTTAAACACAAATGAGAGGAAATGTCTAGAAATATTTTACCCCCACCAAAATACAGGAACTTATTTCGATAAAAACAATGATAAGTTTAGATAAAATATAAATACATAATAAAGGATTTAAAACTCAAAAGGATAGCTTGGTTGGGACATCTAGAAAAGATGGACTTCAAAAGAGGCACAAGCAGATCACAAACTGGAAGACTTGTAACTAAACATGGGAATCAGTGAATTAAATGGGAAAACTATGCGTTTCAAGACCTACAGAAGTAATTAAACACAATTGCTCTTGAAAAACCACAAATACAAAACAAAAATTTTCTTGGTACCTTTCTTTTTTTTGAATTGGTATCTTCTTCACTTCGAGGCCTTTTGCACTGCCCAGGATATCTTTCAAATAATTCTTTCTTTGCTGATTCAGCATTCCACTTATGGTTTACTAAAACATCTTGTAGCACCTAAAATAAATTAAAATTCTTATTTCTATGTAATGTTTTAACAACTTTGTTTCTAAGTAACAGCAGTATATTTTTTCTCACCATCTTGTCAACTGTAGGAAATGCCTCAACAAGAATACACAAACATTTTTCTCTTGCTTTAATGACATCTGCTGTAACTGTCACTGGTGTCTCTATTTCTTCTTCAGTATCAGATTCTTGAATACATCTTACAACCTTCTTTCTATTTCCTACCTCTGGAGGTGAACTCGGCAATGCTGTTAAATATATTTTGTTAATTTTAGTGACTATTGTCTTTTAAGATACATCTACTTACATTTTACAAACAAGCAATTGCAGAGAAATTTCAAAATGGGAATTTACAACAACATTGAAGAGTTATTTAATAGAAAAACTGATTATCCAAACAATCACTTGTACACCGCAAATAATTTTTGTGTTGCCAATAACTATCAAATGCCACAAATTTTGCAATATTCTTTTATTTCATTAAAGTTCATTAGAGAACATCTTGTATGCTGTACAGTTCTAATAAGGATGCCTTACACTTTGAGGGTTTCAATTTCATCGCATTCTTCTGAAATCGAAACTGGCGCAGATTTGTCAAAAGGCTGGGACTGGAAGTAATATCTGAAGAGCTGGATTCCTCAGACATTTTCTCCCACTCACACCATACACCTGAGCAGCAAGAGAAGAAAAAACAAATAAAACTTCGTATTGCAAAGCAATAAGTGGGAATTAACAAAACAGGTTAGTGAAGTTTCTACTACCTGTAAAATGAAGTTTTAACTGAAACTACAATAATGTCATGCAAAATTGTGGAGAATTCTAGTACAAAACAGAGTAGATTTTCTGCAATTGTGCTGTGCCATTTGGAACAATGTACACGCATAAGACGCTCGATATTTTCACAGAATATTTACTAAAATGGTCTTTTGCTGTGTACATTCAGAAAACAGTAATATACAAGTAACATCAAGACACTTTCTTTTGAAAATTTAACATCAATTTAACTTCCACTATGAAAGTTCGATGTCTTTACAACCATTGTCTACGTTAGAGTTTTTATTGGTGATAAAAATTTCTCCATGTTACGAACCATAACCTGTCTTTCAGCTATCTGCACACAAATCTTCCACACAATTGCACACAATATAATCAAAGATGCAGATCGACGGATTAACGAGAAAACGTGCGCTGTGGTTTCTCTTGTCTCTACTTGTCCTCGCCGCTTCGCGCCGCGCCACTTGCTTCCATGAACCTATGAGCAAGGAGCACTGACCATGGCGAGGTTGCGTAGCGGGATGTATTTTAATACTTTTCTACGGTGGCATTTTTTCAACAATATGTGGAGTCGCTTTTCAAAACTTGGCTGGACATGTTACCAAGAATTGCGTTGGTTTCCATTTTTCACCACAAAAATGTGAAAAATCTCCCAAACTAATGCAATCAATAATTAGTACGGGACCTCATTAACTTTAACAATAAGGACGCACGGAAAATAAAACAAAAAGAGCAGCTTTAGTGAATAAACTTCATCTTACGCGTTAAAATGGTGACTGGGAATTACGTATCAGCGTCTATTTAATAAGATATCAAAATCTTCCATTTAAATTTATCACTGATCTGTACAACAGAATCAACGCATTAGCCGGGGAAGTCTAAAAAGTCGCACTTTCAGTAAATTTAATGTTTGTACTTATTACATTCTGAGGAACTTGCCTCCTGGGGGAAGAATGTAGCATCTGTATCATTCTCTTGCGAATGAAAAGACAAAGGATTGGTCTGGACCGCCTGGCTAGCCGGTCATCACAGAATGAGCCACCCTGCCGATTTGCCTTTCCTGGGACTGCCTGGGACTACATACCGAAAAGTTCTGAGTTTTCTATAAATCTGTGATTTCTCAATAATTTATGAGATAAACACTGATGGATCCAACGAGGGAGGGGGAGGCTTGGGAACTGTCTGTCTCATGCCTTCCCCCAAAGCGAACTTTTTTTTTTTTTTGTAATTTTACTCAATTCAAAACAAATACTACTTATTGATCGCTTCACATCTGAAAGCAGAAGATGCTGGCATTAGGGGTCGTCCATAAATTACGTAACGCCATAGAGGGGGGGGGCGACGAAGCGTTACATAGGGGTAGGGGGTGTTAGTTTAGGGTTACGTAACGTTGATATTTTTATTTATTAATTTTTTTAAATGTTCACCCTTTGCTGAAAAAATCCTTTCATTCAGTCTTAACGTTAATATATTAACAAATTCAATTAAAAATATAAAGAAATTATGATGTAATTGTTACAAACAATGGGATTTTTTCAGATAATTCATATTCATTGAATCTGTAAGATTACGAAGAAAATGGGCATGCGGTGACCATCGTGTAGGTAAGCTCTGAAAATAGCAAGAATGCGATTTGGAGTCTCTGTTTTGGGAGCCAAAACGAAAATATATCGAGTTCTATAATTTTTAAGTAAATAATTTTATCAACTAGTGGTGCTACAAAATGGCACAGACTTTCCCGTATTAGTTTTCTATTTTCTTGGGTCATCGCTAGCTATTCGGAATTGCCACATCCTCTTTCTTGCCAGCTACCATCTATCACCACCAAAAGTACAATTTTTTTTGTCATTTTCTTAATTTTTCGGTTTCCTATTGGTAGAACGAAAATATTAATTTTAGAATATTAAAGAACACAAAAACCTAGCCGTAAATGGCAATTTTCTTTTAAAAATTATGTGCCGTTTAAGAGAAAATGGCGTTTTAGCACTACTAAAAATGCGAAATTTGAAGCTCATTTTCACAGAAAATTTTTGAGTTTTCAAAATACTTTATTTGAAGCACATACACTCACAAATATAATAATCATTACAAATTGCGGATAATGTGCATATTAAAGATGTGAGAGATCTTTCAAGAAAATTTACATTTATATAATTTTTAAAAAAACAAAAAAAAACTCAAAATAAACTTTACGTCATATTAAAGAGTGTAATTATCACTTATCTGTTACAAAGGTTTCAAGAAAAAAATTGCAGCCATATATAAGAAAATGGCGTTTGAGCATTTCTGAAGATGCCGAAATTTGAGCTACTTTTTCACAGAAAGCGGTTGTGTTTTCGAGAAACTTTACTTGACATTATTTAAAGCATATATACTCGTAAATATAATAATGTGAAAAAATCGCCGATAATGTAAATATTAACGACGTGAGAGACAAGTAAAAAAATTTACATTTTTGTAATTTTTGAAAAAAACCAACCGATAGACCAAAATGGCTTTGTGTCATTGATAGAGTACATTTACCACTATTCCTACCAAAAGTTTAAAGAAAAAATTTGGAGCCGTTTTTGAGAAAAATCTTGATTTTGTAATTTTTTAATGTTGCATATATTGCACGTAATATTGCACGAAAACTACTAAAATTTGAGAAACATTTACGTGACCTTTATGAAAGAACTCAATATGCAGAACAAATTTTATTTGAAGAAACAAAAACTCTATCTTCAATTTTGTAGCTGGAGAAAGACGCCGAAAAAAATTCACTTTCAAAATTTTCGAAAATTCAGAGTTATCCGTGAAAATCGGACCTATGCCATGTTGATAAGTGTATTTTACTCTATTCATACAAGAAATTTAAAGAAAACATTTGGAGCCGTTTTTGAGAAAATTTTGAAAATCCCCGCGGGGCTTCATATAAAGTACCCCCAAATTTTGAAGAATCTTTTTCAAAATCTCAAAGCTTCGACTAGAATCAGATCGACTAGGGAATATCCATTTTGGAAGAAATCGTACGTATAGTTTAGGCGCTAGCAGTGTTCACAGACGGACAGACAGACGGACCGACGGACGTTGTCCTTTCAATTGGGTTTTCGGTATCAAGGACCTAGAAAACAGGGTTTCTGGCTACATCCACGTGTTAGGGGATTTTTTTTTCTTAATTTAGCAACTGGTTTTATCCACTTATTCGTTTTCACGGCCCGGCAATGAATTTTTTTTCGCCGAAAATTGGCCATTTTTTCGCGCAGCCTTACATAACTTTCCCTATTACTACGTATATCACTCCGTGTATACGTAGGTATACGGGAAAGTAAAAAACGGAGCACTGTTATAATAATTAATATAATCTTTATATCTACATCTATCTATCTATTTCTCTCTCTCTCTCTCTCATATATATATATATATATATATATATATATATATATATATATATATATATATATATATATATATACAAGTAAAACAAAGTTGTGTTAGTTACACCACCTATAACTCAAGAATGACAGAACCAATTTTAATTATCTCTGTTTGGTGGACTCATCTCCGTCCCGATTTAACAGAATAACTAATAAAATTTTGGAAAAAATAGCACTACATGGCGCTGAAGAATAAAAAACTAGATAGTCATGCAAACGCTACACAGTTCGAATCTATATAGTTAAATAACTCCTAAACGAAGCGTTCTAGGGCCTTAAAAATTAAAATATTGAGGCCATAGGCCTCAAGAAACATTTATCAAATCGTATTCTACAGGATGAGATCTTTTTGAACATTCTATTACATTTTTGCTGGTCCGGCGCTTCTCAATTTTACTCCACCTACTCAAAGACGTGCAGAATCTAAGTAAATAAAACAAAGACGGGTTAATTAAACTATTTATAACCCAAGAAGGACTGGACCAATTTTAATTATCTCCGAATTCTTGGATTCATCTCCGCTCCGAATAGCAGAATAACTATTAAAATACCGGAAAATTTCACGAAAAACGTATTATACAGAAAATTAATCAAATACATAAAAATCAATGTTTGTTGGTTCGTCTTTAATGCGCTGCCGTACCAGGCATTCCAATTGCGATAAAAATGTGTCAACTTATTGCTTGCACTTGCGGGAAGAACATAGGCAGTAGTACAATTATTGTAACTCCCCTAGACGGCGCTAGAGCACATGATGGCGTTTCAATTAAATGCAATTCCCAATTCACGTGAGCTTCATTGTTGCTGGGCGTTGCCGTGTGCCGTGGTGCGAAGGTCGAGGAGAACGCGAGGACCAGACGACGCAAGTTGATGAGAGGATAGGGAAAATGAGACAGGGACAAAATGAGAGGAAAAAGAGAGAGGGGGAAAGAGAGAAAATAGAAAGGGAAAATAGAGAGAGGGAAAATGAAGAGAGGGAAAGTAGAGAGAGGGAAAATGGAGAGGAAAAATAAAGAGAGAAGGAAATAGAGGGGAAATAGAGAAAAAGAGGGATAATAGTGAAAGAGAAGGAAAATAGAGAGAAGAGGAAATAGAGAAGGGTAAATGGAGAGAGGGAGAAATGGGGAGAAGAGGAAATGGAGAGAGACGGAAATGAGAGAGCGGGAAAAAAGAGTCAGAGTGTGGGGAAAAGATACACAGAGGGGAAGAAGAGACACAGAGGGGAAGACGAGACACAGTGGGGAAGAAGAGACACACAGGGACTGAATACCGAAATAACAGCGGTAAAGGTATTTATACCGGTATAGAAATACCTTTACCTCTATTATACCTTTATTCAAAATACCTTAAAAAATACCGGTATAAGACGTCAAATACCGGTATTTTTAGAGGTATCTTACCTTTATTCAACGTCTATACCGGTATTTTCATGAGAAAATACCGGTATTTCAGTATAATCATACAGGTTTCGGAGGGGAAACATTCTGATTTTTAACGCCTGAGATGGCTCAGAGGAACAATTATGGACTCCGCAGAGTTTCTGATCGGGGATCCTAGGGTTCGAGTCTCAACGTTGGCGTATTTTCGTCACCAGACATTCAACCTAGGTCGAGTTCTGTTGTTGGTTGAGAAAGAATTATTATAATAGTCTGGGCACGCGAAGGCGTGTTTGGGGGAGCGAACGCGCGTGTGGGGACGCTAACGCGCCTTTGGGGAGCGAACGCGCGTTTGTCGAGCGAACGCGCGTTTGGCGAGCGAACGCACGTTTGAGCCTGCGGACCAGAGAGAGCTGCGGACTCTGCCAGGATATGACCTTCGACATCTGATGTGAAAGAACGAAGGCGATAGAAATCTGACATCGGTTTCCTTGGCGCATTCCGATTCTCGGAATCAGTTTCCCTTTGTTAGAGCTGCCAGAGCTGCGCCGTTGCGTAGGCAGTTTCCGGAGGTCAGCGTTTTGACCCATGGGCGTCTCCGGTTCGGCAGAGGATAACGCACTCGACCTATATACCCCAGGCTATTAATTTCTTTTCGCAGTGAGTAGAATTGAAATATGAGAGAAGGATGTTTGACCGTAGGCCCCAACAAACGCTTTGACGAATGTGTACTGTGAGAGAGAGTGAGAGAGAAAGGAAGAAAGAGAAAGAGAGAAAGAAATCGAAAGAGAACGAAAGAGAGAAAGAGAAAGAAAGAGCGTGTGCATATAGCGCGAGAGTGTATATACTCTCTGGTATAGAGCGTGAGTCTATAGCGCATGAGTGTGTAGCGCGCATGTGATTGGTGCAAGCGTGTGTTAGTCGCGCGCATGTATTTGGGGCGCGTGGGTTTGCCGCGAGCGCGTGTGTGGCACGCGTTTGTGGCGCACGCGTTTGTGGCGCGCGCGCGTGTTTGTGGCGCGTGTGTGGGGCACGCGGCAATATTTTCATTGAAAATACCGGTATAACCTTTATAGAGCAGGTATTTTACCGGTATAAAAGTATAAAGGTATTTTATACCGGTATGAAAAAATACCGTATAAAGGTATTTTATACCGGTATGAAAAAATACTGGTATTTTACCGGTATTTTTACCGGTATTCAATACCTTTGCGGTCCCTGGTATCAGCCAATGATTGTGAAAGGGTTATTATATGTGTTAATAAAATTACAATTTTTTTAAAATAATATATTCAATGAGATTACAATATGAAATATTACATATTATATATGATCTTGAAATTAAAAACAATTTTCAGAAATATGAAGTGTTTCCATTTGGCACAAAATAAATATTCTATTGCACTAACATTTAAAAATATAAACCATTATTACTTTATAACAGTTATACAAAATTCATTAATAAAAATAATTATTAAGATTATTAGCAATAAATCTATTCTAATTACTATTGGTCCCATGTTTCTGTCTTTCAACAATTATTTATCAAATACATACCACAAGCATACCAAGTATTTTACACATCATTTATACTGTGCTTTTTCTAATTTTACCCCTCAAGGCCCGTCTTCACACTGGAATATATCACGGTATTGCACAACGTTCTCAGTCGTGCTGCCAGGTATCCCATGATTGCGACCATATCAGGCAGTGCTTACAATCATGTGACTTGTAGGGATACGACCCAAAATGCCATGTGATATTCCATCTTGGCCATAGGGGCTTGAGGAGCAGAGTTAGAAAAATCACACTAACAAATTTTCATTTAAATAAAAATATTTGAGATAACAGATTCATTACCTGATCTGTTAAATACTTTTTCACTTAATCAGTCAAACTATTTGAGAGAAAGAATACTGAATCTTAATACCATATTATGTTCATGAATTATCTTGGAAAAATAAAACAATCAACTACTCCCAACTGTCCGTCTTGTCATATCACATTTTCTTTCCGAGAAAACCTCTTTTACCAATAGAACATTAAAATATTACTGATAAGATCAAACAAATTCCAATTGCATAAAGTAGATTTGTTTTTTGTTTCCCCCCTCACCCCAAAAGTAATTATTAACCATTTCTTGTACATTGAGTTAACAGATCTTATGAGTTAGAAACTTCAACTATTGCCTAGAACTAGATCATGAATGACAATAGATGATGCATTTTCCAGAAAGAGGCCACAAATTTTGTTAAGAAACATATTTCTCACAGTACTAAACATACATAAATATATAAAGCATACGAGAAAAACATGTTCAAGAATCACTGTACAATTTCCATGCTTAAGCAACAACCAGTATTTTTCCCCCCTTTCTTTCTTCTTTGAGGTATGATAACATGTTAGACAAGAGAGGCAACTATAATTCTTTTTAACATGTTTTTTGAGAAGAAATATCTATGAATTCTCTGCCTGGAAATGAAATGAAAATACATTTTTGTTTAAATGTATCCTTGTGTAGAAAGGAACTTATAAAACAAAGGATTCCTTACTGAAGTTGTGTGTATGAAGAGTCCAGAAAATTTAATGAATCATCTACCTCTAATATTTTTTAAAAAGTATACCATACAAAACTCGTCTTTTATCTTCAACTTTATTATAATGCTCTCAAATTTCTTGTAAAGGAGAAAAAATCCCAAAATTGCTTGCCTATATCATCTAGTTATTGAGCAATTTAGGCATATTTCAATGCCTATTGTTTGTACAAAAATTGGAAAATATACACTAACAATTATTTGTAATTACTTGATTATTTTTATAATTATATATTTCATTAAAACTATTCTACATGTCTGGAATTTTGGATAAACTACTTATTTCCAGAGCAAGTTCCTTTCATTTTAAAATATCAAAATAATAACCAAGTGCTAAATTATGAAACAGCATTTTATATCTTTTATGGAGGAGACAAAAGCAGAAAGAAAATAGCAAATAAACAAAAAACAACAACAACAACTGATTCTATATCTCAGCTGAAAAATTTCTGGAGCAATAAATCATGATCAATTTCTGAAGAACAAAAGGAATGGACAATATCTTTGCAAAGAAGATTGAGCACAAAACGCATAACAGTCTGTTAAAATTTCATTCTTAACTGAAACAAGAAATAATATCAGTGTTACTAATTCTCTTCACTTTAAGACAAACTTAATTGTGCCTAATAGATAATAGCCTGTTATAGAGGAAATGTCTGTATCAAGTAAAAATAGATCACACCAATATTTCATTTTGGTTGTTTATCTTTTTTATCCTAAAATACAAACTTCAATGATGTTCACTCTTAACTAAAACAAAAATATTCAGTAAAAATAATCAAGGCTGGCATTCATGCAATTTGTCAAAAGCATTTTCACTTAGGATCTCTTTAATGAAGACCTTTGGAATTTAAATATTTTGCTTGAATTTCTTAATAAAACATTGCAGGATAGCAAGTTGACGAGACTATTGAGTGCTCACCAAGAAGCTCATGAATAAAAACCTCTGTATTAGTTTCCAGAAGAACCCAAGCCCACATACCACAACTCTCTTCAACAGTGCTCCTTACCCAAAAGTATTCATTCCAAAACACAAGATACGCAACATATAACACAAGATTGACACTACACACAATTATTTTAATTAACTGCAAGGTTTTCAAGACACATGCTAACAAAATGCAACCTGCCTGATCAACACAGTTCTTGGTACACACTAGTGTCTTCTGTTATACCATGGGCTGCTAACTCTTTGAGACAGTTATCAAGGTAAGTAGGATCTGGGTAACCGTGTCCAGAACTTGATACTCCAGGCTCAGTTTTGTGATGTATTTCGTTCCATGTCACAACATCCTCCCTTCCAGTTGTTACGGATCTTCCTACTGTGAACACTAAACGCCTTTCAAATGCAACAGACAGAAGCCTCAAAACCTTTCGACCTTTATCTGTGTCAGGAATGTAACATATCCTTGGAAATCCAACTGCATAATACGGTCGCCCAGGGTTTGGATGTTCAGGTCCTTGAATGCCTGAAGCAATACTAAAAATACAGAACAAAGAAGAAACCTTTCAGTGAGCTCTATTTCAATTGATAGTTCTTATAGTATAGGTTTATTAACACAATAGTTCCTAAATTACGTACTTGTAAGTGATTTGTATTGTACGAGACCCTTGATGTCCAGGAAGAGAACAGTTTAATATGGTCCAATCCATACTTCCTTCAGGTTGATTGCCAATCTTTTCACCATAAATCATCATACAAACAGGGCACTGAATATACATATTCTGGAAAAAATAGTCAGTAATACAATCACAGCTCTCAAATAAGACAAATGACAATTCTCAAAATGATAATTCAAACTTACTTTTTGACAAGCCTGTCTAGAGAGCATGGCATTCAAGCAATCAAGATGAAGTTGGTGGCAACACTGTGTAAGTGCAACCACCATGCACCCACTTGATTCAGCTGACAACTCCATCAAACATATTGGGCATCGAGCATCTGACCAACAACCCTCCTCAACAACACGGACATACTGAGAAATAACATGACTAGCAGGGTCAACTCCGACGATTGAACCAAAACCTGAACATCTGTTTTTCATTTTCCACATATTATTAATTTTTTGTGGATTTTCAAAAACTTCATCACTATTATTGCTACAATCTAATAAATCTCCCTGGAACAATACAGCAAAAGTCAAATAATGAAAATTCTACATCATGTCACAAAAAAGAAAAATTGATTTTAAACAAAACGCACTTGGGATGATCTCAATTCATCCTTTGACTCATGGCTCAGGTATGTGGACACTGTATCTACACTTGGGCGACGACCACTCTTCGTACTACTTGAATCAACATCCAGAACAGATTCTTTACTGCAGTTTCGTGGTGCAGAACCATTAGAAGCTGCACCTACCATTGGATTACATGCTGCAAGAGAAGAACTGTTTTTGCTTCCTAAAAAAGAATTCACAAGGTAACAAATAAACAAATGAATACATAAAAGAGAAATGCTTCTTAACATTCAAAATAATTTCTTAATAAACTCCAGTACATTATGTATAAATTTAAGGGCTTCACAAATCGTACCAAAAATATTCAAATTGCTAAGAATTGTGCGAGCAATATTTCCCGGCCCATCATTAGTATTTTTACATTTCTTTGGATTCTTCTTGTGGTTACTACATACACTGGACTGCTTTTTCAGGGAGTTAGTAGCATCTTTCAAAAGCATACTGCTGTCTCCTTTTGCTCCATTGTTACATGCTCTTGGCTGTGTCTTTATGTTCTGAGCAGCTCTACGACCTGCAAAAAGCAAATGAATCATATCAATTGTTCTCCATGATCTTCTTTAGGAAAATCAAAATCTACTTATGAATAATAGAATTCAAAATTTAGCAATAACAGTGAAATACAAAGAAAGAAGAAGAAAAAAAAGCATGTTGGCAGTAATAAAGAAATGAAAGAAAAACAAAAGAGCTGCAAAATTTCAGCCAATTAGGAAAATAATAAACCATGACAATGACTGGTTAAAATTTAAATGGGATTTAACATAGGATATTGTGCTTTTAAAACTTTGGAACATAACATTATTTTTGAAGTTTTGATTTCAAAATGTGTATCCCAGAATTTCCAAAGTAGTTGAAAACAAATCAAATGTTAAAATACATGGAATCAGTTTCAAAAACTTTCATTACTGTGTCATTATTTTTCTTGAAATGACCTAACCAAATATAAGTGAAGACTTGAAATAAAAAAAAGGATGTAAGTGCCATTTCTGATAAATTTAAGTGTTTTCCAGAATACTGATGAATGAATGTAGCCCTGTAATATAAATAAAAACCAAAGTCCAGACAAATTTCTTAACTGTATTAGGTGTGATCATAAATGACAGGTTTAATGTAACTCATTTTTCTCAAAAGTATGAAAATGGCACTTACATTCTCTTTTATTTCACGTCTTCAAGTCTAGTTTGTGACAAGACAAAAATTGTTGAACAAGTAAAATGTCATAAGCAGAGAACAGAATTTATTGAAATAAAAAAAGCAAAATATGTACATGTATACTAACTTTTTCCAAAACATATGAGAAAAATAGAAAATATGTAAAATAAAAATTTGTTTTTCTGTTAAAAATTGCTCTCTGTAAGCATTTTCCGAGTACAGAATGTTTTACATTTCGTAGCCGTTCAGTTCTTAACATGGATTCAGGGCGACTAAAAGAAAGTTCTATTTCTACAAAATTAATAGTACACTTCACTTCACCAAGAGAGTTTTATTCAAAATATAAAATGCATTCATGGTATATATAATGTTGTTTACAAGGAGCCAGTGCTCAAACAAATAGTGATACCATATAGCTACTGATGGACCCCAGAGAGGGGTGGGAGTTAAGCCCCCCCCCCCAACCCAACGAGGTAAGACAACAATAAGTAAAAAATATTTGTTAGTTTTTTATTGAATTATGAATGTGCTGTTTGAAACATGGGCAAAAATGTGGCGGAAATTACTTCTGCTTATCCTTGATTCCAGGTACTATGCAGTTTCCATCTAGAAGGGCTGTGTGTGGTTAAATTGGACAATCCAAGGCGAAGATATGATGGTCATAGAAGTGCAGTAGCATTATATTGCTTTGTACGAATATGATACCATAACATATATTGGAATGTTCTATTTCGACATGTAAATATATTAAAATTTAACTAATTTTGTAGTAATAGGTACAATTTGTAAAAATATGTAATTTACACCAAAATATGGAAAAATATGTAAAATAAAAATGGTTCTAATTCATTCAGAACATCTTGTAAGCTGTAAAAAATATTACTGAACAGTGTTATCTTGTTCCTGTAAATGTAATTACATGAAAATTCGTTCCCTAGTCATAAGTAATATAAAATATTTAATGGATGGGGGGCCCAGAACTATACTTGGCTCCCCTCGTTTTAAGTTGACACGCCTGTGTCTTGTTAATGAAAATGACAACAAGAGTAAAAATGAAAATTATGGGGTAAATGTATTTTTAAAGAATCTGATTTATTATTCTAATCCTATTTGAAAACAATTTTTACCTTCTGAACATTATAAAATTTTTAACTTTCTAGAGAATATGGTAAATTAGAAATAGAAAGAATCCTCAAAAGAATTACAATCAACATATCCATTACAAGTACAAATAAAAATTGTTCACCACAACTATTTGAAATATTTTATTCAATTGTAAGTATAAGTTAATAAATTCTAATTTACTATAGATGTTTAACATTTCCCAGATCAAGATTCAAAGAAATAAATTCACCAATACATGAGATAAAGATTTGTTGGAAGCATTTCCTTAATCTTCTGTCCAAGACACGACACTTTTAAAAATCACATTCTCAATAGAAAGCAACACCCTTTTCAAATAGTACTTACGACATGAACAGCAATTAAAGCGGATAAAGGAACAAGATTTATCAATGTAAAATACTTCACTTTGCCCTCACTCATTCATTTTAATAGGCTTACATTCACTCGTACTTTCCTTCAATCATTAATTAATTTCTGCACATACACTAAAATAACAAATACAATATCAATGGACTATTTTATATTATTTATATTCCAATGAGCTAATTTGAAAAATTCAAAGTACTAATTAAAAGAAGGTTTCACCTGTCACTACAGGAGCATTACACAAATCCTCAGGCTGCACCTTGACAAGAGGGTATGGCGCCTGCTGTACTCTCCGGACGTTTCGCACATAACCAGTGTTATTACGAACTTGGGTGAGATTGCAAAAATTTATGATGTATGGGAATGCTGGGTAATATTTACTGACATCTATTGTCTTCTCCCCCTAAAATAAAAAAAAACATGTGACATTAAAAGAAAAATTGCACAAAATAAATATTTTGTTTGTAGATACAAAAAATAATGGAAAGGAGGAAGAATTTTTCAACATTCCTAATTTTCAAAGTTGCTACAAGACTATTAATAACATGTTTTAACTTTATTATTTCAAAATTTAAATAAGAAAATTGTTTATCAAACAATTCTTTTTTATACTGAAATATGTTTATTAATAAAATCAAGAAACATGTTCTCCTTTTTTCAATCAAAACCAACTCTTTTACTATTCCAGCCTACAGTAAATTGCCTTCCCTCCAGAGGGCACACACACACACAGTACATATAACATCTCTATTGTAATAGAATCTCTATATTAACTTATCTCCTAAGAACACATCTTTAACCTCAAGATTGAAACTGTAATTTTCTTAATCATTTTAAAAAGAGCAGAAGTAGTGTATCTTCAAATCAGGTGATGATACAAATCCAACTAATTATCAATAAATCTCTCTTATTTCTATTTTTGCTAAATTTTTTGTAAACGTACTTGGAATTAGGGCGAGTGATTTTATTGTCAAACGAAGAGTATTCATTTCAATGCAATTTGGTTTCCCAGAAAATTAAAACACTCGAGGACGCAATTACATTCATAACATCAAATTTATCATACTTCGTCCATCAAATATAAAGAAATAAGAAAATGTACACACTGTTTCTTAAGTTACTAACTTTTAACATTCTGTCACAAGAACTTAAGAATTGCAATAAAAGCAAATATATAAATTAAACAAAATTGAGAATATGGATTATTATGAATTATAAATGGATTATACAAATATTATTTTGCCAGCCCACAGTATATGTGATAGCTTCGTGAAGCCCTAGATGCGTGTGTATTCCCTTACCCACCTGCCTTCCAGGAGAGCTCTGAAACTCAGCCCGCAGTATTTGTTCCTTTTATCACCCACTGCAATAGTTCTGTAGAAGTCTCTACTGGCTAATTCTTTTCTTTTATTAACATCACTTATTTATATTTACAGGTTATAAAATGTTTTCAGAATTTTTTATGTATATTCACTACATCATTCTATAAATTAATTAGGTGAAGTCGTATCTTCCAAGCTGTCATTCATGCACAGGCATACAAGTTTACACCTCGGCTACGCCTTCATGAAAATAACTTATGAGGAGTGTTTGTGATCATTGTGCCACATTTTTTGCATTTGTTATTTTGTAATTTACAATATGAATAATAAATAAATTTGAACAAACTAAAATAAATTCAATATTGCATTTGGAGCATCCAATGACACCCTCCCCTCGTTTTAAGATTTCATATTCATATAATCATATTGGTAATGAAGTTTCATTAATTAAGTTCAGGTAATAAAGTAACAAATGTATAACATGCCGCAATGCTGCAAAAAAAAAAAAAAAAAAATCTGCATTTTATCGTAAGTTTATTTTGTACTCCTGTCTATGAATGGTTTGTGTTTAAAGTGATGAAATTGAGTTGTCAACATCAGTATATGAAAGTTATATTTCACAATCAGTTTACTTTATTATGAACTTGTGTTGTTTTTGGTACTTGTTTGTATGTGTTTGTTGTGATTATATTTTAGTTTTCAACGAATACTTCAATACATAAAAGTGCGTTTCAATATTTGAAATTAATTTTTAAAATATCTTTAAAACATTTTTGTGGACTTCATGGATTTTTGTAATTTTTCACTGTAAATAAAAAAAAAATGTTGGGTGGGGTTTTTGGGACGGAAAAATTCAGCCAACTCTGACAACATACTAAATAGCTTTCAGGCCAGTTTCTCTCAAAGAGGCATATTACAAATAGACTGAAAATCACACTGCTAGCGGATGGATAGCCTAGGGTTACAAGTTCAGGACTATAAAACAAATAGGTTACAGAGGGAATAAAATTACTTGTGTATCGTGTTCTACAATAATTGAACAAACTACTTTCCTAGCAGTACTTTTGGACACTGTAAAGCAAAGTAGATACTTAAAACCCTATGTATTTCAGAATACATCACCAACAAAGTCAAACTGCTTACTCGAGCCCACGCCTCTTCTATCAAACACTGGATTTCCATATCATATGTGTGCCACTCTCCAGGTCCATCTCCAGCCCATTCCCACTTGGATCCTTTTCCAGCAGGAGAATCTGGGCGATAAAACTTACGACGGACATTATGTGGAACACCTAAGGAAATCATATTATTCTTATTATTAATACATTTTTAATGTCTGATATTCAATAATAATTACAAACACTGAACTATTTACCAGAGTCTTCTGAACACTGAGTCTTTGTTTTTAAATTGATGTAATATTTTTCCAGTAAAGGATCTGCATCGCTCAATATCACGCGAGTCAATTTTTTGCTGTAGGCCCTCTCTAGAAGCTGGGATACTTCAGGACTGTATGGGCGCCACCGCCCCTGCCTATTTTCCCATTCCCAAACCACAACTGCGTGCCCCGACATGTTAGTCGTCCTTGTCATTAAAATGTTGAACAACTATTCCCAATCTTCCTTTAAAAAAATTCAATCACATAACTGTCATTCATATGACGTCCATTTTAATAGCCCCGTAAGTGAGAACATTTGCAATAGAGTCACTTCTTACAAACACATTCTATTACAGTATATGTTTTGTTTTCTAGTACAACTTTCACGACTTGCATACCTATTTCGCTGTAAAAAGCCATCACGACCACATAAAATCACAATTTTACAGAAAACTCGACTGCACAACTCCCACGGGCTACTGCTACCAGACCCAAGCAAAACACAGCATTCCTCACTCAGAGCCAATGATAGCCCACAACACTCCACAACCTGCTCTGCTTATAACCAATAGATATGCAAGAACAGTCGGTGCTTGCCACTTGTTGCGTGTTACACACCACGGTGTAAGAATTCTCTTACATGGTGACATTAATTATCAGGATGTAAGAAATATTTGTGTAAAGAGATATCCAGAATGACGTCACAACATTTTGCGGAAAGCAATTGGGTGGCAACCTATGCTGTGCCAACGCCCCCGAGGCGTTGGCTGTGCGCAAAAGCGATTCCTAGAGAAGTACATTTTTGGCTGAATTGTGGGATTACCGAGGTTTGTATTTCTGATCACATTTATTATTTACAATTTTATTTTCTTTCTAGGTTTCTTTTTAGGTTCTGTCTGCGCATCTCGTTCACTAATTTGGTTGAACGCCATGAGGGTCAAAAGTGGTACTCAACATATCTGGTTTCGTAACGTGTGAGGGTCGTATGAGACCCTCATTGACTTTTTGTTTCTCAGGCCTTGAGAGACGGATTAGTCCCTCACTTTCCATTACTTGCAGTGCTTTTCTGAAATTATAATACGCTCCAAAACACATCTCAACTTCTAACATTTAATTCTATTTTTTATTTTTCATTTTTTCGATATTTTTATAATCCAAGCTATGAAAGCAAAAAAGGTTATAAATTACTGCTCGAGTTAAAACAACGGCTGATTTTAAGGACAGGGTTCGGCTCACTAAAACAACGGCGCACGGTTCACTTGCGCATGGTTCACTCGCGCGAACCACGAGAACGGATTACTCAGGGAGCGGGAAGATGCCTTTGTATTGCTTTGTGCTTGCATTGTGCATTGTGCGGTGTGGTGCGAATGTGTAATGGAGAATTACAATGGTTTATTTTTCGCGGATTTGCGTAAACATTTAAGGTGAGTATTTGCATAAAATGCGTTGGTAATTATGCGTTGGACAGACTCAAGGATGTTTTATGTTAACGCGAGGGCCGAAGGCCCGAGCCTCGTCCTCAACTTGGACACGGGTAGCGAAGCGTCACGATTCCACACGAAAGTGCGTTGGCCGTGTGGCCGGACACACTGTGGCGGCGCCGCGAGTGACTCGTTCGGAACCGAATCGTGCGCGTCAATAGGAGCCGAACCCTGTCCTTGAAATTTACCAAACAACTATTAATAAATAACATTAAAAACGAAAATAATTTATTAATTTATGATGTTAGGTTTCATATAATGAAATAAGTAAATAATTTGATTTGTAAAAATAGAAAGAAAATAGAGAAATAGAAAAATAAAAAAGAAAAATATTCCACAAATTGGTAAAAAAAAAGCTGTATCACTACGGAACCAAAAACCCAAAAATTTCGTTGGCATCCAACCTGTTAAAGAAGCAATATTCTACCAGTCATATGTCGTCATTACTTTTTCATTTTGAAAATGGTTCGAAGTCCGACAGCGCGAAAATGTATAGTGCAGAGAAACGAGTAGCACTTACAATGCAACTCATAGAACAGATTTGGGATGCGGCAATGCCCAAAAAAGGATTACAAAACAGAAGAAAACCAACTACTGTAGCGAAATAGCAGAGCTCAGAAGAAACTATATCCGACTCAGACGCTAGGCGCAAAGAGCTAGAGGCCGAGAGCAGGTCAACATATTTGCCACTGAACTTCGAAATGCTCGAAAGGTCCTCAAAAACGCCATCAAAGAAAGTAAGGCTTGTAAATGGCGAGCGACTATGGATGAAGTCGACAACGGTCTTTGGGGACTTGGATACAGAATGGTAATGAAAAAATTCGCCTACCTCCCCAACACTGGACCATGGACGCCATAACTATGCAGGAGATAGTTAATACCCTTTTCCCTGAGATTACGACGAGGAACCACCGCCGGGCGACGTTCCCCCTCTCACTGAAGGAGAACTAATAGAAGGAGCTGAAGGAGAACTTTCTCAACAATCACCGAGAATCGGAAAGGCACCAGGTCCTGACAGAATACCGGCGGAAGCAATGAAGGCTGCGGGTAAAGCGTGCCTGAGACTAATTCACGATATGTACGAGTGTCTAGGACGCAGCCGATTGAAAACAGCACGCCTTGTACTTATCAGCAAAGGAAAGGGAGGAAATAACACAAGAGCATATCGGCCTCTATGTATGCTCGACCCGGCAGGAAAAGTGTTCGAAAACCTACTCCAACCTCCAATACACACTGCAATAGAAGCGACAGGACGACTGTCACAACGGCAGCATTGCTTCTGAAAATGACACTCCATCATTCATGCAGTATGTGCTGTAATCGAAACAGCTAAATCAGCGCAGACTGGCAACCACCACTCAATAAGAATCACACTTCTCATCTTGCTTGAGGTGAAAATTCCTTCAACTCAGCCAGGTGGAACTACATGATGAATGCATTACAGACGAAATTCAAAGTTCCCGAGTTCCTGATGAGTCATATGGGATTACCTGAAGGACCGCATCTTGATATACGGCACGGAGCAAGGACAGCGTAAAAAGACGAAAGACACTGAGCGGCGAAGCATCTTAGGGATCAATCCTGGGACCGACCTGTGGAACGTCTCATGCAACGGCCTTCTATACTGCGATTTTCGTAACTTGGTCCCTGACAGATATCAGCTGTTTCACTGCCATCCAATCAGGAGCTTATATTTCGCGACAGTGACGTCACTATGGTGACGTTCAAGCTCCCGATTGGATGAAACCGTGAACAGCTGACTTCTGTCAGCGATAAAGTTACGAAAATAGCAGTATAGATATTGAAATACCGATAGATACAGAACTTTACTTGGGTTTTCATTTCTTGGCGCGTGGGGGCCTGTCTTCACGATGGAATATCTCACGGTATTTCCCGTACTTTTCGGTTGTGCCGCTAGAAGTCGCATGATTGCCAGCACCGCTCGATACAGTCGCGATCATGCAACTCCTAGCGACACGATCGAGAACGACCCGAAATTCCATGAGATATTCCATCTTGAAGACAAGCCCCCACGCACCAAGAAACAGTTTCTCCTTATAGACAAAATGCTCAATAACCACTGTTTGGGGACTTAGGGAACGCTCTAGAAGTAAATATTTAATAACACTGAACCAGACAATGAGACGTATATGACTTGGACCTCGCAGAACATAAGACCCAAATAGTCGTGCTAACATGGAAACACATTCCCACGAAAATAACAGAGTGGGAGACAGTGATATCGAAACAGTCATCAGTGCCGAGTATCTGGGAATGACTTAAGACACAATACTCAACTTTTGGCCGCATCTACAAAAAGCAGCAGACAAAACAACACAAAAAACGACTGCCTCGAGTATGCTAACGGCCAACACGAGCAGCCCCAAACCAAGCAAACGGCCTTTTTTAAAGTCAATGACTCTATCAATACTTCTCCACGAAGCAGAGACATGGCCCGGAACACGGACAAGGAAATAGAAGCTAGAAAAGCCAAAACGAATCAACACCACTCCGAAGTAATGCTAACGAGGTCCCAAGGTGGAACTATATTGATTGGATAGGGTTTGTGAGTTTTGTGAGAATGTCTCACTCAGTGGCGTCTCCTAACTAGTAGATGTGGGGGATGCGATCATGATATTGCAGGTTGAACGCATAATTCCAAATATTCAAAGTCTGCGTCATTCTACTTCACTCTGAAGTATTTTAGAAGTGTATGTTGCAAATTACGCACATTCTGAATCTTCCTTGAAAATCATTTTCTCATTGCATGCACTAACTTACATAAACAAAACAATAAAACTAAAAAAATAACCACAAAAAAGTACATACCTAATTTTTGAACTCGAGATCTATTCGCGTTGTCTTGGTTGTCCATCACAATCTACCTTAAGTTTTTCGGAATAGGAGAAAGAACTGCACGGAATTTCACGAATCCTGTCTATGACACAATGAAACGTTTCACTACTGTTCCCTGCCACAAATAACTCACCCACTACCCACAAATGAACTGGATGAGCTCGCCATATCGCACACGCACACATAAACGCAAGTTTTATTCTTTCGCGTTATAATTTCGAATTCACGATTCTCTTTAACATATCACCAACATGCAAAGTAGTCTATTTAATGCACATTCAGTAGTAAACAACATTTACGCTAGAACGCAGGACACACATGAACGAAATAACATCGCGCGCACCGTTTCGAGTTCACAGATTGTCTCTGTCACCACTTCCTTACATGATGGGAGTGATCTTATTTTGTCAGGCCTGCTAACACACACCGAGTTACCCAGTTGTACTGAATCAGGTTGAAATGTGCTTAAGCATAGTTGGCAGACTTGCTTGACTTGTAAAGAAAAACAATCGTGCCGTCTGTCCCCCGCTCCCCGCTACCGGGTCACAATAGTGGCACGTGACGTCGGGATTCCGAGGCGTGCTGCCGAATTATGAGAGACAGGAGGGGGGTATGGAAGGTTATTGGAAGGGGATACACGAACGCAATGAGAAGCCTTTGATGTGAGAAGCTATGTCACATCTCCGGCAGTCGAAACCACGCAGCTTAAGCACAGTATATGGCCGTGAGTTCAATAACCTCGCCAACGAAGTGAGGTCGTTCAAGGGATGTTTGTCGGCCCGTCACATCCAGCGAGGGGACTAACGCCTATTGGACCGCGCACGTATATGGCGGGAGGGTATAGAGAAACAAAGGGAGATACTTAACAGAAGAAAATCAAATACTTTACTGAAAATATTTTTAAGTGATGGAAAACTAGGGGATGTAACACATCACTCGCTAGCATTGAGCCTACGCCACTGGTCTCACTGTACCCGATGAATGCGGAACCTCGTCGGGTCTCCATGATTGGATTCTCACAGTCTCCCTCGTTCAAAATTCTTCTTCTTATTATTATTTATTACAACTTGCACAATTTATTATTGTAACTTGCTCAACAATGTTGGACATGACATACTTCATCGGAATTCGGATTCAAGACGTATTACAGAACAGTTTACACTTTGTTTTGCTTCATCAGAACATAAATGAAGACAAATTTACATATAGGAGCCCAAGTCAAATCAAATTTAAATACATATAAGAACACAAGTCAAATTAAGTTATTATTATTATTTTTATTATTATTATTCAATCATAGTTTTCTCACATGTTTATCTACTTACATGTTCCTAAACTTTGGAGATAAAATTCTACAATCAATTGGTGTTGTCAGTATTTCAAATAGATTCCGCTCTTATTTCATAAGGCATCCCATATTTCTCCCTGTAGTATTTTATTCGAGACGTTTTGGACTTCATTCTGTTGAGATGCTTATGTCTATTTACACTGACATTTTATTTTCTTAAGTTAATTGTACATTATACAGTAAAAATTTTGTTCAGGGAGCGAATAGTATTTAGAAATTTATTTTTATAATATATAATATGCTGGTCATCAGAGATAATTCGCAATATTGAGTAATTTATTAGAAATGGGCAATAAATTTAAAGAACCTATTTACACTGATTTCATCCATAATCATTTCAAACATTGTAATGATTTTCTTTGCCTTCCTCCATATTTATGATTTCAGAATCTATAATTTGTAGAATCTATTATTTTTTGTAAGCATAATTTTGATTATAATTTTGTTTTCAACAAAAAAATGAACAGCTCTAATTAGATTTTCTTAATCTCTCTTCAGGGTTTTTATTTAAGATGTTTCCCTTCGCAAAAAGCATTCCCCACCGAGCTATAGAAAGTCTTTTCAATAGCTGTCCATGCCATATCCTTATCCCGCCACATTATTCTGAACCATTTACTTTACATTCAATACTATTTTTCCTCTTCGCAACGAGGGATACAAGTCAGTTTCCTCATGTGAAATTGAGTCCTCTTTCTCGCTTCTTTCCCCTTTCCATTTTGAAACTCCTACACACACAAAGTATGGCAATAAAACAAACTTTTACACTGAACTCGCACACAGCTCACGCAAAAGTAAACTGTAACACAAAATAACAACGAATGAAACGAAAATCACCTCCCACTTCCACCAGCAAGACAAAATCGAATTTGCGCGTACAGAGCATGTTTGGGTCGAGAATGTGGCATTGCCGGTGGCAAATAGGGGAGAGTTAGGTTAACTGGAGCGGTTAGGTTAACTGGTCCACGCTTTGAAATGTTGTTAGGAAGTGTTTCCTGCCTTTTCCACTGGATGGCATTCGTAGTATAACAGGGCTGATAATCCAAGCCACAATCATAAGTTGCAGGCCTTCATTTGTTCAGTACAGTAAAGAATTTTTATTTTGAAACGTCCGAGGATTTTTTTTCTACTTTTGTGAAAATAATTACCTTTTATTCAAAGCTTTAACATACAAAAATCTAGGCACAAACAAACTTGACTTTGACAACACTTTACATAATAAACATCCACAGTCTCACAACACATGGCAGGCGACCGACTGACTGAGCTACCAAAACACTAATCAAAACAATATTCACGGTAACCAGGGCGACCAACACAAAACTTCACAAAGTTTCGAAAGTTCGAAAATAGTACCACATTCACCCCTCCCTCAGAAATCAATCACATAGTCTGTGAAATAAGTGGGTGGATGCCTGGAGCGAACAGGTCGTTGAGCACCATCAACATCTTCTACAGACAGCGGCTGCTCACATTTCCTGTTTCCACATTTTGCTCTCTTTCTTGAGGTTCCAGAGGCTGGTGTTCTGGAACGTCAAAATCATAGTCTTCCTCTTTCATTTTAACTTCTCCTCGAGGAGCAAGATGCCATTGAGATAGTGGTTTCTCGGCCATTTTGAAGTCTCACACGAGCATATTCTGGATTAGCTTCCAATAATTCTACTTCCTCCACTAACGGTTCGTATTTACTGCCACGTACGAGTTTTTTCATTAAAACAGGTCCAGGTTTTGTTAACCATGTTGGTGTAGAGCTTCCATTAAAAGATCTCCTTAGATGATTGAACATTCGCTCGTGAGGTGTGACATTGCTTGCTGTGTAGAGAAGAGAACGAACTGAATGTAAAGCAATATCAAGTACTTTTTCACAGTGCTCGGTTTTAAGATTGTTTGATCGAAGAGCCAACATAATAGTCTTCCATATAGTTCCGTTGAACCTTTCAACTTGTCCGTTTCCTCTCGGGTTGTAGGGCGTAGTTCGACTTGTTGCAATATTCTGAGAAGTTAAAAACTATTTAAGTTCTTGAGACATGAATGAAGCTCCTCTGTCAGAATGTATGTATGCAGGTGTTCCAAAAACCGAGAACAAATGTGTCAAATGTCACATTACATTAGTTGTAGAGACATCAGCACATGGTATAACAAAAAGAAATCTCGAAAATTCATCTACAATAGTTAAAAGATACTGATTCTTTGTTTTCGTTGGCAGAGGTGCTTTGAAGTCCAGATTCAATCTTTCAAATGGCGAAGTAGCTTTATTAAGTTTCCTTCAACTTTATGAAATCGCTGTTTTAACTCTGCACAGACCTGGCATGAATTAGTAATCTTTTTTTTATATCTTCAAAGGAAAATGACAAGTTTTTGACGCGTACCCAGTGGTTCAACCGAGTGATACTAGGATGACAAAGTGCAATATGTAGGGAGCTGAGATCCACATTTGAAGTGATAGCAGCGCTTATTCTGGAAAAAGTATCCGCCGACACGTTCCCACTGCCTAGACGATAAATTATGTCAAATTTGAAACAGGCAAGTTCGAGGCGCCATCATACAATTTCTCATTTTTCATTTTACTCGAATGCTGTTGATTAAACATAAAAGAAACAGAGCGTTGATCCGTAATGACTTCAAAATGATGACCAACTAAATAATGTCGCCAATAACGCAAGGATTCCACAATTGCATAGCTTCTTTCTCTACGGACGAGTGTTGTTGCTCCGACTTGTTCAGTGTCCTAGAAGAATGCAACAGGTCGACCTGCTTGAATTAAAGTAGTAGCTATGGCGAACTCCGATGCGTCTGTTTCTACCCTGAACGGTACGTCCTCTTGTACTGCAGCTATCGTTGCTTTCGCCACATCATCCTTCAAAATTTTGAAAGCTGAGATAGCTTCCTCTGAGAGTGGGAAAGGATTCTTTATCAATAAAGGATGAGCTTATTTTGAAAATTGAGGTATCCACTTGCAGTAATGCGAGAACATACCCAAAGCTCGCCGCAAAGAAGCTGTATCTTGAGGAATAGGCAGATCAAGTAAAGGTTGAAGGCGATTAGGATCAGGCTTGATTGTCTTGTTAGAAATTACGTACCCAAGTAAGTTTACAGACTTAACAGAAAACTTGCATTTTTCCTTGTTCAGTGTCAAATTATATTTCTTAGATGCAGCTAGAAATCTTTCTAGATTGCGGTCGTGTTCCTCTTGGATTCTTCCGCATATTGTAACGTCATCTAGATATGGATATGTACCCTCCAGTCCTTCATATTGAACAATTTGATCGATCACTCTTTGAAAACAAGCTACTCCATTTGTTACTCCGAATGGAACACGTAGAAAATTGTAGTTTCCCGCAAGCTTTAAAAGCTGTGTATTTTCTCTCCGATTCCAGAATGAGTAATTGATGATAGGCATTCTTAAGACCTATGATGTTGAATACTTCATTCACCGAAACTTTAGCAATTATTTCTTCTATCTTTGGAAGAGGGTAAGCATCTAATATTGGAAATTTGTTAATAGTCTGTGAGTAATCAATAACCATTCTTGTTTTACCATTTTCTCCCTTTACAACAAAAGCTTGAGCGCGCCATGGTGAATTGCTAGGTTCTATTATGGCTTCATGCAATAGCATGCAATTGAGGTTAAATATGTACAGTATAACTGATGTGGAAGTCAGGTGTTTGCATATCCTTTGATTGTTCTTATAAACCACAGAAAAAATGTTGCGTAATGTTGCATTATGTTTTATTCTGACTCAATACTTTTTCAAGTGCTTCTGATTCATTTTGGGCAATTGAAGGCAAGTCATTGACGATTTCTTAGGCTGTGTACTCCTAAAGCAAATGTAATGTGTTATGGGAATAAAATGAAATCCTAAAATGTTGCTGTAAATGTAGTGATCTTCAATAAAAATGCTGAAGGAAAATTAGTTTTCTGTTAGCCAAATTAATGCTATGTGCTGTCCTAAATAATAAAGGCCAATCATTTTCTGTGTATAAAAGTATGATTGAACTTGCACTAAATTTCTACTGTACAAATGTATTATTATTATTACTACGAATTTCTATTATGATCTCATACAAAGTGTAAATTGCTACATCTAAAGATTTTTGAAAATACATAGGAACGCTTCAGATATATCCACTTGTTTTATTTCAGAATGCCCATCCTTATTCAATAGATAATGAGGAAAAAATATCATCCACAGGTGCGCCTAAATTTTGTATATTTTTTTGCTTTGCTCACAAGCTTATTTCCTTTAAAATGCAGTGTCCAGTCTGCAATGTATTTCTTCTTAAATTCAACCTATCTTGATATTTCCAGACTACAATGTAAACCGCACTGTTTCTGTAAGTATAATAGCTTCATAAGTAACTTAGTAATTAAATCCAGTTAATGTAAACATTGAATGAAATTATCACGAGTAAATTCTAACTTTTGAGTGCTGTACACATTCAAATTTCCCGCGTGTGCTTGCTTGGTGAGCGAAGTACGCCCAACCTATACGGCGGCCATGTTTTTTTTACATGAAGGTCTGAGAATTGAAGATGGTTTTGCCAAGTGGTAACCAAGGCGGCCAACACAAAAGTTCAAAAAGTTCGAAAATAGTACCACATCTACCACTCATCTGCTTTGCATTTTTATTGCGATTGAATAACTACAAGAAGGATATTCACACCAAATTAACTGTTAGTATTTCTGCTCTAATAGTGTATTTTGTTTTTAATAATACTTTGTGTTTTCGGTCATACAAACATATGTGCCGTGGGGTTAACTGGACCGCCGGGAGGTTAAGGCTGATTTACACGTTGCCAGTAAACGTGCCAGTTGAGGTTGCCAGCAACTGGCAAGTGGTGACTGGCAACGTGTAAACGCCTTGTTGCCAGTGACAGGCAAGACCTTCGCGCCAGTCACTGGCGATGCCAGCTGAACAAGAATGTTTGAACTACTGGCATGCTCGCGCTCTCCCCCACCACCACGGTGTCCGCCACGGCGATCTCCCGGGTCTCAACACGTGTTTACTCTGCTTTATACTTGCACGGTTATCAACGTAAGCTTATTATTATTATTATTATTATTATTATTATTATTATTATTATTTATAAAAGTGATTGGGGAACAGAAGTCCTCTTGAATAACGGAAGAACAAACTGACAAACTTGACTGGTTATGTACAGTATCGGAACATTTGTGGGACATTTTTTATCAGAACCGCGAGGCCGGAAATGCCGCATTTCTGGCAGTTGCAAATAAAATGGAGATAGATAACTTCTCCAAGGCAGATTAAGTGAATAGGATAAAATGTTTACAGAATATTTGCTTTGCACACTGTTGAGCGCCGAAAACGTATCAGCAACACGTCGCAAAGAGTATACATAAGCTAACGGCAGCGAGAAAAATTTCTCATCTTGCATGCCATTACTAGCACTGTGTAAACAACTATTGCCAGTTGCACAGAGCGCTAGTGCTGTCCAGGTGCTGGCAAACTCGTAACTGGCACACCAGTACTGGCAGCGTGTAAATCAGCCTTTAGGTTAAGTGGACCAGTCCAGCTACCCTCTATATTTTTTCGGAAGTAGAATTTGTAGTTATTAAATCTGGAATGTTGTATAATATTCACCTTTCACTATTTTATTAATTTATTACCACTGTTAGTTCCAAGTTTTAATTTTAGATTCCAACGTTTTGGGAAACGGCGCGCGGTCCGTGGCCCGTGTTCTCATTTATGGGTGAAAAAGGTTATGACAATGTATAGAAGAATTATTTTTTCATTAAAACAGTCTATTAAACGTCACAGACTATTTCAATTTCCGGTCCATTTAACCGTACCGGTTAGGTGAACTGGTCTTATTGCAATTGTATAAATTTTTTACGTTCCGTATTTTACAATTTAACGTAAGCACAATGATGTTTGTTCCCATAATATAAGGAGAGAATATAAGCCTCGCTCAAATATGCGAAATTTCGCGTGTGTTGGTCAGGTAAATAACATTTTAGAACTAGAAAGGTGTCCCAGAAAGGCGTTTACACTGATCTTCAATAACTCCAACAAAATTTTTTTAAAAAATTAGCCACAATGACGTTCATGTAAGATGTTTATTTATTTATTTATTTACGTCAAAAACAGTTTAAAACTGTGTGTGACGAGTTCAGATGTTCAAAATGTCCTCCATTGGCAGAAATGCATCGTCTTCTACAACGTTGTGGGACAGATCGACAGACACGTGATACGATTTCCATAGGAATGGATCCACAAGCAGTCACGAAAGTCACTCCCATGTCACTCAGCATACGCGGTTTTGTGGTGTAGTGTTCTTCAGAGCTTACTTGGCTATCCGGAGACGCCGCGTCCAAGACACAGGTGCCAACGTTTCGGCTGCCATGTTGGCACCTGTAAAAACTGACTCCGGCCGCGGAAGCCATGCTCTCAGTGTTCTTCAGATTCTGGGTGGCCTATACACCTCTCGGCAAATACACCCGTCGGCCTATACACCTCTCAGCAAATATTGCATTGAGGAATTCCCGCACGTTTTGGTGGTAATATGCCTGTATGCGCCATCTTGTTGAAGAAAACAATCTTTACCTGAGTAGAGTTGATGAACAGCTGGCATAATTGCTTCACGCAACATTTTAAGATAAACAGAACCTGTCACAGTTCCTTCAAAAAAGAATGGCCCTGCAAGTTCTCTGACAGACATACCACACCACACTGATAATCCCGGAAGATTAACAGCTAGTTCTTCCACAAAATTGGGATTTTCTTTCGCCCAGTACACACAGTTGTGTCGGATATTAACATTCAAACAATGTAAAACCCTTTCTAGGACACGAGTTTAAAAGAGTGGCCCAGTTAACCTAACTTCCCTACCATAGAGACTTTCTATAGTATTTACCGGTGGTGAAAGAGCAATCAGCAAGATTATTTATCAGAAAGACATCTGCCAGATATTTTAACATGAAAGATGTTGGTGAAACGAAAATAAATATCAGACACTTTTATTTGACAGACACATTATCTGCTGGATAAGTATTCAGAACTTAATGAGACACCGGTGAAACAGACCTTCAGATAATATACACGCCAAATTATTTTGAAGGTGCATCCGAAAAAAAATATGCATTGAACACATGTACACGCAAGCTTCCGCGGCTCGAGTTCATTACTTCTCGGCTGTCCGGGTGACGCCGCGTCGTTGGCAGAGAGGCCGACGTTTCGCCTAAGTGGTCACTGCCCTGAGGAAGCCTACGACATGTTAGGCGAAACGTCGGCCTCTCTGCCAACGACGCGGCGTCACCCGGACAGCCGAGAAGTAATGCATTGAACACATTCAGGAATGATTTATGTTATCGCGAAGGCCTAAGGTCCGAGCCTCGTTCTCAACTTGGAACAGCGTAAGGCCTCATTCACAATGCAAACTTAAACGTAAACGTAACGTAGCCGCAAAACCTAGAAATGTGCGAGACCATTCACAATGCCTTGACGTAACCGTAGACGTAAGACCGTACACTTTAGGCCTCATTCACTATGCAAACTTAAACGTAAGGTAATGCTGTAAACTTAGCCGCAAAATTTACACGTAAAAACAAGCGTTCACAATGACGAACGTAAGTTTCGCCTGAAGCAATCAGAATTCAATGTACTGAAACTTGATCGATTCGTCTCTAACATGGTGAAAATATCTTTCCATCACGGTTTCTAGCTTTCTCTTCGAGATTCCTATCTATTTGTCTTTGTATACATGGGAGTAGATGTTTTAGTAGAGCTCACATTTTCTTCATCTTATAAGCAAGGATTCTCATGAACCAAATTCATGAGTAATTCGTCGAACATAATTAGTTTATTCGCCATCTCAGGTTAAAGTCACAATAAAAATTGTCCAAATTCTTACATTGAATTCACAACACGCATCAAAAGCATTCGTAAACTATTCTAGTTCTCTACATTACAATAACAATGACATAACCACAAACTACCTGAAGACAATCTGAAATTGAACTTCCATGCTGCTCTCTGATTGGTCTTCGGCAGAATTCCGACGTAAAACTTAACGTAAAAGCTTGGAGCTTGCGAACTCTTTAGGCCTCATTCACAATGCAAACTTAATCGTAAACGTAACGTAGCCGCAAAACCTAGAAATGTGTTATTAAGCGAGACCATTCACAATGCCTTGACGTAACCGTAGACGTAAGACCGTAAACTTAAGAGTTCGCAAGCTCCAAGCTTTTACGTTAAGTTTACGTCGGATTTCTACCGAAGACCAATCAGAGAGCAGCATGGAAGTTCAATTTCAGATTGTGTTCAGGTATTTTGTGGTTATGTCATTGTTATTGTAATGTAGAGAACTAGTTTACGAATGCTTTTGATGCGTGTTGTGAATTCAATGTAAGAATTTGGACAATTTTTATTGTGACTTTAACCTGAGATGGCGAATAAACTAATTATGTCCGACGAATTACTCATGAATTTGGTTCATGAGAATCCTTGCTTATAAGATGAAGGAAATGTGAGCACTACTACAACATCTACTCGCATGTATATAAAGACAAATCGATAAGAATCTCGAAGAAAAAGCTAGAAACCATGGTGGAAAGATCTTTTCACCATGTTAGAGACGAATCGATCAAGTTTCAGTACATTGAATTCTGATTGGTTCACGCGAAACTTACGTTCGTCATTGTGAATGCTTGTTTTTACGTGTAAATTTTGCGGCTAAGTTTACAGCATTACGTTACGTTTAAGTTTGCATTGCGAATGAGGCCTTACAAGTTTACGGTCTTACGTCAACGGTTACGTCAAGGCATTGTGAATGGTCTCGCTTTAACGAAGAGTCGTTTCCGCGGAAAAGTGCGTCGGATAAACTGTGGTCGCGCCGCTACACTTCAGTTTTTATTTTCTGTATCTCATGGTTACATACCGTGCGATATTCCATCGTGAAGATACGACACCACGCGCCAAAAAAATTTAAAATAACACGGTTTACCTACCAAGATATCTTGATAAAAAACTAGTATAGTGATTCTTTATCGGAATCGTTAGAGCGCGTAAACGAATCGTATCATCTATGGTTCGATTAAAATAAGTTGGTGATTGACAATTATGCTTCTGAAGCTGTAACTTCATATACTATGAGTGTATGATTTGTTTCCTTTAATAAGTATTTCAAGTGTTTTTTTTTCTTGTCCCGGTAGCACGTGCTCAGTGGTACGCAAACTGTCAACGACGCTCCCTTCCATTCCCAACTCTCAATCACCAACTTATGTTAATCGGACCATACATTTCTACCACGGTGTATTAAAAATAAGATGTATTATAAGATGTACTATACAATAAGATATATCTTACACCATGATTTCTTCCCATTATTCTCGAATACAACTCAAAAATAACTTTGCAATAAATTAATCAAATAATTTAATATGTTTTCCGGGAAAGCCGTTATTTTCTTGCACTTGCCCTACAAGTTTTTTCGTCCGCATATATTCCTCACGCGCGAACAAATCGTAAGCAAAAAGCATCTGCGACAGATCTGCGAGCCGGAACGAATGGTACCACAAACTTCATTTCAGTCCTAACTTTAACTAATTTCAATTAAAAGTAATTTTGCAAACGTCATTAATCATTTCATGAAATGCAAAGGTTTCTGTCAATGAGTGTTTGTAATGGACCTATTTGATGATGCTTATTTGATTAGCATGCCAGAGGAAGAGCGCTTTAATCATGAAGACTTGTTTTCATGGCAGATATAGTCTAGAATCTTCATTATGTAATACCACCGTATATCACAAGTATAATCATTCTTTCTAATCTTCATGGCTTAAATATTTAAAAGGCTGATATGATGACCTTAACCTTGTGATGGAGCAATTTCCAAACCCAAACTACTTTGATCAAACCTTGGTACCATTGTGTGATCGAGCAATATTGTTAAGAACGGCTTCAGTTGTGGCGTGAATTAACTTTATTTCATAACAATTAAGTTATTAGCTTGTGTTCGTATATATTCGAACGGAGATGGCGAAACGCAACTGTGTAATAGTTTTCTTTTTTAAGATGTACCATGCGGATATGATCCTTGCTTCTGTACCTACATTATTTCAAAAATGCCCTTTATTGTATGAGAAAAGTTAGAAATTATTTTTAGACATATCTAATTTTAAATTTCAGGCATAATCAAGGAGTGCCCCTCATGAAGGTAGAGGTACAAACTTTAGCCTTATTATAAATTTTAAACATCCAAATTCCTTTAGATCCTGCTGTAATTAATTTCTGTATCATGAAGTCCATTTGATTACTGGTACTAATAGGGGTATTGGTCTTGGACTTGTTAAATACTTAATTGAAAACCCTGGTCCTCTAAAATATCTTTTTGCAACTTACAGAAATCCAGAAAAAATAAAGGTAGATATTCATATTATCACTACAGTGTGCTATAATTATGCATACGCTGATTTTTTTATGTACTATATTATTAAGTAATAATGTGTTATGAATTTCAGGAACTGGAGAGCATTGTTTCTAAACATAAAAATGTTTATTTATATCAGTTAGGTGAGTACAATATGGTATTTTGAAAATTGTTTATGGAAGGAACTTTTATGTCAATTTCATATGTCTGTGAAAACCAGCATAACATTAAAGAATCATACAACTTGTTGTTGGAGTCAGGGAAATGGTATATTTTGTGAACACTATCAAAGAAAAATGTATTGGGGGAAATGTGTACATAGCTGGATTTACGTTTTTTCTCCTATTTAATTCCAGTTGTAAGTAACATTTTATATTTTTATTATTATTTGTTAATTGCCAAAAAAGGCACAAAACTGTCTTGTAGGACATTTATATGTTTATTTTGCGAGGTTGTGGGTAACTACATATGCTACTTATGCTTCAACATGCATAGAGGCTTTTTGTATGTAATAATTTAATTAATAAATTGTTCCTATTGCAGACATTACAAACTTCAAAGATCATGACTTGTTAGTGCATTACATAGACAAGAAAACAAATGGATATGGTCTAAATGTTTTGATAAATAATGCTGGAGTTTCATCTAAATTTACACGCATTAATTAGTGAAAAGTGAACAGATGATTGAAAACTTTATGACAAATGCTGTTGCACCTTTAATGATGAGCAAGGTCCCTTTTCACGAAATGTGTTTATTTCTAGATGTTGTGAGGAGTCTTATTTAATATATTATTTATTTTTACAGGCAATGTTGCCATTGTTGAAGAAAGCCTCTGCTTCAAATGCCTCTTCTCCTCTTGGTGTGCATCGGGCAGCTATCATTAACATAAGTTCTGTATTAGGATCAATTGCAAAAAATGATCAAGGTGGATTTTACCCATATCGATCAAGCAAGGTGAATACATTTGAACAATACTAAGAAATTAGTGATGTTTCATTATAATTTAATGGTTATTTTCATAGTTTCAATTATTAAAGTACTTCTAATGTTGTAGGCTGCATTGAATTCTATCACAAAGTCACTGAGTATTGACGTGAAGAATGATGGTATTCTTGTTACGAGTTTACACCCAGGATGGGTGAAACAGATATGGGTGGTCCCAAAGCTGACTTATCTCTAGACACAAGTGTTCGAGCTATTGTTGAAACTTTAAATTCTCTTAACGAGAAACACAATGGAGCATTTATTCAGTACGATGGAACAGAATTGCCTTGGTGAA